>OY728132.1:1310076990-1311326990 GCA_963277665.1 Viscum album
TCAGCAAAATACCTTTGCCGACTCTCAGCAGTTTTCACTTGCTAACAAGTGAGGCATCGTGATACAATATCTGCCACTTATTTCTTCATCCCAAGCCACCAGTACTGACACTGAAGGTCCTGGTACATCTAAAACACACTAGGATGTACCACCATAGGGTACGTATAGAACTCCCTGAACACCTCCTCTTGTAGCGCTACTGGTACCATGGTACGTCCTCTAGAGAGGACGACGTACTCCCCACCTTCAGAAAATTCATCATGTGCCTTTCCTGAGGATATCTGAGCACGTCGAGCCTCACAGTCAGGGTCCCCAGGTTGCGGATCCTTGAATCACTGAAGGAGTGGGGGTGTGATTGTCATAGACTAGAGGTATGTTGCTCTATATCTATCCATGAAGGATATCTGCAACACAGCTAGTTGCTCTGCCGCTTCACTCAGCAACTACAGACCATACCTCCTATTGAGTGCATCTGCTACTACGTTCCCATTCCCCAGAGTATAGACTATCTCAAAGTAATAGTCATGGAGAACCTCAGGCCAATGTCGTTCTCTCAGGTTCAGGTCCTTTCGAGAGAAGATATACTTGAGACTCTTGTGATTATAGTAGACTATAAAACTTTCTCCCATCAAATAGTTCCGCCGCATATTTAGCACAAAGACCACTACTGCTAACTTCAGGTCACCGGTAGCATAGTTCTATATATCAATCTCTGTATCTACTCTTGAAAACTTTTCTGACACTTCTCTATCCACAGGAAAGACTCCCCATTTTTCATCAAAGCTGACAAAGGTGTCTCTACCCTGGAGAAGTCAGTTACAAATCTCTGGTAGTACCTAGCCAAAGCAGACGTCCCACTCCCTTCAGGGAGGTTTTCTCGGAAACATCTTTTTAATAGAGTTCCCTATGCATTTCCACTCTTGTTTGGTACTGAAAACTCAAAACTCCTATGCATGAGTTTATCTTGTGCTACCCGAGTTTCTTTTTTCGGCGACAAAGGAAAACCACATTCTAGTGTTGTAGGTAAACCACAAACTTTTTTCCTAATATAGTCAATCTGAGTATGAATTATATATTTCCATTCCATACCCTAACTAATGTTGTATTTCCTCGACACTACCACCAAGAGGATCCAACTAAAACTCTCACCTCAAGGGGTAGATCACACCGTCTGATTAAGTGTGATTATCGTGTCTCCTCCCAAAGATTTATCGAGATGCGAGGGTCAAGTCAACGGATTAACCGAAAACTCTAAGTCATTGACAAGATTCGTAGAAGGAAGGGATGATTGGTACATATGTCTATTAATACGGCAGATTGTAGTAGACACAGACCATTCATTGAATCATTCCTAGACCCTTGGGTCGCACTCCTAGACCGTATGCAACTACTCCTTTCCCCTATCCTCTATCTCCTAGAGCCTGGTGAGGAACACAAAGGGGGTGGTTGTAACATGTTGAAATGTACAACACATCATGCTACACTCCTAGCTCTACTTCTATGTCTGCAACCCTTCAAATTCATATGTCCCTAACACTTCATCTTCCAAAAACATTTTTACACGCCCAAGTCTCTGATATTGGCCCTAATTTCCTTCTTTCCCACTACTAACATTCACTGGTTATACCCATTCAGTCAAAGAACATTCATCCATAAAGGTTCTCTCTAGAACCCCAACATAAGTAGGAATACATAGAGGAATAGTGTTGTCTCGAATGTACTTAAACACACCTCACTCGGATGTCCGAGCCCTGAAGCACTAAACGTACTGTATTAATCGAGTACTAAGAATGGTCGGTATGCCTTGATGAATACTCAGATACTGACTTGTCATCCTACTGAAGCTGTAGAAGATCAAGAGAACCCTCAACCACCTCCTCAAGCCAGTCCTCATCTGCTTGTGAGTCGGTCTTTCCTTGGAACCTGAGGGGTATCTGATGCTGAAACTCATGTGAGGCACTAAGCCTAAATGTGTCCTTTACTGGCAATGCCGGTTGTAACTGCTGCCCAACAGGCAGTGATATAACTAACACACAACTCGGATGTATTATCTCGGGAAATGGTCCACGTACCGAAGCCGCATCACTATGGGAAAAATCCTCATGGTCACTCACTGGAAAATTCTAGAAGCTAAGATCACTATCTGATCTACTTGTGTCTCAACTAAGCGAAACAATCTGGCCACAGCCTCCCGCCATCCCTCAGCTATATGGGAAACTATCTGTCCTCAAAACCTCGGTGGCCTCTACTGTTGGAACTCGTGCAATGTGCTCAGTTGGCGTGCACCATCCACCAGTGCAGTTGGTGGTATCTACTGCCCACTGGGTGGTGGTGCTGCTAGTACACCAACCGAAGGTGCCAACATAGTAAGGGGTCCCCGCACCAGAGCCTTGTCGCTCTGTGGGCCGTCATCATGTACTCTCTCAGGAATCTTAGTTGTCTGTCTACACAGTGGCATCCTGGTAATGAACAGGTGTTCCACTGTCATTATGTTATACCTAGTGATATTACTCAAGAAAACACAATAAAACTTTTCAAAACACACACGCAATCAGTGTTTTCGTGCACTGAGTCAGAAATCAGAATTCAGGGTCCTGGTGTATGGATACGTCGACCGTCGCACCAACACTGGATTCCCTAAAATGATAACTACACTCAATACACATAACATTATTACTGCTAAAAAGATCATATTCCATTGTTCTACGGTATAACCGACTCCTCTGATACCAATTTGTCACGACTCGTCCCCCAGGGCCCGTTCTGTGACTACCCCAAGCTCGCCTTCCATAGGCCAGGGGTTGGCGACTGGCACCGAAAGGCGTATTCCATAAAAACCGTGATGCCATTGAATTTTTTACCTATAAACACACACAACCATGCACACAGCAAGATAAAAACACAATTAAACTGTATAGTAAAAAGAGTGTTTAATGTAAGAAAAAGGGGCCATAATACATGCCCACCTGGAAAGTAAAAGAAAACTAAAAAGTACAAGTAAAGTGAACAGCTCATGTGAACTCCCACCAAGGACCCTACCTGGAGGGTAGGTTCAGCTCATGGATGGTCATCTCTAAGGAACGCCTCGTCTAATGTCCACCTCTGAGCTACCATGAGTCCTGGTACTCTCATCCTCTATCAGCATTGTTCATCGTCTACACCAAACACAACAAGGTGTGGGCATAGCCCGTGCAGGGGTGAGTATAATGATACTCATTAGGGACCCCGAGACCCTTGAGGGTCACACAAAACCTACAAAGGATAACCAAAATTCATGAAAACATTTAACAACCCTACTTAGGTATATGCCCATACATATACTTAAGTTATCAAGTATACCCATCTCATTCAAGAGGAAACTCAAGGCCCAACTCCTTATCCAAAGTACAACTGTTCCATGAAGGAAAGATTACCATGAAGGTAAGTACCACATAGGTTCACCACACAGAAGAATACCAAAAATGTAACACCGCGAAGGTAAGTACCATACAGGTACGCCACACAGAAGAATACCACAAAGGTAAAGACTCCGCTCACACCAGGTATAACTAAGGTATAGTAGTAGAGATGATTATATGTAACTACTAAATCATCTTACTCTATTAAGAGGTTGACCCACATAGGATCCGAAATCATTATACCCGCACAGGATCCTAGAACATCATCAGACCCACACAGGTTCCTAGTATATCGTCACACCCACAAAGGATCCTACTACATCATCAGGCCCACACATGATCCTTGTACATAGTCAGACCCACACAGGATCCTAGTACATTGTCAGACCGACACAGGATCCTAGCATATATTCAGACCCACAAAAGATCCTAGTACATCATCAGACCCACATAGGATCCTTGTACATCGTCAGACCCACACAGGATCCTAGTAAATCGGCAGTCCCACACAGGATCATAGTACATCGTCAGACCCACACAGGATCCTAGTACATTTTCTGACCCACACATGATCCTAGTACATCGTCAGACCCAGACATGATCCTAGTACATCATTAGACCCACACAGGATCCTAGAGTAATCCCACGTGGATTCCTAGAGTGGATCCATGTGAGACTCTCGAACACAGACCCACAAAGGATCCCCAGAACAGACCCACGAAGGATACCTTTCTCATGTTACAACCAGCTACAGGGTTCCCACATTAAGCTTGCTTGATTCCGGGAGGGTCCGCTCTTCAAGCCATAGGTCGATACTCCAAATTCCATGAATTCCCATGAAGAAGTATCCCAAAGGACCACCCTATAAAAGGGGTCTCAATGCAATAGATGGTGCATCAATCAGATGCCCGGTCTGTAAGTTATTAGCCTTTTAGTCCCGAGGGCCCAGTTGTATTCATGTCCGATCCAACCCAGCTGTACGTAAAATTTATCCAAACTCAAGTGGGTTATACCAAAAGGACCGTCTCGATCAAACATTTCTGGCACTGTATAAGGTTTCTCTAACAGACGCTCATTGCTCAATATATGGCAGGAAGAGTGAAAAGGGACGAAGTTGGTCCAGGTCCAGTCTGACCCCGCCCGACCCTTCCTGGGCTGACCCGACTTGGTTCAGGTCGACTTGGACCTACCCGGATCTAGACCTAGGTCGAATCTGACCCATGGGATCTGATCTGGCCCAATGTGTCCGGCCCGGCCCGTAGGGTCTGGCCTGTCCCACCGGCACGGTCGCGCGCCACGCCACCACCGGTGGCCGGCTCGGTTGGCCATCCCTCCATCTCCATTGTGGCCTTCTCATCTTTCGATGGCACAAATGTGTGCCACCCTACCATCCTCGCGGTCGGCCGGGTACTGGCCACCGCCTTTTTCTATGAGTCATTGTGGCTTCATTCTAAGCCCGAAAAATAAAACGATCATATATTTTTTATCCTTGCATCGAGGGATTCACGTCCATAAATCAAACTCCTCAAAACACCCTATTTCTAGTGCCAATAAATATTTTTTGTTGGATAACAGATAAAGAACACATCAAAAATCACAAAGTTTGTGGAGAGTTAGGGTCATGTCTGTTCAGCCCGCACCCTCCACGATAGAACGGTAGCAAGTGGATTATTTGTTCTTGAATCAAGAAGAATATAAATATTCTTAAATCGAGATGAACATCAAGAACGGGGAAAGGAATAATTAAACACCAATCCCTACATTGATTTTTCTATTGAAGGTGGAACAAGGAAGTTAAAAAAGTCATTGAAGGGAACGTCGGTGTTTGTTGCTCCCGCAAGATGGTTCTGTTCTGGGCTTGAGTGTCAGTTCCTCCTTCGTCACCTCCCGTTGGTACTGGCTCCTTTCTCCAAGGGTTTGGAATCAATGAACATTGTCAGCACTTTCTTTATTTGCGATGCAATTCCGACACCTCCCCCCAAACTCCATATAAATAGGAGTGGGGAGGGTGTGAAAAGTTTATGGAATTAATAGAGGGCCATTAATTAGGATCCTTCCTAATACTTTAACGGTGCATTTACTTAGAAGGAATGGTCAAGCCATTGATTGGCTTGACACATCGTCGGTCCCACATTGTCACTTGTCTATTGGAGGAAAAGAAAGAAAATATAAATAAACTAACTTATTTTTATTATTCTTTTAAAATTATCAAAAACTATATTTTTCTCTCGACCTACTGCATTCAAAGTGAAGCCTCCCTTAAGAAAATCTTGGTGTTGCGGATTCAATGATACCTTCATATTTCAATTCTGAGTACCTGTTCAAAAGTTACAAATCACCGCTCACACGTTTAGTGAACATACCCAATCAAAAGTTTGGAAAATTGATAACAGTCGCCCTCAACTCACGCCGGTTAAGGTTAGGCTCTGCCTAAGTGAAACACGCCCCAAAGAACCCAATGGTACTCTTGAAATTTCAATCCAAGTTACCATTTAATAGTTATGGATTTTACAATAAAATAATTTTCACTTAATTATTTTATATATGGTCAAAAACTAAATTTCACTGCTGGCCCGTGTTGGCCAATGTTAGTATGTGCCTAAAGAAAGCATACCCTCACGAATTCAGCGGTGGTCTCAGATTTTTAATCCAAGTCACCATTTGTGAGTTATAAGCATTTGAAAAATAAAATAATTTATTTAATTATTTTATTTACAGTTATGTAATTTTCGGTTTTCACATAGGAAGCCTGCACCGACTAAACTTAGGTCGCACCTAGGGTAAACCCTCCATCCTGAGTGTAATGGTGCCCTTAGATTTCTGATCCGAGTAACTGTTTAATATTTATTCAACTTTTTTCAGGATAACTTCTTACGCATGATAATTTATGTTTAACAAAACTTTGACAAATCATTCTGGGCACTTCAGGACACTGAATCACGCGTCTTCATATTTTGTGTTCTTGAAATAATTCCATATAAAAAAATTATATGGAATTTATGGGAAATTAAATTATACCATAATGATTATCATGGAATGACACAAGGATCATGGTCCCATGTATGTTGCTCAGAGTGTATGTCTGAATAAACCACCACAAGGAACTCAGAATCCATCTATGAATGGAACAACACGTGGATTTTAAAATCTATCTCTTAGAATACTCAATTGTAACCTCACTAAAAACTATTCTATTACATTTTTTCTTGAAAACCTAATAGAATTATTTGTACAAGAAACTTGGTTCACTGTGGGCCTCATGTACACATTTTTTTTCAGCATCTAGGCATCGATTATGTCACATGAACATCAACTGGGCATCGATTTCACTACTCAAAAATCAATGAGAAATCAAGAAACTAGATATTATTATTATAGTTTCCTAAGTACATCCATAACATGGCTCCATGGAATCATCATATATCCAACCTCATGTACATAATGTTTATCAAAAAAAACCATAAGACATTGATTATTACACTCTCAAATCAATTAAGCATCAAGCATCCTAATACATGGGATTTGAGTATAGCATCCACACAATAATTCATTATATCTTCACCATGTTCTCAATTTTATTTTTTCTATCATCACAATTCAAGCACCCTCCCCCTTTAAGGAACAAACATGTCATTGTGGTCCACATGTTCCAAGCACCATGAACGGTACCTCTAAAGTAAGGTGACATACATACAATGTAGAGAATAAAATGAATAAATATCATAATATATCATCATGAGAGAAAATGTATCAAACATAACATCATGTGATAAAAATCAAACATGGAATCATGTGATAACAATCAACTATGGAAAAGGCTACACTAATATCACTCTGAGAATCACAACTATTCTCATAGAATACACACACACCCACATACACTCAAAATAAAGAATGAATATAAATTATTCCAACAGATAAAATAAAACATGGAAATATGTTTAAATAACATCCCAAGAGGTAATGACCTTTCAAAAAAATAGTTTTCCATGTGGAATTCAAGGTTTACAAAGGTATTCATCACCTGAACCATGTGTGCACCCAAACAAATGATGATCACCAGAAAATGTATCCTTGAACCTTCCATGTTTCGATATTAATTAGAATTATCATAATTTATTATAAAAATAATAATCAAGTAAAAATAAACATATTACATCACTACCTTATAAAATAAGATTAGTAGTATATTTTTACTAGTGAAGAAAAATCCAAAAGCACCGACGATGTTTCAATATGATCAGTATCAAAGAAGATATTGAGGAGATAAGTTTTTAATAATAGAAAAATAAATTAAAATAAAATAAGAATTTATAGGGAGAGGAAGAGAGAGGGACTTAGGAGGTGGATAGAAAAGTGGGGACCTTGCATGCGTTGGACAATCCCAACCCCCCCCCCCCCATTTTATATTATTTTTTTAGAACCAATATTCATTACATTCCATTTATCATGTTAAATATTTCTCCATAATTGATTTTTTATTATTATTTTCCTCTATACTATTTACTCATGCACATGATAATATTTTTTTCTAACATTCCCCTTAAATATCATACATTTTTTAAATTCCCACTTTTAAATATATTAAAAAATAAATTTAATATATATTAAAAGTCATTGATATGTTTATACATTATATATATACCCACTTATATATATACACCCACATATAAATTTATTTATCTAACCCATATATATACATTATATGTATACACATCCGTATATACAACCGTACATGTATTTACATTCCTATATTTATCCCATTAATATTTAATATAATTTTCCACACACAAATATTATTTTTCCTAATTAAATAATTACAATAACAAAAAAATTATTATTATTATTATTATCAAATATCTGACATTGTTTTCATCATTAAAAATTTAAATGATGAAAATTGAAACACTAATTAGTCAATGATTCAATATATAGTTAATGATATGGTGTCTAAATTCATCCATTAATGGCATTACATATTTTAAATCACTCTAAATAGTTATATTTTGAAACCTCCATATTGATAGAGTCATCAATGGCAGTCTCCACATTGAAACATTTAAGAAAGTGACTTAATTTTTAAGTAAATAAATTTTAATTAATTAAAATTAGAAGAATAATATAATAAAATTTTAAAAAGGTATTATCACATGTGATGTTGTCAAACACGCAACACGCATAAAAGTTACACCACCCCTAGGGTAATCCAAATATCTCAGACCAAACGGTGGTCTCATGTTTCTCATAAGACAAGTCATTTTAGAGATACTCAATTATTTATTTTTTTAAAATGAAATAATTAAATAATTAAATATTGAAATGGTCTTATCAAGTGTGATGTTTTCAAACACTCAACAATAATAAAACATATGTCCCTCCTAAGGGAAACCCTATGTATAGGGACTAATGGTGGCCTCATATTTTTCATAAGATACATCATTTGAGAGATATTCAATTATCTATAATGTTAAAATAAAATAATAATATAATTAAATATTAATAGAGTATTATCGTGTTTGATGTTTCTGAACACCCGACACACATAAAGGTTAACTACCAACTGGGGAAAAACCTGCATCCTAGACCTAACTATTGTTTCAGAGTTCTCATAATAGGTTCCATTTGAGAGTTATTCAATGATTTATTATTTAAAAATGGAATAATAATATAATTAAATATTAATAAGTTATAATCACATGCGATGTTTCCAAACACCCAACTCATAAAAAAGTCATGTCCTTCGTAGGCCAAACTACTTTTCCTAGACCTAACGGTGATCTCATATTTCTCTTTGGATAATTTTTTTAGGAGATATTAAATTGTTTTGGATAAATCACATGAACATAAGATAATATATTAAATATTTTTTTATTATATCAGTGTTGAGACTCTACCGGCCATAGAATCTTGTATAACATATTTCCTAACTATACAAATATCCCATAGAATATTCCAAGATGATTAAAAGGCTATTAACCATACAAAAATCCTTATTAACATTTATTGTGTTATTTTTATTGAAAAATTACATTTTCACTTAAAAATTCATATAGATTAAAAAAATAGGGTTTTTATTATCCTTAAAAATATTGAATATGACACCGCTATTGTATTCTAATCTAAATTATAATTATATTATTTAATGACTTGAATATCCATACGCAATTTATCTTTGGTTGTATAATATTGTGGAGTATATTTAAAGGTTGTATCCAAAATTCATAAATATTGAAGATCTTGTGTTGGCTTAAGATAAAAATGACCGTAAAAATAGAACTGTAAAATTAAGAACTGATAAAATATGAAGATATAGTGGGGATAGTATAGTAGTATTGGTAGTTTAATGGTATGGTTCTATAATCTGAGTAAATGCACTCATAGCTCAAGATCTATGTTCTATTATATGAAAATAATCTTTCTTATCCTTCATTAAGTATTCCAAAAGTGGTTCTAACACCTTAAGTTTTTCTAATTGAGATTTAACAGATTGAGTTAATGTAGATATATAATGATTAGTGGATAAGGATATAAAAAATATCTTAAAAACAGATTTCATGAAAATTATGCCTAGATAATAATCAATATACCTTTTATAACTTATATGTCTTGTGTAATTTTTTTGAAATCTCTTAAAAATAGTTCAAGTGTCATAGTGGAACGGGTTTGAAAAACCATATAGAACCATATATAGGGTCATATAATATTCATTAAAAACAACTTTCATCTCATCTTCGATAATCTACCAAATTATATTCTCATTAATAGAAAAGTTCATTGGAGGAGTAGAGGGTGTAGTAGGGGTCATGGATTTGAAATAAGATTCATAAGTATTTTATGAAAATAAATAATCACGTACTATATGACTACTTTCAATGTTCCTACTTGACCTCTTATATTCTCAATTTCACTATTAATTATATCTATATTGATAAATATCCTTGGTTGAAAGTGAAAAGTTACAATAGACACTAACTGTAAGGTTTCCTCTTCACAAATGGGTTTAATGTATGTTCTAAAACCCAGTAATAGTTCTTTCAACACATTTAGAAAATTATTTTTGAACTCATTCAAGTATTCTTTAGTAAATAAAGTGGCATAAGATGTAGAAGTCATTAGTGGTATATATTGCTCTGGAGGAAACTACATACCATCCAACTCATCTCAAATATATATAGGATCCTTTCTAAAAGACTCTACCTAATTTTCATCAATAGATCATTCCTTAATACCTTTAATGTTTTATGTGAAAGTATATATAATAGGTTTTTTCTCAACACTATCAATTTAATATTTCCTATATTTTATAATTGTATAATGAAATATCACATCAAGTAATTATTCCATTGATAAAATTATATTTATAAAATGGAATATTGATCTGAAAGGAGATATCTCAACCCTTTATTAAATATCAATTTGTTTAATTATGTATCCTTCTAAAGCTCTTTAAACAGTTGAGTTTCCATTTTCACCATATTCAGATGGACTACCTCCATGTTCAACACTATCATTCAAAGTAGATTTCTCTCCCTCAAAAGTTTCTCTCCTTTCTCGTTCCTATAAATTACTTCTAATCACATGAATCAAATCATATGATTCTTTATTATTGTCTTCATTTATATATATTTTATCTAAATCATTATCCCCAAAAACCGAGGCTTCGGTAATAACATTAAAATATATTTTAATACCATCTAGATCATCATCATTACACACTTCTTCTTGAGAAGGTAAATATAGAGTTGAAATATGATGTAAAATATACATAATAGGAGAAAGATTCCCTTCATCCACACATGCATCCATTTCTTCTTCATTAAGATCTACAAACTCATGCAATAATTTTTCTTATATATCCATGCTATCATAATTTTATTTAGAGTAATATTCCAAAATTTTATCAGTTTATAGACCTTGATAAACTATGTATCTTGGTTTAACTATATTCATAAAGAGATTGAATTTTTCATAATCTTTTTTTTACTGTCATCTACCCACATTCTATTACATGGGTTCTAGTTCACTATTATTTTAATACAAATATTATGATTGAGGAAAAATACCCTATGAAAAAATAGCATCTCCCTCTTAGGAATTATACATTTATACAATAATAATGATGAAATAAGCTTAGGATATACTATGGAAGTGAATGATGGATAAGTAGTACAAAACATTTCCATGTGACTTATAATATATAAAGAAAAATTATCTAAATTATATTTATCATCAAAAATAATAAAAATAGATAATTATTCCTCAAAATAATGAAGTCCCCTTTATTAGGAAAAATCAAGTGTGACATAAATTTCCCCAATATTTTACACTCACTATTAGGTTTCATAGAATTAGGTCTTATGGTTTTTTAATTTCCTATTAGCATACTAAGAGATATTTCAATATCCAAAAGTCATGATTAATATTATAAGAACTCTGATAATCCTTGTAAATACCCTTATGTTGTATATTTAAACTCTTGGTCCGCAATTTTAAGGAAAATATAAATTTCTCCCTATATATAGTATTTTGAATATAATACCTTAATTTACTAAATTTAAAATAAATAATCAAAAAAATATTTGAATAATTGAGGATAAAATATCTTACAATTTTATTTAAACCACTCAACCAATAATTATTTCAAAATTAATTTGTAAACTAAATAATTTCTTGATCGTATCCACTATACATAAACATCATTTTTTATACGCACTAGTGGATCTATCAAATTTTGATTATGAGCCTTAACTAAAATTCTTAACATAGATTTAATCTTCTTAATCCACTTCAAGAGAGGAGAATTGGTAGTAAATTTTAGTCCCAAAACTCATTTCATTCTTAACATCATTCCCTATTATTAGAAAATCAATAGTCAAGGGTTCGGTTTTGGGATAAAAATTTAAGAAAATAGTTTTTAAAAAATAATGGAATGACCTAAACATTTATAAATGAAATTATCTTTTTGAATAAATAAATTCCTTGTTACGTAATGAAGTTATAAAATTACATGCACTACTTTGAATTATTTTTAATAGTTATATGGTCTATCTATTTTAAAATATCATTATGAATTACAACCATTATTAATATATATATTGTAAAGTGACCATTTAGATGTGTATATTAAATTTTAGGATATAGTATAATTAATATTGATGAAAAATGTGATGGTTATGACCAATAGGATAATTCCTTATCAAGCTAATTTATCTGAACTTGCATGGGCAATAATATCACTGGGACTTTCCCTTGATCAATCCCAACACGAGATTTGAAAACTAAAGCATGAACAAATCCATTTATGGAGAATCTCAATCTCATTTGAGAAAATATCAGTATCTCAAAACTTGCTATTAAAGAATTATGTAGTGTAATAAGGGTCTATGTATCTAGAACTCACCAGTATAAATATATATATTTTCTTTTAAAAAAACAGTGATTAAATTTATCCCTTTTTAATATTACTTTTTATATGATTAAATAATGATTTTGATAAAACATTGAGACTAATACGATGAAAAAAAATTCTATTTTTTAGGAAACATATAGTTTCCATTAATACACTCATTTTAATGAATTTTAGAATTTTTTGAATAAATGACATTTTAATGAATTGTTGTTATTAAATAGTATTTATTAAATATAAATGATAATATAATTTTATGAAGTAGGATTTAATTTTTATAAGTGTAAGAAATATTTTATGGTAAGAAACAATATTTTTCAATAAATATGGATTTTTGATTTAAATGTGTAAATTCTCATACATAAGGAATTATTTGGATAAAATAAATATTAAAATTAAGGGATAAAGTCAAATTTATTATATCAAAAATAAATAAGGTATAAATATATGGTTTTTATTAAGAAAACATAATAAAAAACATGATGAAATAAATTGCATAAAAATTATTCACCAGTAAATATATATTTCCCCTTTATAAAACGTTTTTTCCAGTTATTTAACTAAGTTTATATAATCTTAAAGAATCATCCAAAACCTATTTTTTATTTTGAGGGTTTAAAATCAATTATTTATAAACATGAACCACATACACATACCCATGTTTATAATCATAATGAGTTTGTTTCTTAATCATGTTAACTATTGAAACCCAGTCCACTTATTTAGAATAAATGTTATTGTTTGTGATTTTGATTAATTTATCATATAGAGTCCAATACCTAAATTTGTAAATTAATAAATAATTAACCTCCATTTTTTCAATATAAACCCACCCAACCTCTTATTTCTCCTTACTAAAACCCCTAAGAGTATGAAATTACTCTAAAAATACCTATCAAAAGCCCTAAAAAGTTGTACACAATACCTTAAGAGGCTCCTACCAAGATTTTGGAACACCCACTCAAGGTATGGGATCCTCACATTCTCCTCTTTATTCAAACAACCCTTTATATTATTCTCTTTTTCCTAATGTTTCATGTTGGGATATAATTTCACATATCACTCTTACTACATTTATTATTTCCAAATGATTATATACCTATTTTAGTCTCATTAATCCCACCCATTAACCTTTTATGTACTACCATTTTACTTGAAGAATTATCTTGTGATTTTTCCATGCCATTCAATTTTATTATTAATACCCATCCTTATTTCCACTCAAGAGTATTCAGCTAGATGTACCTTTTATTCATTTATTGGGGAATTTAATGTATATAACTCGCACTCTTTCATATTGGGATTAAAATTTATAAAATTTTTCATTATAATGTATGATTAATGTAGCACGCTTATTCATATACATGATTTGAAAATGACTAGAACACCTATAGAGCCCTCCAATTAATTGGGTAATGTTTTAGTCTCCTAATACGTGGGATTAGGAAGTAACCCTAATATATTAATAGATTTTACACCTTGTTATTATGTCTTAGTGGTTATACATTTCATATGTTTATGTTCCCATGTTTAATTTTGTTCCCAAATTCCTATGTTTCTTTTCTTTCTATCATGTTATATCATGAATCATTGTTTAAGATTGTGATTGTCACATCTATTATGTTAAATTTATATTCATCTTTGTTCACATGTACTTATATACCTTATTATATTCCTTGTTTATTCCCTTATTGGACTTTAGTTATCACCCCTTTCTTATATACGTCACCAATTTATCCCATTCTATTTTAGATGATCCAAGGAATATAATAGCATGATTTATAGCTATTAAATAATGTCATTATATTCCTACTGTAAGTTGATATGATATGTACCTAATTTCACAATGTAACTAGGCTTCATGATCTATTGGGATTGTATAATTTGTTCCTTTATGGAATAAATAATGAAATAATATTTATTAAAATATTGGTTATCAAATTTTTAAAATTGGAGAGTAGTGATTATTCAAATTTGGATTTGAGTTTATTAAATCGTTTAGGGAACAATCTAAGATTGATAAAAATAAAAACTAAAACTAAATCTCACCAAAAGAATTAATACTATTTTAAGGTTATGATTGATATGGTAGGTTAACTGGTCATAATATTAGGCTTACAGTAGCTTATGTAAGTCATGGCTAGTTGAATTATCATATGACATGCCTTGTGGTAACATAGATTGTTCCTGATTGGTTAACTGACCCCAGGACCAAGTTGTTGAGGTTACATAATTGACTATTTGGACATTACTAATAATCACTAGTGAATATAGTAGACTGTACACTGTACAGGTACTGTAGTAGGCACTGTAGCAAGACTATATACTATGTGGTACTATAGTAGCACTGTACAATATACAGGTACTGTAGCAGAACTATACACTATGTGGGTACTGTAGCAGGCACTGTAGCAGGTACTATTTGGTACTATAGCAGCTGGAACTATTCACCTTGGGCCACCAGTTTGGGCTTGGAGTCCTTAAGGATTTCTGGCCACCTAGTCCTTCGGGTCAATAGGGATTTTGGGCCACCTTTAAGGCCTTCAAGCCACCTCAAGGCCTTCGGGCCACATGCAGTTACCCCAGGCAGACTACAAAAAAGGAGAAGCCCCAAAAGAAGATTCAAATCAGGTTCACTCACCAGAGAAGAGCCAAAATGGATTTTTCATAATGAGAGGGTATGTCTATGCCATCTGGACCAGAATGTTCTTGCACGGGAAGCCTAGAAAAACGGCCATTTGAAGGATGAGAGCTACTATCATGATGCATATGCTGGGGAGGGGTAGTTCCTTGTAGACACTATGGTTGAATTCCCTAAGACCTTCGGGTCGTGTAATCTCCTAAGCCTATGGGCTATGTAATCTCTGAGCTTACAGGCCTTGTAAGGGTTCCCCCTCATACCTTTATTAAATAATTAATAAAAATGAAATTCAAAAAATCTATTGTATCCTAATTATCAAACAAGAAAACTTTAAGTAGATGAATTAAATCTTAAAATTTAAAATAATAAAACAAAATTAGGTGAAATAGAAATAAAGGTTCATCAATAATTAATCATTCCTAATTAATGTATGATATAATTTAATATCTATAAATTTAAATTCTTCTTAAAAATATCTACAAGATAATGTGTAGTGCCAATGAACTCAAGAGTAATATAACCTTTTTGAAAATGATCTCTCAAAAATTGATGTATTGTACTAATATGGTTACTCAGAGAATGAGATACATGATTTTTAGAAATATTAATAGTGCTTTGTGGTCACAATTAATAGGGACATGTCCAAATTCATAATCATGGTCTAGTAATGTGTGTTTCATCCATAGAATTTGGGTAAAAAACAACATGTAGTTAGTTATATATATTCCAATGTAGATAATGTAGTAGAGATATGATTTTAACTACTCCAAGAAACTATAGAGTTGACAAAAAATAACAAGTTCTAGATGAGTTATTCCTTTTTTACACCAAAATCATCATCAAAATAAAAAAATAATTCCAATTCATGGAAAATAGGATAGAATTAGGAAAATTTATATAAATTAGGAATTATAAAAAAATTATTATGATTTTAATGAGATTACTTTGGGTTTTATTCTAAATAGGAACACATACATATACTAAACATAATATAAATCCAATGGGCATTTAATTATTTTTAACTCTCAATCATACCACTATAGGTATTCTGGTTGATTGATTTTCCAATTTCATCATGATCCATCTTACATTTTATACTCATAAGAGTATAACTACCTTGGTTATTATCCAAACCAATACGTTATAAATTTTCTTTTTGGTATTTAATTTTATTTAAACCAATTCCATATTTATTTTTAAAAATAGAAAAATCCACGAAATAATCTTAACTCACTGATTAAACTCTTGTCAAACTCTATTTTTACCCTTTTAGAAAATTCATTGCACAAGGATTTTTTAGATGAATAAAAAATAATATCATTAACAGACATTTTAACTATTAAAACATCCTTTATAAAAATAAATATATAAATAAATTAGGATCATCGTTTCCTATTGAAAAAATAATGAAATAAAAAAAATATTTTTTCTTATCATTCTGAGATTTATGAGCCTGTTTTAAACCAAAAAGATCCTTACAATGTTTTAAAAAGGAATTTTGAAAATGGGGGTTTTGAAACCTAAATGATTTTTCCACAAAAACATTCTAAAAAATATAACAATTTATATTTAAATCATACCATACATTTGATATAATTTGAAATTAATAAGTGTTTCATAATAAATCATTATTCTAGTAGCTTCAGTTAAGGCTATAAGTGAAAAGTTTTCTTCATAATTAATACATTTCACTTGACTGTAGCCTTATCCAACAAAACTATCATTGTATCAAACTTTTTTTATATACTCATCAACATTATTTCTATATACCCATTTAGTGTTAATTACCAAATATTATTTTGGTTTTTCAACGAGTTCCCAGACATTTTTCCTTAAAACTAATTTAACGCTTCTTGTATAGATATCAATAAATTTTTATCACTAATTACCTTAGTAATGTTTTGGGTTTATACTAAGAAATAAAGTATTTATCTCCAACCCTTTTACTAATAGAATATTGGTTTTAAGTTCTTCTATCTAGATCAGCTAAATTAGTATCTAAAGCATGGTCTCTATGGATTCTAATAGTTCATGAAATTGAATAACTTGGGTTTTTCAAGTCTTCCATATAGTCAGGTAGGTCAAACAGGTTTTTTTGAGAGATTTATCGTGTAAATTAGGAGTATAGCCAGTGGTTTTAGAGGTATTATTAATATAAAAACTTTACATATCAACCTCATGGTTTTCTATAATAGTTTCAAGTTTATATGGATTTGTCTCACCAAAAGTGACATATACATATTATTACAACATTGTGGTTCTTTTTTAATAAATTGGTATTCTTTATTGGAGGATTAATAAACAATAAAATTCCTTTATCACCCTTTGGATAAAATTTCTCCAAATTAATATTTGTGTTTAGAATAAAAACATTACATCCAAAAGCTCAAAATAATTTACATTTAGATTTCTACCATTCCATAATTCCTAAAGATTATTATTTAAAATAGGTATAATTAAAACCCTATTAATAATAAAATAAGTTATATTCATAGATTTTTTCATTAATTAAATAGGTAAGTTATACTCATTATATATAGTTTTAGAAATCTCTTAATGATTTATTTTCTCTTTTACAATAAACCCATTTTTTAAATGTTCTAAGAGTATAGACATTATTTCTATATCCATATTGTGAAAATTGATCCTCAAAAAAATGATTCTAAAATTCATAACCATGATCACTTATCAATTATTTAATTGCATGACCACTATGTTTCTCTACAAATCTATAAAACATAGAAATATAGAAGAATGTTTCAATTTTGTGAGCTATGAAATGTACCCATTTAAATTTTGAGTTGCAATACACAATAACATTGGCATATGTTTACCACATGAGATATAAACTCTATAAGGTCCTAAAAATCCGTGATAAACTATTCTAGGGATTGATAAGTTGAAACATCATTATTTGGATTGATATAAATATTGTGATGTTTTCTTTTTGTACAATGATTACAGATTTTGACTTTAGGTAAATCAAGAATCGGTAGATCCTTCACTAATCCTTCATTAGTTGGATTTATAAAACAATTTTATATTATAATGACCTAGAGTCTTATACCACAACCAAGGTTCTATATGAAAAGAACTTAATAAGAAAACATTTTTGAGATAATAAAGAAAATAAATCAATAATATCAACACTGTCATTTATTTGGGTAGTAAAAACTGCATCCTTCTTATAATCAAAAATTTAGTAAGAATTATTATCAAATTTCAAATTATAATCATCATCGCAAAATTGAGATATATAATACATTATATACTTTAAACTATTAAAATTTAAAATTTATAAAAAATAAATGTTTTAGAGGTGCCAATATTTCTATGTGTAATAATTATTTATTTTTCATTGTCATCAAAAGTGAAATTTCCACCATCTATCATCACAAAATTCTTCAACCTTGAGTAGTCTCCAATCACATGTATAAAACCTTTGCATTCCAAATACCATAATCCTTAATTAAACTCTTTAGGAACATTAACTAAATAAAATTAAACAATTAATGATTTTGGAACCTGAATCTTCTTGGGTCCATAAAAGTTAACAAATAATTTTTTATAATCCAAATTGGATTCACTAGTTGTTTAATAGTAGAATTAATAGAATTTTAAGGAAATATATTCTCATGTTTAAATTATAGAGTTCATTTCCATAACTAAAATTTTCTTTACAAATTAATGCCTCATTATTATAATTATGAAAACAATCGTGTTTATATAGCTAAGATTATTTTCCCAAAATATAGCCAATATCATTACTGGATTCGGGTGATATTTCATTTCCCAAAATAATGTTCAATATATTGGTTACATTTTTTAAATTTTCTAAATCCTTATTTAGTTGATCATTTTCCAATTTAATCTTTTATTCTTTTTTAACAAGTTATAAATATTCTCATTTTTTACATAAAGATCACATTTAATATTGGTAGATAAAGAAAGAGTATTTTTCAAATTTTTTACTTATATTTTAGTTATTTCATAGTGTCTTCTAGAATAGACTAGTGTTCAGAAAACTCATAATTGTACATTTTATTTTCTTCTAAGACATTATTATTATAATATATATGTGTGAATTTGTATACTATAGATTTAGTGGTCATAAATAAAAAATTATCATGTTGATATACACAAATACCACTATTCATAATCACATTAGCTATTCTTTGAAGAACTATGGGTTTCTTTCATCACTTTAATTGGTTTGTTTTCTCTACAATCATAATTTTTTTATAGTTCATATTTGGATATTAATCTTTTGTATATCCTTTAATTTTTCATTAATATCAAGTAATGTCATAGTATGAGTCATGTATATTCCAATACTTCTTCCTCTTTCCTCCCTAATCATACATTACTCTAAAGATTGATTTGATGAAAAAAAAATATTATTTTTATAAAATTTCTTGAATCTTTCAGTTCTATGATCCATATCTTCATTTCTCTTGGAATATAATTCAGTTATACTTTAATCATTTTAATAAATTTATTCACATTATACTAAGTTGTATTAAGTGTTGTGGATTTCATTTTTAGTTCAGAAACTTTATTAATACCCTTACGATATTCTTTTTGTAACATCCATTTTTCTATAATTTCTTTGACTCAAATATTTCAAATATCACATGATTATCTAATGGAAATAGTAATGATTCTCCATTAATAAAGTAAACACCTAATTAATCTCCCCACTTGTTTCTTTTCATCCATGTTTTTTGTAAGATAATTCAATGTATTTATGATTTCAATAAATCTATAATACATATCAGAAATTATATCATCAATTTTCATTTTAAAATATTCATATTTCATATAATATAAATTTTATCTCATTTATTTAACATTAGAACCTACTCCATGAGAAAATTTACCCCAAATATGATAAGCGGTGTCATAAGAAGGTATCCTATTAAATTAGTCATATCATAAAGCACAAAATAAAACATCCATAGATTTGTGATTAAAATAAGATAAATATTTATTTATAGCATCCCATTACTTTAATGTGGCCTTGATGTTTCAGGTTTATCTTCAATTACTCCATAAATATCAAAGACCATGTTTCCAAGATAAATATTCCTTTTTTATTTTCCATTGATCGTAATTTTGACCATTAATGAATGGAGGTTGTTTGGCAGCTTTACCTACAGGTATGCTATCTATAGTAGAAGAATAAAAATAATAGAAAATAAGATATTATTCTCAAAACATGATGAAATATGAACATATTGAAGTACAGAAACATTTCATTGATATTAAATGTTGGTCATAGTTGAATTCTCTATATGGTGGGGTGAATTGATATTCCAAAATATAATTTATATTAAAAAATTTTGAAATTCAATCAATTTAAAAGAACCTAATTATAAAAAAATGGTATAAATAATTTTATGTTTTGAAATACATTCTTAAAATTATAATAGAAACCCAATTAAATTATTTTTGATATAATTTAAACTCTTGAAAATATTTTTCTCACACCAAATATAGTATATCACATACAAATGATAATTATAAGATATATTCTTTGAAAATTTTAATTGATAAAATAACTAATGTAAAATATAATAAATGGAATAATCAATAGAAATGTGTTTAAAATATATTATCCAAATAATGAATGCCACACAGTGAAATAAAAACAATAGTTTTGGTTCAAAGATGAAAAATAATCATCTCCACTTGATAGTCACCTTCATCCAAGTATTTTTATTAACAAATAAACTGATCCACAACCTAGATCTCTTTTTTTTACTTTTACAATTATACACTGAGCAATACAATATTACCACAAAGCCTCTTCTAGAGTAGTCATTTGAGAAAAACCTTAAAGAAGGAAATAAAAGAGTTTCAAGTACATTTAAATAAAGATTAGAAGTGTGTGATAATATATATATATATATACATATGTAAAATATATGCACAAATCAAAATTAAAGAAAAATAGATACAGAGAATTTTTAAAAATGATTTATGATACTTTAGGTCTGATCGAGATTGATTGATCTGTAGGGTTCTCTTCTCTTAAAATTGTTCATTAAATCAACCCTATAGAAATTTTGATCAAATCTTATATAGAGACTTAGAATATAATAGTATCATGGAATTATATATCCTAGTAGCTATTTATCTCGATATTTATTCTCTTCTCATCCACAAGTTGGTATTTTTGAAAAATAAAATCATTCTTGTATTATCTATTGAAAATTAATCATAAATAAATACTAATACAAATTCCTCTAATCTATAAATGTTAAATTTTTGTACTCGCATTAATAGATCAAAAATACCACCTTTATAATTTAAAAAAATATTACTTAAATTACACATGGGAACTTGATATCTCATTGTTGGTAAGTCATGTAGCCTTGAATTCATTTTATTATGTGGTAGGTTCAAAAATACTTCTTATGGTCAGTTGATTTCTTATTATGGTCGGTTGAGTTTAACATGTTGTCACATGAGTTTTTCATATATATTTTTGATCTCAATGTGTTCTAGGATCAATACTAAGGAAAAATTCCTAGATTATCTACATGATCGTTTTATGTTTTTATATGGTAAGTTTACCCCCAATGTGTGGTCAGTTGATATCTTCTATGTTATTTGAATAATTTCCCAAATTTTCATCATGGGAGTTAAATGTCCTTATGTGGTTACTTTAACACTTCATACGACCATTCTAGTACTCAAGTAGTCAGTTGATTACTTGGAGATATTTCACTTATCTGACACACGATCACTTATTTGTTCATCTAGTCATATAGAATTATTCCTTTTCTTATTTCAACAAGTTCAATTTTCCATCATTGTTAGACAAATTTATTCATGTGTTAGGTTGATTCCTCATGTGGATAGTTGGCTAATAACAGGTGTCCAGTTCTAGACTTTTCCATTTTTCATACTTTTTCAATAATAAAAATTTACCATAAAAAACATAGAATTCATTAATAACATAATAACCATGCTTTTTGAGAATTAAAATAAGGAATTATAGGAATAATCCAACAACATCATTCCTCCATGGTACTCAAATCCAAATAATTCACATATTTCATTTTTTAAAAAAATATCCATCACTTTTTAAAAGGTTTTTTTATAATATTTATAGAATATTCTACCACATAGATTAAAATTAATTAAATGATACTATAAAACAAATTTATTCATGGATCAAATAGGGAAACAAGATATTTTATCCAATAATTCAATATTTTACCTCAAATGTTGTTACTCGTTAATTTCTCATTTCTCATTAATCCCCATAGATCATAAAACTCTCATATTTTCATTTTCTATATATTAACAAAATGTTAATTCATAAATTATAATCAGGTGGTGATAATGAGTTTACTATCATGAAAAATTATTCACAAAACTACCCTTTACTCTTTTTCATATATTATAACATGAATGTATTTCCATGAGTAATTCCTCAATATGAAGGTTCACATTTTTTGAATATAAATATACCCTTGCCCTATTAATATGATAGAAACTATTATATATCCCTCTAACATATATTTTAAATAAATATAAAAATAATTACGGGAAATTAATAAATATTCATGATGTGGTTTATCATTTCAAACTACTCTTTTCATGTATGATTTTTTATCTATAATATCTTTAACTTGAAAGAAAAATGCACGGGGAAATAAGTAATCATTATTATCATCTTATCAAAATAATACTTTTATCTTTACTCATGGATTCTCATCTACCTTTACTGTGTCTCTACTAAAATATATAATTCCTGAAATATTGTCCTAATTTATTATTTCCTATGATAACTTATGTTCATAAAAATATTTATCCTTTAGTTTTTCATACAATTCATCATGGTTGGATTTTCATTTAGTTTCATGATTATTATTATCTTTAGATTTTATATCTTGATCATCCGACTTCATTGGTATTATATATACATCCTTATAACATCACCTTTCAAAAATAATATTTTGATTATTTATTAGAATACCTAGGATTGTTTCATTTGATAATAAATATTTTATAGATATATTTTAGTGATTATCGCATATTTTTTATGGAATAACACAATACTTATTAGAATAAATTATCCATAAATTTTAAACACAACACTTTCTTTTTGTTATCAAACATAACCCTCTTATTTTTACCATAGAATATTAAATTATATAAGAAAATTGAAATCACAATATAACCAAAATAATGAACATGATCACAGAAAAAGTATTTTTTAGATACTAAAACAAGTAAAATAAAAATGGAGACTCTAATGATATTGATCATAAATAATTGATAGAAAAGTTAATTCAAATAGTAATTAGACACATTTGTATTAATATAGATAACCTCAATTAGATGATGATTTTTTTATTAAGATTTATCATTAGGAATACTAAGATGGGAGTGAATAAATGTGTGACATTATTCAATAATTATATTCAATTTTACTATTTATTACATTTTTTTCATTGATATAGTATCCAATATATTATTAGGGACACTATTTAGAATCTTTACTAATTGTTCAAATTCCCTTAAATCTATTTCTTCAATACTTACCCATATATAAATAATAATAAATAAATCACACATTATATTTTTATTTCCATCAATGTAAGGATAATCCAAAGCATATAGTGATATAGTATATGTTTAGGTCACTCATTTTACATAGGTATCAATACCCATATAAGTATTTATGGATACCACCCAAGGGCCACTCTGTCTTATTATCTATTGTGTTTTACTTATACTAGTTGGATGCTCCCACATTATGGTAAACTCTCAGCTACATTGCATACTCACAATAGAATTATAATTATTGTAGGGTCATCAATATAGAATGAAAATAGATCTCACCATGATAAACCCTAATTAGATGGGTGTCTTAATACATCACAAGTTTCCATAACTATATAGGGTTAACATATTTATTATAATTCTCTTAAAAGGCTTGAATGGCCCATATATTTATCCTCATCTTAGGAATATCATATAAAATGTATATGTTCACAGTTTACCCATCACATGATTTATATGAAATAAGGATCTAAGGAAATATATTTACCACACATTAGGGAGTCCAAATATAGGATTTTATCTACTTATTAGATCACTCGATTCTATTTTCTTTTTCCACTACCTTGGATGTTTATATATAAGAAATTTATTTCTATTAAAATAAATAAACTCTATCCATTATTTTATGATATTTTTACATATATTCATATAGTCTTGTAGTACATTTTATCCCATCCATCACTCAAAATATCTTCTAATCTCTAATTCCAAAATTTCATTTCTTCTTAATATTATATTTCCTTCATATATGTTCTCCATGTGTTTATAAAATTAATTAAGAACATTATACCTTATCTAGTCAACTAAAACTAGTAATAAATCATACCATCAATCGAGGATGATATTTTACTTCTTTTTAATACTTATAAATAAGAATTTTACTCATCTGAGTTGAGAAAAATATAGTGGAAATGTATTAAGAAGGGATAAAGAAATTTTAATCTAATTTATAAGAGTTTTGGGATTCTATGGTTAATTTTTAGTTTTTAAAAATTTATTAATATGATTTAGAAAATATAAAATTTTAATAGTTTTGGATAAGTGTTTACACTGTGATACATATCATATTTCATATGGTATATAAGATTTTTTTCTCCAAGAGAACTCATAATTAGATTGTGTTTAAAATATTAAAGTGATTCATAATACATTGTGGTTGATATTATTTTAGATCATACATAATGTATTTCAATTGATATGTGTTATAATATTTTAGAGTATAATATATTTTTTTATGGAAATTTGGAAATTTTCTAAAGACACTATGATTTGTAAAATATGTCCGACCATAAAAAAGATATTTTTTACGACATGTTTGTTTTTATAGATTATACATAAGGTGGAATTTATAACATGTAAGATTAAGTCATAGGTTTCAAAATATATGGAACATAATTCTAAACATGATAAACTGATACATAATATAATCTATTTATTATTTAAGGTTGTTTAGTTTTAAAAATGAAAAAATATAGAGGTGTAAATGTGGTATTATGAAGTTTATCATCACGTAATCAACCAAAATATGACGTATTATTGAGACATGATTCATCTATGTCAGAAGGAGGAATGGATGAGAAGTAATTGAAAGGATATGCACATGATTATTTTTAGGATTTCAATAATGAATACATGAAATCATTTATGAAGATCAAATATGGAGGAATTAACATGAAATATCATATAACCAATTTTAATGTGATGATCATGGGTGTATGTGGAAAGTTATTTCCAGATCATGGGAGGTAGGTCTGTGAGATTAGTTGTGAGTTTTAGGATTTTGGGAGAAACTCATGCAATTATATTAAGGAATTTATAATTATAAAATCAAAATGGTCTTACTTTAATTGGAATGTCCAAATTTGTAATAAATGAATTTATTATAGTTTTCTATTAAGAATATAAAAATTAGAAGAAGGGGAAGAAAATTAAAAATAGATAAAAGAGAAACAATGAGTAGATAACTTCCCATAAGGATTTTTATACAAGGATAGGGTAGAGATCAAGATAATATTAGTCCATTGGTGGATCATGCTAACCAAAATGATCATTCTTTAATATTTTTTCTATTATTTATTTGAAGTAATAAAATTTGATTGTTTTGAATTGTTTGGTACTAGTGATTGTAACATGTTTATGGAAATACCCCTTTTTGTATCTTCTTCATGATAATGAAAGGGGATTAGGGTGGAGGGGGTATAAAAACTACCACACAACAAAAATATATTCATTCATATTGGAAGCATGACCCATTTACAAATATCCAATGTCATGTTTTATTTATCAAACCACTCTGAGTTTAATATATTGTTTCTAAATAAGTATGATGAAATTTTTGGTTTGAAAATAAAAATTATCAACACTGATTTTCCACCTCTATTTCTGTTGATCACATTGGTGATTTATCTTTATAATTTTTATCATATACAAGATTTATCTTAGATATATCTCTTAAAATTTCAATGTATCAACACAACTTAGTCAATCATAAAGAGATTCCAACATCTGAATGGAAAGGATTACATTTATATAAGGAAAAAATGGCTCTATATCATCTATCACATGGACTTGACGTACTTAATTTTGTTGTTTAAGGTTTCATATTTCTAAAAGAGATGTATGTTTGGTCTAAATTTGATAATAAAAATGTTAAAAGAAGTGGGAAGGTTAGAAATTATAAATTATCATCATTATTAAATAAAGAGGGAAAATCATGGGATTTAAAAGTGCTAAGGAAATTTGGAAAAAACATCATTGTATATATAAATGAAACAATAAGGTGACTTATAGTAAGTTGAAAATTTATTGAAAATATTTTGAAGATGTTAGAATTCATTAAAATGGATACGTTGATGAATTATTTTCTATAGTTATTGTAATTCTAAAAACCGTTAGAGGATATATAAAAACTCTTGAAGACTATATTGTGGTAAATAAACTCAATATAATTTTACCATAAAATTATGATGTTATGATCTCAGCACGTGAAGATAAAGATATCGATAACTTTAATATTGATGATCCTCACAATACTCTGATTAATTAGGAGATGTTAATATGATATTCTCTTAAATGAATGGTTAAGAAAGATAAGATTTCAATAATATAAATATTGACGACGAGAAATGTGATTTTGATTATGAATAAATTATTGATGGTTTTGTCAAAAATATCTCTTAATATAAAGACACATTAAAAGGTATAAAGGTATGTATTAAGGGAAATATCATTTAAGTGGTTTAACTATATAAAAAATTATCATTTATATTCTAGGTGCCCTATAAAAATAATAAATGAAAATTAATGTGATTATTTTTTTAAGACATTCTCTATGAAATGGAAATATTTTAAGATAAATAAATCTTCATTTAAATATAACAACAAAATGACATTAAAATCATACAGAATGGATTTTATATCTATTGAAGTAAGAATTTATAATATTTATCAGATCTATTATGGTGAGATAACACTTAAAGATACTACTAAATAATTCATTAATCGTTCAAAAAAATAAGAGACTAAATCATTAGAGTATTAATCATAAGTTAGTAGTGAGATTTCAAATAAAGAAGGTGAATCATCCTAGGATTAAACCATGATAATGGAGATAATTATGAGTTTTAAAGAGACATGAAGTCTTAGAGATGAAAATTTGTTAAATAATAGTAATAATAATAAAAAATAATCAGATCTCGATGGAGAAATAATTCCATGTCAAATTGTTTTTAAGGTAAAAACTTCAGAATGTTTAAAAAGCGAAGATTATTGATGACGTGGATTCTCCTATCATAATTGTGGATGAATATTTTTACATGTAATAAATTATGGTCATTGATGTTGAGAATTAAAAAATAAAAATAAAAAATAATTACAATAGATCTATCATTGGATTGGGTGAAGGTTCCAATAATTTTTATAATTAAATAAAATATACTAAGTTGTTGAGTGAGTTTTATAGAAACCCGTGGAGCAGTAAAAAAATTATTAAATAAATAGTTTATATGATTACTATTAGTGTTGTGGTGTTTCTAGCCAAAAATATTAAATTTTCTAGTTCAACATTTCTTTTATTAGATACATAAAGTATAATGAATCGCGGGGGATAGAGAAAAAAAATATGAGAAGTAATTATTATATCTATTTTCTAAAAAAGATGATTTAAGTGAAAAAAGTGATATTTTTCAAGATGTTTTTAAACTTTTTGATTAATAAGGCCCCAAGTGAAATGGATTTATTTCATTCATGAAAACTCAATTAAATATTTTTTAGAAATAAAAAAAATCAGAATATGAATAAGTTCAAATAGTGAGAAAATGTGGAAGAAGTGGTATTCAAGGTATGAAAATATGAGAATACATGGATTATGGATAGTGTTTTATCTTCTCATAAGATAAAATATTTAAATAACCTATTGAATATTGAATGATATGAAGGAGGATTTTTCACCTTTGGAAATGATATCTCATTAAAAATCAATGTTTTTGGAATTTCTAATATTGGAAAAAAACATATAAACCCCAATAGTGTTCTATTTATTTGTGGATTGAACCATAATATATTAAGTGTATAACAACATTTTTATGATGGAAATGAAATTATTTTAAAAAATAATATATTTTTATTGAAGATACTTAAAGATGGAGTTTTGATAATAACAGGAGTGGGAACTCAATGAAACATGTTTCGGGTTTGGGAAAGAAAAATAAGTTTCTATATGGGTATGAAAGTTCAGAAAAAAATTGTGGCATAAAAGACTTATTCATTTTTGGGAAAAATTGATATAATAAATTTAATAGAGAATAGGTTCTATGAAATAATCCATTTTTTTAAATGAGACACTATCACTATTTTAAAAACATGTCAAAGAGGGGAAATTGTGAATAAAAATCAAAAGGTATTTGAGATCTAAACTAGAATACCATTGGAGTTGGTTCACTATAATTTTTGTAGACCCATGACTCATAATTAAACTTGTGGTGATATTTATTTCATAATTTTTATCGATGAATTAACTATAATGGCATGTATTATTTTTATGTGGCCAACAACTCAATCCTTAATAATTATTAAAAGGTTCAAAAGTATGGCTAAAAATAGAAATTAATTTTTCATTATATTGACTAATATCAGAGACTTGAAGTGGGTATAAAAAAATAGTTTTCATAAAATCCTAATAAACAGAAAATAATATATCTGTTTATTTCACTCATAATTACTCTATAAAATAAATTTTCTATAGGAACTAAAGGTATAATTCTTAATATGTATATATCCCGAAAAAATGAGCATGAAACTACAAGATATTAATGGTTTCAAGAAATAATTACTAATGGAATCATTCAAAATAAATGTTTTAGGAAAAAATGAGACATCACTCCATATAGAATGTGGTTCAAGAAGAATTCAAATGTTATACACTTTAGATTGTTTATAAGTCTATGTTTGATCAAGAAGAAAGGAAAAAGTGATAGAAAATTTTATGAGAATATTGAACATATATATTCCATGTTTATACACCAAATTTAAGAACTTATATGGGATACAAAATATGATAATACAATGGGTTTTGATGATGTGATATTTATTTAAAATTTAATACGGTATCAATAATTTATTCTTGGTGATGATGATTGTAATGTTTTTAATTCTGAACTTACTGAAAATTCTAAATGAAATGCACAGATTCATAATAGAGTTGCTAATTTTACTAACTCTAGTGATGTTCTTAAATATGTGAAGTCTATAATAAAGAATTTAAGATGGAATAAAATTTTTGATTTTGAGAATATCATTGGGGATTATAATAAATATTTAAAAATAGGAAGAATAATTATGGAAAATAGTAACACTTTTATTCATACAAAAATTGTACCCAAAACTGTTGATGATATTTATGAGTATAAAGAAATACATTTAATCCATGAATTAGTATCTAAATCAAATTGAAAAATAATAAAATATAAGAGTTCATTCCTAGTCTTAGGGAGAAGAAAACATTATCACAAAATGGGTTTTTAGGATAATGTTAAAAGATAATGGTGAAGTTTCAATAAGTAATGATTTAATTGTGTTCTAGGAGGACTAAAAAATTAATGATATTGATTATGATGAAACATTTTCCCCAATTATTATGATTTTTGCCCTTATAATTTTTATTTCAATTGCATCATAAATATGATTCAGGTATTTTCAAATGGATTTAAAATCTTCATTTCTGAATGGTAATCTAAATGAAGAGGTTTATATAGAGTAACCAAAGTGGTTTATGAATGAAAATGATATAAAAACTATTTGAAAATTAAAGAAGTATCTTTATGGGTTAAATAAATTCTCTAGAGTTTGATATTTCTAGATGGATGGTTATTTGATTAGTACATAATTTATGAAATGATGGTTGGATAGTAACCTACATCTGAAGAATACCAATATTAAATGACTCATTATGATTTTTTAAATTGATTATATTATCTTTTATTGTAATGGGAGTAAATTTTGAGAATAATTTTCCATAAAAATGAAGAAGAAATTTGATATTTTCATGCATGGTGGGATGAAATTATTTTTGGGTTTCTAAATTACACAAGATATTGGTAAAATACTTATCTCTCTTGAAAAATATGACTATGAGTTATTAAAAAGTATTAGCATGAAGGAATAATGATTAGTTTCCACACTATTTCTAGTAGGTACAAAGATAAGTAAATATGAAAAATCCCAAGACATCAATGTAATATTTTAGAAAGTTGATTGGAAGACTTTTTACTTTACTACCTCAAGTCTATATAATTTATTTTCTATCAAACTTTTTACTAGGTGTCAATCAAACACATAAGAGACACATTTCATATAATCCAATAGTATTCTAAAATATTTCAGAAAATATCCAATTAAGGTTTTTTTATTGAGAATATATTTGACCAATACTTAAAGTGATTAATAGATAATGACAAGGATGGTCATGTAGATGATAGAATGTTTACATTTGGAGAATAATTATTTATTAGAAATAATATTTGTGTCATTTCCTTCTATGAATTAATCATCAAACACCTTGAAATATACTAAATCTAAGTATGTGGATACATCATAGGTAGACAACCAAGTGTTATGAATGAATATTAAAATTTAGGATATGCATGTTGTTGATAAATATCTACAGGTTATTGGTTATCATAACAGAAGTTTTATAAACATATCTAAGAATCCAATGAAATAATCAATATCAAAGTAATTTGATATCAATTATCCTTTTATATAAAATAATATTGTTGACGGAATATTTAATCTGAAATTTGTTCCATACAAGGAGTATATTATTGATATTTTTACAAAACCACTTTTAATTTAATATTTTAAGAACTTCTGGAGATAAATGTGATTAAATCCAATTTCTAAACACTAAGGTATATTTTATAGTTTTATCTCCTCAACTAATTGGGTTTTATTCTCTATAATGGGTGAAAGTACTATAAATATGGGGGTAACCTTCTTTCTTGTGAATTATTTTAAAATATTTGTTTTTTCATGTGTAGTAAAGTGACTGAAAATTTGATTTTAACTTCAAAAAACATATTCTATATTGGTATCACGTGTTTAAATTATTGTGGATAGAATTAATGTATAAATTAATCACTCTTGGTTTCGACACTACATTATCTCTCATAGACATAGCGATGATTGGTTCATCTATCACTTCTTTTAAGATGTTAACATCATAACATTCCCATACATTCTTTGAATTTATTAACAATAAGGTGGAATAAATAGATTCTTCATTTCAATTTAATTTTATATATTAAGTGTTTGAATATTTCATATTTCACACTTAAATGAAACTAAAATATATAGTACTAAGAAATCAGGGGGTTATTTTCAGAGATTTTGTTTTTTAATACATGTGAATTTGGATTTAATTTATCTAAGTTGATCTCAATTAGGTTTATTTTTTCAAAGAAGGATTTAAATTTTTTAATGTAAATTATATTGGTTTTGTATTTTGGAGATGGAATTGGAATTTTGATTAATTAATTTTTATGATATTGATAATGAATAATTGTAAATGTGTTGGATAAGTGTTTATAGTATCATGTGTAACATATTTCATATGTAGATTAGATAATCTACTCCTAAATAGATATAAATTAGAAAATTTCTAGAGATCACAATGATACGTATGATATTTTAGTTAATATGTAAATTTGTTTATATCATACAATATATATCGTAATTGATACATAATATATTATTTTGGTATGTAATATATATTTTGATAGATTTTTGAAAATTTCTAAAGCAATTGTTACCCAAAATATATGTTATAGCATGTAGAATATATTTTTTATGGATATAATTTTCTCTAGAGTATATGTAAGATGTTATTTATTTTATGGGTCAATAGATATAAATGATAATGATGAACATTCAAAAGTGGTGTGTGAGATATTTTATTTCTTATCTATGGTTTCCCAGTTTGAATAATGATATAATTTTGAAGTTTTAACTTTGATGATGTTGAGATATTCTTTAATTCATAATCATATTAATTATGATGCATTTAGTAAATATTCAAGTTGAGTTTTAAGGATGGATAAATGGAAAGAAATTAAGATGATATTTAAATGATAATTTTTCAGGTATAGAGTATAATTATTTTAAATTATTTAAGAAAATAAATGTTTTAGGAATTATCTTGATATATTCTTTAAATCTTTTTAATTTTATGATCATAGTAATATGTGCCAATTTAGCTATGGATGAATGGATAAAGGACCATGAGATCAGTTCTGGTTTTTATTATTGTTGGAGAAAACTCACATGGTTTTTTTAGGAAATTAAAATTTATATAATCATAGTTATCACACTATAATTGTAATTTTCATAATTTAATTAAATGAATTTATTCTGGTTTCATTTATAGAATAAAAGAATGAAAATAAAGATAAGATGAAAGTATAAGGAAATGTTTCAATGATTCTTAAGAGAAACTATGAGTAGAGAAAACCCCACAAGGATTTCTATATAAGAAGATGATGAGGAAGATCGAGATTAAATAAGTCTATTGTTGGATGATTCTTACATTATTTACCATTCTTCATGAGAGTTTATATTATCTATTTTAAATAATGAATTGTGGTATTGTTTTGAATTGGATAGTTCCAGAGTTTATAATTGGATCAAAGATATACCCTTCGTTGTAGTTTCATATTGATAATAAAAGTGAAGCAATATATGGGGGATAAAAACCACTATAAACTGGGGATTAGTCATCTGTATTAGATAAAAACCTTGTTAACAAATCTATTGTGTTATATATTTTTATCGTGCCAATGTACATTTTTGAAATTGATTCAAAACAATTCATAAGGCATTAGTGGTATGAAAAGAAAAAGTATCATCCATAATTCCCCCCATCACTCTCAATGTTGATCACATTACTAAGATATCCTTACACCATCATTATAATGGTTTCATAAAATTACTTTATATGTACTAAATTCATCATTCTCTTTCCATATGGTATATAATTTTATTTAGTGTCCTCCATCATTTCATATATATCATGGGTCAATTAAATATTCATCAGATGACTCTAAAATTATCTTGATTTATTATATTAACTCTAAATATATCTAATATCCAAATAGGTATAATTTATTTGTCTTATTATATACTATTTGAATTTTTTTTACATGTTAGTCACCACATAAATTCTTTATTCTTTATTTTATTAAAATTTACTTAATAAAGAAACTTTAATAATACTTGAACTAGGTAATCACAAGCCCCAATATCACTCCTTAGTCTTGATAAGATAGAAACCATTTCCAAGGGTTCTGATCTATTATTGAGGAACAATTTTCCCAATATAAAAAATAAAATAATTCATGATCACATTATTCCAAAAAAACATCATAACCCATCTATATGTAATACATTTTTAAAAAAATAAAACATCTTTATATATATATTTTATTATACACTATAGGTATTATGTATAATTGTATAATTATATAAAAAATTTTAATATGTATATAAATAAAAATTACAATAAATAATCATGAAATTTCAAATATATGAAAAAGGAATAAAATTTTTAAAATAGACCCAAATATGATACTAATTGAATTATTATAGTGATGAGACAAACACCCTTATTTTCAATACTAGCCTTCAATGCTTCAACACCTTGTATATCCATATACATTCGAAAGTGACACCAAAATCTAACACAATCCATAAAGTCTTTTAATAACTAATCAATAAACCTATGTGGATAGGAAATCACATCAAGTAAAGTTTCATGTCCACTAAAGTTCATATATTGAATGTAAGTACAAAGACAAATTAGGCCTCCACCAACTTTTCCTCAACTCACATAGTGAATAATCATGTATATTCATGAAAAATATTAACCAATGTATGTATAATAAATGAAAAAATTTCATAGAAAAACTCAAATCATTTAGGAAAACAATAATAAAATTAAATCTAGGTTAATAACTATAATAATACTAACTCTGTATGGTTGGATTTTTCAATACTTGGTGACCAACTTTGAGTAAATATAAGAATCCAATATTGTAATATGAAAGAAGAACAATCCCCCAAAATTCTCAATTTATAAGGCTAGGTATATGATTTTAAAATTTATTCCCTAGAATAATTAAACCATTATAGAATATGATATCTTTGATTATAAGCTGATAGTTTAGGATCCTCTGTCCCTTACATATACTTCATGAAGGACACTAACCCTAACATTTTCTAAACCTGATGAAATTCCTATAATAGATCAATCTATGGTGGAATATGAAAATATTCCACACTATAAGAAGTTAAATACATATCTTGATTAAGAAAATCTATTTAAAGAATAATTATGGCCTACCCAAGTAATTATCACTAGAATCCCAATTTACATGAGTCTTACAATTATTCTTTTATGATATTCAAATAAAACAATTAAATAAATATACCATTCTATTAACTTGTAAAACAAATATATTCATATACAATGTGTGGCTATACAAAGGTTTCTCATAATGAATATCATGCATAAAAATATCTATTAATATCATAAATAGTGATAACATATGTGGTAGCATAAAGGAATATCCTAATATCATTGGTAAAGCATAAAAACAAAATATTAAGTTAAAAAAATAAAAACGGTACAGTGATAAAATAAAAACATGTTATCAATCTCATTAACATACAAGGATAACGCAAGATTAACTAGAATATTAATAGTCACAATGAATCCATTAATGATTCCAAGGAAATACAAAATAATCAATACTTCTCATTATTGGTAATATCATATAAAGACTACAAAAACATGACAAATGATATAAATAGTTAATAATAGAAAAAAATAAACAGTTTAACCAAGTTTAGATAAATTAATTTAAGTTTAAGAAAATGAAATTTATAATTATATGACTTGTATTCCAATCATTTTACAATTACAAATCATACTTACACCTTTCCACTAATACAGTTCAAATCAATCATCAAGTCTAACAAAGTATCCTAAAATAAATCTTACACATTAAACAATATAAGGCCTTTAAAATATATCACTCATAATATTTGATATGTATCAATCAATATAATTTATAATCATTAAAAACTACTTAACAATAATCATTATTGAAAGAAATAACAATATCTTTCTACTAATCAGATACTATAAGAAAAAAACAAATAAAATTGACCACAAGATAGATTTTAAGGAACAAAAAAATTGTAATTAAAACACCACCCACAATGGAATTTATATTAACACATTTACATGATAAATTATAATTTAACATTTCTATTAAATCAAATAATCAACAACAAACCAAAGTATAAAATTAATTATAATTATTGAATTGATAAAAATATATCTCTTAGGAAAACTAAAATAAATCTCAATAAATTAAATAATAGAATTTTTACCTTATGCGATTAAATAAAAAAGTAGAGGTAATTCAGAACCATCCCAACAAGTTCAATATAAGGGAACTAACAGAAAATCTATGAAGATAACCAAAGTATTCTTAAACATTATTTATTGTCCAAGTCATTGAGAAGAGGAAAGGATAACCGATTAAATAAAACCATGTATTGATACCTGAAGGTTAATCCTAAGAACACATATATATGGAATTAAAGGATATTGTCATGCTAAAACATTTATTTCAATAACATTAATAATTTAAAATAAAATCATTCAATACTTGGATAATAAATCATCCAACTCTAATATACTAAACTCATCTATCACTAATTCTCCAATACAATCTTTTATCTAAATTTTATATTTTTTCATTGGTTTATGATTCAATTAGATTATATATAAAAATTAAATGACATACCTTACATACCATGATAACAAACTCAAAAAACAATCATAACAAAGAATAGAATCTATTTCAATCAAGGAACCAGAGTTCAAAACCAATCATAATTCAAATGAGAATTTACATGCTGTTAAAATAAAGAATAAGTTTATCCAATATTATTTTTTTTAAAGTAAACAAGTAACCATTTAAGTTATAATTTTTTACATTCTCATCGTTATAGTTGTATATAAAAGAGTCAAAACTTTGAAAACATTTGTCAATAAATATGGGATGCAATGAAGAAATAAATAACCACACGCAATTCTATTAACCATTCATCAGAAAACTATTTTTTTATTATACCAAAATAATTATTAAAAACTCCCTATTAATAATTTCACTATTGGTTTTAATATTTATTAAAAAAACTAAATCAAGTGGAATCCATGGAACTAATATATACTTTATAAACACCCAAAGGGTTGGGACCACCTACCAATATACTCAATGAAATCTCTCTAGTATAAAAACAGTAAAAGTGGTTTTCATAAATACCTAAACCAATATCCATATCCAAATAATCTCAATTACTCAAAATCTATAACAAAGAATAATATATTCTTAAATAAAACCCATGAAGACAAATCCTAAATTAGAACCAATATTAGAATTGTTAAAATCCATAATTAATCCAACTTAATCATACTATAATTTCAATAAAAAATCATGATATACCTAAAAAATCATCCCTCATCCAACTTATTAAAAAAATCCACCAATAAGAAATAAAAATATTAATTAATATTTCTTTAATTAAGAAATTATAAGGCCCTGTCATCTAATATGGATTTCACCGTGCATCAAAAAAAATCCAATCATAAATTCCTAACACAACCATAAGAAATCATTGGATAAGGCAGGAGCTTGGAAGAAGATTTAGTAGGGAAGATATTTACACTGAATCACAAACCCTAAATTTCAATAAATTTTCCCAGTACAATAGGTAATAGAAGGGTGAATTAATCCAATCAATAAATCCAAATAAGCTTATGGGTGTCCTAAATAAAATTAAATTGAAAGACCATTTTAAAGGTATAAAAAGGAGTAATCCCAAAAGGTCAAAAATCCATTAAAAATGTGATATATGTCTACTAAAACAAAATTCAACCTACAATCATAATTTGGTGGGCTATTGGAAGTATAATAGAAGTTCAGAGAACTTTAGATGGTAGTCCAAGGTGGTTTACCTCACTTGTTGGCCCCCTTCTCATTCAATGGCTCTAAAACAAGAGTTTATTATGATGTTACTGTTATTCCACATGATTTTTCTTCCACCAAACACTCAACATTATGATTGTAAGCATTAATAACTCTATTTTTTCCTCCAATGATTACATTAAGAATCATGAAACACTAATAGTGATCACTCTATAAATATAATCCCACAATTCAAAAATACCAATGTTTTTACCACGTAAATTCACTAGTTAAATTCTTAATAACACAATTAATTAACTTATTATGACATTCATCCAAACATTTATCATTATATTTTTTATAATAAAGTAATAATTTATTATTATTAAATACCCTTATTGTAACTATGCCACTCTCATATTATATCCCATGTCAAATATAATATCATTTAATATTAAATATTAAATCTTATGAAATCCCATTTTATTTATGTCACTAATCTTGAGTCACTATTAATTTAATATTTATTATCTTCATCGATTCTTATAACTTCAAATAATAAATCCTTAAAAATAATCAAGATTTATGTGCAATTCATTTCCATGATTTCTTTTCCATTTAAACTTGTAAAATAACCCCCCCCCCTCAAAACCCTACAAAGGATCTTAATTATTCATCCTTCAATAATTTTGGAAAATATACATCACTTTATCTTGGAAACTCAATCACACATTAATATAGCACCATGTCTGCCCCGTCGATGCTCCCTTGTAAATGAGAGTATTATAAGAGTTATAATAGACAAATATTTATTTTCACCATTGTCCAATGGTGTCACATAATAATATTTAAATTTCTGATATATGTCATTCGTATCAGTTGGTTATTATGTCTTGTATCACCTGTGTTTTCATTTGAGTGTCTCTCCTCATGTCCAGTTTTAGATTTATATCACCTCTAGTTATACAAAATATCCAACAGAGTTCTTCATTATCATACTAATCATGGGTGGAATTTTATCTATAGCATTGGGTGTGATATATTCATCTAATAGAAATTATTAAAAAACTCACATTATACATGAAGAGATACATATGGCATCATTTATTATATCCATGTATTATTCCTTATTATTTACTAGTATATAATTTAACTTCTCTAGGAAACCTCTAGAGTTATTAAACATGCCAATATAGTGTTAATAAAAATCATAAATATACGTTTTGCATAGTCTAGTATAGGTTTTGGTCCTTTATCCATCCATCATTTGGACTATGAGACAATTAAAATTGTATTTAAAGAGGTTAAATTATGTTAAAAAATCTTTCAAACATCATTCTAATATCCTTAATTTATCTCTATATTGGTTTTAATGAATCTTTACATCAAGTGTTTATAAAACTAAGAGATGTTGGATTATAGTAGGGAATATTCCAAGTGTAATTTCAAATATTAAAATTATATTGATATGGAATTAATCATGTGAAGTATTAATAGTTTAAAATTGAGATTTTAGATATACATGAATTAATAAAAATCCTAAAGGTGGTATTTGAAAAAAATAGAAAAATGCAGATAAAGGAGGTGTCTTCTATAGAAACTGGGTAATTAGTGTGGTTCCACAAATTTTTTGGTTAAAAAACTTATGGGATATTCAAATATTTTATAAATTTTTTGGTCAAAGGAATTGGAATGAGAAATCAATGGGCCATTGGATATCTCATGGATCCTAATTTATTTTTATTAATATAAAAATATAAATCTAGAGGCTAAAAATTGAACCATCCCCTATATATTTCCTTATAATGTTCAACACACATAGGAGGGTTGTTTCCCTCTCCTTTCTGTTTTCCTCCCTTTATCCCTAATGATCCAAGGTGGTTTAAGATATTCTAGTTCACCTATAGATGAAGTTTCCTTCCCTACCCTCTCTTCTCTCCATTATTTCATTTACATCTACTTTTAGAGTGTTTTAATTTGGTGTTAATGAATATTTTCACTAAATCATGTTATAATATACCAATTATGAAATTCATTTTGTATATTATGCCTATAAATAACCCATAATGGATGAAATTGTTTCATTAGGTAATGTTTTTAAATAAGTAATCTATGAAATGAATTTTCCTTTTTTCATTACTTTTGAGAAAAATTGGGTAATGAATAAAAATAGGAAATTATGGATTTGGTTCATAAGGTTACCTAAAGTCATATATGAGTTGTATGTTCTTTTTTAATTAATAATTATGTGATGTGTTACCACTGGGCATGTTTTATTGGTTTATATTTATTCTTTCATTAATTATTGGTTATATTAGAATTTTTTATTATTAACTGATTGAGATTATTATTTAGATAGGGGATCCTAGAGATCATGGACAGATGAAAAGATATTTTCTAAGTATAGAAATCCATTTGAGCTGAGTGGTCCATAATATTTCATTTATTTGATATGTGTATCACACAAGATTTTTATGATGAAATCATTAGTGGTTTGGTGCGAGAGAACAAGATATGGTAAGATATGGATATAGTAGATGGTAAAAAATATGTATGACTTATTAATGTCATCAAGGGTATTTTTTACATGTTCTTGTGAAAATTAATTTTTTTTATGACTACATTAAAACAAATACACTTTTAGAATTGAGTGGAAAAACAATAGTGATTTTCCCACAATTATTAGTGGTATGGGTGATCTTATATGCTACCTATTATATTTTTATAATGTTTTTAGGAGATGGGAGAGCTATGTGAAACAAAATTGATAGGTTCACTTTAGATATTTTATTTGAATTATGTTCACCAAAAATGTGTCTCATGATATTTAATAGAGATATTCATGATAGGACTTATATGGTATAATTTTATTATTATATGAATTATAATGAGGGTAGAGAAGTGTTTTAGTCCCCCATCGGTTAATCTAAGGGATTTGTATGACCCCAATAAAATCACTGGTGTATATTTGTTTTTTCTATTAATTATTTTATTTTTTCTCTAGAGGTATAAAATAAAATTTTGGATTTTTAAAATTAATTATTCAGAATGCATTATTAGAATGAACTATTTTTCAAATCATGCACAGTTACCAATAAATCCATTAATTTAGGTATAATAATTAATGTAACATCTATTAAACTATATTTATGAACCATGCATACCATTAAATGTCATATTATTTATAATTTAAAACTATATTTTACTTCATTAAAAAACTAATGCATACAAATATTAATATATTTTCATACAAGAGGGTTATTATTCAAGGAATCTAACACTTCACTTTCTCCGTATAAGTTTTTCCACTGAATATTGATGAATCTTCAAGGTTAGGGCATCTAACTTCTTCTACTATTTCATATTCTACTTATTTTATCCTCTATTTTACCTAAACTAGATATAGTGGAAAATGATTCCAACTTTGGATCATATAAATTGTATGCTTTTCTATTTTATATTATATGGATCCTTTATATAACACCCCAAGATTTTCAAATAACAACAATGTGTTCGATTGAGTATACAACGTATAACCCTAATGTTAAACAACCTACGAAATATATTATTTAAATATGACCATTAAAACCAAGCCATAAAATTGGTTGTAATAAATAGGACTATCCAAATAAATAATATATATATATAGAGTTCCTTATAAATAAAAAATTTTGATGAATTATTTTTAAATGATAACTCAAATTTTAGTAAATCAATTTTATGCATTAAAATGCATTTTCTTCAAAAATGGTTTTATTTTTGATTTTATGTTTGGAAATTATAATTAATATATACCAATTTTTAAAATTTTATTTTATAAAAATAATAACATTTTTTAAATCATAATATCATAATTATCATAGGGTGAAATATTTGGATTTTTTTAAAGGATTTATATTTTAGTGAATAGTGAAAATACTTCTTTTTGTAAAAATGTCAATTCTGTTCGAAAAATTACATAATTTGAAAAGTCCCACTATCAATTTAATATAATTTAAAACTAAAACAGGTATTATTTAGAAAAATTTAAAATAAGTAATTTAATTTTAATCACTGTTATACCTGATTTTGGTTTATGTTTATTTCTAGCCTTGAAAACACATTTTTAAACTGTTTCTAAATGCATAATGTATCTCCACTTTAATTAATTAAAATGACCAATTATAATGAAACTTTTAAATCAAATATATATATTATATATCTAAATATATTAATTTAAATCCATATAATGATGATAATTAGTCATACAGTTAATTACGATCATCTTAATCTTGAAAACGCATATCCTAATAAATTTTTTTTTGACACAATTTTTGGGTACATTTTTAAATTAAATTCTTCCAATTATGTGAATTTAATTTAATAAAATTTATTAAAAATTTAGTATCAAAATAATTAATATTATATAAAAATTATAACTTAATTTTTCATCTTAATGATCTGTAAAGATAGTAAAATTCATTTACTATAATTAAGGATAAAACGGTGTTTTGCACGTTACATGAACTTGTGTTAAAATAAATTTTCCACACATATCGAATTTTTATTTGATAGATTGTATTTTTTATTAAAAATTATTTTGTAAAAATAATCTAACAAGTATTATTTTATTTTAGGCTTAATGGATTAATTTCCTATGTTAAAAAATACTATTTAACATGGTGAAAAATAAAATCAAAATAGTAATCAAACATAGAGGATAAGGGAATAAATTTTTTAACAAATTATTTTTTTTTGAGGTTTAAATTTACATTAAATTAAATAAAATATATTATTTATCAATTTTTTAGGCACTTGGGGTGAGTGTCACTACCCATTATTGAATAGTTTTGGGTATTTACAAAAATTTCACTCCTCCTGAATTATAAAATCGCATTCCCTCACCTCTATTATTGACACCTATAAATCCATTTGGTAAGAAAAATATAAAAACCCATTTTCTTCTTAATATACTTATTCTCATTTTTTGGGTTTTTTTTCATCCAAAATATTAGCCCTAGTGTATTTATTAAGAGATCCAAAGGAGGTTCTTCTGAGCGGTGTTAATTATCTTCACTAAGTTAATAATTTTACTTCTTATTTTTACTCCTTAAATTATGTAATAAAATTTAAAATATAATATCCCCAATATATATCATATATTAATATTTTTTTATGTTAATGTCATAATATTTATCAATCTCCTCCTTCGTAAAATTTGAAACAAATCTGTCGTTGGTGTGTACAATGGATTACCATCTCAAGAACCGACGTAATTTTTTTTGGATCACAAACTCACATGGATAGTCATAATGAATATAATAATTAATAAATAAGATAAATATGACATGATAAAAATTTAATAAAATTAAAATATCATTTACTTCTTTCCTCTTTCACCCATTAAAAGAATGATATCATCGCTTGTGCATATGTACGACCTACCATCTCAATGAAGTGATGTGATTCATTTTCAATGTCCAACTTGAAAGAATGGTTCTAAAAAAATATATAATGAATAAAATTTATATTTCAAACATAAATATAATTCTAGAGTTGATATATCTATATCGTTTTCATAAGATCTGAAATATTCATGACAAAACATGTATGAGAAAACAATGTAGTTAATAACTAAAACAATGGTAATAATAAAATATTATGAACAAATGTGTGATAATATTTTATAATATGATCAAATATGATATTATAAATATGAATTTTGGTTTTTTACAAATTATTAAAAAAAATTAATACTATTATATAGAATTTTAAATCATATTTAAAGAAGGGGAAATGTTTGTTAAGGGATTTCGTCCAAAATTCATTTAATTGAACCATATTTCAATTTTATGCCCCTAATTTATTTTATATGGTTTATATAATTCCCCTTTTACTTTTAAAATCATTAATAATTCATAATTTATAAGATTTTATGTTTCAACTTTAATTATTTCATCTACCGGTATATAACTTGAATGATACAATGTGGTGACAAATTTTATATCTCAATTTCATTTCATTATGTTATATTACTTGTCCATTATGTTTGATATTATAAGAAATTTTTACAAGGTATTTTGATTGTTTTATGATTTATTTTAACTAGTTTTATGTGTATTGAAATTTTTAAACCTAATTAAAATATTTTTTAATCCACACTTCAATGGTATGATCATTATAAGATATTTCATCTCAATTTCCAATCTATTGAGGCATAGTTGGTGTTATGCACCTATTTATTTTTATGAGTTTTATACAATTCCCATTTATATGTTATATATTAATTATAATTATATTTTTGGTTTTAATGTTTCAATTTTTTATTCTCTATTGGGGTTTTACGGTTGAAATGTTACCAAAGCGATAATAGTTTATGCTTTAATCTCAATTTAATCTAGATTATTTATTTTTAGATTTATATTGATGGAAATTATATGATAATTTTATAATAAACACCTTTAGTTTTATTAGATTATGGTTATACATTAATTTTTCATGTAATATTACCATTTTCTTCCCTATAGTACTTAAAATGATTAATATTTTTTTAAGTAAGTCTGACTTTATTTTTCTCTTCAGACGATAATCATTTTTCTTCTAAATCCATGTATTCTAAAAATGTTTTCAAGAATATTATTTAATATTATACTATGATTTTTTGAATTCATTTTTACCCATGATTGGATTTTAAAATTTGTATTGAAATGAATCTTCTGGTCTTTTTCCAAAAAATGTACTTTTTTAATTTTTACCAAAAATGTGAAAGAAAACATTGCTTTATTATAATCAACATAAATGGAATTTTACACCATCATAACCACTTAATTATATGATGATTCCTTTAAAATATTAAAAGTTAATTTTTAAATGATTTTATTACTAATATTATATACATTATTAGTTTTTAAAAGTTATTTTCAAAGAGAAAAGGGTATTTTCCTTTAGAATTTTTTTAATGATATTTTTAGGGTAATTATATTCTTTAATGAAAACGCCCATTTATTTTAAAAACATTATATTGGGTATATAATATAATCATACCATACTAATTATTTATCTATATATTTTTTGATCAGTTTGACTAGAAAAATTATTGGCAATCATTTTATGGGTAAATTTTGTATTCATTAACATTATCTTGAAAAAATCACTTTCAAGTGAACACTGAACAATAAATTTTTCTTAAATAACCACATTCATAGAATAATGTATATAATTATTTCCAAAACACGATACCATTTTTACATATAGTGTATACTTTTTAATGTTGTTTGGTTAACTGGGGAAATATAGATAAATATTTATTCTTTACTCAATACATATATATGTTGGTAAGGAATATTATTTATGAATTAAATCGATCATTCAATATATATTGAATGATTTAGACTTATAGTGATGGGTGGGGATTATAATTATATATCCCCTAAATTTATTTTTAGTCTCATGATAAGAATTAGTTAGATATACTTATTTAAATGGGTTTGTTGTATACCTACCCATAGATTAAACTATATTGGTGAAAGGTATTGATGGTATAGATATTATTAGGTCTCAGATCATGATGTTTAATATTATTCATTTTGTAATGGCCCGGACCTCCCAGGTCCATTACTTTGTGAAAATGTGGTGTTGGAGGTGTTCCGGGAGGTCAAGGTGACTTATCCCCCAGCTGCTGCCTACCGGTAGCTCGGTCTACCGGTAGTTGCTGCCTACCAGTTACCGGTAGCTGCTGCCTACCGGTAGCTCGGTCTACCGGTAGCTGCTGTCTACCGGTAGCTCGATCTACCGGTAGCGGCTGCCTACCGGTTACCGGTAGTTGATGCCTACCGGTTACCGGTAGCTGCTGCCTACCGGTAGCCGCCGCTTACCAGTAGCTCGGTCTACCGGTAGCCGCATCCTACCGGTAGCTGGGTATACTGGTAGCCGCAGTCTAGCAGTAGCTCGGCTAACACTTTGCCAAATTTCTAGTTCTGGGAATAGTGTTTCTAGTTTTATGAACAGTATCGGTAGGTGAACAGTGTTTCTATCGGTGAGGTTTAGTGAACAGTGTTTCTATCGGTGAGGTTCTATCAGTGAGGTTCTATCGGTGGACTTCTATCGGTAGACTTGAACAGTGTTTCTATCGGTGAGGTTCTATCGGTGGACTTCTATCGGTAGACTTGAACAATGTTTCTATCGGTGAGGTTCTATCGGTGGACTTCTATCGGTAGACTTGAACAGTGTTTCTATCGGTGAGGTTCTATCGGTGGACTTGTACAGTGTTTCCAGAATCCTAAGAGCTACCGATTCCATACTTTGCCAAATTTCACGAATGAACAGTGTTTCCAGACTTCATGAGAGCTACCAATTCCATACTTTGCCAAATTTTGAGTATGTGAACAGTGTTTCCAGCTTCACAAATTTGACGTTTTCTTTGACGTAAAATACTTTTAAAACCTTATTTTAAGGACTTTAAGGCCGATTCAAAGGCTATAAATCCTATATTAATTATTCCTAAGGTCGGGATGTTTTTACTTGGTCAAACCGCGTGGTTTAATGCGATCCATTTTTTAATGGAGAATAAATCGGATCTTAAACCGTCGCCTCTCTAATTTATTTTTTTTAAGGGAACGAGATATCATTCTTTGTTGTTCTTCCTCCTGGTTCTCATCTACGAGACGCTAGAACCTTTCAATCCTTTCCGTAGGAGTTTCACAATCAATCTTTACTCCTAGGATTGGTTCTGCTCTGTTTGATGCAACCAAGCCGTGTCGATCAATCATCGATATAAGGTATGTTTTATCGTCGTTCTTTTGGGGTTTATCTTCTCTTATCCTTCTTTCAATGATTATACCATGTAATTTCCAAGATTCTAATGGGTTTTCTTGGGTTTGGTTGGTACTGTCGTACCGCAGCATCCTCCGGTGGATGCAGTTGTCGCGAGGGGAAGATCATGACCTGTTGTGTGGATAAAGAACGTGAGGAACTGTTTGAGGTAGGGGATTCATGGCTTCTCTAATTTTTTATGTGCAACTGTAGAATTAGCATGATTTAATCCTTTGGATCACAATGAAATTGACCTAATTAAATACTTGAACCCGATTAAAAGAATTGGTTGATCGCATGTTGTTACTTTGTACCGTGATAACGGTTTGCCTCATCTTTTCCTAGATAGAGTGATATCTATGATTTTCTTTAATTAGTTGCTCGTTCATGATGGAAATTGATAAAGAACGTAATGCCGGAATTATTTGTTAACTAATTGGCTAAAGATAAAGAGGCATGTTAATGAATCTGTTAATTCTAGATGGATTAAAGAACTATTAGTTCGATAATTTCAAAAGGGTTCTGAGTTACCCTCTTGCTTGTAAGGATGAATGCCTTGTGGTTTGGAGCTCTGAGTGCTCATCTTGTATGAAGGCTGAATGCCTTGTTAAAGGGTCGAGAGCCCATTTTTGTGATCTTTGATTTCCTGCTGCTTGTGATTTTATGTGATCTTGGATGGCTGTTGTGATATGTGGAGGTATGGGGACTTGTGGTAGCGGATGGCGCCTAGTGTGGCGAGATGCGTCGGTTTATGCATGTGGGTGTCGGGGAGGACACCAAGGATGATGGTATGAGATGAATGTGATGGTTTAATGTTGGTGGTTTGGTTTGGTTGTTTATCTGCTTTACTTTTCCCCACTTCTCAAGGCAGCTGGTTTTGCTTACCCTCTTTCCGAAGGAGGCGAAGACATGCGGGGTATGCCACGTGCTTTCCGTGTTTAGCCTCTCAATGGAGGATGGGTCTATGCTCTTGCTATAGGCGGCAAAGACTCGACGGGTAGTATATATACTCACCGTGTTGAGCCCATTGTGTTTAGTAGCATATGATGTTTTTCTAGAATGCATGGGAATATGGGGAAGGTAATTCCATAATGAAAGTTTGTTTAAATGGTGATAATCCACGGGGATGGAGAAACTAGAATTTAATAGTGATGTGAATCCTAAAAAGGAGCAGTTTTTGAATGTGATGCCAATTTAGTTTAATGTGGAAAATTGCTCGTGGTTAATTAATGTTTAAAGAATTAATTAACGTACAGTGGAACTGATAAAATGAGAATGGAGTAATCTAATAAATCTCTTCAAATGGTTGTGTGCTTATAGGATACCTAGTCTTTGAAGTAGCAGCCTGGAGTCTGAGAGACGTTAGCTGCAGTTGTGCCTATGACTAGGTAATGCCCATAGTGTGGTTGTGAATTATATATATTCTGTACTTTTTGTGTTTATATACGCTACTCCACCCTGTCGGTAAGGGCAACTGACACCCCTGGGATTCTGAGCCCTGGGGGGTGTTTTACCCAACATTCTGATGGGAGGTTGAATGGCTGACTACACCCTTTGGCCCTTCTCTCTTCTCTTGGTAGATCTTTGTGCTGGTAGGCATAGTGGTTAGTTTTACCCATATATGTGTTTAGAGGGTTGTAATGGCTTGTGGTTATTTCACACACATATATTCTGGATATAGTATCCTATGGACTACTATAGGTGTAACGTGTATAGGCTATAATGGCTAGAGGATCCTTACTCGGAGTATGGGCTGTAATGGCTTGAGGTATTATACCCGACACATGATACACGTTATGCAAGCTGTGGTGGCTCTCGGAAACTACCTGGTTACTTTTGGTTGTGAGGACGGTGTGGTGCTTCGGCCAGGTGTCTGCGGGCAAGCCTATGTGGTGCACGAGGTGCAGATTATGGAGCTTAGCCCAGGTGTCTGCAGGCAAGCCTTGGAGAGAGATGCACAGGACGTATGTCGTTGGGGAAAAGCGGAAAACCAGTCGGGAAGTAGTAGCAGGGTACCCTTGATATTCTTTACTATATGCTATATTCTTGTATTCGTTACTTGGTGAGAGTATCCATGGTGAGGTTGGGAACTTAGTATACCTGTTTAGGTAACGAGTTAGTTTCACTTGTTGTTCACTAGGCTTTAGCATTCTTTCTTTACTTTTGCACGAGAGGCTTGAGGAGGATCCTACTGAGTATACTGTTATACTCACCCTATGTATTTATAATCTGTTTTTCAGGTCACTTGGAGCAGGTTGGAGGTCAAGCTGGTTACTTCTAGCTTGTGGTTGGAGGAGGAGCTGTTCGGGCTTGTGGTCGTTGTCGTTTCACTTTCTTTTGGGTACTTTGAGTTTTCCCCCTTTCAGTTGTAGTAATTTTGCATGAAATTTCATATATGTACTTGGATTTCTTTTATATCTCAGTTCTAAGTTGGAGTTGATTGGAGTTTATTCTATCTCTCTCTTCCGCATGTGTTCTCTTAGAGGGTAATGCCTCCCATTTGTGTGTGTATTATACCCTCGGTGCTAGTCGCCAACCCGAGGCCTACTGGAGGCGAGACTCGGGGGTAATTATCTCCCTTCTCACATTGCCGGCCCAGGAGGGGTACACTTTGTGGGGAGGGGGTCGTGACAGAGTGGTATCAGAGGTCTGGTTGAGGGATAGGATGGAGTTTGGAGTTAGGCACAGGTGAGGATGCATGGGATGGTAGGGAAACGGTGTCATTCATGTTTAGAAAGTGGGGTAAACACTGGAGACCGGCAGAGACATAGGCATTTAGGGCCCCCTATGTTCTGTTGCACGGACCTTTATGTTTACGATGGCTACTAAACAAAGTGATACCGGTTGTAGGGTAGAGACCTAGGAAAGGATCATGCATCATTATTCTTTGCGCTTGTGTTTGAATGGTTAGACCTTGGGATAGGTAACCTAAAATAAATAAAACAAAACAATTAATTAATTAATGTTGATTCTTCCATATTCCAGGCTTAGGAGCTCTAACAGTTGTTATTTTGCAGGTATGGCTCCAGGTCGACTTCCTCGTCAGGTTTGAGGAGAAGATATCCATCAGGTTGTTCCAGCTGATCGTCGTCGAGTAGAGGTTAACGACGATGACACTTGGAGGAAGACACTTCGAGAGTTTCAGCACCAGAGTCTACAGAAGTACGAGGGATCCGTTTCAGATGCAGTCACAGAAGACTGGTTGGAGGAGATCGAGATAGGCTTCAGTTTGATTCGTGCTCGGAAGGAACACTGGGTGTCCTTGGTTGTGACGATGCTGCGTGGAGCAGCGAGGCAGTGGTGGTTCTTGTTCCTCGGTGATCGTGAGGAGTCAGCAATCTCATGTGAGGAGTTTCGAGACAGGTTTAGAGTCGAGTTTCTTTCGTCGATTGCGAAGGTGTCCAGTCGCCAGGAGCTTCTCACCCGTCGACAGGGGAGCGCCAGTGTTCGAGAGTTTGGAATTCGTTTCAGGAACCTTCTACGATATGCTTCAGACCTATTACCAGATGATGAGGCTAGGGCGAGGCATTTTGAGGAGGCTTTGCGTCCAGAGATCCAGCGCCAAGTCACCCCATTTATGCTGAAGACATATCTTGAGGTGCTGGCGAGGGCAGAGGTTGTTGAGAGGACTTTGGCCAGGACTGGATCGTCACGAGAAGGGAATCGTCATGATTCCTCACGAAGTAGAGCTATGGTCCGGGGTTCCCGGTTTTCAGGACAGAAGAGTTTCCGTTCACCTGGGGGTAGGTCCCAGCCCTTCCCATCTCGTTTCTCCAGAGGCAGAAACTCTCAGACCTATGCCCAGGGATCAGGCGCTTGTTTTTCTTGTGGTGGTCGTGGTCATCAGAAGCGGGAGTGCCCGACTTTTCAGAGCAGTCATCGTGCACCGGGCGCTCCACTCCAGGTTCCTCCGTTGAGGCAGTTCCAGCCGAGGCAGCAGCAGCAAGTTGCACCAGTTTTAGATCACCAAAGGGTAGATGGAGAAGGCAGAGGACAGCCCCATGACGCTCCCCGTCCTCAGAGAGCAGAGCGCAGCCATGGTGGTGGTCGTCATCAGGGTCCGAGAGGTCGTGGAGGAGGTCGTGGTCAGCTTTATGCTCTAGCGTTACCAGCCCTAGGCGAGCCAGATGTTGTTCGAGGTACCCTTTTCTTGTTTTCTACCTTTGTGTATGCCTTGTTTGATTCAGGAGAAACACACTCCTTCATATCACCTACCCTTGTCCATGCTTTGGGACTTGAGGTAGAGAGGCTTCCAGTGCCCTTGGTGTTGACTACGCCAGTTGGAGGTCGATCTGACTTGTTTGAAGTATGTAGAGACTGTGAGCTAGTGTTGGGGCAACACCGCTCTGGGGGAGATTTCCTATGTTTGCGAATACAACCATATGATGTCATACTCGGCATGGATTGGTTGTATTCGGTGAAGGCTGTTGTGGATTGCTACAGGAAGAAGGTCGTTTTCTTTGATGAAGATGGAGAGGAAGTTGTGTTTGTTGGTGAGAGAGATCCTCGAATGAGTCATAAACGAGTTCCTTCCTTATCATCCATGATGGCTGGGATGATGCTGAGTTCTTCAGAGGTTCAACAGTTGGTGTTTCCTAGGGTCGTGGAGGAGTACCCTAACGTCTTTCCAAGAGAGGTTGTATCCTTACCCCCTCGAAGAGAGATCGAGTTTGGGATCGAGCTACAGCCAGGAGTGTCTCTTATCTCTATGTCTCCGTATAGGATGGCCCCTTCTGAGTTACGAGAGCTACGTATTCAGCTCGACGGTCTATTGCAGTGGGGTTTTGTTCGGCCAAGTGTGTCACCGTGGGGTGCACCATTTTTGTTTGTGAAAAAGGCTGATGGCAGTTTACGGTTGTGCGTCGATTATCGTCAGTTAAACAAAGTGACAATAAAGAACCGCTATCCTCTCCCGCGGATTGATGACCTATTCAACCAACTGAAGGGTGCAAGTTGGTTCTCAAAGATAGAATTTCGGTCAGGATATCATCAGATGCGTGTGAAGGATGAGGATATCCCGAAGACTGCTTTCCGCTATCGTCCTGGGCATTATGAGTTTGCTGTAATTCCATTCGGCGTGACGAATTCTCCAACTGTTTTCATAGGGTTGATGAATGTTGTGTTCCGTGAATTCTTGGACAAGTTTTTTGTGGTTTTCATCGACGACATCCTTGTGTACTCCACATCTGAAGAGGAGCATGAAGAGCATCTACGAGCCGTTTTGGGAGTTCTTCGCCAATATCAGTTGTTTGGAAAGTTGTCCAAGTGTGAGTTCTGGGCTCGAGAAATTCGTTTCTTGGGACATGTTGTGTCCCAACAGGGAGTAGCTGTGGATCCTTCGAAGATAGAAGCAGTGGTGTCTTGGCTAGCCCCCAAGCCCGTGTCAGAGGTGCGAAGTTTCCTTGGTCTCGCAGGCTATTATAGGAGGTTTGTAGCTAATTTCTCCCGAGTTTCGACTCCTCTGACAGCTTTGACCAGGAAGGATCAAGCGTTCATATGGACTGATCAGTGTCAGACAGCTTTCGAGTATCTAAAGGAGTAGTTGGTAAGTTCTCCAGTCCTTTGTCTTCCAGCGGAGGGAGTCCAGTTTGATGTTTTCTGTGATGCTTCACATCTGGGTCTAGGTTGTGTTCTCATGCAGCAGAGGTCAGTTGTTTCTTATGGGTCTCGGTAGTTGCGTCCCCATGAATGCAACTATGCCACCCATGATCTTGAGTTGGCAGCCGTGGTGTTTGCTCTAAAGTTGCGGAGACATTACCTCATTGGTGAGCACTTTGTGGTTTTCACCGATCATAATAGTTTGAGGTATGTTTTCTCCCAACGTGACTTGAACTTGAGGCAGCGTCGGTGGATGGAGTTATTGCAGGAATACGACTTTGAAATATCGTATACACCTGGAAAAGGGAATTTTGTAGCTGACGCACTAAGCCGAAAGATACATAATGATGTTGTGCGTGAATCTGGTGATTCTTGGAGAGTGATGGAAGAGCTATCATCTTTTTATCTTGATATGGGAGAAGTTGGGGGTAGAGGTTGTCTTTTCCAGATGACGGTGCAGTCATCCCTGATGCAGAAGGTGGAAGAGTCTCAGTTGGGTGACCTAGAGGTGGAAGTTTGGAGAGACAGAGTTGTAAGTGGTAAGGCCCCTGATGGTTGGTCAGAGGATGAACAACACCGAGTGTTGTATCATGGCAGGCTTTTTGTTCCCTTGGTGATGCACGAGACGGTTCTCCGAGAGTTCCATAGTTCACCCTTGGCGGTACATCCTGGTGTGAAAAAGATGTACCGATCCTTGAGGAGTCAGTTTTGGTGGCCTGGGCTGAAGCGTACAGTTGCAGAATGTGTGTCTCGATGTTTAGTCTGCCAGAAGGTGAAGGCCGAACACCGTGTTCCTCGTGGTCTTCTCCAGCACTTAGAGATTCCTCAGTGGAAGTGGGAGGACATCTTAATGGACTTTGTTACAGGTTTACCTCGAGCTCCGGGAGGACATGATGCTATATGGGTAGTAGTGGATCGTTTAAAAAAATCATCCCACTTCATAGCGATCAAGGATTCGAGCTCAGTGGAAGTTTTGTCGAGGCAGTATCTGGAGGAGGTGGTGAGGCTTCACGGAGTTCCTAAGACGATCATTTCTGATCGAGATCCTCATTTTACCTCCAGGGTGTGGAGAGGTCTCCAGCATGCTTTTGGTTCTCAATTATGCCTTAGCACTGCTTTTCATCCTCAAACGGATGGTCAGACAGAGCGAACCATCCAGACTCTTGAAGACATGTTGCGCTCTTGTGTTCTTGATTTTGGAGCTTCATGGGTGAAGAACTTACCCTTGGTAGAGTTCGCTTACAATAATAGTTTTCACTCTACCATCGGTATGGTGCCGTTTGAAGCCTTGTATGGTCGGCCATGCCGTTCTCCGTTGTGCTGGACTGGGGTTGGAGAGTCAGCAATTCTCGGACCAGAACTAGTGCAGAATACAACAGAGATGGTTCAGGTGATTCGTGAGAGGATGAAGACAGCACAGGATCGTCCTAAATCATATGTTGATCAAAGAAGGATACCGTTATAGTTTAATGTTGGGGATCATGTGTTTCTAAAGGTGACTCCCCGTCCTGGGCAGCGAAAGTTTGGTCGTGGAAGTAAGCTTTCTCCCCGATTTGTTGGGCCTTTCGAGGTGTTAGCTCATGTTGGAGCTGTGGCGTATCGAGTAGCACTTCCCCCTCAGATGAGTCGGATACATGATGGTTTCCATGTATCACAGCTCCGTTATTATCTTCATGATGAATCTCATGTTATCGATTGGGGAGAGATCGATATTGACGATGATGCAACCTTAGAGGAGAGACCTGTGGAGATCCAAGACCACAAGAAGAAGGTGTTGTGTGGGCGTTCTATCCCCTTAGTTCGTGTCTTGTGGCGACACGGTGGCATGGAGGAGAGTACCTGGGAGCGTGAGTCACAGATACGTGCTCAGTACCCAGAGTTGTTTAATGTTTAACTCCTTTCATGTAATGATGTTTTCATTGTGGTTGGACCTTTCATGTTTTATTTATGTACCTTTGATGTGGTGTTATGTTTGAATTGTTTGGTTATGGATTGTTTGTTTCCATACTCCCGGATGTCGTAGTTTTGTTCTAGCTTTTGAACAACTCATGGTGTTTTTCCCCTGAGAGGTATCTTATGGGGTGGTTGTTCAGACCCCTCTTTTCTTCTGGGTTGGTTTTTAATTCTCGATGACGAGAATGTTTTGAGAGGTATCTAATGTAATGGCCCGGACCTCCCTGGTCAATTACTTTGTGAAAATGTGGTGTTGGAGGTCTTCCTGGAGTTCAAGGTGACTTATCCCCCAGCTACTGCCTACCAGTAGCTCGGTCTACCGGTAGCTGCTGCCTACCGGTAGCTCGGTCTACCGGTAGCTGCTGCCTACCGGTTACCGGTAGCTACTACCTACCGGTAGCTCGGTCTACCTGTAGCTGCTGCCTACCAGTAGCTCGATCTACCGGTAGCGGCTGCCTACCGGTTACCGGTAGCTGATGCCTACCGGTTATAGGTAGCTGCTGCCTACGGGTAGCCACCGCTTACCAGTAGCTCGGTCTACCGGTAGCCGCATCCTACCGGTAGCTGGGTATACTGGTAGCCGCTGTCTAGTAGTAGCTCGGCTAACACTTTGCCAAATTTCTAGTTCTGGGAACAGTGTTTCCAGTTTTATGAACAGTATCGGTAGGTGAACAGTGTTTCTATCGGTGAGGTTCTATCGGTGGACTTCTATCGGTAGACTTGAACAGTGTTTCTATCAGTGAGGTTCTATCGGTGGACTTCTATCGGTAGACTTGAACAGTGTTTTTATCGGTGAGGTTCTATCGGTGGACTTGTACAGTGTTTCCAGAATCCTAAGAGATACCGATTCCATACTTTGCCAAATTTCACGAATGAACAGTGTTTCCAGACTTCATGAGAGCTACTGATTCCATACTTTGCCAAATTTTGAGTATGTGAACAGTGTTTCCAGCTTCGCAGATTTGAAGTTTTCTTTGATGTAAAGTACTTTCAAAACCTTATTTTAAGGACTTTAAGTCCGATTCAAAGGCCATAAATCCTATATTAATTATTCCTAAGGCCGGGATGTTTTTACTTGGTCCAACCACGTGGGTTAATATGATCCATTTTTTAATGGAGAATAAATCAGATCTTAAACCGTCGCCTCTCTAATTTATTTTTTTTAAAGGGAACGAGATATCATTCTTCATTGTTCTTCCTCCTGGTTCTCATCTACGAGACGCTAGAACCTTTCAATCCTTTCTGTAGGAGTTTCACAATCAATCTTTACTCCTAGGATTGGTTCTTCTCTGTTTGATGCAACCAAGCCGTGTCGATCAATCTTCGATATAAGGTATGTTTTATCGTCGTTATTTTGGGGTTTATCTTCTCCTATCATCCTTTCCATGATTATACCATGTAATTTCCAAGATTCTAATTGGTTTTCTTGGGTTTGGTTGGTACTGTCGTACCGCAGCATCCTCTAGTGGATGTAGTTGTCGCGAGGGGAAGATCGTGACCTGTTGTGTGGATAAAGAACGTGAGGAACTGTTTGAGGTAGGGGATTCATGGCTTCTCTAATTGTTTATGTGCAACTATAGAATTAGCATGATTTAACCCTTTGGATCACAATGAAATTGACATAATTAAATACTTGAACCGGATTAAAAGAAGTGGTTGATCGCATGTTGTTTCTTTGTACCGTGATAACGGTTTGCCTCATGTTTTCCTAGATAGAGTGATATCTATGATTTTCTTTAATTAGTTGCTCTTTCATGATGGAAATTGATAAAGAACGTAAATCCGGAATTATTTTTTAAATAATTGGCTAAAGATAAAGAGGCATGTTAATGAATCTGTTAATTCTAGATGGATTAAAGAACTATTAGTTTGATAATTTCAAAAGGGTTCTGAGTTACCTGCTTTCTTGTAAGGCTGAATGCCTTGTGGTTTAGAGCTCTGAGTGCTCATCTTGTATGAAGGCTGAATGCCTTGTTAAAGGGCCGAGAGACCATTTTTGTGATCTTTGATTTCTTGCTGCTTGTGATTTGATGTGAGCCTGGATGGATGTTGTGATATGTGGAGGTATGGGGACTTGTGGCAGCGGATGACGCCTAGTGTGGCGAGATGCATCGGTTTATGCATGTGGGTGTCGGGGAGGACACCAAGGATGATGGTATGAGATGAATGTGATGGTTTGATGTTGGTGGTTTGGTTTGGTTGTTTATATACTTTACTTTTCCCCACTACTCAAGGCAGCTGGTTTTGCTTACCCTCTTTCCGAAGGAGGCGAAGACACGCGGGGTATGCCACGTGCTTTCCGTGTTTAGCCTCTCGATGGAGGATGGGTCTATGCTCTTGTTATAGGCGGCAAAGACTCGACGGGTAGTATATCTACTCACCATGTTGATCCCTTTGTGTTTAGTAGCATAGGATGTTTTTCTAGAATGCCTGGGAATATGGGGAAGGTAATTCCATAATGAAAGATTGTTTAAATGTTGATAATCCACGGGGATGGAGAAACTGGAATTTAATAGTGATGTGAATCCTAAAAAGGAGCAGTTTTTGAATGTGATGCCAATTTAGTTTAATGTGGTAAATTTCTCATGGTTAATTAATGTTTAAAGAATTAATTAACGTACAGTGGAACTGATAAAATGAGAATGGAGTAATCTAATAAATCTCTTCAAATGGTTGTGTGCTTATAGGATACCTAGTCTTAGAAGTAGCAGCCTGGAGTCTGAGAGACGTTAGCTGCAGTTGTGCCTATGACTAGGTAATGCCCATAGTGTGGTTGTGAATTATATATATTCTGTACTTTTTGGGTTTCAATACGCTACTCCACCCTGTCGGTAAGGGAAACTGACACCCCTGGGATTCTGAGCCCTGGGGGGGGGGTGTTTTACCCAACATTCTGATGGGATGTTGAATGGCTGACTACCCCCTTTGGCCCCACTCTCTTCTCTTGGTAGATCTTTGTGCTGGTAGGCACAGTGGTTAGTTTTACCCATATATGTGTGTAGAGGGCTGTAATGGCTTGTGGTTATTTCACACACATATATTCTGGATATAGTATCCTATGGACTACTATAGGTGTAACGTGTATAGGCTATAATAGCTTGAGGATCCTTACTCGGAGTATGGGCTGTAATGGCTTGAGGTATTATACCCGACGTATGATACACGTTATGCGAGCTGTGGTGGCTCTCGGAAACTACCTGGTTACTTTTGGTTGTGAGGATGGTGTGGTGCTTCGCCCAGGTGTCTGCGGGCAAGCCTATGTGGTGCACGAGGTGCAGATTGTGGAGCTTAGCCCAGGTGTCTGCGGGCAAGCCTTGGAGAGAGATGCACAGGACGTATTTCGTTGGGGCAAAGCGGCAAACCAGTGGGGAAGTAGTAGCGGGGTACCCTTGATATTCTTTACTATATGCTATATTCTTGTATGCGTTACTTGGTGAGATTAGCCATGGTGAGGTTGGGAACTTAGTATACCTATTTAGGTAACGAGTTAGTTTCACTTGTTGTTCACTGGGCTTTAGCATGCTTTCTTTACTTTTGCATGAGAGGCTTGAGGAGGATCCTAATGAGTATACTTTTATACTCACCCTATGTATTTATAATATATTTTTCAGGTCACTTGGAGCAGGTTGGAGGTCAAGCTAGTTACTTCTAGCTTGTGGTTGGAGGAGGAGCTGTTCGGGCTTGTGGTCACTGCCATTTCACTTTCTTTTGGGTACTTTGAGTTTTCCCCCTTTCAGTTGTAGTACTTTTGCATGACATTTCATATATGTACTTGGATATCTTTTATATCTCAGTTCTAAGTTGGAGTTGATTGGAGTTTATTCTATCTCTCTCTTCTGCATGTGTTCTCTTAGAGGGTAATGCCTCCCATTTGTGTGTGTATTATACCCTCGGTGCTAGTCGCCAACCCGGGGCCTACTGGAGGCGGGACTCGGGGGTCATTATCTCCCTTCTCACATTGCCGGCCCATGAGGGGTACACTTTGTGGGGAGGGGGTCGTGACACATTTCCATTCTTGATAATTTAGTTATTATTATCTGTGATATTATTTTATTTTTTATTATTCATGGATGCATTTTGTGCTCTAGTTATTGATTAATTGGATATGTGTATAGTTATTTACCTTTCCATGTTTATTATTCCTTATCTATTCATGATATTCAAGTTATGGATTAAATGGAATATGTTTACAATTATTTAACATTCCAATTTATTATGCCTTACTGAATCATGGTTTCATTTATTGTACATAACCCTTATTGGTCATCAAATCTAACCCTTATTTTGTTCCCATTACCCATCATATGAACGAACCTTCAATTGAGTTCAACGATGCAGGATTATTAATCTCACTATGTTTTATTTTATGTTTTCAAATATATTATGGTATTTATGTATGTATCAATTTTATCAAGACTACTAAACTATTTAGTCCTTTAGGATGTGATTGATTATTTCATAGGATAAATTAAAAAAGTAACCACTAAATCTAGGATACTAGGTTTTGGGTCTTTATAGTGTTATCATAGAATATTTAGTAGAAAACTTAATAAATAGATTTAGGAAAACATAGATCTAGAAACAGAACACTATGAATGAATTTCAGTATAAGTACAGAAAAACATCATAAAGTTTTAGTAAGGAATAAATTATGTGGTTTTCATATTAATACATCCCACCCTATATATTATATGTGGATAAGGTTCTATAACAGTTTTACCTAGGGGTGAAAACTCTAAAATGCTCACATTGGTATTTTAAATGATCATCACCTATTATACAAGAATGAGTCTTACTATGCATTGAGTTTGACACTTCATGGGTATATTCTTAGGATAATTCACATTTTCTTTATTAAACACCAAGAAGGATTTGAATAGATGATGACAATGAATGAATTAAGATAAACCTAAGGCATCTTATAATTAAAATATGGTGATTCTGAGAAGCCAAATGGAATGGTGACTGAAGTAAAAGATATTTCGATTATTCTTTATCATTTATAAAGATATAATATTATAAAATTATAACTTAACCAACTCTTGGACTCACCAAATAGAATAATGATTCATTCCACGAAGATCTCAAGTGGTGGAAACCATAAATTAAAGAATGATCAATTTACTTCATGTTATAAATATGGAAAGATACACCCAGTATAGTGTCTCAATGGAATAAAAAAAATGTTTTATGTGGGAAGAATATAGGTATAGGGAAATGAATTGTAGAGTAAAAAAATGAGGATTTCAATGGAGAGAAATAAATTTTGTCCTAGAGATCCATTTATAATTTTTTTCATAAATGTGGTGAATCTATATATTATCTAAGTGAATTACCATTTATAAAGGTTGGATCCTAGACCAGGTAAAGTCCTATGTTGAACTAAATGGGTTGAAGTATTTATCTATTCTGATTCAATAAATATATTTGGGAATTATTTTTATCAATGGTATTTTTTATAAGAATAATGACATATATGAGGGTTGTTTTAATTTTATTTGGAAGCATATATGTATTCATATAAAATTAGCTCAAGAATTATGGATACCATTATGATTTTATGAGTTTATGTTTGATCATAATTTAAATGTCCTAAGAAACCCATATAAGGTTTTATATTATAGGTATTTTATCAAGATTGATCATATTTTGGGCGACATTTAGAGCAATACAACCCATTGGTTTAGTATATTTTTTATTAAAAAATATATTTAAGGAATAATTCATTTATATTTTGTGGAAATAATTATAAAGGTATCGATAACAAGTAATTTTTATCTTATCTTGAATGTTTTGGTAATTATGGATCATTAAAATTTTGTAATGTTATCATATTTATATTAATATAGTTCTAGAAAAATGAAAACTCGCATATTGGGTGACAACCCATTGTATCCGACAAGGCCAGAGGGATTGAACACAAAACTAAAGGGAGAAAATGGTGTAGAACCTATAACGGGCCTACATGATATACTGGTTATTATGAATTTGTTTTTATTGAAATTAATTTACTAATATATACTTATGAAATGGATTAATATTAATTTTGAGTGTTATTTTTGAGTTTTTAAATATTATTGTGATATATTAGATAACGTGTTCTAACCATTTTGGTTTTGGTAAATATTTAAAGATAAATAAAATTAATTTTCACTCTTTTTTATATATTATCACTACTGGGAAAGGGACCTTTCCCAACAGTTGTGTACCAACGGTTCAATGAACCGTTGGCACATCTTGTTTTTCCCAACGGTTTATAGAAACCGTTGGGAAAAACCCCTCAATGCATAGTTTTCTCAACGGTTTCATACAACCGTTGGGAAAGATAGGTTTTTCCCTTGTTTTCCCAACGGTTTATATGGAACTGTTGGTAAAGATAGCTTTGTCCCAACGGTTCTAAGAACCGTTGGGAAAAGTGGTGAAGAAATCTTGTTTTCCCAACGGTTCTATGGAACCGTTGGGAAATGTTGGTCATTCCCAACAGTTTTTAATAACTGTTGGGAAAAAAAGCCCCAAATACCAAATCGAGCCAGCGGCCTCCCCACATTCCAGAAGCATTCAGTTCGTGTCCTCCTGGAGCGATTCCTTGCAGAAGGACCTCCCAATCCCCACATCTTCCATCAGATCAGCACCTACCAGGTTAGACTCCTATATTTTATCAACGATATAGTTCCAGCTCTTATAAATCATATACTTCTATTATTGATTTCGTTATTCCCAATTATTAGTGTTTTTGTAAAAATTTATGATTGTTTCATGGTGCTCATGTGCACCACTATAGGTACATTGATTCACTAATTTATTTTGGTATTTCCATAAAATTCGAATACAATTTATTAATGAATCAATGTTGAGTGTTAACATGACATTCATGTTCTTTATTTAAAGTGTAAACAAATACTTATATAGAATTTCCTTGTAAGACCTGATGGTTTAACTCTAGTTAAATGGAATCATAATTTTGTATGTTATTAATATTTAGTAATTGGTGAGGTGAATCATATATGTATATGAAAAATGGATCAAGATCATTTAGTATTGGATAGAATTATTCCCTAGTAATGTGAGACCCTTATGTTGTGGGGTGAGTATGGAGTAGTGAGATATATTGCTTGTTACTTACCTTTTTCAATTCTATGAGGTAATGATGGCATGCACTAATTTTTTGAGATCTGTCAATGTTTTTATGGTTTTGATAGTGATCCATGATGTGTATCCTAGTATGTAAGATCCTGTTGGGTATTAGACCCTAGATTGGGTGAATTTGTATGCGGTAGGGTGCTTTCTAGGATGGGTTATAGTGATGTGATGGTAACTTATGAGAGGGGTGGGTCTTACTAATGTGGATTCATTCTATATCATAAGCATGTAAATATAATTTGTATTATGATAACTCAATGTGAATGATGTGTGATCAAATATTGTCTTATCCTGGAGAATTCCTTATGATATATTGATATGGTGGCATGAGTGATGATGCATGTGGTGACATGACCAACATACATGTGTTTCATGGTTAGTGATCAATTAGGCTAGTGATCCTATGATCATTGGGATGTGACTCTCAATGATTCAAGAAGAGTTATTAATATGATAACATGAGGGTGTGTTCCTATTTGGTTTTATCTAGACTCGTAGTATAGTATTGGAGTTGAGTTATTTTTATATATTATCTGTTTTTATGGATGTTGTCTTTTAGTGGTTGTGTGTTTGGGAACCCCCCTCCTTCCTAGACCCTGGAACCCCCCCCCCCACCCTCCTCCCTGGACCCTGGACAGCCCCGCCGAATAGCCCCCCAGACAGCCCCCCGGATAGCCCCCCCCCCCCACCCTCCTCCCTGGACCTCGGATAGCCCCCCAGATAGCCCCCCGGACAGCCCCCCCACCCCCACCCTCTTCCTTGGACCTCGGACAACCCCCCCGAATAGCCCCGGACAGCCCCCGGACAGCCCCCCGAACAGCCCCCCCACCCTCCTCCCTGGACCCCAGACAGCCCCCCCCCCCCCAACCCTCCTCCTTGGACCCTGGACAACGCCCCGAACACCCCCCGGACAGCCCCCCACCCTCCTCCCTGGACCCCAGACAGCCCCCCTACCCTCTTCCTTGGACCCCGAACAACCCCCCGAACATCGTTCGGCCAGTTTGGACCCCCCCCCCCCCCACACGCATTTATCAAGCGCGCGGAACGCTTAAAGAACACATAATGAGCCCTACCGCGCAGACCGCACGTCCGATTGATGTTTCGTCTACGCGTGCACGTCGCGAATAATAATTGGATTGTTTTCCTGTGATTTCAGGTCAATCCGATGTCTTCCGCTATGAGTTTGACCGTTAGACGCCCGTTTTGGCCCTTTATGATACCATAACGGCGTTCCCGGTCACCGCGGGCACACGGCACGTCCGATTGACGTGCCGTGTGCTCGACCACATCACAATTCACTCACCCTTTGATGTCGTCCGATTTCAGGCCATTCGGACTTCGTTCGGCCAGTTTGGACCCCCCACGCGCGTTTATCAAGCACGTGCAACGCTTAAAGAACGCATAATGAGCCCTCCCGCGCAGACCGCATGTCCGATTGACGTTCCGTCTGCGTGTGCACGTCGCGAATAATAATGGGATTGTTGTCCTGTGATTTCAGGTCAATCTGATGTCGTCCGCTATGAGTTTGAACGTTAGACGTCCATTTTGGCCGTTTATGACACCAGAAGGGCGTTCCCGGTCACCGCGGGCACACGGCACGTCCGATTGACGTGCCTTCTGCTCGACCACATCACAATTCACTCAACCTTTGATGTCGTCCGATTTCACGCCATTCAGAATTCATTCGGCCAGTTTGGACCCCCCCACGCGCGTTTCTCAAGTGCGCGCAACGCTTAAAGAACGCATAATGAGCCCTCCCGCGCAGACCGCATGTCTGATTGATGTGCCTTCTGAGCGTACACGTCGCGAATAATAATGGTATTGTTGTCCTGTGATTTCAGGGCAATCCGATGTCGTCCGCTATGAGTTTGACCGTTAGACGCCCGTTTTGGCCGTTTGTGACACCAGAACGGTGTTCCCGGTCACCGCGGGCACACGGCACGTCCGATTGATGTGAAGTCTGCTCGACCACATCACAATTCACTCACCCTTTGATGTCGTCCGATTTCAGGCCATTCGGAATTCGTTCGGCCAGTTTGGACCCCCCACGTGCTTTTATCAAGCGCGCGCAGCGCTAAAAGAACGCATAATGAGTCCTCCCGCACAGACCGCACGTCTGATTGACGTGCCTTCTGCGCGTGCACATCGCAAATAATAATGGGATTGTTGTCCTGTGATTTCAGGTCAATCCGATGTCGTCCGCTATGAGTTTGACCGTTAGACGCCCGTTTTGGCCGTTTTTGACACCAGAACGGCGTTCCCGGTCACCGCGGGCACACGGCACGTCCGATTGACGTGCCGTCTACTCGAAAACATCACAATTAACTCACCCTTTGATGTCATCAGATTTCAGGCCATTCGGACATCGTTCGGCCAGTTTGGACCCCCCACCCCCACGCGCGTTTATCAAGCGCGTGCAACGCTTAAAGAACGCATAATGAGCCCTTCCGCGCAGACCACACATCCAATTGATGTTACTTCTGCACGTGCACGTCGCGAATAATAATTGTATTCTTGTCCTATGATTTCAGGTCAATCTGATGTCGTCCGCTATGATTTTGACCGTTAGACGCCCGTTTTGGCCCTTTATGACACCAGAACGGCGTTCCCGGTCACCGCGGGCACACGGCATGTCTGATTGACGTTCTGTCTGCTCGACCACATCACAATTCACTCACCCTTTGATGTCGTCCGATTTCAGGCCATTCGGTCTTCGTTCGGCCAATTTGGACCCCCCCCACCCCCACGCGCGTTTATCAAGCGCGCCCAACGCTTAAAGAACGCATAATGAGCCCTACCGCGCAGACCGCACATCCGATTGACGTGCCGTCTGTGCGTGCACATCGCGAATAATAATGAGATTGTTGTCATGTGATTTCAGGTTAATCCGATGTCGTCCGCTATGAGTTTGACCGTTAGACGCCTGTTTTTGCCGTTTTTGACACCAGAACGGCGTTCCCGGTCACCGCGGGCACACGGCACGTCCGATTGACGTGCCGTCTACTCGACCACATCACAATTCACTCACCCTTTGATGTCGTCCGATTTTAGGCTATTCGGACTTTGTTTGGCTAGTTTGGACCCCCCACGTGCGTTTATCAAGCGCGCGCAACGCTTAAAGAACGCATAATGAGCCCTCCCATGCAGACCGCATGTCCGATTGATGTGCTGTCTACGCGTGCACGTCGCTAATAATAATGGGATTGTTGTCCTGTGATTTCAGGTCAATCCGATGTCGTCCGCTATGAGTTTGACCGTTAGACGCCCGTTTTGGCCGTTTTTGACACCAGAACGGCGTTCCCGGTCACCGCGGGCACACGGCACGTCCGATTGACGTGTCGTCTACTCGAACACATCACAATTAACTCACCCTTTGATTTCGTCCGATTTCAGGCCATTCGGACATCGTTCGGCCAGTTTGGACCCCCCACCCCCACGCGCGTTTATCAAGCGCGTGCAACGCTTAAAGAACGCATAATGAGCCCTTCCGCGCAGACCGCACATCCGATTGATGTGCCGTCTGCGCGTGCACGTCGCGAATAATAATTTTATTCTTGTCCTATGATTTCAGGTCAATCCGATGTCGTCCGCTATGATTTTGACCGTTAGACGCCCGTTTTGGCCCTTTATGACACCAGAACGGCGTTCCCGGTCACCGCGGGCACACGGCATGTCCGATTGACGTGCCGTCTGCTCGAACACATCAAAATTCACTCACCCTTTGATGTCGTCCGATTTCAGGCCACTCGGTCTTCGTTCGGCCAGTTTGGACCCCCCACGCGCGTTTATCAAGCGCGCGCAACGCTTAAAGAACGCATAATGAGTCCTCCCGCGCAGACCGCATGTCCGATTGACGTTCCGTCGGCGCGTGCACGTCGAAATAATAATGAGATTGTTGTCATGTGATTTCAGGTCAATCCGATGTCTTCCGCTATGAGTTTGACCGTTAGACGCCCATTTTGGCCGTTTTTGACACCAGAACGGCGTTCCCGGTCACCGCGGGCACACGGCACGTCCGATTGACGTGCCGTCTACTCTAACACATCACAATTAACTCACCCTTTTATGTCGTCCGATTTCAGGCCATTCGGACATCGTTCGGCCAGTTTGGACCCCCCCCCCCACCCCCACGCGTGTTTATCAAGCGCGCGCAACGCTTAAAAAACGCATAATGAGCCCTACCGCGCAGACCGCATATCCGATTGACGTGCCGTCTGCTCGTGCGCGTCGCGAATAATAATTGTATTGTTGTCATGTGATTTCAGGTCAATCCGATGTCGTCCGCTATGATTTTGACCGTTAGACGCCCGTTTTGGCCCTTTATGACACCAGAACGGCGTTCCCGGTCACCGCGGGCACACGACACGTCTGATTGACGTGCCGTCTGCTCGACCACATCACAATTCACTCACCCTTTGATGTCGTCCGATTTCAGGCTATTCGGACTTCGTTCGGCTAGTTTGGACCCCCCACGTGCGTTTATCAAGCGCACGCAATGCTTAAAGAACGCATAATAAGACCTCCCATGCAGACCACATGTCCGATTGATGTGTTGTCTGCACGTACACGTCGCTAATAATAATGGGATTGTTGTCCTGTGATTTTAGGTCAATCCGATGTCGTCTGCTATGAGTTTGACCGTTAGACGCCCGTTTTGGCCGTTTATGACACCAGAACGGCGTTCCCGGTCACCGCGGGCACACGGCACGTCCGATTGACGTGCCCTCTGCTCGAACATATCACAATTAACTCACCCTTAGATGTCGTCCGATTTCAAGCCATTCGGACATCGTTCGGCCAGTTTGGACCCCCCCACGCGCGTTTATCAAGCGCGTGCAACGCTTAAAGAACGCATAATGAGCCCTTCCGCGCAGACCGCACATCCGATTGATGTGCCGTCTATGCGTGCACATTGCGAATAATAATTGTATTCTTGTCCTGTGATTTCAGGTCAATCCGATGTCGTCCGCTATGATTTTGACCGTTAGACGCCCGTTTTGGCCCTTTATGACACCAGAACGGCGTTCCCGGTCACCGTGGGCACACGGCATGTCCGATTGACGTGCCGTCTGCTCGACCACATCACAATTCACTCACCCTTTGATTTCGTCCGATTTCAGGCCATTCGGTCTTTGTTCGGCCAGGTTGGACCCCCCCACCCCCACGCGCGTTTATCAAGCGCGTGCAACGCTTAAAGAACGCATAATGAGCCCTACCGCGCAGACCGCACATCCGATTGATGTGCCGTCTGTGCGTGCACGTCGCGAATAATAAATGGATTGTTGTCCTATGATTTCAGGTCAATCCGATGTCGTTCGCTATGATTTTGACCGTTAGACGCCTGTTTTGGCCCTTTATGACACCAGAACGGCGTTCACGGTCACTGCGGGCACACGGCACGTCCGATTGACGTTCTGTCTGCTCGACCACATCACAATTCACTCACCCTTTGATGTCGTCCGATTTCAGGCTATTCGGACTTCGTTCGGCAAGTTTGGACCCCCCACGTGCGTTTATCAAGCGCGTGCAACGCTTAAAGAACGCATAATGAGCCCTCCCATGCAGACCGCACGTCCGATTGATGTGCTGTCTGCGCGTGAACGTCGCGAATAATAATGGAATTGTTGTCCTGTGAGTTTAGGTCAATCCGATGTCGTCCGCTATGAGTTTGACCGTTAGACGCCCGTTTTGGCCGTTTATGACACCAGAACGGCGTTCCCGGTCACCGCGGGCACACGGCACGTCCGATTGACGTTCCCTCTACTCGACCATATCACAATTAACTCACCCTTTTATGTCATCCGATTTCAAGCCATTCGGACATCGTTCGGCCAGTTTGGACCCCCCCACGCGCGTTTATCAAGCGCGCGCAACGCTTAAAGAACGCATAATGAGCCCTACCGCGCAGACCGCACATCTGATTGACGTGCCGTCTGCGCGCGCACGTCGCGAATAATAATTGGATTGTCGTCCTGTGATTTTAGGTCAATCCGATGTCGTCCGCTATGATTTTGACCGTTAGACGCCCGTTTTGGCCCTTTATGACACCAGAACAGTGTTCCCGGTCACCGCAGGCACACGGCACGTTCGATTGACGTGCCGTCTTCTCGACCACATCATTATTCACTCACCCTTTGATCTCGTCCGATTTCAGGCCATTCGGACTTCGTTCGGCCAGTTTGGACCCCCCCACGCGCGTTTATCAAGCGCGCGCAATGCTTAAAGAACGCATAATGAGCCCTCCCGTGCAGACCGCACGTCCAATTGATGTGCCATCTATGCGTGCACGTCGCGAATAATAATGGGATTGTTTTCCTATGATTTCAGGTCAATACGATGTCGTCCGCTATGAGTTTGACCGTTAGACGCCCGTTTTGGCCGTTTATGACACCAGAACAGCGTTCCCGGTCACCGCGGGAACACGGCACGTCCGATTGACGTGCTGTCTGCTCGACCACATCACAATTCATTCACCCTTTGATGTCGTCAGGTTTCAGGCCATTTGGACTTCGTTCGGCCAGTTTGGACCCCCCACGCGCGTTTATCAAGCGCGCGCAACGCTTAAAGAACGCATAATGAGCCCTCCCGTGCAGACCGCACATCTGATTGATGTGCCGTCTACGCGTGCACGTCGAGAATAATAATGGGATTGCTGTCCTGTGATTTCAGGTCAATACGATGTCGTCCGCTATGATTTTGACCGTTAGACGCCCGTTTTGGCCGTTTATGACACTAGAACGGCGTTCCCGGTCACCGCAGGAACACGGCACGTCCGATTGTCGTGCCGTCTGCTCGAACACATCACAATTCATTCACCCTTTGATGTCGTCCGATTTCAGGCCATTCAGACTTCGTTCGGCCAGTTTGGACCCCCCACGCGCGTTTATCAAGCGCGCGCAACGCTTAAAGAAGGCATAATGAGTCCTCCCGCGCAGACCGCACGTCTGATTGACGTGCCGTCTGTGCGTGCACATCGCGAATAATAATGGGATTGTTGTCCTGTGATTTTAGGTCAATCCGATGCCGTCCGCTAAGTGACTGTATTTTGTTTAAAACGGACACCATTTTAAGTACATACGGAAAACCGACCAAACGGATTCGGTTTCCATTGAAACTTTAGGAGAATGATCCATGGGTCATATGTGACGTGTACGAATCAACCCCGCCTCAATCGGAGACGTGGTGTGGCCGACACCACTCAAAGTGTCCATCTTTTGTTTCAAAAGGACGTCATTTTAAGTGAAAATCATCAACTGACATACGAAAAACCGACCAAACGCATTTCGAATCTATTGTTAATTTATCCCTACAAACCATGGGGTCATATGTGACGTATACGAGCCAACCCGGGATGAATCCGAGTCGCGGTGTGACCGGGATCAGTCTAAGTGGCTCTCTTTTGTTTAAAAGGGACATTTTAAGTACATACGGAAAAACGACCAAACGGATTCAGTTTCCATTGAAACTTTAGGAGAACGATCCATGGGTCATATGTGACGTGTACGAATCAACCCCGCCTCAATCGGAGACGCGGTGTGGCCGACACCACTCAAAGTGTCTGCCTTTTGTTTCAAAAAGACGTCATTTTAAGTGAAAAGCATCAACTGACATACGAAAAACCGACCAAAGGAATTCGGACTGTGTTGATACTTTAGCACAAGGATCCATCGGTCGTATGTGACGTGTACGAGTCAATCCCACCTCAATCCGAGGAGTTGTGTGGCCGAAACCGCTCTAACTATGTCAATTTTGTTTAAAATGGACAGGATTATAAGTGAAAAGAACAACTAGCATACGGAAAACCAACCAAACGCATTCCAAATCTGTTGATAATTTATCCCAACGATCCATGGGTCATATGTGATGTGTACGAGCCAACCCGGGATGAATCCCAGTCGCGGTGTGGCCGGGATCAGTCTAAGTGGCTCTCTTTTGTTTAAAACGGACACCATGTTAAGTACATACGGAAAATCGACCAAACGGATTCGGTTTCCATTGAAACTTTAGGAGAAAGATCCATGGGTCATATGTGACGTGTAAGAATCAACACCGCCTCAATCTGAGACGCTGTGTGGCCGGCACCACTCAAAGTGTCTGTCTTTTGTTTCAAAAGGACGTCATTTTAAGTGAAAAGCATCAACTGACATACGGAAAACCGACCAAATGCATTCGGATTGTGTCGATACATTATTAAAATGATCCATGGGTCATATGTGACGTGTACGAGTCAACCCCGCCTTAATATGAGGCACGGTGTGGCCAGAATCACTCTATGTGGCTCTCTTTTTCTTAAAATGGACAACAATTTAAGTACATATGGAAAACCGACCAAACGCATTCGGTTTCCATTGAAACTTTAAGAGAACGATCCATAGGTCATATGTGACATGTATGAGTCAACACCGCCTCAATCTGAGGCGCGGTGTGGCCGGAACCACTCAAAGTGTCTGCCTTTTGTTTCAAAAGTACGTCATTTTAATTGAAAAACATCAACTGACATACGGAAAACCGATCAAATGCATTCGGATTGTGTCGATACATTAGCACAACGATCCAGGGGTCATATGTGACATGTATGAGTCAACCCCGCCTCAATCTGAGGCGTGTTGTGGACGGTAGCACTCCAGGTGTATGCATTATGTTTAAAATGGACATTACTTTAGGTAAAAATATATGGTATACAAAAAACAGATCAAATTATGAATTGACTTCCAGATTCCACATATAATTATCATCTAAATTTTAAATTGAATTCTAAATGAATTATGTATGTTTATAATTACGTTATCAATTCTAATTTAATTATGGATGTGTATAGTTCTACCATTATATGTTAAACGTGTTTGAATTTGTTCTCTATATGTAAGTGTTAGTTGGTTATTGCAGGTACAATAATTTTATATATGTATGTGTTAGTTTATTGCAGGTACAATAATTGGATTGAAAAATGAGAGGGAACCCACAAAACCAGACCTGGTGGTGGTCAAATTGGAGAGCTGGAGCTGCTGGCCAAATTGGGGAGCTGCTGGCTGATTTGCCCAGCAGAGGCTATGCCAACGGTTCAAAACTGTTGGCATAGAAACTCTAGGATTAGTTTTACCAACGGTTCATAAAACCGTTGGTAAAAAACCTTTCCCAACGGTTTAGAACCGTTGGGAAAGAGTAGAGTTTGGATATTTTCCAACGGTTTTCTAAACCGTTGGGAAAAACATGCTAATTTGAAGCCTATTCCAACGGTTTGTAAACCGTTGGGAAAAAGGTTTCCCAACGGTTTTTGAAGAACCATTGGCATAGGGTAATCTTTCTCCACCCTATGCCAACGGTTCAGTGTAAACCGTTGTGAAATGTTTTTCCCAACGGCTTACTTCCCAACGGCTGGAAGAACCGTTGGTATATGTTATACCAACGGTTGTCCAGCCTTTCCCAACACTTCTCAACTGTTGGTAAATGTTTTATTTCTAGTAGTGTATGATCCATTAAAGCTTAATTTCAGTGCTCTAGTCATAAAATAATTATCTTGGATATTCATTTTTTATAGTAAGAAATAATGTGGAAATTGATCGAAGCACAACCAAGAGATGAAATTATGATTAGGAAAATATAAATATATCATGTATATTTTCTAGTGTTCTCTACCATAATTGTAAAAGAATCCCTCAACTATGTAAAAAGAATCTTGAAAAAAAATTCATAATATTTCCTTCAAATCTAATGAATCATTTTTCTTTTAACTCATAATAGATTTATTGTTTTGTGGTTGTCATCTTTCTCTTGATCATTCGCTTTCTCATGATCAATGATCTCTATTAATATCCCTAATTATTTATTCTTTTCTTACATGTCTATATTTTCCCATAACCCAATGTTTTCCTATTAGGAAATATATATTTGTGTTAATCTATATGATCATTGTATTTCCCTTACCCTATCTTTAGGAGGATGTTTTATTATCCCTTTTACGGTGTGGTTTTTTCAGCAATGGTATTTTCAAATTTCAAACCCATTATTTCAAAGTTCAAGTTGAAATTGTGAGGATGCAATAAATTTATGGTGGGGAGAATATAACACCCTAATATTTTAAATTAAGAAAATTTATTTTATAGCGTATAATACACACAACACAAAGATTAAACGACCCACAGAATATATTATTTAAATATGAATGTTATAACCAAGCCATTAAATTAGAGGATATGAATATTATTAACCTAATTATTAAATATTTATATATTTCATAGTAAATAAAATATTATTGATAAATTCTTATTAAATAATCTCTCATATTTTTACAAAAAATATTTTATACTACAAAAACATTTCTCTAAAATGGTTTGATTTTTCATTTTATATTTGGGAATTACAATTTACATAAACCACTTTAAAAAATCTTATTTAATAAAAAAATAAAATTTTAAATTATCATATAAAAATTATATTAGTGTTAAATTATGATATTTTTCTAAAAAGAGTGATTTTGTAGTAAACAGAATAAAATATAGCTTTTTTGTTTAACTGTCATTTCTTTTCAATAAATTAAGTAATTTAAAACTAATATTATTATTTTTAATCTATTTAGGAGTAAAAAATTTATAATTTAGTAAAATTTAGAATAATTAATTACATTTTATTCATATTTAAACTATATTTTCAAATAAGTTTATTTTTATTCTTAAAAACAATTTTTTCAAAATTGTTTTTAATTACATAATGTTCCCGCATTTTAATTTATTAACATAATCAATAATAATTAAATATTTAATTGAAATATTTATATATTTTATCTAAATATATGAATTTAAATCAATATAAGTATTATCACTAGTCATATAGTTAATGTAAGATCATCTTATGATTAAAAATGTATTTCTTAAAAACCGTTTTTCGACATGTTTTGTGGGTTTATTTTAAAATTAATTTATACCAATTTTATTAATTGAAGTTCTTAAAATTTATTCCATATCTGTAATAAGTATAATTTATATTATAAAATAATTAAAACATAATTTTTTTGTCATAATGAATATTAAATATAGTAAAAACAATTCCACAATTAAGGTTAAAATGGTGTTTTACGAGTTAATTGTACTTCTATTAGAATTAGATTTCAATGCACATGGAATTTTTATTTGATAAATTGGACATAGTATTAATAATAAAGTGTCATAAATTATCTAATAAGGGTCATTTTATTTTAGTCTGAATAGTTAAATTAATGATCTTGAAAAATTAAATTACTGTGGTGAAAATAATAATGATAAACGTAAGTAAACTTACAGGATGAGGGAATAAAATGTTTAAAACATGTTTTCTTTTTTATGGTGGATGTTTTTATTGAAATTAACTTTTATAAAATTAATTATTGATCAATTTCTTAGGCACCTGTGGTAATATTAACTTGCCATTATTGAATTTTTTTGGTATTTACAAAAATGACACTACTCATCAATTATAAAAAGTCACTCCCATCCCTCACCTATTTACACCTATAAAGACATTTTAATTTATAAAAACCCGAAAATATGTCTCAAAAACAACTTGAGACACATTATAGATATTAATTTCTTCTTAAAATAAACCCTCAGGTCCTTACAAGTGATCTAAAGGAGGTTCTTTTAAGGGAAGGTAATAGTCTTCACTAAGCTCCTTCTACTACATATTCTTTTTTCACCATCAACTGTGTCTTAAAAATCTTAATATAATAACACTATTATCTCCCATATATAGATATTGTAAGCCCCTAGCCTTAATCATTACTTAATCATGATTTCAGTAAAGAATTCACATTGAGGATCTTTTTAGGTTTAGAGTTTTATAGAATTAGGTCACAACTATTAAATAATAGACCCAGACATTACATATGGGAAGTTACACTTAGTATCCTCTTTTTTCATCAAAGGAAACCCTTTAAACAAAACAATATTTCATTTTATTAATAAAAATATTCTTGACTTCTTCCTTTATCTTATCCAACCTTATACCTTGTGGAAAAAATTTCAAAAACTTGGTATGAGTATTAAAATCTATATAATGAATATAAAATAAGGAAAGAAAACATTAGTCCATGAATACATCCAAATCAAGGAAATCATACTTTTTGATTATAAATAATAAGCTCTTTAGCATAACTCAAGAAATCATAATATTTATAAATAACACATAGAAATCCTAAATCATAAAGTTAACTTGTGGCATCTATAACATACTTACATTTTATTATTCACATCTATATAGGGTGTTACGTTTGTAATACCCATCATAGTACATTCCCTAAATATCTTAGGAGAAAAAATTAATGTTTACCTCCATAATTTACCCAATTCTTTGGAGATCTATCTCAGGCTCACTCACCCTCATTTTATCACAGAACCACCCATATACATAAGAAATTCTCAAGAACCATAACATAATCAAAACACATAAAACAAGCATTAAGGAAAGATAACATTTCCACACTGTAATAATAATATATCATTTCAAGATATTGAAATAATCAATGCTTTATAAAAACTATATTCAATACCAAAATACGTATAAATTTTATATGGTGTTTATTTTCATTTTAAAAACATTATGGCTTATTAAGGAATCCAGATATCAAATAATACTCACGACGGTGGAATGGCCGTTGTCATAGTGTACGTTAAAAAGAATCATTTCCTTTGTCATTTATTAAAAATCTTTGTAAATTAAAATATTCCTTTTCAAAAACATTGACTGAAATTAAAAGGAAATATTATAATTATATACTGTATAAAATTAGTTCATGTATAAACCAAAATATGACTCAATGAAAGGAATTTGAGAGAAAGTATCTTACCTTGAGTCTGACTTGTCTTATTCATTATTTATATTCCTAAATAATAAAAATAGGTTAATTTATACTTGATTCAGATCCTTTTTCAGGTTTATTATTTATTTTATATTACTTATCATCATGTTATAAAAATTACATAATTATTTAAGTTCATATCGGTCATTTTGTCGACATTCGGTACTTATGTCGAAAATGAAATTGTTTTGATTTAAATTGTATATGTATTAAACATTAAATAATCTCTATAATTATAATCATTATTAAAATATCATATATATATATATTTATCCATTATATATGAATTTATAATTTTCCATAACATCTGGTGATAAGAATGAAATGCACCGTTCGTGGAGACGGTAGGTCGTTCGTATGCATGAACGCTACTTTCGTTTCATTGTCATATTAATGGAATGAAAACTAAATAATATATCTGTATATAATAATTCCAGTATAATAACAGTGTTATATATGTTATATAAGTTCATTAATTTCATCCTTTATACATTCCATGTATGGAATGAACGATTCATATCACTTTGAGTGGGCGGTAGTCCCCACTTCCTCAAATGAAATTATCGTATTTACACATTAAAGAAAGCATAATGGTATGCTTTAAATAAAACTTAAAGAATAATAGGGACTATATAAATATAATATATATCATATATAAATAAATTTACATCATAATGGCCACCATGAGAGTTGGTAGAGAAAAATTGAATAATCATCATTTCGTGATGCAGTTGTTTGTCGTACACCAAAACAGTTTTTTCATATCAATTAGATGGAGGTGTGTATAAGTATAGTTATAATCCTTGTCATAAAAACATACTAGTATATTTAGGGCACTGTTTTTGTTATTTAATAAAATAATAATAAGATCATAGGGAGTGGAGAAGGAAAATAAAGGAAAATAACTTGAGAGAATATGTTGCCTCTTGATCAGGTAAGTTCTTTTGATTTGAGCCAAAAGGCTTTCTTGAATTTTCTTATACCCAAGGTAAGAATTATAAGAGTAAGGGAGGGATTTTGGGAGATTATATGAGTAGAATTTGAATTATCCAATGGGCTTGAGAGGTGTGAGTAAGTGGGTAGAGGTGATGGCCTTCTATAAGAGGGAAGAGGTGCACTTTAGGAAGGTATTGAAATATTATTTTATTATAAAATTATTTTCAATTTAAAATGGTCCCAAACACATTTATTAAAAAGATAAAATGATTTTGTGTCTTCATAATCTCAACAAATGGGTTTTAAAAATGTTTAGGGTACAAAATTAACTTTATCTTTTAGCTTTAACTCTTAGATAAATACATTAACTCTTACCATGTCATCTTGCATTTTCTGAATATATCGTAACTATATTAACTCTAAAATTTCAAAAGAACTATCAGTAGATAATTAATGACATTTTTAATATTATATAAGTCATTTGGATGAATCTTATATTTTTAGGACTATTATATCATTTAATAAAATATTATTGTTTTTAAAATCACATTTATGTCAATTTTGAGACTATTAAGTAATTGATTTATTATGCCATAAAAACATGATTCCTTCTAACCAAAGTCATTAAATCAAATATAATTTGTCAATATCGTCCAAAAAAACTTTTATAGCATAAAAATTGTAAAATTAAATTTATTTTAATATTTATAATATCATTTATTTTAATCTTTTATTAATGAGGAAATCACAACATCATTATTGTGACATAATTAAATTTATTTGTTTAATGTATATAAATTATAAATAAAATACCCAAATTTAGGAAAGATTTTTAGATTTAGAATTACTATTTATAGTCAAATACATCACTTCTATAATCTCAAATAAAAAAATTTTATATAAAGATAAATGTTTATGTTATATTTCTCTTTACATTAAATTCATTCTTATAAAATGTCATTATCACACCCAAGTGGTTCCATGGGGACCCAAAATCGACCCAAGTATTCCCATGGTTGGACATATCTCATAAAATAAGATTATTTCATATTTTAGGGTAGTTTAATATTATTATAATATTATTTTTTACCCTTATTTACCAGATTTACCCTTTAACCTTGGTAAATAAAATAATTACTGGAGTTACTGTTCATAATGTCCTAAAATAAAAGGTTCATATTTAAACAATTTGGACCTCCTAATTAAAAATATTTTATCCATTTTTCCAAATTCAAAATACCAAATTGTCATAAATTAATTAAAAATTAATTCCCATTATCAAAACCAAAAATCTGGTTTTCAAGAAGTAAAAACAATCAAAATATTGACATATATTTATGTTCAATTTAAAAATGAAATTACATACAACAACCTGAATTGGATTAAATGATAAATTTTTTTTCATTTATACAATAAACCATTAAATAATATGTTTTAACCACATAAATTATCTCGATGGAAAAAGTTTTTTTCAATTCAAATTTAGCATATTTATTTTATTCATCAAAACATGACAGTTATTAGGAAAATATAAAAAATTCATCAAAAGTAAATTTTGATGCCCTGATTCTAAAGAAGACGTTCAGTTTTTTCAAATTGAATATATAAATGTTTTAAAAAATAAATATAAAAAGGGTTCTTCATCAAAAGGAGGTAAAACTAAATTTTTAGAAAAATACTTCTTTTATCTGAAAAATTGAATTTGATCTTATATCATATCTAGAAAACATATAAGATTAATTTAAACATTAAATTGAATATATAACATATATTTTTTATTTAATAAAAATTCTTATAGAGTGATATGATTTTATAAACACAATTATTCTCTTTTAAATAGGTTTTCATAAAAACACTTCATTTATATAAAATTAGTTTTTATTTTCATTAATAATAAATTTGGTAACCAATGAATCGTTATTTTAACATGTTTAAACCATATTTCAAAATTCAGTTTATACTATTCATTCAGGTCACTGCAATGGCTAGGAATTAACTACCATTTAAAATAATAATATTATTAATGTATTATATTTCAGTATAACTCATTGTTGTGTGCAACGTAAGATTTTAGAGAAACTCGTTGTTCTGTGTCGAGTGCACTATCAAAAAAAGAGTCCCCTTTAATATAAAATTAATATCATGTTTATAAATTTTAATTGATAAGAAAAATTATTATTCTATAAATACTTGGGTCATTATATCATTCCTCCATTTTGGAAATTGTGTCCTCGCGATTTAAAAATTGGGCACATAAACATCATTAAAAATTCCACATCTGAAAAAGATTCAATAAAACTATCACTTTAAAAGAATGAATGAGAGGTAAAAAGGTCACCCAAGATAACACATAGTTGGATTCCATGTAGGAAAACATGGATATGGATGAAAAACTAACCATCAAGTTCTTATTGAGAGTGATAGAAAACATGATCAAGAGATTGTTAACTACCGGAAAAACATAAACTTGTGATCGGTTAAATGGTCTTTGAATTACCAATAGGAAAAGTAAATAGAAAGAGTTTTTTTTAATATCATTTTCATAATGTTTAGGAATTTATTTATAATCTTGACTAAGAACAAATGGAAACATATATACATGAAATGTAGAGTCTCATCATTTAATAAATATTTACCACAAACTCATCTTTTCTCCAAATGATGAATACTCAAGATTACTTGTTAACACCTGAAGCACTACAATAAACTTCTAGAGTATCACAAAATCCAAAAAATATGGAATATATATTTTCCTTATCTTTAGAAATTAACCAAAACCAAAATGTTTAGTACAAGATTAGATAATTCCATGAAAATAATAATCCTTTAATCTCCAAAATTCAACAAACAATACACAAAGTTCAACAAATACCATTCAATAAACAATTGTTCTTAAAATTCATTAAAATAATAAAAACTATGATTGAAACCCAATATTCATAAGGATTTGATCACATGGTCTTCCATGATGAATATTAACATTTATCTTCAAATATCATTGACTAATCTTAAATTAAAATTAATTAACCTAATCATATATTCCCCAAGATAAGTTAAACATTTCCATAAATAAACCAAATAACTATAAGTCCACAATAATAAAAAATAGATTCTTCCAAAATGAAATTCCCCATTACTCCTCATATTAAATCACATTTTATTCTATTTTTCATAGGTATATAGTGTTCCCAAAAGAGAGAAATTCTTCTAAAATAACATTTATCAATTAATCACCAAATCATTTTCCTATACTATGGATATCCATTTGATAAAACATAAGTTCCAAAAATCAACTTATTATTGATCCATAAATTCATTTATCTAAAAAGAATAAGTTATACTAACTAGGGACTTCATGCAGGCTAGCTTTAAGTGATGCACTTTTGTCGCCCTTCTGTTGAGGGTTCGATTCCCATGGCCTTTCCGGGTGCGGCGGGTTGTCACCCATCTTGGAAGTTGTCCCTTTTTATAAAACTAAAAAAATTACCCTAATATGTTTTAACCTCAATAGTTATCGTATACCTCTTATTTTTATCCCAACTCATAATGTCCTTAATTCCTAAAGTCTATATATATATATATATATATATATATATATGTTGACATATTTTTTATTTTACCTCCATATGATAAAATACAATTATTACCAATATAAATAACATCCTACCTTGATCATGGTGTCCACCTAGTTTCATCTTCATATTGTTCACATAGATAAAATTTCCAGGCATTGAAATAATTATTTAGAGATCCTTCAAAATAATTTTCTTCCTTTATCCTAATACACCTTGTACAATGTGGGTCATAAGTGTGTTTACAGAAAAAAAATCATAAAATAATCATGTATGACATATAAATTCAAAACATCTGGTAAAACATGATTTTTATAAAATAGTCTGACCGAGTTTGAGTAAAAACTTTCAATTAGTGGCCCTTTTAAATTACTATAAGTATGTACTGAAAGAATATATTTTAAAATAAAATATACATAGGTTTCACCAGGTTCTCCTTCTTCAGCACCTTTTTCAAAATCATAATATCCTTCAAAATATTGTAATAAAGTAAAATATTTGAAAATGCCTTGATAATATTTACCTTTCTTGAAAATATATGAATATTTAGAAAATTTTATTTTATTAAATATAACCCATGATCCACGATGGTATCGAGTTATAGTGGAGGTGTTTGATATCTCAAATAAATTCTTTCAAGTGAGTTGTATGATACAAAAAGTTTCAAAATCATTCGAACATGACTTAAAAGAATTATTACAAGAATTTTATTAGGAATAGCTAGGAATTTAGTTTGAGATCCTCCTCTTTCCATTTGTAACTTAATTTCCTTGATCTGAAAAAATGTTATAAAATAATGATTTAACTGAAATAATAGATATAGAGACTGGCCATGTGTTTAAAAAAAATCTTAATCCCTATATTTGTCTAATCCTTTCCTATGATACCATCATTAAGTCCCTAGAATTAATAATTACCCAATCCTAAGTTTATTCAAGAATCTACATTAAGGATCTTTTCAGTTTTAGAGTTTTAGTGGATTAGGCCATAGCCATTACATAATAGACCCAGACATTACATGTGGACAGTTATACACATTATCCACTTATTCCAAAAAAGGAAACCCTTTATACAAAACATTATTGACTTTTCTTGATAAAAAACATCTTGACTACTTCCTTTCACTTATCCATCCTTAAACCCTGTGTAAAACATTTCAAAAACAATGGTTGAACCTAAAAATCTCAAAAAGGGATATAAGATATGGAACGAAAACATTAGTCCATGAATACATACAAATCAAAAAAATTATAATTTTCAATGATAAATCAAAATCACTTTAACATACCTCCTGAAATAATAAGATTTATTAATAATACATAGAAATACTAAATCATAATGGTAACTTGTGAAATCCATAACATACTTATGTTGTAGCTTTCACAGCTACATAGAGAGTTACGTTTGGAATACCCATCACATTATATTTCCCAAATATATTAGGAGAAACATTAATTTTTTCCTCTGTTATGTTACCCAATGCATTATGGAGCTATCTCGGGTTCACCCACCCTCAGTTTATCATGGAATGACCCATATATATAAGAAATACCCAATAACCATAACATAATCATAACACATAAAAAAGAAGTAATGAAAGATAAAATATCCATATTGCAATGAAAATATATCATTTCAATATATTGATAATATAAATACTTTCTGAAAATCATTTTTAATAGAAAATTACGTAAAAATGTTATATGGTATTTATTTTCCTTTTAAAAACATTATTGATTATTAAGGAAGCCAAATACCAAATAATACTCACAGCGGTGCAAAGGTCATTGTGACTACATACATTAAAAAGGAAAATTTCCTTTGTCGTTTAGTAAGATACTTCATAAAAAAATATTCCTTTTTAAAAAAATGAATAAAATTAATAGAAAAATGGAACAATTATTCACCATATAAAATAAGGTAGTGTATATACTGAAATATGCCTCAGTGAAAGGAAGTTGAGACGAAGTCCCTTACCTTGAGTCTGACTTGTCTCGTTCATTAATTTTATTCCTGAAAAATAAACATTGGTTAATTTTTACATGACTCAGAACCTTTTTCAATTTTATTATTCATTTTATATTAATTATCATCATGTTATAAAAATTACATAATTATTTATGTTCATATCAGTTATTTTGTCGATATTCGGTACTTGGGTCAAAAATGAACTTGTTCTTATATAAAGTGTACATGTATGAAAAAGTAAATCATCTCCAAAATGATATTGATTATTTAAATAATATATATATATATATATATATATATATATATCCAGTGTATATGAATTTATAATATTCCATAACATCTTGGGATAAGAAATGAAATGCACAGTTCATGGAGACAGTTGGTCCTCCGTACGCATGAACACTACTTTCTTTCATTGTCATATTAATAGAATGAAAACTAAATTATAAATAGGTATATTATAATTCAAGTAATATATATATATATATATGTGTGTGTAATGTATTTTATATAAGTTAATTAATTCAATCCTTTATATGTTCCATGTATGGAATGAACGAGTTATATCACTTTAAGGAGGCGGTAGTCCGCACTTTCTAAAATTATCGTATTTAGACATTATTGAAACCATAAAGGTATACTGTAAATAAAAATTACTGAAGTATAGGGACAATATAAATATAATGTATATCATATATAGTTACATTTCCATCATAATTTCCACCATTAATGTTGGTATGGAAAAATTTAACAAACATAGTTTCGTGAGGCAGTAGTTCGTCGTACACAAAAATAGTATGTTCATATCCATTAGATGGAGGTGTGTGTAAGTGTAGTTTAAATCCTTATAATAAAAAAATATTAATATATTGAGGGTACTGGTTTTGTTATGAAATAAAAGAATAATAATAACATAGGTAGTGGTGAAGGAAAATAAATAAAAGAAATTTGAGAGAAGACGTTACCTCTAAATTAGGTAACATCTTTTATTTGAGCCAAAAGGATTTCTTGAATTTCCTTATTCCAATGATAAAACATAAATGAGGTAGGTAGTAATGTTAGTATATTATTTGAGTATAATTTGGATGATACAAGAGGCTTGATAGGTGTGAGTATGTGGGTAGAGGTGATGGCCTTTTATAAGAGGGGGGAGGGGCAGTTTTGGAAGGTATTGAAATGTTATTTTATTATAAACTGATTTTAGGTTCAAAAAGGTCCCAAACTAATTTATAAAAAATATAATATGATTTTGGGTCGTCATAATCTCAACCAATACGTTTTTGAAAAGTTTAGCGTACAAAATTAACTTTATCATTTATCATTAACCCTTAGAAAAAACATTAACTCTTACCATGTTATCTTGCATTTTCAAAAATTATGCTAACTATATTAACTATTAAATTCCAGGAGAACCATAAGTGGATCATTAAAGAAATTTTTAACATTATATAAATCATTTTGATGAATACTATAATTTTATTACTATTATATCATTTAATAAAATATTATTTGTTTTAAAAACTCATTTATGTCATTTTTGACACTATTAAGTAATTGATTTTTGTTAAATTCATCACAACTTTTTTCCTTCTAAAAAATGGAATTAACTTAAATATAATATGTCAATATCATCAATAAAATTCTTGGATGGAATAAAAATAAACAAATTAAATTTATTTTAAAATTTATAATATCATTTATTTTAATCATTCATTAATGAAGAAATCACTGCATTATCATTGTATAGTAATTAAATTAATTTATTTAATTTCTAAAATTTACAACTAATATAACCTGATGTAAGAAATATTTTTTAGATTCATAATTATTATTTATATTTGAAAATATCACTTTTATAGACTCATATAATTTTTTTTATTAAAATATAAATGTTTATGTTATAGTTCCCTTTACTTTAAATTAATTCTTATAATATGTCATCATCACACCCTTGTGGCTCCATGGGGTCCCCAAATTGACATAAGGATAACCATTATCAGACATATCTCATCCAATAGGATTAGGAAATGTGTTAGAGTAGTTTAATATTATTATGACATTATTTTTAACCCTTATTTACTAGATTTACCATTTATTCATGGTAAATAAAATAATTACTGAAGTTACTATACATAATATCCAAAAAAAGGTACTTATTTGCACAATTTGGAACTCCTTATTCTAAATATGTAATCAATTTTTTCTAAATTAAAAACATATAATTTGTAGAAAATAGTTTGATATTAATTCCTCTTGTCAAAACCAAAGATGTGGGTTTTCAAGAAGTAAAAATTATCAAAAGATTGACCTGTATTTATGTTCAATTTAAAAGTAAAATTACTTTCAATGAACAGAATTGGAATAAATGATAAAAATTTATTCCATTTATACTTTAAAACCATTAAATAATATGGTTTAACTATATAAATTATCTTGAGGGAAAAATTTGTTTTCAATTAAAATATATCATATTTTTTCTATTTATCAAAACATGATAGTTATTAGAAAAATATAAAAACATCATCTAAGTAAATTATGATGTCCCAATTTTAAATAAAAAGTTTATTTTTTCAAATAGAACATATAAAGTTGTCAAAAACTAAATTTAAAAAGGATTCTCCATGAAAAGGTGGAAAATGGCATTTTTAGAGAAAAAAACTTCTTTTATCCGAATAATTGAATTTGATCATATATCATATCTATAAAACATATAAGATGAATTTAAAACATTAAATTGAATAAATATCATTTATTTTATTTAAATAAAAAACCATAAAGAGTGATATGATTTTATAAACATAATTATTTTCTTTAAAATAGGATTTCATAAAAACACATTCTTTATATTCTATTGGTTTTTATTTTCATTTCTAATAAATTTGGTAACCAATTAATCATTATTTTAACTTATATAAATCATATTTCAAAATTCAGTTGATATTATTCATTTCTGCTATTCCAATGGCTATGCGTTAACAACCATTAAAAATAATATTATTATTATTTTATTACATTTTATTATAACTCAATGTTGTGTGTAGCATAAGATTTTGGAGAAATATGTTGTTGTGTGTTGAGTAAGTTATCGGAAAAAGTGTCCCCTTTAATATAAAATTAATATCTTATTAATAAATGTTTATAAAAAAGGAAAATTGTTATTCTATAAATACCTGGGTCATTATAGATATTTTATTATTTTTATGGAATAATATTTACCCATTTCCACCTTCATCAAATGGGAAACAGAACCATATATTATGTGTACAGTGGACTACAACCTTGCAAACAATGCAATTTTTTTTCTATCACCGACTCACATGGGTTGAACTAATGATGGAAATAATGAATACATATGATATATATGAAATTATATTAATTCTATAAAATTAATATATCATCTCATGTATCACCCTTTATCCCATTTAGGTAATTATATCTTCTCTCAGGTATATATACGGCCCACCCTCTCCACAAAGTGGTGCGATTCATTTTTCATGTCAAACATTCAAGAACGATTATAAAAATTTATATAATGAATAAAGGTCATGTTTATGATTTAAATATAATTATAGATATTATGTATCTATATCCTATAAATAATAACCAAAAATCAATCAAAATTTATGCATGATAAAATAAAACATTTAACACCTCAAACAATGGTAATAATTAAATATTATTAAACAATGTGTGATAAAAGGTTGTTATGAGATCATATATGATATTATAAATATTAATATGGTTCATTTATAAATTAATATCTTGTTTGAAACCATTAAAAAGCATATAATTTTTTTAACAAATGTGAAATGAGAGGTAAGATATTCCTTCTAAACATCATTTCCGTTTAAATTTTTTCATCCAAGGAGATTTGACCTGAAATTTACCAAGTGGTAATGAATTTCATAACTCGGTTTATTTTCATTTAGTTATATCACTTCTCCATTTACTTTGATATTATAAAATTGTTTTCTAATGTATTATTATTATTTTCTGTTCTATTTACTCATTTTTATATGGATTTATATTTTATACACATAATCAATCCATTGACTAATCCTCACATTAACGGTATCATCATTGTAAGATATTTTTTCCCAATTTCTATTTCATTTATCCATATTAGTTATTATACATATATTTGTTTTAATAAGGTGTATTTACTGCCCCTTTTATATGTTATATCATGTATCTATTTGTATTCTTGGTATTTGATGTTTCAGTTGAATTTATTCTCTTAGGGGACATAATGTTCAAAAGTTACCAAATCAGTAATGGTTTATGCTTCAATATCATTCTAATCAGCATTGATCATGTTTGGATTTCCATTGAAGGAAATTATTTGGTCAATTTCTAATAAACCTATCCATTTTTTTATCATATGGTTATTTATAATTTTTCAAGTAATAGCATCATTTTTCTATCTTTGGTACATAAATTGAGTGAGAAAACGTTTTTGAGAAAATTTGACTTCATTTCTCTCTTCGTTCAAAATTATTTTTCATCTAAATCCATGATTTCTAAAAAAATTAATGAAATTTTTTTAATATTATTATATTATTTTTTTAAATCATTTTTACCCCTAAATTTATTTTTAAAATATTATTTTAAATGAAAATGCATATTGATTTCTAGATAGGGTAATTTTATAATTCTTACCAAAAATGTGAAAGGAATCCTTACTTTAATATACTCAGAATGAATGAAACATCCCGCTATAATAACCAAAAATTCATTGATTCTTACTTTACATTTTTATATGTATATTTTTTTTAAAAATGGATATACTGATATTCTGTAATTTTTTAGTTTTTAAAATTATTTTTCAAAGTTTAAAGGGTATTTTCCCAAAAAAAAATTAATGTTTTTTTATTATATTCCTATTTATCAAAGGAAACACCCCTTTATACAACTTATACACTACTAGGGATATTTTTTAATAATAACATCCTTATTCTTTCTCTAGATGGTTTATGATTGTATTGACTAGAGAATTTATTATGTAAAGACACGTAAATTTCAAGGGAAATTTTTTCTTAATTTTATTTGGAATACTACAAGTACACATTTTCTGACGGTGCCTGATTCCAAGGCCCAGTGTGCTCGGAATCAATTTCCAAAGTTTAGCTCAGGTACGTTCAGTGAACGAGTGAGCAGGTTTTCCTAACTTTTGATCTGGTGCTCAGAATCGAAATCCGAGGGCACTGATGAAACCGTAGCACCGGTAATTGCTTAGGAACACCTTTTTTCCGAAGGTGTGTTTTCTCAGGATGAGTTGTTAAAAATCTGAAGAACAAAATTATAGTTGTTTTACAATTATAATTTTATTTGACCACTAGTGGTTTAAGAGTTACGGGAAAGGAAGTTGAGAGGAAGATGGGGTGGGGCCCACACGAGCCCCTACTTCCTTAAATTTCCTAACACCCATTAAAACCCCCCTCTAGCTTAAATGTGTAACTCATCCTCTCCCCCCTCTTAATTAGAAGTCAACTATCTTATTAAATTATTTGATTAAGTTATTAAATGTATTTAATTAAGAGTTGAATTTTGAATTAATGGCTTGGGATTAATAAAATAAGAGAGAACATTATTTTATTTGGGGGATTGTTGTGTGAGAAGAATTGGGGAGAAAATACACAGGCCTTGGGGATCTTCATCTTCTTCGTTGGAGAACGCAAGGAACGCCAAGACTTCGACAAAGAACGTCATCGCCACAAGAAGAGATCGACGTGTCGTTTCATCTCCTCTCTGCAGCCAGTGTGCGATGCCTTCCCTGAATAATGATGACGCACCTTCCATCATTCTTCTTCTCACGTCAAAGGAAGGGAGATGTTTCTCCTCCTCGGACGTTCTTCGTCGACATACATGGAGCTTCACCTCACGACGTCATTTCCTACGACGATCTTCGCTCGACAACTTCTTCAAGGTAGGGGATTGTTTTATGTTCATGGCTTATTTTGGCATTATTTATAAATTTTCTTAGTCGCCTGTTATCAATTAACTGGAAAAGGTTGGACCGCATGAACACGGCCGATCCTCCTTCCCCTTTGTTGATATTTATCGTTGTGGTTTGGGACGAAGGCGGCGCGGTGCAACGGCATCATGCGGGAACGAGGAATATCGCGCGGAGAAGGAGCGCACCGCCGGTGTGCCACGCCGTTGAGGCCGAAAGAACTCGTGGTCAGAGTCTTACCGTGGTGGAGGGGCATGGTGTCGTCGCGCCGCGCCGGACAGACAGGGGCAGCGGCCTTTGACCGCGGCGGTTCACCAAATGGGGCACCCGGATTTCCGGCCGTCGGCGCTCCAAGGGGGCGGGACCAGCAGGTCCTGCGGCAGACACCGGCCGGCCATTACGGCCGTCCGTTCTCCAAAAATCCGGGGGTCGTGACCCCCGGCTGGTGACAAGGGTTTCCCCCCCATGGGGGCCGTTTTTCAATCAAGGGGGTGGCGCCCCCTTTCCGCCTCCGCTCGGCCGGCGCCGAGCCGCCCCGCACGGCCAGCGCCGAACTGGCTGCATTGGGCCGGACCAGCCGCGCCGGGCCGGACCGATCCACCTGGGCCGGATCTAGACATGGGTCGGATCGACCCCGGTTGGGCCAACCCAGGGGGTTTTGGGCCGGGACGGTCCGGGCCCAAACCCCCCTAAAAACGGACAGATTCGTTCAAACGTTCGTAACATGGGCTACAGACCACCGATTGACGCACCGTCAGTTGAGATGCAATCCACGGATCGAGATGGTCATTTCAGTATATTATACTGTAGGTTTTGGAGAACTTTGGGTACAGCCGGGTTGGTTCGAACACGAAACCAACCGGGCCCTTGGAGCAGAAATGCTTATAACTTGAGCTCCGGACATCTGATTGGCGTGTTGTTGACTTTGTTAGATTCCTCTTAGTGAGACAGTTCTTTTGGATTACTCCGCTCGAGGTTTGGACATAGTTGGAGTATGGCTGGGTTAGTTTTAACTTAAAAACCAACCGGGCCCCTGGAACGAAAAGGCCAATAACTCTCATACCAGACGTCCGATTGACGCGCCGTCTATCATGTTGAGTTCCTTTTGACGTGAAGGATCTTTGAGATACATAAACTCTGGACTACGTGATATTTGATGTATCGACCCCCTTGGCTCGTGGATCAGAACCTCCTAGAACTGGCGTGCTGTGTGTGGGAACCCTAGAGCTGGCTGCGACTGTGACGAAGATAACTACTGTGCTGGGATCCTTTGTGGGTTCGACGACGAAGACTACTATACATGGATCCTCCGTGGGTTTGATGAGGATGAATACTATACTAGGATCCTCTGTGGGTTCAACAAGGGTGACTACCGTGCTGGGATCCTCTGTGGGTTCGACGAGTATGACTATTGTACTGGGATCCTCCGTGGGTTTGACTACCATGATGGGATCCTCCGTGGGTTTGACGATGATGACTACTATACTTGAATCCTCCGTGGGTTCGGCAGCGACGACTACTAAACTTTGATCATATGTGGGTTCGATAGAGAAGATGATTCAAAGGCTATATCTAAACATCTCCACCCCTCTTCGTAAATGGATACATGTGTGAGCTGAGTCTTGACTTTTCAATCATTATCTTCGATGTGATTGACTTGATATCCTGTGTGGATTGGATTGTGCTTTCCTGTGTGGATTTCATTGTGCTTTCCTGTGTGGATTAAGTTTTACTTTCCTGAGTGGACTGGATTGTACTAGAGCTCATGAGTTGGAGATGATCTGGATTTGATGACTTAGGTATATGTGTGGGCATATACCTAAGTAGTGTTGGATGATACTTCATGATTGTATAATTTCATTGTGGTTTATCCTTTTTGGATTCAGGGAGACCTTCAGGGGTCTCGGGGTCCTTACTGAGTATTGTATACTCACCCCTGCATGGGCTTCGCCCGCACTACATTGTGTTGGTTGCAGACGATGGACATCACTAATCGTGGTTGTGGCTTATAGAGTTGGATGGTACCCGAAGGAGGATCTCACGACGGTTAAGTGCCCGGAGGTGGATATCACGTCGAGTAAGTGCTTGGAGGCGGATTTCACGACAATCCGGTACCCAGTAGAGACGGACGGACGTGGAGTTCTGAGGAGGAGATCTGTACCTACCCTTCAAGTAGGAAGCCAGAGGACGATCCAGGAGCCGCTTGTCACCAATCAGCTATTGTCCTTGAGTTGTACATTACTTTCAGTTGTATTTCGCCTTTAGTTGGGTTTGTATTCTGGCCCATTTACTTTCCATCACTTACTTCTGTTTTCAGTTTACTTAGTGTTTACTTCAGTTTGTGCACTCTATGGTGTTTGTTTTCTTTTATAAAGGCAATGCCTTCCCTTTTATTGGGAATTTCTCCTTAGGTGCTAGTCGCCAGCCCCAGGCCTATTGAAGGCAGGCTTGGGGTAGTCACGGCACGGGTCCCGAGGACGGGTCGTGAGAAATTGGTATCAGAGGAGTTTGGTTCTACCGTAGAACTCAAGACTCTGATATTTATTCTATGTGAAGCAATAGTGTTAAGGGTATTGAGTATGGTTATCAGTCCAGGGTGTCCAATGATGGTGCGACGACTGACGTATCCATACACCAAGTCCCTGAATTCTAATTTCCGACTCAGCACACGAAAACATTGATTGCATGTGTGTTTCAAAAGTTTTATTTTTGATTACTTTGTGTCATCTCACCAGGTATACTGTATTGACCGTGGCGCACCTATTTTTTTCAGGATGGCCCCACAATGGCAGCCATCTAGGGTTCAGAGCTTTGTGCGAGACCACAACCCATCGAGCGACGAGGCCTTGATGCAGGGCCCTATTACAGTGGAGGCACCGGCGGTACCTCTACCCGCTGAGCCACCGATGCCACCAGCCCTAGCCACTGAGAGTGCACGTCGCCTTAGTGCACTGCACGAGTTTCAGTGTCAGATACCACCCAGGCTTCGCGGGGAGATGGACCATTAGGTAGCCGAGGATTGGCTAGAGGTTGTAGTTCGAGTTTTCAGGTGAGTAGGGTAACCATCTGGCCTCATGGTGATCCTTGCAGCAAGTCTCCTGCACGCGACAGTAGGTAGATGATGGAGCGTGATGCTCTAGGTGCACGACGAGGCATCACTTCTTTGGACGGACGTCGAGAGCCTCTTTCTCGCAGAGTTCATTCGAGCCACCCTCCGTGTGGTGCGCATTCAAGAGTTACTACAGCTGTGGTAGGGCAGTATGATTGTGGCCCAGTAATCGGTGAGGTTTACTAATCTCTTGCGCTACTCCACAGACATGGTATGGGACCCAATCTGCAGGGCCCGGACCTTCGAGCAGGGACTAAGGCATGAGATTAGGGCTTCGATGATCTCCCTCAACATCCCGACGCACGCGGCGGTGTTGGAGAGAGCCCTTCTAGTGGATATTTTTCTCGCCGGGCAGTCACCAGCGGTGAGACCCTCTACAGGGCGACCCGTAGCGGAGTCTTCTGCAGCTGGAAATAGACAGTTGACGCAGAGGTCCAAGCAGTACAGGACATCAGATGAGCAATCTCAGAATGAAGATTCGATTTTATGGGGAACATGAAGGAGAGCCAGCCACACGAGGAGCAGGAAGTGCTATGCATGCGGTGGGTAGGGTCAAATGGTCCAAGACTACCTGACTCGTCCTGCAGATGAGCAGCAGGCGGTAGAGGGGCCTCCCAGGAAAAGGTTCGACCATAGAGGTCCGCAAAGATCAGGAGGACGATGCAGAGGATCTAGCCGAGCAGTGGGTGGTGGGAGACCCTTTGAGGCCCTACCACCACTACCACCAGGGAGACCACCCCGACCGCAGGGAACGGGTGGATAGGGGAGAGCTTAGCTTCAGGCAGCTGAGGCTTACGACCCTGGAGCTCTGGGAGAAGATGGACAGAAGCGGGACTAGCTCCAGACATGGGGACTTTTTTTCATGTTCCTTCTAGCTTTGTTGTTGTTTTGTGTTTTTGTACCTTGAGCTTCAAAAATAAAAGACACTTTTTCTTGTGAAGTTTTGTTCCCTGTCCTTTCTTTTTAGTTGATAATAAGAGGATTCAGTTTAAACTGTTAACTTGACCCTCACTTTTGAGATACCTACTGGAGGAGACCCAGTGACCACACACTGATGCCGACAGTGTGACTCAACCCTTGGAGGCGTGAGTAACAGTTGGATCTCTTGGTATTATCGTCGAGGCCTTACGACGTCATCCTTGGTATGGATAAGTATCATCCATGTCAGGATTGACTGTATTAGGCAAAGAATGTTGTTCATCCATGGGATGAGACTGGATTTCTCTTATCATCAAAGAAGAAATCTTAGTAGCTCTTGTAGGAACAGAGAATGTTCAGGTCATCCAGGAGCTGATGAGGACAGCTCAGAGCCGACAGAAGTCATAGGCCGATAGGAGGTGGAGACCACTAGAGATTGAGGATGGTGACCACATATTCTTATGGGTCTCACCTCGATGTAGATTACAGAGATTTGGCTGAGGAGGCAAGTTATCTCCACGCTTAATCGGACCCTTCAAGTTCTTCAACAGGGTAGGCGAGGTGGTTTACCGCTTGACCCATCCACCTCAGTTGTACCAGGTGCACGAAGACTTCCACATATCTTAGCTAAGGAAATACATGCATGACCCGACGCATATCATTGACGATGGGGTGACTTCTGCGGAGGTCCCAGTGGACATAGAGGATTGATAGGAGCAGGTGCTACGTGGATGGTCGATTCCTCTAATGCGCATCAAGTGGCAGTATGAGAACCACCAGGAGATCACTTGGGTGCGGGAGGCTCAGATGCATGCTCAGTACCCTCATTTGTTTCCCTAGTTTGAGATGTGTCTTTATGGGGATGTAATGCCCTGAGGTGGGAGTAATGTAAAGACCCGTGAATTTCAAGGGAAAATTTTTCTTAATTTTCATTGAAATTCTATGAGTACGCAGTTTCTGACGGTGCCTGATTCTGAGTCCCGGTGTGCTTGGAATCAATTTCCGAAGTTTAGCTCAGGTACGTTCAGTGAACGAGCGAGCAGGGTTTTCTAACTTTTGATCCGGTGCTCAGAATCAAATCCGAGGGCACCGATGAAACCGCAGCACCAGTAATTTCTTAGGAAGACCTTTTTTCGAAGGAGCATTTTCTCGGGATGAGTTGTTAAAATTGTGAAAAATAAAATTATAGTTGTTTTACAATTATAATTTTATTTTACCACTAGTGGTTTGAGAGTTAAGGGAAAGGAAGTTAAGAGGAAGATGTGGTGGGGCCCACACGAGCCCCCACTTCCTTAAATTTCCTAACACCCCATTAAACCCCCCCCCCTCTCTATCTTAAATGTGTAACTCATCCTCTTCCCCCTCTTAATTACAAGTCAACTCTCTTATTAAATTATTTGATTAATTTATTCAATGTATTTAATTAAGAGTTGAATTTTGAAATCATGTCTTGGGATTAATAAAATAAGGGAGAACCTTATTTTATTTGGGGGACTGTTGTGTGAGAAGAATTGGGGAGAAAATACACAATCCTTGGGGATCTTCATCTTCTTCATTGGAGAACGCGAGGAACGCCAAGACTTCGACGAAGAACACCGTCGCCACAAAGAGAGATTGACGTGTTGTTTCATCTTCTCTCAGTAGCTGGTGTGTGACGCCTTCCCCGAAGAATGACGACGCGACTTCCTTCGTTCTTCTTCTCACATCAAAGGATGGGAGACGCCGCTCCTCCTTGGACGTTCTCCACCGACATACACAGAGCTTCACCTCGCGACATTGTTTCCCACGACAATCTTCGCTCGACAACTTCTTCGATGTAGGGGATTGTTTTATGTTTTTTGATTATTTTGGCATTCTTTATTAATTTTCTTAGCCATCTGTTATCAATTAAAGGGAGGAGGTAAGACCGCATGAACACGACCAATCCTCCTCCCCCTTTGTTGATATTCACCGTTGTGGTTTGGGATGAAGGTGGCGCGGTGCAATAGCACCGCGCCGGAACGAGGAATATCACGCGGAGAAGGAGCACAGCGCCGGCACGTCGCGCCATTGAGGCCAAAAGAAGCTGTGGCTGGAGTCGGGCCGCGGTGGAAGGGCGCAGAGGAGGGGCGTGGCAGAGGGGCGCGGCGGAGAACCATGATGGGCCGCGGCGCCATTGCGCCGCGCCGGACGGACAAGGGCCGCGACCATTGGCTGCAGCGGTTCACCAAAGGGGGCGGCCAGATTTCCGGAAGCCGGCGCTCCAAGGGGGGCGGGACCAGCAGGTCTCGTGGCACGCACCGGCCATCCATTACAGCCGGCCATTTTCCAAAAATCTGTGTGTCGTAACCCCCGGCTGGTGACAAGGGCAGGCCCCCCATGGGGGGCCGTATTTCAATCAAGGGGGCGGCGTCCCTTTTCCGCATCCGCTCGGTCAGCGCCGAGCCGCCCCACTCGACCAGTGCCGAATCGGCCGCGTCGGTTCGGACCGCCTGCACCGGGCTGGGCCGCATTGCCTGGGCTGGGCCATTCCCAACTGGGCCGGATCTGGACCCGGGTTGGGTCGACTCGGTTCAGGCCGACCCAGGGGGTTTTGCGTCGAGATGGTCCGAGCCCAAACCCCCCAAAAAACGGACAGATTCGTTCAAACGTTCATAACTTGGGATACGGACCTCTTATTGACGCACCGTCAGTTGCGATGAGATCTTTGGATCAATATGGTCGTTTTGGTATATTATACTCAAGGTTTCGGAGAACTTTGTGTAAGGCTGGGTTGGTTCAAACCTGAAACCAACAGGGGCCTCGGAGCGGAAATGCTTATAACATGAGCTCCAGATGTCCGATTGATGTGTCGTCGACTTTGTTGGATTCCTCTTAGTGAGACGGTTATTCTGGATTACTCTGCTCAAGGTTTGGATGCAGTTCGAGTATGTTTGGGTTGGTTTTGACTTAAAAACCAACCGGGCCCCTGGAACGAAAAAGCCAATAACTCTCAGACCAGACATCCGATTGACGCGCCGTCTGTCGCGTTGAGTTCCTTTTGACTTGATGGAACTTTGAGATACATCAAATCTGGACTACATGAAAGTTGATGTATCGAACCCCTTTTCTCGTGGAGTGGAACCTCCCGGAACGAGCGTGCTGTGTGCGGGAACCCTAGAGCTGGCAGCGACTGCGACGAAGATGACTACCGTGCTGGGATCCTCCGTGGGTTCGATGATGATGACTACTATACATGGATCCTCCATGGGTTCTATGAGGAAGACTACCGTAATAGGATCCTCCATGGGTTCGACGAGTATGGATACCGTGCTGGGATCCTCTGTGGGTTCGACGAGGACGACTAGTGTATTGGGATCCTCCGTGGGTTCGACTACAGTGCTGGGATCCTCCGTGGGTTCGACGACGATGAGTACTATACTTGGATCCTCCGAGGGTTCGGCAGCGACGACTACTAAACTTGGATCCTACGTGGGTTCTACAAAGGAGATGATTCAGAGGCTACATATAATCATCTCCACCCCTCTTCGTAAATGGATACTTGTGTGAGGTGAGTCTTGACTTTTCAATCATTATCTTCGATGTGATTAAGGTGATATCCTGTGTGGATTGGATTATGCTTTCCTGTGTGGATTGGGTTGTGCTTTCGTGTGTGGATTAAGTTTTACTTTCCTGAGTGGACTGGATTGTACTAGAGCTCGTGAGTTGGATCTGATCTGGATTTTATGACTTAGGCATATATATGGGCATATATCTAAGTAGTGTTGGATGATACTTCGTGGTTGTATCTTTTCTTTGTGGTTTATCCTTTGTGGATTCAGGGAGACCTTGGGGGGTCTCGAGGTCCTTATAGAGTATCGTATACTCACCCCTGCACGGGCTTCGCCCGCACTACATTGTGTTGGTTACAGACGACGGACATCACTGATCGTGGTTGAGGCTTGTAGAGCTGGATGGTACCCTGAGGAGGATCTCAGGACGAGTCGGTGCCCGGAGGTGGATATCATGTCGAGTTGGTGCCCGAATGCAGATTTCACGATGAGTCGGTACCCAGTGGAGACGGACGTACATGGAGTGTTGAGGAGGAGATATGTACCTACCCTTCAGGTGGGAAGCTGGAGGACAATCCAGGTGCGGCTTGTCCCCTTTTAACTATAGTCCTTGAGTTGTACATTACTTTCAGTTGTACTGCACCTTTAGTTGGGTTTGTATTCTAGCCCATTTACTTTTCAGCACTTACTTCTGTTTTCAGTTTACTTAGTGTTTACTTCAGTTTGTGCACTCTGTGGTGTGTGTTTTCTTTTATAAAGGCAATACCTTCCCTTTTATCAGGAATTTCTCCTTTGGTGCTAGTCGCCAGCCCCTGTCCTATAGAAGGCAGGCTTCGGGTAGTCACGACACGGGTCCCGAGGACGGGTCGTGACATCTTAACATTCAATATCTAGGTAAATTTTGTACCCCTTAACATTATACTCAAACTTTCAATTTCATGTGATAATTGAACATTATATATTCAACATATGTATTTATCATACCATTAATATGATTATTACCTAAACTATATATCATTTTTATATATGGTTTATAATTTAATTTCTTTTTAATTAACTTTCCAATTATTGAAAAATATTTATTCATTGCATAATAAGGTTATTTTTTGATAAATCTCCTTGTTCATGAATTAAATTGATTATTTGATATTTGAGGAATGATTTAGACTTATAGTGATAGTTGAGGCCTTAATCTATATATCCACTTGATGTATTGATATTTCCAAGAGAATAATCAGTTGGAATGACTTATTTAAATGGGTTTGGGAGTAGAATGGCTCCGCACTCCCCTGGTCCTCTCCTCTCCCTCGCTCGCTCTCCCTCGCATCCTTCTCCGTTCTAGGGTTTCTGGCCGAATCCTTCTCTTCTCCTGGGTTCTTCTCTCAGTTTGTCTTCTTCGGCTCTCTCTTCCCCTTCCATGGCTTCTCCTAGGGTCCATCCCCCTGCTTTTCTTTCGCTGCTGGATCGTTACCGGTCTTCCCTTGGTTCTGCTCCTCGCTTTGGCTTCGGCAAAGGCACTTCGGTTTCACCCTAGGGCACCACTACCACTCTCTGACCTTGCATTCCATTGCTCCCCTCTAGGTCGGATCTGGAGTTATGGAATCACATAGGTTTTGGGTTTGAGGTTCGGCGGCTGTGGGTCTACTTGGCGTCTTCCCTGTTTCCTCTTGCTCGTGTTCCCTCTAGGGTTTTATCCCCTTTTTTCATCTTTCCCTTTCATTTCCTTCTTTCTGTCGTTTTTGTGTTCTCTGGATTCTTCGGTGTCGCTTATGGGTCTGTTGGGAAGCTGTCTGCGTCGGGTGTCTGAAGTTGAGTTCCATCGAGGTCTCTGCCCGCCCGCCCTGCTCTGGCTCCAGGTCTCCTCCAAGCTTTCCGAGGCAGATTTTCGTGGGGGTCTTCTCGGTGCTTTAAGAGGTGGGTTCGAGCGGTCTCTGGCATCTCTTGGTGGGTTCTTCTTCATGGGATCTAGGAGGGTGTCGGTGTGCGCTTCATTGTTTCTGCTCCTCGATCTGATGGTTTTCCTACTTCTAGGAGGTCTTCTTCGGTTGTTCACTAGGGTATTCGGGCGGCTCGCCAGTTCTTCGTGGATCGGTTCTCTTCAAGAGAGATTTACAATGGTGATGGAGGGTACTGGTGGTCGTTTCAGACATCACCGTTGGGTTTTCTGGCATGGTGCTGACGGCGTTGGGGCGTCAGGGCGTGCTACTTGTGAGACTCTTTGCTTGCTTTCTGATGGACTTCTCGGCAGCGTGCCGACATAGACGGGGTTCATGACGGTTGTGACGGCGATGGCCTTCTCTGGTTTTCCTCTCAGCGTGGTGGATGGCATCGTCGATGGGCCTATTGACGGTGGTGTTTCGGCGTGACTGGTTTTCGTGGTTCGAGTTCGGTGTGAGTTGGAAGGGTGAACACGGCTTATGTTGTTCGATGGATTGGTCGGCTGTGTGTCTTTGGCGGCTATGCGATGGTGAAAGGTCTGCAGTTCGAGGTGATAGCTCTGCAATTCGATGATGCTGGTTTCTCTTCTTGATAGTTTTTTTGAAATTTGAAATTTGGATACTTAGATCTAGAGCTGCTTTTTGATTTGGTTGTGGTTCCATGTGGTTTTTTGTGATTTGATGAACTTCTAAATTTCAGATGTGGTCTATAATGGTTTAAGGGGTTGTGGGGTTTCTCTGTACTGGTGGCTCATCTATGGTTCCCACTTACCCAAAAATTGGCTTTTAAATAATATAAAAATAGATTGTGGTAAATGGGTTTGGTGTATACTTACCCCTCAATTAAATAATGTTGGATTAGGGTCTTAATGTTATATATATATATATATATATATCTTGAAATCTAATATCATTACATCAAATATTGATCATTTACTTTATTGAGGATTTGGTTATTATTATGCCTGAGATTGTTTTCATTGATATTATGCATGGATGCATTTTGTGATCAATTTTTTATTAAATAGAACGTGTGACCAGTTATTTATATTTTCATATTGTTTATAACTTATCTAATAGTGATATGAATGTTATTGATTATAGGATTATTATTAACATTATGGGGGACTTGTTAAGGAATTTATCATTATGAATCAATTTATATTTGTTCCTGTAAGTAACATTGAGTATTTTCTTTTCATATCCTCCGAGGGTGTCAATATTATGAGGAGGAAAACAAAGGATGGTAAATTTTGTCTCAAAATTGACATATCCAAAACCTTCGACACTTTGAAATAGATATTTCCCCTTGGTGTTTTTAGAAGGTATGGAATCTCAAATATGTTCATCAAGATCATCCACAATATACTTATCCATTCCAGGATGTTCCATTTTTATTAAAAGAGCTCCCATAGGTTATTTCTATTATACCAAAGGTGTGAGACAAGGTGATCCACTATCACAGATTCTTTTTTTCATTTCTGAATATTACTTAAGTAGATGCATCGATGACTTCGCTCAACTAGGCCTATATAAACTATTAAAAGAAGGTATAAATGATTATGATCCCTCACATATACTATATGAAAATGATAATATTTTGCTTTTTCAATCCTCAAAATATAATATATACTTTTTTAAGACCATATTTGAACAATATGGGGGATTTTTCATGAAATTCATAATTTTGGATAAATATTTCATTGTCTTTGGAGATGTTCTATAAATTGTTAGAAAAAACAGGATAACAAGAAATCTTTTAGTTAAAAGAGGTTCACTCCAATTTTGTTATCTTGGTGTCCATCTATTTTGGGGAAAGGTAAAAAAGATTTACTTGGAATACATACGCTCAAGCATTTTGAATCAAATGGCCCAATGGAAAGGCAAATCCATGTCTAAGGCTACAAGAGTTAGTCTGGTGAACTTTTTGATCACTTATATGTTTGTTTACTCTTTCACACTCTATAGATGGACTAGGAGCCTATTAAAGGAACACCAAGGGATAGTTAGAAACTTCATATGGACTGGTTCATTTTATAAAAAGAAGTTGGTCACTGTTTCATGGAAGGAGTGCATTAAACCCGTTGAATTGGGAGGGCTTGGAATTAAAGACCTCAAGATCTTCAATGATGGCCTTATTTGGAAAATCACTTAGAGATTGATTAAACGTGATGATTTCTCATCTCTTTTATCAAAAGGGTTCAAAGGGAGACTCTTAAATGGTTATAAATATTACCTTGTATCCTCTATTTGTGAATCTATTAGGTATTATTTCAATAAACTTATTTTCGATACACAGTGGATTGTGGGAAGGGAATCTAATATTAACTACTCATCCACCACTTAGCTGGATAACCCTTTACATAATACTATTGACAACCCAACTGATTTTTCTCACATCTGTAATTTTTACTTCTTGTCTCAACTAAAAAATTTTGAGAGCCAGTTTCCCTCTCAAACTAATCTAGAAATTTAGAGGTATGTATTCATGGATTTTGACACTCTCATTTGGAAACAAAATTGACTCGGTCACTTTAATACCAAGGATTTCTATGCACTGGAATGTGGTAGTCCCACTTGACTCCCAAGATGGATACTAAAATTAAAAACCTACTTCATCTAGACTTCCAAATTCCTCCTATTATGGAATATATGGAAGCATCGCCTACCCACCCAGGATCAAATTCATATATCTGGACATCAACTCACTTCTATCTGCATTATCTTCCTTCGATAAGGGGAGGATATAAATCACCTATTTTTGGAATGTGGCTTTGTGCATTCCTTATGAGAATACATAGGTTCAATTTTTTCCTTAAACTTTAGCAGAAACATGAAATTTCATGAGCTCCTAGATGAAATCTATAATACCAATTACAGTGAATAGATTCAGAATCTGTTATTTGTAGTAGTTGGGTTCATCTTCTTATCTAAATGGAATACTCAAAATGTGAAAGTATTTGATTGAAAACAACCCTCTTTGTATATGGGAATTATCACACTACACAAGGATTTTTCTATGGCATCTACAATGAAAATAGGAGGTATGAATAACACTATGAATGATCTGAATGTTCTCAGATTATTTGGGGTTGTAGGTCGACCAAGGAGGCTTAAAATGATCATTTTAATTTTCTAGATCCCTCCAATCATCCAATAGATTACATTTAAAATTGATGGGGAATCCTTTGGTATTCCTAGACACTTAGGTTATGGATGTTTCTTTCAAACATACTGAGGATTTTTCATATGGTGTTTTTATCATTATACCAGTATTGGGGTAGCGTATAAAGCTGGATTATTAGCTATGACATATGAAATTGGATGTGTTTTCCAACATATTTAGAACTCATTTTGGCTTGAATATGACTCCAAAGTTTCTTGAAAGGCCTTAAAAAAAGTGGCATGCCTTAGAGGATCCTACCTCTATGGATTGAATGTCACACCAACATTGATCAACTTAATTTGGTAATATCACATACATATAGAAAGGAAAACCAAGTGGTAGATATGTTGTCAAAGAAAGAGATCACAAACATGAAAATGATGTGGTCATTCAACACCCCATATTATTGTGATTCAATAGTGTATGTAGATATGTATGGTGTGATGTATTCCCACATTTGTAATAATCCCTTGTAACCCGAACTTTTCTTATCCAGCTTTAATATAATTTATTTTTAGGACCGATTTTATTCAGCTCCTAATATTTTTTAGTATCTTACTTTCATTTTGTATGTGGAAAATTCATTCTCACTTTTATATTGTATGATTCTAGGTGAATGTCTCCAACCCATAGGGATTAGGAACACCCATCAGTCCATGTCAGTGCCAGCTTGGATATCAGGCTACCAAGGTACCCAAGCAGGTTTGTGAAAAGTGGATTCAAAGGTGAAATTTAATAATCATTACTTAATGTCATTATGAATTTATATAATATTGTTGGGACTTAAGAGGTAGTTATTATTGAGTTTCTGGCTAGATTTCATTGTAATGTTCATTTAGTCCCCAGGGGTAGTTTGGGAAAGATGTATGGAGGATTAGTTCTAGTATTCTCCCTAATTTGGACTTTTATAAGATGAAATCTATGTCTTTTGTTCTTGTCTTATGGGATTAATTTCCCTTGTTTCTCTATTTGACTGTTAATATGATGTCTATAATGTTATCTGCTGATGTTTTGTAGCATCATACCTATGTGAAGATGTGAAAATTAGATCTAGGAGGAAGATGATGTTAAACCTCAGTGAGAAAATCCTCTCAGGGACCCAATTATAATTGAGGAGATCATTCATAGTTTCCATGATATGTGATAGGCACAAGAACCAATGACCATTTAGTCTCTCGATGTAAAACCTCATAGGGATGTTTTACAGAATCATTCTCATGATTTCCTTCCCCAGAAGCCACTAGTATTTAAAGTATCCAATGATCCTCAATAGGATGAGGAATTATTGAGAGGTATTGATAATTTTTTTGGGTTCTTGGAGACATTGGATGAAATCTAGGTTAACTGTGTTACCTTCGTGTTGGAGGGACCAAGAAGGAGATGGTGGGACACGATGGTGATGACAATGAAACCTGAAGTCTTAGAGTGTAAAATCTTTAATATTTATTTCACTGGCCAGTTCTATCCATGTTCAATGGTTTTGTCCAAGGATATGGATTTTTTCAATCTTCAACATGCTGAAGTGATCGTGACAGAGTATGGAGATCACTTTGTTGTGCTTGTGCATTTCTTACCTGAGATAGTATTGAATGAGAAGATGAAGACTCAATGGTTTGAGATATAACATTGATCTCATATTCATTATATGGTTTTCTTACTGAATATTTATTCTTATATTGATTTCCTAGATAGAGTTTTTATGGTTAAAATAGACATGGTTAGTAAGTTAGAGTTTTTGGGATTTTTATTTTCTCCCAGTGGTAGTGTGAATTCCTCTAAAGGGAAAAGGAAGCATGAGAATTATCATGGTGGTTCTCTATAGAATGGTCATTATATACCTCCTATAGTGACTAGTATAGGACATTTGATTTGTTAATAGTGTGTAAATCTGTATCATTTAAAGAGGTTTTTCACTGAGGCATCCAAGGAATGTGGATCTTGTAGATGCTTAGGTCAGTTGTGGAAGATTTTCCATATCTATTTCACTCTGCATAGTGGAACGAGATCTTCAGCACCAACTAAAACTATATAGAAATCAGATGCTTCATGGAAAAAGGGGTTCTAGCTATAGGCATCTGAAATGAATCTTCTTCACACATTACAAGAGTCTCTAAAGGAAGCAGATACGGATCCAGTGATTGTAAGAGGTACCATTACTATACCTACATCATTAGTGAATGCTCTATTTGACATTGGTGCATCTTATTCCTTTAATCTAACTAGTATTGTGAATATTATTAATATTACAATGGATTTTTTATCTTATTTCATGGATATTACAACACCCTTTAGAACAAATAGAGGGGAGGGTATCTATAGTCCTATTTGTGTTTTGTCTTTAGTAGATGTTGAGCTTTCCTAGAATTTTTTGGTTCTCGACATGAAACTATTTGATTTCATTTTCAGTATGGATTGGCTCATTACCAATAATTCCTTGATTAACTATTATCTTCTACGGGTCTCCTTTGACACACTGGATGGGGTCTAATGAATCATTCAAGGAGAATCGGACCAAATTTCAAGTAGAGTCATACCTTTTTATCTAGAGTTAGGGAAAGTAATAATTGTGTTTTCTTTTGATCTAGAGTGGGAATATTTGAGTGGTGATCTCCCTCCATTTTTTTGAGTTTCCTAATTTGTTTCCTTTTGACTTCTTTGGTTTTCTGGGATTAATATTTTTCTATCAATTTAGGGCTTGGTAATCAACCATTGTCTATTCCTTCTTACCAAATAGCACTAGATTAATTGAAAGTGTTGATGTTTCAGTTGGATGATCTTATTGAGAAAGGCTTTATTTTCCCAAGTGTGTCACCTTCGGTGACATCAGTTCTCTTTTCTAAGAAATATAATGGTTCACTTCAACTTAGTGTTGATTACCAGAAACACAATCATGTTACGGTAAATAACAAGTATCTATTTCCACAAATTGATTGTATTTTTGACCAGTTTGAAGGGTAGAAGTGGTTCTCAAATATTAATCACTGGTTTGGTTGCCATAAGTTGAGAATAAAAGAATATGAGATTTATAAAACTACCTATCACGGTAGGTAAAACTATTCTGAGTACCTTTTCATGCCTCTTAGTCTAATGAATTATCTTGTAGTCTTTATGGATTTAATGGATATATTTTCCATGAGTATCTGGATACTTTCATGGTAGTATTTTTTGATGAAATCCTGGTATGTTATATGTCTGAGGAGGATCATGTGTTTCATCTGAGAGAAGTTTTAGAATTTTTGAGAAATCACCAGTTTGATGAAAATCTATTGAAATGTGATTTATGGATTCATTAAGTGAAGTTCTTGGGACACGTGGTGTTGGAACATGGTATATCAGTTGATCCTGAAGTCTTTTATTATAACACCCCTTCTCATTATTACACATTAATACATGATTTAATTAGATAAAATTCCACCTAATACAACCTGAAATATAGATAATTCTAGTTTCTTTGGGAATTAGGAACATTACATTAAAATTTAAAACATGAAATACATCATCTTTATTAAAAACATTCTTAACATGCTTTCACTTAAAAATGCATGCGATAATATGAAGACATATATAAGAAATGGGTTGGCTATAAAGCCTAGTAAGGTAAATAAACATTGAATAACATGAAGAGAATAATACATGTTAGAAAATAGAAATAACAATGAGGAATAAAGGAACATAAATCACAAATCATGATATATCATGATAGCATTAAGGCAACATAGGAAATGTGGAAACAACTTAAAACATTGTAAAATAAACATAGGTCAAGTCTAACTACCAATACATCATAATAGAAAAAGTACCATAAAGGAATTAGGTTCACTCCCTATCCCAACATTATGTATCAGGATACTAAACATTACCCAATTCATTGGAGCGCTATATAATTCTAGGCTCACCCATCACTTTCATTTCATTCTCGAGATTAAGTGTGCCATGTTGATCATAAAACATGGATTCATTCATAATAATAATTTATTCTACAATAAATTTTTATGTAATACATACATTTAGGTCTCTAATAAAAATTTATATGTGCATAAATATGAACACTCATGATAGTAAATGGGTACGGTATTCACTACACAATTGGTTTGGCAAGGAAAATCATGGTGAAAATTCGACAACATAATGGTGTCACTTATAAATTCATAGAATGGTTTGATGAGAGTGAAATGGGTCTCTAACAATTTGGAAATAAAATTCTTAGTAATAGGTACATGTAAATACATATCACAACATTAATAATTTTAAATATAAATCATAATATAATAAAGAAACTTCAGTAAACTAGAGAAAGGAAAGCACTCTTATGAAATTTAGGAACGGTAACGGGTGTACATGGGAGGGATCAATGATAGAGAAAGGGGTCTCTCATAATTTATAAATCATAAGAGAAGTATGGTAAAGGTGATAATTCTCACCCCATCATTAGTAATTGAAAATAAAATGGCATAAAATAAATGAGATTCTTGAATAAGTGAGAGAAAAATAGAGGATCCCTTACCTTGAGAGTATAACACCAAAATCTTAAAAGGGGATTCTTGAGAGCTTGGAGAAACCTTGGGAGGATTTTATAGAGAGTGGTTCTGAGTAAGGATGTGATCCAAGGATTTTTATTTATTCTAAATGAGAACTTGGGTGGGTTTATATAGGAAATGAGAGGCGAATTCTTTAATATTTCACAAACATAGGTTTCAGACTCTATATAATAAAATATTCAAAAACCAAAAACATTATCATGGTTTTTTCCAATGGTATTTTTAAAATTTGGGAGGTTTTCAATATTTTATTAGGAAAAGGTCCTAACTTATTAAAATATTACCCTTGATTATGTGTAGGTGAGTCACACTCTTAAATAAATGATTGTAAAACCTTTAAATATATTAATGGTTCTAGAGTATTCACAATGGATTTATAAAATTCATAAAATAGACATAAAATCACATTATTTTAAAGGGAAAAAATATATTTTAATGATTATACCTGTTATATTATTTATTATATCATTTTTGGGTCATTATGGTGTCAGAAAACACACTGTATATTTATACGGTATTTATTTTTTACATTAATATTTGGCTATCTCAAAAAAGTATGAAAAATTCACCATTATATAATTTATAATTTATAATTCCAAAAATATTATTAATTTTAGAAATATAATTTTAGAAATATGTGTATTTTTACTTTTTAAATAAGATTCTATAATTATTGAAAAGCACATGCGTTTTTTACAATAACATTTTTTGAACCCTTATAAAAAGTATATTTGACTTCATATAAATTATATGAATATATAGATTTAATAAAACTTATTTAATAATAATTTTTTATTGAAATAATATTTATTTTAAAAATCCATTAATTCATAATAATTTCTTTAATTGAATTTGAATATTACCTGAAAATACAATTTTTTTTTCATATTAAAATCAAAATCATTTAAAAAGTAATGACAAAATGAAAATATATTCACTATTATATAATATAAATATTCACATTATTAAGTTATTGATACATATCCCTTTAATACACCAGAATATTCACTAAGATTAAAGTGTGCGGCGGTGAAACTTTAATGGGGTCGTTCAGTGAACATAGTTTGTGTCGTGATCTTGATGAGCTTGAACATCTCCTGTAAATGGATTCACTCATGCTTAAATTTTCGGATCTCATATTCATCTTGGTTGAAGGAAAATACTATATATGTTATCTACCTTGGAAGCTCTGATAAATGGGCTTCATAGGACATGATTCTACTGGTTGAGGTCATCACTTCCTTTATATATGTCAATTGGATTTATTAAAACCCTATATTTATACTAATAATGTGATCAGTATTCAATAGTTATATAATCAATAGTAAATATTATAAATGGTATTTTAAATCCAATAAGATATAACCACGGAAGTACATGTGTTTTCTATCACCGTATTACAAAATAAGACATAAAAAATGGGAATTTCATTTATAACAGTTTGGGTCATTACAATATCCCCCCAAATAAATTTCACCCTTGAAATCTTCCTTTGTCACATTAAAATAGATGAGGGTAACTCAATTTCATCACCTCATATAGTTACCTCATTTCTTAATCAAACTTATGGTTTCTCCACAACACTTTGAATAGTTTCATTGTCTTATTCTGTAGAACTTTTTCTCTATGATATATGATTTTCACCGACATATCCTCATAGGAAATGTCATTCTCCAATGGTATCACCTCTAGATTGAGTACATGTGAGGGGTCTTATATGTACTTTCTCAATATATATACATGGAATACATCATCTACTTGAGATAGGTTAAGTGGGAGTTCTATTCAATAGGCCACCACTCTGATGTGATCAAGGATCTCAAAGGGGTCGATGTATCTTTGATTAATATTTACCTTCTTCCCAAATCTCATCACTTTATTCCATGGAGATATGTGGAGTAATAACATGTATCCAAAATCAATCTCTAGGTCTCATTGATGATTTTTACTATAGCTCTTTTATCGACTCTGAGCAGACTTTATGTGCTACTGAATGGTCTTGACCTTCTCCACCATTTCCTTGACCATTTCAGGACCTTGTAGTTTTCGTTCCCCAACTTCATCCCACCATGCATGTGTTATTCACATCTTCCCATAAAGAGCTTCATAGGGATCCATTTGGAAGCTATAGTGGAAACTGTTGGCGTAATAGGACTCAACCAAAGGGAGATGTTGATCCCATCCTCCTTTTAAGTCAATTGAGCATGCTTTCAATATGCCATAAAGTGTCTGGATAGTCCACTCAGATTGGAAATCAGTTTGAGGTTGATATGACGTGATGAATTTCAAATCATTTTTCAAAGAATTATGGAGAATCTTCCAGAATATAGAGGTCAATCTTGGATCAGGATTAGATACAATCAATAGTGGTACTCCATACAACCTCACCACTTCTTTCTTGTATATTTGTAGAAGTTGATCCAGTGATAAATCCTCTCAAATCACAATGATGTGTGTAGTCTTTGTAAGACAATACACCACAACCCAGATGACATTGATTCCTCTATATGTCTTTAAAAGTACATTGATACATTCTATGGTGTTTTTTTCCTATTTCCATGTAGGTATAGGTAATTTTCTCATCATCCCCTTAGATATTTTCCTTTCTTCCTTCACTTACTGGAATACAAGACATCTTGATGTATATTCTGTGATCTTATTCATTATATCATCCCACAAATAGTGTTATTGGGGATCTAAATACATATTTTTTCATCCAAGAAGGATAGATAATGATGATATATTTTCATCATCTAATAGATCCTTCTTTAACTCAAGATTTGATGGTACACATAGTATTGACCCAAATCTTACGACACCTTATTCATTAACATTGAACTTTGAGAATTTTTCTTTTCTTATAGTTTCCAATTTCTTCTAAATTTACACATCATATCTCTGAGAATCCCTTAACCTCACTAAAATATATAGTTGAGAAATCATTTGTGAAAGGATTTATGATGCTTCTTCCTTTATGGTTCCCATGTCCATCCTTTTCAAATATATGAATATTAGATCCCTCTCAACTCTCACCAATGATATAAATTTTGGATCCTGATTACATAGAGAATCTTCCACCTTATTCTCTTTCCTGGTATGGTATTGAATTGAGTATTCATAGTCTTTGATGAGCTATAATAATCTATTTTGGTGCATATTCATCTCTTTTTGTGTGAATATATTCTTGAGGATTTTGGGATCCGTATATATATCAGACATCTACCCAAAGAGATAATTCTGAAAAAAATATGTAAAGTGAATATCACTAAAACCAACTATATATCATGTGTTGGGTAGTTATATTCATTAACTTTCAATTGACTTGAATCATAGACTTATGACATTTTCATTTTTCATTAACACACAACCAAAGCCCTTCTTCGAAGCATCATTAAATACCACAAAAATCTCTCTATATATGGGTAGTGTGACCACAAGTTGAGTGATAATAATCCTTTTCAACTCGTAGAAGCTCTCTTCAAATTCTTCATTCTAAGAAAACTTTAATCCCTTATGAGTTATCTTTGTTAAAGGGATAGAAAATCATGAAACATTTCTCACAAATTGATGATAATACCCAGTTAATCCAAAGAAACTATGGATATCTATCACATATGTTAGCCTTTTCTATCCATCAATTCCTTCTGTATTTGAAGTGTCTATATATATCCCAATGCTTGTGATTATATTCCCCAGTAAGGAGACATCATTCAACTAGAACTCACATTTTTTTCACTTTTTGTAAAGATTATCCTTTCACAAGGGCTTTATCCCTATACTATATTGCTTCTCGTGCTCCTTCTTTATTTTGGAGTATATTATAATATCATCTATAAATACTACCAAAAATTTGTAAAGGTAATCCCTAATGAATCAATTCATCAATTCCATGAAGATTTCTAGAGCATTAGTGAGTCCAAATAGAATTACAATGAATTCATAGTGCATGTACCTTGTATGAAAAGAAATCTTGGTGATATCCTCCTTCTTCACCCAAACTTGGAAATATCATGACTGAAGATCCACCTTAGATAAGTATTTTACTCTATGTATCTGATCGAACAATTCATCAATCCTTGGAATAGGATATTTTTTCTTTATCATGATCATGTTGAGATCATGATAATCAATGCAAAGTCACATTGACCCATCCTTCTTTTTAGCGAAGAGGACCGGTGCACCCCATGGTGAATCACTTGGGAATATGAAATCTTTATCCAGATTATACTATAGTTGTTTCTTTAGCTCATCAATTTCTACATTATCAATTCTATATACAGTCTTGGATAATGGTAATTCCCTAGGTATAAGATCGTTAGAAAATTCAACCTTTCGACTAAAAGGAAGAGCAGGAAATTCCTTGGGAAACATATCAGCATATTCCCTCACAATGGGTTTGTCTTCAAGGATTATTCATTACTTAGAATCAATCACTTGATCTAGATATTCTTTATTATACGATAATAATATCCATGATTGAGATGATGGTGCTAAATAAGATTCATCTATCTCATTTCATTTGTACAGAATCAATGGATGATTCACGATACAGAGAGTGATTTCATTCTCATGTAAATTTATGTTGAATCTATATAGAGAAATCCAATATATTCCTATAATTTCATCAAATAACTAAAAAGGGAGTATGAAAATATTCATTGGTAAGTTCATCCCACAAATTATGATATAATTTTATATACTTGGGTTGCAATAATTTCCCTATTTTTCATTATCACTAATAGATCTACTTCCATGCTTTGTGGTGGTGTTTGAATAGTTCTACTAAAATTTCATGATATGAAGGAATGATATAACTAGAATCAAAATGTATGTTCGCTATTCATGAATGAATAACTAGATTACCAGTCACCATTTCTTATTTTTGATCCACTTCGACGGTTGTGATGGAAAAATCTCACCCTTCATTCCTTGGAGGTTATTGGTTGTCTCCAAAAACCCTTGGCTTAGTGAATTGGTTTGAAAAGTTCCTAGGTTACATGATGTTATAGTAATAAAAAATGAGCTGAGGGTTGACTGAAGCATTTATTTCCTTCATTTTAGTAGTGGTTTTTTCTGCTGGTAATTACTAGCTAGGTACCCTTCCTTACTACACCAAAAGAATTTCCACATCCCCCTTAGGAAATTTATGGGGTGCTTCTTTTTGCACTATTGACAAGTGGGGTGTTGAAATTTCTTGGTACCACTAGATTTCTCCATCAGACTACTATAATTGAATTACACTTTACGCTTTTTATCCCCATGATTCCTTTGAGATTCATCGATCTCCATTTTGATTTTGAGGGCACATCAGACAATTTTCTCATAGCTATCAAAGTCACAGATCACCATGGCCTTTCATAGACTATGTTTTATCCCACCAAAGAAGCAATAGACCTTGAATTTGGGGGTAGCAACAAAGCCGGAGGCATATTATGAAATTCTTGTGATGTTTTCATCATATTCCCCGATAGATTAATCATCTTCTTTCTTTAGGTAAAGGAAATCTCTTTCCATTTTAAACTTGAAAGTGTGGGAAAAATATTTATTGAATTTTTTTTTCTAGAAATCCTTCTACCCGATCACCCCGATATCTTCCTCAGGCTTCATATTTTTTATCAATGTTTGAAACTGATCATCTTCACTATCCATATGATAAACAATTAGAAGAAACTTATCTTATTCGGAGCATTGAAGGATAGAGAAGATCTTCTCAATGTATTTGATCTATTTTTCGGTGATTAAGGGATCAAATGATCCATTGAAAGTATGAGGCCTTTGTCGTATGAAGCTCTCAATTACAAATTATTCTCTTTTATGCAGATTTTAATGCTTCTTCTGATCCAAGTTTCTATTTAGAACTTGAGTTTATCTATGAGAGTATAGGCATGAATTTTTTGATTCCTACTCTCATCGGGTGGGGAATCTTGTTGGGTTAGTATTCACATTTCCCTTAACAATGATATTTTACCTGATTCCTCCTATTTATAGCCATTTTCTAGAATAAAATTAAAATAGGGATGATCATTTTCAAACTACTAAACACATAAAGGAGAATCCAATGAAATTAAAGGGACAATATATAAATTAAATGTATTTTATTAACTTGTGAATTTCTAGTCTTGAATCTATGTTATATATGATATATTTCATAACATATATTATTATGGGAATTTTTCATTCCCTTAATAATGGTTCATACTAAGCTTATGAATTTACCAAATCATATCCCTCATGAGTGTCATAACAGGTTAACATGAAGTCTCGTTTTTGGGTACCAGGTTACCCTGAGTCTAGCATAGGACACCTTGTCCGAGTTGTTACCCCTAGGTACATCTGTTCTAGAACCACATCCACTTGTAGTATCTGGACAAGGATTTATTTTCTTGATAAACCAATTAATCTATACTCACTATTAATTTAGGGGTTTTTTCTTATACTTAGTCTTATCCCTAAATATTTTTCGAGAGTTGTCTAATCCTAATCCCAAAAATAACTAAACTTTTACCATGATACCAACTATAACAACTCTTATCTTTATTAGACATTAATAAATGATTTAATTACAAAAAATTTCACTTAATACAACCCAAAATATTGAGAAGTATAGTTTCTTTGTAAATTAGGTACATTACATTACAATTTAAAACATTAAATATATCATCTTTATTGAAAAATTCCTTAACATGCTTGAAATTAAAACTACTTGAAATAACCTGAAGACATACATAACAAGGGGTAATATATAAATCCCAGTAAGGGAAATAAGCATGGAATAACATTAAGAGAATAATAAATTTTAGATAATATAAATAACAATGTGGAATAAATGAACATTAATCATAAAAAAGGATATCGCATAATAACATAAATGTAACATGGGAAATGTGGAAACAACTTAAAAGACAATATCATAAACATAGGTCAATTCAAACTTCCAAGACATAATAATGGAAGAAATCCCATAGATGAATTAGATTCACTCCTTGTCCCAATATGATGTATCATGATACTAAACATTACCCAATGCATTAGAGCACTATATAATTCTGGATGAACCCATCACTTTCAATTCAATATCATTATTAATTGTTTCACATAGATCATAAAATATAGATTCATTCATCATCATAATTTATTACATGATCAAGGAGTATGGAATACATACATGTAAGTCTCAATCACACCCTCCACTTTTTCATTATTTATTTTATTAATTTTATTGGCCATCGGGTAGACCGGGTTGAAGCCTAAATTAAAATTTTTGGTTCTTATTTAAAAATTCTGGTATTGGCCTTGATTGCGTCTAGTGCACCGCGTTGAAGCTGTGCGGCCTCGCCTGGGTCGCCATGTGACATCACCCGGTTCACTGCACGGCCTGCCCGATACAAGATTAGTGAATTAATTAATTAAGTGTAAAGATCAATAAGGGATTTAAATTAAAAGAGGTGCTGAGGATGATAATTTTATTATGTTTATTATAATCATTCATCATCCGCACGGGGTAACCGTGTGGTTGCATGACTCCTTAAAACTAAAAATAATCAAACAAAAATTAAAGGATTATTTCAATGATGATAAAAATGGAAATTATTATTATTATTATTATTATTATTGTTGTTAGGATATTAATATAGTTATTAATATTATTAATATTCAAATTATTATTATTGGTGATGTTTTTAGATTTTTTCTAGGTTTCTTTTTTTTCCTTTCTTTCCTCTCTATTTTTCCCTCTCCCTCCCCTCTTTCTCTTCTTTCCCGTCACTGCAAACTCACCTCCCTAACCCTAGAGCCGCACCCCATTTCTTCTTAGTCAGCCCATCACGCCTACCCCATTTCTCTCCCTTAGTCTCTCCATACCGGTGTCAACCTTGCAAATCCTCTAATAGCCTGTAAAGGTCGGCACGCCTTTGGTGTTTCCGCGAGAACCCCTCGACTCAACAGTCGCGCTCCCCACTCATGTGACCGTCGCTGTCTGTTGGCCTCCCCGCCTCGCGCAGGGCCTCAAGCTACTGCTCCTTTGGCCATGCTCCCCCTAGTAGCTGGTGTCTCCTCCTCCTCTCAGCTTGTAGCTTTGGCTAACCACCACGGGCCTTCCTACGGCCTCTCCCTGAAACTCGGTGCCCACTACCTCACTCGGACACCCGTTGTCACCCCAACCTCCAGCTCCATTGTCGGGTCGTTGCTCCTACCTCCACTGCATGGCCACCAACCAATAACCAGCCGGTGAGAAACCCCTTCGCACAACCCTTTTGGCCGCAGCTGGTCCGGCGCACCCCTCCCGATCAGTACGCTCCTTTCTTCATTCGACCGCAGCGACCAGCTACCACCGAGTTGTGTCGGCGTATTCCTTGCATCGAGTCGGAATTGTCCTGCTACCTCACACCACTTGAACCCGCACCACATCCCCTTCCCAACCAATTTTTTCAGCATGGTGCACCGCCGACAGCCTCCATTATGATCCGGTTATCCTCTCGTATCTCCACCATAGGTGAATCTTATTTAAATTAGTTGGTCTTCCTTTTTGATAAAGTTGTGGGTAAGGGTTTCACATTTTTTGGGGTCAAAATTGTACTGATTTTGGTTCAATTTTAATGCATTTCTCAATATCTTGTTTTGTTAAGGTTCATTTTGAAATGTTTGTGGCGCGTTTGATGAGAAATAGAAGTTTCGCGCTGATTGTTGGAGTCTTCGACACCTGAGGTAGGTGGTTCCACATTTAAGTATTATTTAATAAATTAATTTTGTTTCTTAGTTAATTTATAATATTCTCTTATTAATTCTTTTGGGTGCGGATTTGGTTTTCTTGAAGTCTTCCATGTATTAGATTTATTGGTAGTATGTTTATAGGTGTGGGTGTGTTCATTGGTTGAAAACTTATCTTTAGTCAATTGTTGGTGTTTAATAATATGTGAAGTTAGCTTTTCATTTGTGAAAATGGTGTTAATTGTGTTTCGACATGGTGTTTCATGTGCTTGGTCATAAGTGAAGGTGTTTTGTTGGTTGAGTTGGTTGTTGCTGTGAAAACACACATTGTACAGTGTCCTGGTGTTTCATAAATTTTGCGTTTGTTTTGTGAAAATGCGCAAAGTGTGTGGTTTATGTTCTGGTGTGGCATTAATATGTGTTTTTTTCTAGAAAGAGAATTTGAGTGGGTCATTGGTGTTTAAAGTCATGTTTCAGCTTTTGAATTTATTAATAAAATTTCTATTGTTTTTTTTAATTGGGAAAATGGCCTTTTAACTATGTGGTTGGGTTATTAATTGATGTGAGTAGTGCAGGTTGTGTTCTTGATGTGGTGTCAGGTATGTTTGGTTAGGGGGTATGAATTGGTTTTGTGTGTTTAGTAATTTTATGTTTCTTTTTAAAGAATTTATTGAAAAAGAATTTAATATGTTTTAATAAAAAAAATTATGAACAATACAAAAATTGTTTTAATGGAATTGGGTAAATTCTTTTGGTGTGCGTACTTTTTCGAATGGATTTTGTGTGTGTGAAAGTGTGGCGTTGGGTTTAGGTAACACCCTATTTATTTTATTCATCTAAGTTTGATATGAAATGTGAAATTGGAACATCTTGAGCACAAAAGGGGAAGCCTGGTTACTAGGTGGGCAGACTAGATCTAGCGCGCTAGGTATAGGGAAGCGGCTTTGTCCCCGTTTCACTTATTTAGTTTGATGATTACAACACTAACTAAACATTGGATATTGATTGGATACCACTAGGTTATGTATGTGTTTCCTTACTAGTGTCTCATTCATGAGAACGTATTTTTTTGTGTTTCCTATACTACTATTCATCGAGACACGATGTTCTAGGTCCCATTCTTTTTTCTAGTACCTATAGGGCCTCTTCCACTTTTGGTGCTCTTGGACTACTATACACTCACCATCGGAATATGGTGTAGCATTTAGGTTCTCTTGAAGGTTTGAGTTTTCTTAACCGCAAGGGTGTTTTATTTTTATTTAAGTAGTTTTCTTTGAAAGTGTTTTCTTTATAGAAACTATTTCTTTAAAGTTGTTCAAGCTTTGGTGTCCTTCTTTTATTTGGCCTATAAATTTATTTTTCATTAAATGTTTATACGTGGAACCTTTTTTTGGGTGGTATCTTACTGGGCCTTTAGCTCACACCCTGCATACACCTTTGGGTGTATGTAGACTCTATTGTCTCTGTGTTTTAGGTTAAGGCATGATGTGTCGGGTTGTCAGTTTTTTTTTTTATGGCTTGGTTTCGAGATCTTGGAAGCAACAGCTTGAGGATGTTGATCCTCTTGTTGCACGGAGGTTTGTGGTGTTGTTTTGGTTCCCTTGGGGTCATTTTCTTTTTTGACATTTGTTTCGTTGAAAAATGTAAAATTTTGAATTTATTAAAGGTGTTTGGGTAAATTGTTCAGAACTGGTTTTTGGGTCCATAATGGTTATTTTTATTATTCCAAATCAGTTAAATCATTCCCTCGTGATTCATTTGATACTCAGGCACTTGTGCCAGCCCGTGGATATAGAGAACATTCTTTGGGCCATGTCGCAGACCAGGTCGAGCATCGGGTCGAATGGCGACCCGGCTAGGTTCGTGAAAAAATAGTATCATGGGAGGTTTGTTATCTTGTTTCATGTTCTTTTGGGATATAGTCACGGTATACTGGAGTTTAGGTTGTCGGGACTCGACGTCCTAGCTACGAGTAAGGTGCCTGGCCAGCGCACCTCATGGAGGGACTCGAGTTACCAAAGTAAGTTGAGGTTTCTCTAGATCTTTGGTCTGTGTGGTAAATATTGTTTAGGGGAAATGAAAAAGGAGTGGGGTCAGTTGTCCTAGTGAGCTCGTAGGGTCTGGAAAGCCATGTGGAGCAGGGGATGCTGTCCCAGAATACCCTCTATGGTGGTAGCGTGATTGGTGTATGGCCACCAACCATATGTTCCAGTCACTCGCTGACACTATTCTCCTCTTGCATCATTCATCATCTCTTTTTTTGGATTTATGGAAATCTGGGTTTTATGTAAAAATTATTTGGCCTTGAAAAATGTTTTTAAATGAAGCGCTTAAAAATTTATGTGTAAGATTTGAAAAGTGTGGTTTGAATGTTTGGTTTTGAAAAAACTGAAAAGGTCCAGTTTTAATTCTTGGTTTTTTCATGGGAAACCACATGCATGAGTGTATATGAAAAGGGAAATGGTTAATGGAAAAAGAGTATGAGTTCTTGGATGTAAATGAGGTGGGTGTTAGTGTGGCATGGGAACATGCATGTATGAGCCCCATGGGATACCATTGGTTTTTGTTCAACCCACTATCTTTTTTTATTTTCAAAAGTTTGGTTAAATGATAATTCGGTGTGTTAATAACCGGTGATTGCGTGGTGTGTCCTTGTGTTTCTGAAATGTTTGATGTGAGGCATTTCAAGCTTAGAATCCTTTTTGAATGATTTGTGTCTTGAGTTTGAATTTTTATTTGTAATTTGGTTTGAAATCTTGTGGTTAGTGAATTCTTTTGAAAGGTGCTTCGAGAATCCCTTGCAGTGGTTCCACCTACATGTTTTGTGTTCACTTGAGATATGTATTGTCCATTAGAGAAGTTTGACTGTGTCCATGGTTTTCTTTCTTGACTAGTGCACACCCCCCATAAATCATTAATATGTAGTTGAAGTGTGTCCATGGGTAATTCACCATTGGACGACCCTCCAGTTAATTAAAGCAAGGACTCTCCCTTTGGAGTGATAGTGCTATATCTATCCCTTTTTCCTTTTCGGTTGAGAGGATCATCTCACAACGGGATGAAAATTCAAGGGGAGTTGAAGGGAGTCTTGGTCTTTTTGAGTTTTTTGAGTCGTCAGGTAGGAAGTTTGACATTGTTGTGTTTGAAGGTTCCCCTAGAAACGGTGAAAGGAATTTCAGTGGGGAAGGGTGAAGGCGGTTTGGAATAATCTATGATGACTGATGTCTTGAAAGGTTTTTAGTGCTTCCATCAGCTGTAAGAAACATGTTTGGTGACATCTGCATCATGAGTTCTCTTGAAGAGAAGAGGTGGATTTCATGGAACCCTTCGAGAATCCTTGTTTTCATAGGAGTGTGTCCTCCTCTTAGGAAGTTTTGATTTTTCTATCAAAAGAGGAGTGTTTTCATGCATCTTTATTGCTTAAGTTTCTTAGTTAAGGTTAATAGGTGATGCACGTGCATCATCTAAACCCCTGTGTTGGTAAATGCTCCGTGTGGGAGTAGTTGGATGTCGTGGTGCATTGTGTTTTTTGGTGTTGTCTCGGTTGCAATGTGGTTGTGTGTGGCACCCAAAAGGAGAATATTCATTCAGGAGCCTTCAATACCTGGCTGTGAGGCAGGAGATACTTCAAACATTATGGCTCCAGCCATAGGCCTCGGAGTGAAGCTATCACATGGTCAGGAACCGCAGGAGTGTCTGAGACCCTGACTTTATTTCTTTTGTCGTTGCGGAAAGTAATGGTAGTTTAAAATGTTTTTTGTGGTTATTCCATTCCAGTCCAACCATTTGGGTGCATAAGGATTCCATGACTATGTGGAGGTGTGTTCATCTCATAGAATTAAAGCCTTGGGGGTCGTGTCCCACGGGATGTATTCGCTTTAGTGGTCCTTGTAAATCGGTCTCAAAGTTGAATAGTTCTCATCCAGGGATGTGGAGATGTTGTTTTGTCTTCGGCTATGATTTTGATGCTCTGGTAGTAGGGGTCGGACCTCCCCGCCCCTTGTGGTGGGGTGTTTGGTTACCATCGGGAAATTTTAAAGGTTTTGTATCTTCTGTAGGTTTCTAATGGTGGGGAGCCCATCGGGCTTCCCCATGTTGACCTTTTGGTTTTGTTTCTAAAGATAGCTTGGTGATAGATGATAATAGTGCTCCTTAGATGTGGTTGGTCTTGTTTGTTTGTTCCAGTCAAATTGTGTGGATTTCGTTTAATAGTGCTTGAGATGTTTTGGTTTGTGAAGTTGGTTTCCATGGGTGAGAGATTTTCTTTCCTTGATTGATCAACTAGAGGTATTCTAGCACGCTGGGGTCGGTGACACATAGCGGGAAGTCTTTTGCGGGTTTCTTGAGGTCGTAATTTAAGTCACTTTCTTTGAGTACGGTATGTTTGCTTCTTTTCAATTATTGATTGTGGGGACCCTCTTTGAACCTTGAGGAGGTGTCATTTTCTACTTTGGGGATTAATTTTAGTGGTGGATTTCCAAGGATGGAAAGCGATATGGTGGGGAAAATTTTCACACCCTCATCTTTTTCATTATTTATTTTATTAATTTCTCTGGGAATCCGGTAGTCCGGGTTGATGCCCGAATTAAAATTTTGGGTTCTTATTTAAAAATTTTGGTATTGTCCTTGACTGCATCTAGCGCACCACATCGAAGCCGTGCGGCCTCTCATGGGTTGCCATGTGACCTCGCCCGGTTCACCGCACGGCTTGCTCGGTACACGATTAGTGAGTTAATTAATTAAGTGTAATGATAAATAAGGGATTTAAATTAAAATAGGTTTTGAGGATGATAATTTTATTATGTTTATTATTATCATCATCATCTGTGCAGGGTAACCGAGCAGGTGCGCGACTCCTTAAAACTATAAATAATCAAACAAAAATTAAAGGATTATTTCAATGATGATAAAAATGGTAATTATTATTATTATTATTATTATTATTATTATTATTATTGTTAGGATATTAATATAGTTATTAATATTATTAATATTCAAATTATTATTATTGGTGTTGTTTATAGATTTTTTAGGTTTCTTTTTATTCTTTTTTTCTCTCTCTTTTTTTCTCTCCCTCCCCTCTTTATATTCTTTCTCATCGCAGCACACTCCCCTCCCTAACCCTAGTTTCGCACCCCAATTCTTCTTAGCCAACCCCTCTCACCTACCCCCTTCTTCTCCCTTGGCTTCTCCTCACTGGCATCAACCTTGTAAATCCTCTAATAGCCTCCCAAGGTCGGCACGCCTATGTTGTTTGCGCGCAAACCCCCCAGCCTAGCAGTCGTGCTCCCCACTCCTATGACCGCCACTATCCACTGGCCTCTCCACCTCGCACAGCGCCTCAGGCCACTGCTCCTTTGGCCATGCTCCCCCTAGTAGTTAGTGTCTCCTCCTCATCTCAGATTATAGCTCCAGCGAACCACCATGGGTTGTCCTACTGCCTCACCCCGAACCTTGGTGCCCACTGCCTCACTAGGACACTCGTCGTCACCTCGACCTCTGGCTCCATTGTCCGGTCATCACTCCCACCTCCACTGTATGGCCTCCAACCCACAACCAGCCAGTGTGAAACCCCCTGGAACAACCCTTCAGGCCGTAGCTGGTCCGGAACGCCCCCTCCCATTTGGCACCCTCCTTTCTCCCTTCGACGATAGTGACCAGCTACCACCAAGCTGCATCGGCGTCTGTCACAACCCGTCCTCGGGGCCCGTGCCTTGACTATTCCAAGCCCAACTCCCATAGGCCAGGGGCTAGCGACTAGCACCAAAGGCGTAAATCCCGACAAAAGGGAAGGCATTGCCTTTATACAGTAAAAAAACACCACAAAGTAAGCCAGCATAAGTAAACGCTAAGTAAAACTGGGTACAAAAGTATGTGCGGAAAGTAAATGGGCCAGAATAAAAACCCAAAATGAAGGTAAAGTACAGCTGGAAATAAAGTACAGCAACGGAAATTAAAGTAGCAATGTTGAGTCATCCACTGGAAGTCCCAACTGAAGGGTGGGTACAGATAGCCACCTCAGCTCCACGGGTCCAGTCGTCCGCTCCGTGTACGTCCTGCCCAATGGTCCACCTCTAGGTACCGACTTCTCCATAAGCCTCAACCATGATCAGCGTTGTCTGTCGTCTGCATCCAACACAACGTAGTGTGGGCATAGCCCGTGCAGGGGTGAGTATATGCTACTCAGTAGGGACCCCGAGACCCCGGAAGGTCTTCTAGAATCCACAAAGGATAATCCACAAATGATAGATACAATCACGAAGTAACAACCAATACTACTTAGGTATATTCCCATACGTATACCTAAGTCATCAATTCTCGTTCGGCTCCAAAATCCGAGCCCAAGTTCGATCATGTCCACACAGGATAGTAAAACCCAATCCACACAGAAAATCACAACACAATCCACATAGGAAAACAAGTCAATCATATCAAAGATAATGATTGAAAGTCAAGATTCAACTCACATAGGAATACTTCTTCTTAAGGTGATAGAGATGATCAGATGTAGCCACTGATTCATCTAAGGTAGGACCCACATAGGATACTAAACCAGCTAAGCTGTCGGACCCACATAGGATACAGACCAGCTACTCTGCCAGACCCATGTAGGATAGCAAGAACAGAGTCAGACAATGCCAGACCCACGTAGGATACAAGAACAGTAGTCATTGTCGTCAAATCCACGGAGGATTTCAGTACGATCTTCATCACTCCCGAACCCACGGAGGATTTCAGTGCAGTCTTCATCGCCGTCGAACCCACGGAGGATTTCAGTGCGGTCTTCATCGCTGCGGAACCCACATAGGATTTCAATGCAGTCTTCATCGCCGTCGAACCCACGGAGGATTTCAGTACGGTCTTCATCGCTGCCGAACCCACATAGGATTTCAGTGTAGTCTTCATCACCATCGAACCCACAGAGGATTTCAGTACGGTCTTCATCGCTGCCGAACCCACATAGGATTTCAGTGCAGTCTTCATCGTCGTCGAACCCCTGGAGGATTTCAGTACGGTCTTCGCAGTCGCAGCCAGCTCTAGGGTTCCCGCACACAGCATGCTCTTTTCCGGAAGGGTCCGCTCCACGAGCCAAGGGGTCGATACATCAACTGACACTTAGTCCGGAGTTGATGTATCCCAAAGTTCCGTCTCGACAATAGGAACTTAACGTGACATACGGCGCGTCAATCGGACGCCCATTCTGAGAGTTTTTGGCTTTTTTCTTCCAGGGGCCCGGTTGGTTTTTAAGTTAAAACCAACTCGAACGTACTCCAAATGCGTCCAAACCTCGAGCAGAGTAAGACAAAAGGTCCATCTCACTAAGAGGAATCCAACAAAGTTGATGGCATGTCAATCGGACATCCGAAGCTCAAGTTATGAGTGTTTCCGCTCCGAGGGCCCGATTGGTTTCGTGTTCGAACCAACCCGACCATACCCAAAATTCTCCTAAACCTTGAGTGTAATATACCTAAATGGCTGTCTAGATTCAAGTATCATTACGCAACTGACGGTGTGTCGATCGTAGGTCCGTAGCCCAAGATATAGGCAAAAGATCAAAAGTGGTCCGAAAATGGGGGGTCTGGGCCCGGCCTGACCCGGCCCAACCCCCCCCCCCCGGGTCCGACCCGGCTGGGCGCGGCCCGGTTCGGTCCGCGCAACCCGGCCCGGCCCGACCGGGTGGCACGCTGGCCCGGTCAGCGAGCCGATCGGGGGACGCGGTCCCCCGCGGCCTTCGCGCTCCGCGGATGCGGCGAGCGCCGCGTCTTGCTCCCCCGGATCCCGCGCGGGCGTGGGATCCGGCTGCCTGCCGCCACAGCTTTAGCCACGGCGGTTCCTCCTAGCGGCACGCCGGGGCGCCGCCGGTGATGTCTGCGGGCCATCGGAGTTGCTCCGGTGGTCCATTTTCAATTCCATCTATGCCAGTGTTTATCTCGAGACCTGTACTTTACTGCAGAATCATCAAATCTCCTCTGCGGCCCATTCTGTCATCGCCCGTTGATCCGCCCATCAAATAAACAATCTATGGAGTCTTCGAATTGCCTCTGCGGCCCCGACTCCGGCCGCAGTTTCATTCGGCCTCAACGGCGTGGCGCAATGGCGCCGCTCTCCTTCACTCGTTCTTCTTTGTTTCCGCGTGGTGTCACTACACCGCGCTACCTTTGTTCGTACCGCAACAAGTACAATCATCAAAGGGGGAGGAGGGTCAGCCGTGTTCGTGCGGTCCAACCTCCTCCCGTTATTACAATAACAGACGGCCCAAATAGAAGTCGATGAATGGCAAGAAATAATTCATGGGAAAAACAATTAACCCCTACCTCAAAGCATTGATGAACGAAGGTTTGACACGGAAAAAGGACGCTGCTAAAGAAGGCTCCGTAAGCGTCGTCGTCATCGCGGAGAAGAGGATCGTCGGTGTCACGGTACACGGATTCACTTCGTCGATCTCCAAGGATTCGGCGTTCTTCATCGTCCTTCGTCGAAGGTCGGCGTTCTTCGTCGGCGAGGGTGCGTTCTTCACGTTCTTCAAGGAGGAAGATGAGGATTCCCAGGCTTGAGCAATTCCTCCCAATCCTTCTCGCACAGCGAAAAAACAATAATAAAATAAAGTGTTGCCTTATTTTATTACTCATGCCAACCCTTATTTGAAATTCAAAATTAAAACATGGTTTAATTAACATGCGTTGACCAATTAATGAGGCGTTTAATAATTCAATTAAATTCGAGAGTTGACTTGACAATTAAAAAGGGTGTGCGGGTGAGTTACCAAATTAAATGCTCATGGGAGGTGAAAAGGAAGTAAAGGGGGTGGGGCTCGTGTGGGCCCCACCTCACTTATATCCTTCCTAGGAGTTAGGGTATTAGTGGGTCCCACTCCAACCACCATGCCTAGGTTATCATTACTTAGAATAAAAATAAAATTGTAGCACAATATTTTATTTTTATTATTTAGTTAACCCAATTAATTAAAAACCTCACCCGAGCAAACACAACTCCGAAAAAGGTGTTCTTAAGCAATTACCATCGTTGCGGTTCCATCGGTGCCCTCGGATTTTGATTCCGAGCACTGGTTCAAAAGTTAGGGAAACCCGCTCGTTCGTTCACTAAACGTACCCGAGCTAAACTTTGGAAATTGATTCCAGGCACACTGGGCCTCGAAATCAGGTGCCGTCAGAAACTTCCTTCTTATAAAATCCCAAAGAAAATTAAGAATAAAAAATATTCCTTGAATTTTATGAGTATTTACATTACTCCCAACTTAGGGATTTACATCCCCGTAAAGATACATCATAAACTAGGGGAACAAATGTGGGTACTATGCACGCATCTGAGCCTCCCTCTCCCAAGTGCTCTCCTAGAGGTCCCCGCGCTTCCATCTGATGCGCACTAGAGGTATCGACCGTCCATATAGGACCCGCTCCTGTCGATCCTCTATCTCCACCGGGACCTCCAAAAAAGTCGCCCCATCGTCAATGTCCAGCTCCCCATGGTCGATGATAAGCATCGGGTCGTGCACGTATCTCCTCAGCTGAGATACGTGGAAGACTTCGTGCACTCGGTGCAAATGAGGAGGTAGAGCCAGGTGGTAAGTCACCTCACCTATCCTATTGAGGACCTGGATTGGTCCGATGAAGCGCGGAGATAACTTTTCTCCCCAGTGAAATCTCTGTAATCCACGTCGAGGTGAGACCCGTAAGAAGACGTGGTCTCCATCCTTGAACTCTAGTGGTCTCCGCCTCCTGTCAGCATAAGACTTTTGCCGGCTCTTAGTTGTCCTCATCCGCTCCTGGATGACCTGGACCTTCTCTGTTGTGGCCTGGACCATCTTCGGTCCCACAAGTGCTGACTCCACAGGGTCGGTCCAGCACAGAGGTGATCTACATGGCCAGTCGTACAATGCCTCATATGGTGCCATCCCGGTGGTGGAGTGGTAGCTGTTGTTGTACGCGAACTCCACTAAGGGTAGGTGGTCCTCCCAGCTATGACCAAAGTCGAGGACACATGCACGGAGTAGGTCCTCGAGAGTCTGAATGGTCCTCTCCGTCTGACCATCCATCTGAGGGTGAATGGCGGTGCTCAGACATAACTGTGTTCCGAATGCCTCCAGCAACCCCTTACAAAGCCAGGAAGTAAAGTGAGCATCTCGATTGGAGACGATAGATGATGGCACACCATGAAGTCATACGATCTCCTGAATGTAGAGGCGCCTCAAGCTCTCCACTGAGCCCTACTCTCTGATGGGTAAGAAGTGAGCCGACATGGTGAGTCGGTCGACAATCACCCAAATAGAGTTGTGACCTCTGGAAGTGCGTGGAAGTCCAGTCACAAAATCCATAGATATCCCGTCCCACTTCCACTCCAGGACCTCCAAGGGTTGTACCAATCCTACTGGTACCTGGTGCTCTGCCTTCACCTGCTGGAAGGTGAGGCATCAAGAAACGAACTCTTCCACAACCTTCTTCATACCCGGCCACCAGTGATGTCGTCTGAGATCCTGGTACATCTTCGCCACTCCTCGATGTACCGCTAAAGGGGAAGTGTGAAACTCTCTCAGCACCTCCTCCTGTAAAGAAACTGGTACCATGGTACGTCCTCTGAAAAGGACGACGTGCTCTCCTCCTACAGAGAATCTATCAGGTACCTGTCCTGAGGATATCTGCACACGCCGCGTCTCACAGTCAGCATCCCCACGTTGTGCCTCTCTGACCCGCTGTAGTAGTGGAGGAGTGACTGTGAGTGACTGAAGAAAGGCTGATCTATCTCTATCTACGAAGGATATCTGTAAAGCGGCTAGCTGCTCCGTCTCCTCCCCGAGTAGCTGAATGGCCATCCTCTTGTTGAGAGCATCGGCTACTAAATTCTCATTTTTAGGAGTATAGACTATCTCAAAGTCATAGTCCTGGAGGAACTCGTGTCATCGCTGTTGTCTTAGATTTAAGTCCTTCTACGAGAATATGTACCTGAGACTCTAGTGGTCAGAGTAGAGTGTAAAGCGCTCTCCCATCAGATAGTGTCGCCACATCTTCCGAGCGAAGACCACTACTGCTAACTCCATATCATGGGTATCGTAGTTCTGCTCATGATGACTCAACTGACGTGATCCATAGGCGATCACTACCCGCTCCTACATCCGGACACATCTGAGTCCGGTCCCTGATGCATCGCAGTAGACTACGTACCCTACTCCATCCTGTGGTAGCCTCGAGATAGGTGCGCTGTTCAATCTCTGTCTCAGCTCCTGGAAGCTCTGCTGACATCTGTCTGACCCCATGAAGGGTTTCCCCTTCTTCGTCAAAGCTAAGAGTGGTGCCACAACTCTAGAGAAGTCTGGCACAAACCTCTAATAGTATCCAGCTATCCCCAAGAAACTCTGCACCTCTGTCACGCTCCTCAGTGGCTCCCAAGCTAGCATTGCCTCGATCTTCGAAGGATCCACCGCAAATCCCGCCTTAGAGATGACGTGACCCAAGAAGTGGACCTCACGTAACCAGAACTGACACTTCGAGAGCTTCCCATAAAGCTGGTGCTCTCGGAGTGTGTCCAGTACAACCTGCAAGTGGTAGTCATGCTCCTCCTCAGTGGTAGAGTGTATCAATATGTCTTCGATGAAGACCATGACAAATCAATCAAGGTATGACTGAAAGATCCTGTTTATGAGACCCATGAACACTGCTGGAGCGTTGTTTATGCCGAAAGGCATAACCAAGAACTCATAGTGGCCATACCGACATCTGAAGGACGTCTTCTGCACGTCCTCATCTCGAACTCTGAGCTGATGATAGCCTGATCTAAGGTCTATCTTTGAGAACCGTTGTGATCCCTTGAGCTGATCAAAGAGGTCGTCAATCCTCGGAAGTGGATACTTGTTCCTCACGGTCACCTAGTTCAGGCGACGATAGTCGACACACAGTCACAAGATCCCGTCCACCTTCTTGGCGAACAATATCGGGGAAGCCCAGGGTGAAACACTGGGTCAGATGAATCCCTTGCCCTGCAAGTCCTCCAACTATACTCGTAGCTCTTGAAGCTCAGCGGGGGCCATCCGATATGTTGGAGTGGATATCGGTGTTGTCCCAGGGTATAGGTCAATATAAAAGTCTACCTCTCTACAAGGAGGTAGTCCTGGAACGTCATCAGGGAAAACGTCTGTATACTGATCCACCACTACAGGAAAACTCGGACTCCGCACGTCAACTGCTCCTAGGATGAGGCTAGCCAACTGATGAGTGATGGGCTATCCTCTCCTCTACGTGAGTCCGTCCTGCACTACAAAAGCTCCCTTCTCGCCGGTGAAGGTGAACCTGCTCCCGTCGGTGTGTATACACCGCACCTTGCGCCTAATACAGTCGATCTGAGAATGGACTTTAGATAACCAATCCATGCCCAAGATGATGTCGTAAGGCCTCGACGCCGCTACAAGAAAATCCCAGCCTAATCTCTCACCTCCTAGAGTAAGCTCACACTGCTGGCACCAGTGCGTAATCGTCGAGTCGGCTCCCGTAGGAGTCTCTAGCTGTAAGGATCGAGACAACGGCTCTGTAGGAATCTATGAGATCCAAACAAGGGAAGCGTAAATAAAAGAATGACTCGCTCCTAAGTCTATAAGAACTGTAGAAAGGGTGGAGTATACATAGATAGTACCTTGAATCATCTCTGGAACATCGTGGTCGTAGGCCTCTGCTGCCTGAAGCTGAGCCTGTCTCTGCCAGCCAGCTCCTTGTGGTTGGGGTGGACCTCCGGGTGGTGGTGGTGGTAAAGCCTCAAAGCGTCGCCCACCACTTGCTGCTCGGCCTTCTCCCTTGCCTCGTCCGCCTGCTCTCAGCGGACCGCCACAGTCGACCCTCTTCCACTTCCTAGGTGGACCCTCAACCGTCTGCTGCTCCTCTGCATGGCGGGTCGGGCAGTCACGAGCCATGTGGCCCTGCCCGCCGCATGCGTAGCACTGCCTGCTCCTCAGAAGGATGGCTCTGCGCCCTGTTCCCCGCACCTCTGAGCCAGTGTCCTGAGGTCGTCTACCTGATGGGCTGGTCTGCCTGGACCCCTGTGACATCCGTCGACTGCCAGATGCAGACGACTCTGCTACATGCCGCCCTGCGGTAGGTCTCGTTACTGGTGTAGGCTCAGCAAGAAAGCTCTCAATGAGAAGGGCTCGCTCCAATACTCATGCCTACGTTGGAATGCTAAGGGAGATCATCGATGCCCTGATCTCATGCCTCAGTCCCTCCTCAAAGGTCTGGGCCCGGAAGAATGGGTCCCGTACCATATCCGTCGAATAGCGCGAGAGATCGGTAAATCTCGCAGAGTACTGGGCGACCGTCATGTTGCCCTGCCGCAGCTGTAGAAGCTCTTGGATGCACACCGCACGGAGGGTGGATGGGATGAACTCTGAGTGAAAGAGGCTCTAAATGTCCGTCCATAGGAGTGATGCCTCGTCGTGCACCTGGAACATCAAGATGCACCATCTTCCTGCTTCTGTGTGCAGGAGGCTCAATGCAAGGATCACCATGAGGTCAGTTGGTGTCTCCACTAAACTGAATACTCGAACAACCACCTCCAGTCAATCCTCTGCTGCCTGAGGGTCCATCTCCCCACGGAACCCGGGCAGTCTCTGACACTGAAACTCGTTCAGTGCACTAAGGTGACGTGCACTCTCAGCGGCTGGGGCTGGTACCATCGGTGGCTCGGCGGGTAGAGGTACCACCGGTGCCTCCACTGTCAAAGGGCCATGCACCGAGGCCTCGTCGCTCGGTGGGCTGTCATCTCACACAAAGCTTGGAACCCTAGCTGGCTACCATCGTGGGGCCATCCTGAAAAGAAACAGGTGTGCCATGGTCAAAACAGTATACCTGGTGATCTGACACAAAGTAATCACAAAAAAAACTTTTGAAACACACATGCAATCAATGTTTTGAGTCAGAAATCAGAAGTCAGGGTCCTGGTGTACGAATACGTCTGTCGCCACACCAACACTGGACTCTCTAGACTGATAACCACACTCAATACCCTAAACACTATTGCTTCACATAGAAGAAAGATCGGAGTTCTGAGTTCTGCGGTAGAACCGAACTCTTCTGATACCAATTTGTCACGACCCGTCCTCGGGGCCCGTTCCGTGACTACCCCAAACCTGCCTCCCATAGGCCAGGGGCTGGCGACTAGCACCAAAGGCGTAAATCCCAACAAAAGGGAAGGCATTGCCTTTATAAAGTAAAAAAACACAACAGAGTAATCCAGAAGAAGTAAACACTAAGTAAAAATGGGTACAAAAGTAAGTGTGGAAAGTAAATGGGACAAAATACAAACCCAAACTGAAAGTAAAGTACAACTAGAAAGAATGTAAAGCAACTTAAAGTAAATCAGAAACGTCGAGCCGTCCACTGGAAGTCTCACCTGAAGGGTGGGTACAGATAGCCACATCAGCTCCACGGTTCCAGCCGTCCGCTCCGTGTACATCCCACCCAGTGGTCCACCTCCAAGTACCGACTGCTCCACAAGCCTCAACCACAATCAGCACTGTCCATCGTCTGCATCCAACACAACATAGTGCGGGCATAGCCCATGCAGGGGTGAGTATACGCTACTCAGTAGGGACCCCGAGACCCCCGAAGGTCTCCCAGAATCCACAAAGGATAATCCACAAAGGAAAAATACAATCACGAAGTAAAAACCAACACTACTTAGGTATATGCCCATACATATACCTAAGTCATCAATTCTCGTTCGGCTCCAACATCTGAGCCCAAGTTAGATCACATCCACATAGGATAGTACAACCCAATCCAAACAGGAAAGAACAACACAATCCACACAGGAAAACAAGTCAATCATATCGAAGATAATGATTAAAAGTCAAGACTCTGCTCACACAGGTATACTTCTTCGTAAGGTGATAGAGATGATCAGATATGGCCACTGATTCATCTAAGAAGGGACCCACTTAGGATACTAAACCAGCTAAGCTGTCGGACCCACATAGGATACAGACGAGCTACTCTGCCAGACCCACGTAGGATAGCAAGAATAGAGTCAGACACTGCCAGACCCACGTAGGATACAAGAACAATAGTCATTGCCGTCGAACCCATGGAGGATTTCAGTACGGTCTTCATCGGTGTCGAACCCCACGGAGGATTTTAGTGTCGTCTTCATCGTCGTTGAACCCACGGAGGATTTCAGTACGGTCTTCATCGCGACCGAACCCACATAGGATTTCAGTGCAGTCTTCATCGTTGTCGAACCCACGGAGGATTTCAGTACGGTCTTCATCGCTTCTAAACCCACATAGGATTTCAGTGAAGTCTTCATCGCAGTCGAACCCCCAGAGGATTTCAGTACGGTCTTTATCGCTGCCGAACCCACATAGGATTTCAGTGCAGTCTTCATCGTCGTCGAACCCACGGAGGATTTCAGTACGGTCTTCGCTGTAGCAGCCAGCTCTAGGGTTCATGCTCCTTTCCTGGATGGTCTACTCCACAAGCCAAGGGGTCGATACATCAACTGACAGGTAGTCCGGAGCTCATGTATCCCAAAGTTCTGTCTCGACAAGAGGAACTCAACGTGATAGGCGGCGCGTCAATCGGACGCCCGGTCTGCGAGTTATTGGCTTTTTCGTTCCAGGGGCCCGGTTGGTTTTTAAGTCAAAACCAACCTAACCATACTCCAACTGCGTCCAAACCTTGAGCGGAGTAACCCAAAAGCTCCGTCTCACTATGAGGAATCCAAATAAGTTGACGTCACGTCAATCGGACGTTCGGAGCTCAAGTTATGAGCGTTTCCGCTCCGAGGGCCCGGTTGGTTTTGTGTTCGAACCAACCCGGTCATTCCCAAAGTTCTCCGAAACCTTAAGTGTAATATACCAAAATGACCGTCTCGATCCAAGGATCGTTATGCAACTAATGGTCCATCGATCGGAGGTCTGTATCCCATGATATGGTCAAAAGACCGAAAGTGGTCCGAAAATGGGGGGTCTAGGCCCGGACTGACCCGACTCACCCCCCCTCCCCCCCCCGGGTCGGCCCGAATCGGGTCGACCCAACCTAGGTCCGGGTCCGACCCGGCTGGGCATGGCCCGGTCCGGTCCGCACAACCCGGCCTGACCCGGCCGGGTGGCACGCTGGCCCAACCAGCGAGCCGAGCAGGGGACATGGTCCCCCGCTGCCTTCGCGCTCCGCGGACGCGGCGAGCGCCGCGTCCTGCTCCCTCGGATCCCATGCGGCCATAGGATCCGGCCGCCTGCTGCTGCGGCTTCAGCCACGGCGGTTCCTCCTGGCGGCACGACGGGGCGCCGCCGCCTCCGGGTGGTCGGCCGGTGTTGGCAACCCGCGCCGCTGCTGATGTCTGCGGGCCACTGGAGTTTCTCTGGTGGTCCGTTTTCTATTCCGTCTGCGCCAGTGTTCATCTCGAGTCCCGTACTTTACTGCGGAATCATCAAATCACCTCTGCGGCCCATTCCGTCATCGCCCGTCGATCCGCTCGTCAAATATACAATATGTGGAGTCTTCAAATCGCCTCTGCGGCCCTGACTCCGGCCACGGTTTCGTTCGGCCTCAACGGCAGGGCGTGATGGTGCCATACTCCTTCGCCCGTTCTTCTTTGTTTCCGCACGGTGTCGCTGCACTGCGCTACCTTTGCTCATACTGCAACAAGTACAATCATCAAAGGGGGAGGAGGGTCGGTCGTGTTCGTGCGGTCCGACCTCCTCCCGTTATTACGATAACAGGAGGCCCAAATAGAAGTCGATGAATGGAAAGAAATAATTCACGGGAAAAACAATTAACCCCTACCTCAAAGCGTTGATGAACGAAGGTTCGACGCAGAAAAAGGACACAGAGGAAGAAGGCTCCGTAAGCGTCGTTGGCGTCGCGGAGAAGAGGATCATCGGCGTCGCGGTACACGACATCGCGTCGTCGATCTCCAAGGATTCGGCGTTCTTCGTCATCCTTCGTCAAAGGCTGGCTTTCTTCGTTGGCGACGGTGCATTCTTCGCGTTCTTCAACTAGGAAGATTAGGATTCCAAGGCTTGAGCAATTCCTCTCAATCCTTCTCGCACAACAAAACAACAATAATAAAATAAGGTGTTGCCTTATTTTATTACTCATGCCAACCCTTATTTGAAATTCAAAATTAAAACACGGTTTAATTAACGTGCGTTGACCAATTAATGAGGTGTTTAATAATTCAATTAAACGCAAGAGTTTACTTGTAAATTAAAAATGGTGTGCGGGTGAGTTACCAAATTAAATGCTCGTGGAAGGTGAAAAGGAAGTAAAGGGGGTAGGGCTCGTGTGGGCCCCACATCACTAATATCCTTCCTAGGAGTTAGGGTATTAGTGGGTCCCACTCCAACCACCATGCCTAGGTTATCATTACTTAGAATAAAAATAAAATTGTAGCACAATATTTTATTTTTATTCTTTAGTTAACCCAATGAATTAAAAACCTCACCCGAGAAAATGCAACTCCGGAAAAGGTGTTCTTAAGAAATTACAGGTGATTTGGTTCCATTGGTGCCCTAGGATTTCGATTCCAAGCACTGGTTCAAAAGTTAGGAAAACCCGCTCGTTCGTTCACTGAACGTACCCGAGCTAAACTTCGTAAATGGATTCTAGGCACACCAGGTCTCGGAATCAGGTGCCATCTGAAAATGCGTTCTTGTAAAATCCCAAATAAAATTAAGAAAAATAAAATTCCCTTGAATTTTATGGGTCTTTACAGTATCCTTCTTGCACTAGTCAGACATGAACCACTGCCTCACACCACTCGAACTCGTGCCACTCTCCATCCTGACCAATTTTTCTGGCACGACGCACTACCAATAGCCTCCATTATGATCCGGTTATCCTCTCATATCTCCGTCGGAAGTGCGACATATTTAAATTAGTTGGTCTTCCTTTTTGATAAAGCTTTGGGTAAGGGTTTCACATTGTTTGGGGTCTGAATTGTACTGATTTTGTTTCAATTTTAATTCATTTCCCAATACCTTGTTTATTAAGTATCATTTTGAAGTGGTTGTGGCGTGTTTGATGAGCAATTGAAGTTTCACGTTGAGTGTTGGAGTCTTCGACACCTGAGGTTGGTGGTTCCACATTTAAATATTATTTAATAAATTAATTTTCTTGTTTAGTTAATTTATAATATTCTCTGATTAATTCTTTTGAGTGCCGATTTGGTTTTCTAGAATTCTTCCATGTATTAGATTTGTTGGTAGTATGTTTATAGGTGTGGGTGTGTTCATTGGTTGAAAAATTATCTTTGGTCAATTATTGGTGTTTAATAATATGTGGAGTTATCTTTTCATTTGTGAAAATGGTGTTAATTGTGTTTCGACATGGCGTTGCATGGGCTTGGTCATAAGTGAAGGTTTTGTGTTGGTTGAGTGGGTTGTTGATGTGAAAACACACATTGACCCGTGTCCTAGTGTTTCATAAATTTTGTGTTTGTTTTGTGAAAATGCACAAAGTGCGCGGTTTATGTTCTGGTGTGGCATTCATATGTTTTTTGTCCAAAAATAGAATTTGAGTGGGTCTTTGGTGTTTAAAGTCATGTTTTATCTTCTTATTTGCTTAATAAAATTTCTATTGTTTTGTTTAATTGGGAAAATAGTCTTTTAACTCTACGGTTCAGTTATTAATTGATACAAGTAGTGCAGGTTGTGTTCTTGATGTGGCGTCGGGTATGCTTGGTCAGGGAAGAGGGATGAATTGGTTTTTTGTGTTTAGTCATGTTATGTTTATTTTTAAAGAATTTTTTGACAAAGAATTTAATATGTTTTAATAAAAAAAATTATGAACAATGCAGAAATTGTTTTAATTGAGTTGGGTAAAGTCTTTTATTGTGCGTACTTTTTCAAATGGATTTTGTGTGTGTGCAAGTGTGGCATTCGGTTTAGGTAACACCCTGTTTATTTTATTCATCTAATTTTGATATGAAATGTGAAGTTGGAACATCTTGAGCATAAAAGGGGAAGCCTAGGTACTAGGTGGGCAGACTAGATCTAGCGCGCTAGTGATACAGGAGCGGATTTGGCTCGGTTTCACTTAGCTGGTTTGACGATTACAACACTAACTAAACTTTGGATATTTATTGGAGACTACTAGGTTATGGATGTGTTTACCAACTAGTGGATTGTGCACGAGAACGTTTTTTTTGTGTTTCCTATTCTACTATTCATAGAGACGTGATGTTATGGGGTCTCATTCTTTTTGCTACTACCTATAGGGACTCTCCCACTTTTGGTGCTCTTGGACTACTATACACTCACCATTGGAATATGGTATAGCATTTGGGATCTCTTGAAGGTTTGAATTTTCTTAACTACAAGGGTGTTTTATTTTTATTTAAGTAGTTTTCTTTGAAAGTGTTTTCTTTATAGAAATTGTTTCTTTAAATTTGTTCAAACTTTTGTGTCCTTTATTTTATTTAGCTTGCAAATTTATTTTTCATTTAATGTTTATATGTGGAACCTTTTTTGGGTGGTATCTTACTGGGCCTTTAGCTTTCACCCTGCATACACCTTTGTCTGTATGAAGACTCTATTGTCTCTGTGTTTCAGGTTAAGGCATGATGTTTCAGGTTGGTAGTTTGTTTTTTTATGGCTTGGTTTTGAGATATTGGAAGTGGCAGCTTGAGGATATTGATCCTCTTCTTGCACAGAGGTTTGTGGTGTTGTTTTGGTTCCCTTAGGGCCATTGTCCTTTTTGACATTTGTTTAGTTGTAAAATTTAAATTTTGGTATTTATGAAAGGTGTTTGGGTAAATTTTTCATATCTGGTTTTTGGGTCAATAATGGTTATTTCTATTATTCTTAATCGGTTAAATCATTCCCTCATGTTTCGTTTGATACCCGGGCACTTGTGCCATCTCGTGGAGATCGGAAATGCTCTTTGGGCCATGTCATGGACCGGGTCGGGCATAGGGTCGGATGGCGACCCAGCCTAGTTCATGACAGTCTCTAATCAAAATTTATATTTTCATAAATGTGAACACCCTTGATAGTATATGGGTACGGTATTCACCACACAATTGGTTTGGCATGAAAAATCACAGTGAAAATTCGGCAACATAACGATGTCAATTAAAAATTAATAAAATGGGTTTATGAGAGAGAAATCAGTCTCTCAAAATTTTTACATAAAATGGTAAGTAATATAGACATTTAAATACATATCCCAAAAATAGGAATTGTAAATAGAAAGCAAAATATAATAAGGAAACTTGAGTAAAGAAGAGGAAGGAAAGGACACTTGTGAAATTATAGCTTGGTAAAGGGTGTACATGTGAGGTATTAATAAGATAAAAAGGGGTATATAATCATTTAGATATCATAAGGGAATTGTGAAGAAGGTGAAAAAACACACCCCATCATTAGGATTTTAAAATAAAAGGGAATAAAATAAAGGACATTCTTGAATAAGTGAGAGAAAAAGAGAGGATCCCTTACCTTGAGAGATTGAAAGGGGACTCTTGAGATCATGGGGCACCTTGGGAGGATTATAGAGAGAGTATGGATGAATAAAGACATGATCCAAGGTTTTTTAGTGAAGTTAAATTGGATCTTGGGTGGGTTTATATAGTAAATGAGAGATTAATTCTTTAATATTTCACAAACATAGGTTTTAGACTCTATATAATACAATATTGGAAACAATAAACCCTCCCATGGTTTTTTCCAATATTTTTTTCTAAAGTTGGGAGGCTTTAATTATTTTATCTTTCAATGCTACTAACTTATTAAAATATTACTCTTAATTATTTGGAGGTGAGCCACACTCATTAAGAACTTATTTTAAAACCTTTAAATATATTAATGGTTTTGGAGCATTCACAAAGGCTTTATAAAGTTATTAAAATCAAATAAAATCACATTATTTTAAGGTAAAAACATATATTTGGGTGAGGATACTCATTATAATATTTATTATATCATTTTGGAACATTAAATGTCATAAAACACACTGTATATTTATATAGAATTTAATTTTTACCCGAAAATTTGACTCTCAGAAAATTATGAAAAATTCAATGTTGGATAATTTTGATGTTATAATTACAAAAATAATATTTATTTTATCTAAATAATTTTTTAAATATATGAATTTTAACATTTGAAATAAGATTCAATATTTATTGAAAAATGCTAGGTTTTTTGACAATAACGGTTTTTGAACCCTTATAAAAAGTACATTTGACTTCATAAAAATTATATGACTATATAAATATAATAAGACTTATTTAGTAATTACATTTTATTAAAATTATATTTATTTCAAAAAAACATTAATTCATAATAACTGCCGTAATTGAATTTGAATATTACCTGAAAATATAATTTTTGTTTTATTAAATAAAAATAAAAATAATTTATAAAGTAAAAAAATAAAATGAAAATATATTTATTATTATATAATATAAATATTGAAATTTTTGTGTTATTGAAACATATCCCTTTAATACACTAGCGTACACCCTAAGAGTAATGTGTGCAATGGTGAGACTTTCATGGGGTCGTTCAGTGAACATGGTTTGGTTCGTGATCTTGATGAGCTTGAACTTCTTCAATAAACGGGTTTTCTCATGATTAAATTGTTGGATATCAACTTGTTCTTGGTTGATGTAAAATACCATAGATGTTATCTCCCTCAAAATATCTCACAAACGAGCTTCATAGTGAACAATTCTACTAGTTGAGGCCATCAATTCCTTTGTTTATGTCAATTAGATTTGTTAAAGCCCTATATTTATACTAATCATGTGATCACTTTTCAATGGCTATATTATCAATGGTAAAGATTCTTAAAGGTATTTAAAATCCAATACGATATAACCGAGGAAGTTCATGTGTTTCCTATAACCATATTACAAAATATAGAATCAAAATGGAAAATTTAATTTATAACAGTTCGGTTCATTACAGTTATGACATGTGTAACGCTCTGACCCTTGTTACCCAGAGTCGGTGCATTATTACATAACATTGGCATGATCACAAGGAAATCATATCTCGAAAGACCGATCAGTTTAGTATTATTGGAAACAAGATTCATATATATGTTCAACTTTACATCTTGAAGAGAAATACAACAAAAATATATTTCATTAGAAGCATCCAAGCCTCCTAAATTATGCCTGCAGGTCACTCATAACTAACTTCTTCATATCCTAGGAAAATGAAACATACAAAAGGGGTGAGCTCAAATGATCAGTAAGGGTAAGTAATACAGTGGAAAATGAAATAAATATTAAGCATGATGAATAATTGAAACCACATGCCTTTACCAATAATAAACAAGAATACATTTATGGAAAGAACATCAGCTGAGTAAATAATGCCATAATAAAACATAATCATAGGTATTCTACTAGTCGAATGACCACAAGATCCATCATTATTATTTCCATAATGAGGGAATGTATAATGTCAGACATTCTGAAACATTTTGTCAAGGCCTCATCCAAGACGTCTAAAATGATTAAGGCCTCAGCCAAAACCATAAATCAAATTGGGAAAGGGACTCGGCCAATTCCACGTCTAGTTATCTCATGAGAGCTACCGATGCATCGAGGAGCTATAGCGGGCTCCACCCATCACTTACTAATTCCAATACATTCCTCATATGAATAAGTTTAAACATATCATAAACATTCATATTAAAACTAGCATACAAAATGTCAATACTTTAACCATCAACCATGAATGGTATAAAAATAGAACATCCATAGTCAAACATATCACAAAAACTTCATTACAATATGGATGTTTTGTATCATAATAAATCAACTTCAAATAAACTTAGAATCCATCAAAGGATGTTGACATAGATGAAATCAAAACTATTTGAGAGAAATATCTATTTTTTTAAATCATTTAAAGGTCACATAATTATAAAATAAAACATTTAATTTTAAAATATCCTTATAATCTTGTAAGGGATGTTTTTACAATTTTATAACGGTGGAAAATAGTCGCACCCGCCGTATAATTTATAAAAACATTCTTACCTTAATTTTGTCGAAAAGGTTAAAAAGGACCTTGTTTGGTAAACGACAGAAAGATTCCTTTATAAACATCATATAAAAAGTAAACAAGGGAATAAATGACTTTAACCCATAGTTTATAAAATATTATGAATGATTTGAAATACATTTTTAAGAAACATGGATGTGGATGATAAAGAGGTCCCAGTAGATAATTGCGTATAAACAACCTCAGATAATGAAGAGATTGTGAAATAAACCCTTACCTTGTACTCTTCCTTGGTTGGGGGTAGATTAACCTCCTATATCATGGTGAAATAATTTTTACTAAATTATACAAGAATCATATACATTAATATGATATCACATATTATCTTTTAACATTGATTTGTTAATAATATCTTAGTATTATCGTCGTTTCAGGTGTTAACTTACTCATTTTCTTTTACATGTTTTTTTACATAAGCCATGTTTTTTATGGATATGTTGTATATTATTCATATCAAGAATGATATCAAGTCCTTAAACATTATTTTTAATCATCAAATGAGAATTATACTTAAATGGATATGATGGGGAATGAATCTCATTGCATTTGTGGAGACGGTAGTCCGTACGAACGCACGAGCGACAATATCATTATTTTGATATTAAAATAATATATAATTGGATGGTATATCACATATACAGAATCATTATCATGTTATATTTATTATTTAAATGAATTACACATCATTATTGTACCCATCCAAATAATAGTGTATTGAATAACAATTACACCATGACGTGGAGACGGTAGGCCGTACGTACGCACGTATGGTGACATGTCATTCACAGCATGGATAGAATACTGAATATGGTTGAACCATATTTATAATAATATTACAGTATATAGAAGATACTGGAGTTATTATTTTAGAAAGTAAATAACAAATAAAGAAGAAGTTGAAGAAGAAAGGAACTTGAAAAAGGGTGTGAAAACATTGCCTCTTCTTCGGGTTCTTCCTTTTGATTTGATCAAAATGACTCCTTAGGTTGGATTTAGGATCAAACTAAGGCCTCTAGGTTGAAGTTATTGAATTTGAGAGAGTATTTGGTCAGGGTTTTTTCGAACCAAAAGGCTTTGAAGGTGTGAAGAATTGGTTAGAAGTTGTGTCCTTTTATAAGGGAGAGGAGGGGCTCTTTTGAAAAAATTTAAAGTATTAATTTATAATAAATTCATATTCGGTTTCTAATGGATAAAAAGTGGATTATTAAAATTATAATGTGGTTATCGGTCTGAATAATTTCAACCAATAGAGTTTATACAGGTTTGGGTCATTATATTAACCTTATCTTTTAGTTTTAACTCTTGGTTAATTCGTTTAACACTTACCATGTCACTTTTTATTTTTATAATATATAGTTAATAAACTTACTTTATACATCCAAGAGACCCCCAAGTGGTCCATTAATGATACACCTATCATGATATAAGTACTTTGGACAAACATTATATTTTTAGGAATATAATATCAATTAATAATATAATATTTGTTTTAAAAACTCATTTATGTCAATTTTAACACTATTCAATAATTGATTTTTGTTAAAGTCTTTAAAACTTTATTAATTAGAAAAAAATTAATTTAAGAAATCCTATAATTTCATATTAACCAATAAAATTCATGGATGTCATAAAAACTTTCAAATTATATTTATTTAAACATTTATAATACCAATTATTTTATTCTTTCATTAATAAGGAAAATACTGCATCATTATTATGTCATAAATAAATTTAATTATTAAATGTCTAAAAATTATAAATAAAATACTATTATGTATGAAATCTTTTTAGATTTATAATTGATATTTATAGTCGAAAATCCAACATATATAACCCTTTTTAAAAATTATGTTTCTAAAATTTATATGCTTATGTCATTTTTGTATTTATTTTAACTTAATTAATATAAGGTATCATTATCACATACAAGTGGATCAATGGGGTCCCAAAATCGACCCAAATATGACCATGGTTAGACATGTATCAACAAATAGGGTTAAGACACGTTTTAGGATAATTTATTATTATTATAATATTATTATTTACCCTTATTTACCAGATTTACCCTTTAACCATGGTAAATAAAATATTTACCGAAGTAATTATTCAAAATGTCTAAAAATAAAAGTTACCTATTTATACAATTTGGACATCCTGATTCCAAATATGGAGTCCATTTTTCCAAATTCAAAACAAAGAAGTGGTAGAAATTAATTTAAAATTTATTCCCGTTGTCAAGACAAAAAGCGTGTTTTTAAGAAAAAATAACTATCAAAAGATTGACACTTGTTTATGTCTGGTTTAATTGTAAAATTATGTCCAATGACCAAAATTGTATTAAGTGGTAAAAATATATTCTAAATATACTTTAAAACCACTTAAATTCATAATTTATCACTATTAATTATTTTGATTTAAATTTTTTTTTTTAATTAAAATTTAGTAATTTCACTATTCATCAAAATATAAAAGTTATCCGAAAAGTACCAAAATTTTACCCTAGGCTAATTTAAATATTCATAATCCAAAAATTAAGTCCATTTTGAGAGATCGAGTTTATAAAATATCAAAAATTATGTATTACTATTCATAACGGCTAGTTTGATTGGTTGTGGTGTGTGTTAGAACTCGATGTTGCGTACAACACACGCTACTGTATTATTCAAAGAGAAGTGTAATGTGGAAGCTTGGGGTGTTACATTCTCCCCTCCTTCAAATAATTTCATCCTCGAAATTTCTTATAAAAATACTTCATAAAAATTCTCGGGTGATTCTTCATCATTAGTTCCTCGGGTTCCCACGTTGCCTCTTCCATCTTATGGTTTCTCCATAGAACTTTTACCAGACGAGTCGTCCGGTTTCTCAGCACTTGTTTTCTTGTATCAAGAATCCTGATGAGCTCTTCGCAATAAGACAGATCGGGTTACAGTTCTAATTCTTCATAGGTGGGAACATGTGTTGGGTCAGGCATGTATTTTCTCAACAGTGATACGTGGAACACATCGTGAACTTTGGAGAGACATGGCAGCATTGCCAAACAGTGTGCTACAACCCCAATTCGTTCTAGAATTTCAAAGGGTCTGATGTACCTGGGACTCAATTTACCCTTCTTACCAAAATGTATAACTCCCTTCCATGGAGATACCTTCAAAAAAACATGATCTCCTACCTAAAATTCCAAATCCTTCCTTCGGTTGTCAGCATAGCTCTTCTGCCTACTTTGTGCTGCTTTAATGTGGTTTTGGATTAACTTCACCTTTTCCATCATTTCCTCCACCAGTTCTGGGCCTACAATTTTTCTTTCACCAACGTCATACCAACAGGTTGGTGTGCGAAATCTCTTTCTATATAATGCTTCATATGGTGCCATCTGAATGCTTGAATGGAAGCTGTTGTTATAGGAAAATTCTACCAGAGGTAAATATTGATCCCACATACCCTGAAAGTATAGTGAGCATGATCTCAACATGTCTTCTAAGGTTTGAATAGTTCGTTCTGATTGTCCATCTATTTGAGGGTGGTAGGTAGTGCTCAAATGAAGTTCAGTATCCAATGCCTTCTGAATACTCTTCCAGAATCTTGAAGTAAAATGGAGATCACGATCAGAAACAATTGATAGGGGTACTCCATAAAGTCTCACAACTTCATTAATATATATTCTTTCTAGAAGTTCAAGTGGTAAATACTCCCTTATAGAAAGAAAATGTGTTGACTTGGAAAGATGATCAACAATGACCCATATTGCATCGTTCCTTCTAGGAGTCTTTGGTAGTCCCATGATAAAGTCCATCGTAATATTATCTCATTTCCACTTAGGTATGGGAAGAGGTTGCATGACTCTTCCAGGTTGTTGCCTTCCAGCTTTCACTTACTGACAAACCATACATCATGACACAAAATCAGTAATCTCTCTCTTCATGTTGTCCCACCAAAAATATTCCTTTAAATCTCTGTACATTTTGGTGCTCCCAGGGTGTATAGAGAAATTGAAACTATGATCATAGTCCAACAATTCCCTTTTTAGATCAGGTATATCGGGAACACAAATCCTCTTCCCAAATTTCAAAATTCCATCTTCATACACAAAGTCATTAAATCTCCCATCATTCACAGCATTAATCTTCTTTTGAAACTCCTCATCATCGGTTTGAGAACTCTTTATCCTTTCTAGTAAATATGGTTTGGAAAAATTTTGAAAAAGTATTGAGGTTTCTCCTTCCATGGTGATTTCCATATCCATCTTTACTAGATCCATGTATATATGATCCTTTTCAACTCACATCTTGTTCAAAACTCCATGATACTTTCTACTCAAAGCATTTTGCTACCTTATTTTCCTTCCCCAGGTAGTAGTGTATCGTACAATCATAATCCTTGAGTAGTTAAAGCCATCTCCCTTGCCTCATGTTGAGTTCTTTCTGTGAGAAAATATACTTCAAACTCTTCTAATTAGTATAAATCTCACAATTTTCACCGTAGAGATAGTGTCTCCAAATATTTAGATAAAATATTACTGCAGCTAACTCAAGATCATGAGTAGGATAGTTTTTCTCATGAATTTTCAGCTATCGTGATGCATAGGAAATAACTCTATCATTCTGCATAAGGACACAACTAAGTCCTTTTTTCGATGCATCACTATAAATAACAAACACATTATTCCCCGATGGTAGATTCAATATAATAGCATTGACTAATATTCTCTTCAGTTCTTCAAAACATTCTACACACTCTTTTGTCCAAACAAATTTAACCCCTTTACGTGTGAGCTTCGTTAACGGGTTAGCCAATCAGGAAAAATTATGGACGAAACATCGATAATAACCTACTAAACCAATAAAACTGTGTACCTCAGTTATACTCGTCAGTGCACGCCATTCTTGGATTGCCTTGGTCTTAGAAGGATCAACAGAGATTCCACCTTTGAAGACAATATGGCCAAGAAAAGAAATCTCCTGAAGCCATAATTCACACTTGCTAAACTTCCCATATAATTCATGTCTTCTAAGAGTCTTTAGAATAACGCGCAAGTGATTTTCATGATCTTTGTAGATTTTGTAGTATACCAAGATGTCATCAATAAATACCACCACAAACTCATCAATATATTACTTGAAATCTCTATTCATTAGATACATCAATACAGAGGGTGCATTAGTCAATCCAAAAGGCATTACTATAAATTCGTAATGCCTGTACCTGGTTAAAAATACTGTCTTCATAATGTCTTCCTTATTCACACATAACTGATGGTATCCAGATCAAAGGTCAATCATTGAAAGGTATTGAACTCCATGTAGTTGGTTAAATAAATCATCAATGCGAGTTAGGGGATACTTGTTCTTTATTGTTATAGCATTGATCTCCCTGTAGTCAATGTACAACATCATAGATCCATATTTCTTCTTAAGAAAAATGACAGGGGCTCCCCATGGGGAAACACTAGGGTGAATAAATCCCTTATTACTAAACTCCTCCAGTTGTTTCTTTAGTTCAACTAATTCCATAGTGTCCATTCTATAAAGGATTTTCGATATAGGCCATGAACCAGTAATTAAATCAATGGAAAACTCAATTTCTCGTTCTGGAGTATGTCCAGGTAAATCTTCCGGAAACACATCAACATATTCTCTCACAATAGGCACATACTCTATTTGAACATTCCTTTCCTCACCCACAGTTATTTCATTCTCTTCCTCCCTGATAATTGAATTTAGTTGATCTACTGGGGGTGGATCTAGATAAGAATTAGGTGGCGATGATTCTGCTCTAAAGATAAGGTGTTCCTTATCATCTTCATCAAAAATCGTAACCTCCTTCTTCTTACAATAAATCTTTGCATCATGGTCCGAAAGAAAATCCATACCGAGGATTATATCAAATTCAATCATAGGTATGATGATGAGATAAGTAGATAAAGAACATTTATATTCCTTAATGGGGACTGATTGACAAAACTTTGTAGCAATGATACTTCCCTTAAGGTTTTGACTTACAACACCCTTGTTAAATCAAATTGGAAATATATAATTTTCTTAGCAAACTGGAAATATATTAAACAATGAGATGATCCAGAATCAAATAATGCATTTGATAAACTTTAGGAAACCATTAAATTACCTGCCACCACATCTTTCGGGGCTTCAACCTCAATAGTAGTGATTGCATAAGCTTGGCCTTGATCCCTTGGCTTTTTCTGAGTTAAGTTTCCCTGATGCTTAGGACATTCATTTGCATAATGTCCCATCTCCCGGCAATTGTAGCATTGAACATCAGTAGCATCTTTATTTCCTTTACAATCACCAGCTAGATGACCCTTCTGTCCACATTTGTAGCACACTCCTTTTCCTTTTAAACACACACTGGGGTGCTTCCTTCCGCAATTGTCACAGGGTGGAAATTCAATTCTTACCTTCTTCCTTATTTCCTTATTTCCTTTCCTAGAGTGTTCAGCAAATCTCTTCTTCTCTTTCTTTGATTTGAAGTCATAAGACTTAGAGAATTCCTTTTCTGTCTTTATTGCACAGGAGACGATATCTTCGAATGATGAGAAAGATTGTGATACTAATTCTCAATGGAGAAATAGTTTTAACCCATAAAAGAAACGATAAATATTACTTCTTGGGTTATGTATATAATCTGCAGCATACCTCTCTAACCTCATAAAGTTAGCCTCATACTTTGTGACATTCTCATCCTCCTTTTGCCTCAGACTCAGAAATTGCCTTTCCATATCTGCTTGATGGTCACGAGGATAGTATTTTTCTAAGAAAATATCTTTGAAATCCCTCCATTCCATATTTGATACATCATCATATTCCTTTTTATATTGAACCAAGGAACACTATTGGTCAGCATCTCCAGTGAGGCGGTAAATTTCCATGACAACTTTTTCCCTTTCGCTACTCCCCAAGGCTTGGAATATTTTCTCTAAGGAGTTTATCAATTGTTCATCCACTAATAGATTTGTACTCCCATTGAATGTCGGTGGTTTTTGCCTCATGAATTGGTCTAACATTGATCCTCCACGCTGCGGATCAGGGTGCTCCATACGGGTAAGGTTATTATTCATAACCTGAGTGAGTTGTCCCAGTATGGTGATTAGCTGATTAGCACCAGTTGCATCACCAGCTCCACTATAATTATCTTGAGCAGGAGGGAAATCCCTACATGGAGTGCATGCATTGATATGGTTTTCATTTCTTCCACTAGGCTCCATTTCTAAACAATGGCATAAACTAGATTAGTTTATGAATTGAAATATATACTTCCAAACTTCTAAAACACTTAACATAAATTCAACAGTTTATGGATATAATCCATAATCTTAAAAAAAATTCTTTGAGGAAGTATAAACTCATAACCCTTCATAATGGTTTTTAAAGAAAATAAGAATTATCCTAAGCATATCCCCCAGGAGTGTCGTAACCAAGAGTGCAGCAAGGCCTGTTGTTGTGCACCAGTTCTCGTTCGAGTCTAGATCAAAGTGGTGTTTTCGGGTTTTACCCCTAGGTACATCTGTGCCAGAGCTGCCTCTACCTGCTCATATCCAGACAGGGATGTATTTCTCGGAAAACTCACAAAATCTCTACAATATCCAAATTATAGGAAGTTCTTTTATACTATTCCACAAAGTCTATCATAGGGATATGTGCTCTAATTAGAGTTTAACTAAATCTAGTTTCCAAGGTTTGTACTAAACTTCCTCAGATACCAACTGTAATGCACCGACCCTTGTTACCCAGATTCGGTGCATTATTACATAACATTGGTATAATCACAAGGAAATCATGTCTCAAAAGACCGATTAGTTTAGTATTATTGGAAACAAGATTCATACATATGTTCAACTTTATATCTTGAAGATAAATACAATAAAAATATATTTCATTAGAATAATCCAAGCCTCCTAGATTATTCATGCAGTTCACTCATAACCAACTTCTTCATATCCTAGGAAAATGAAACATAAGAAAGGGGTGAGCTCAAACTCTCAGTAAGGGTAAGTAATACAGCGGAAAATGACATAAATATTAATCATGGTGAATAATTGAAACCACATGCCTTTACCAATAATAAAAAAGAATACATTTATGGAAATAATATGAGATAAGTAAATAATTCCATAATAAAACATAATCATGGGTATTCTACTAGTCGAATGACCACATGATCCATCAATATTATTTCCATAATGAGGGAATGTATAATTCCAGACATTCTGAAACATTTTGTCAAGGCCTCGGCCAAAACCATAAATCAAATTGGGAAAGGGACTAAGCTAATTCCACATCTAGTTGTCTCATGATACCTACTGATGCATCGAGGAGCTATAGCGGGCTCCACCCGTCACATACTAAGTCCAATACATTCCTCATATGAAAACGTTTAAACATATCATAAACATTTGTATTAAAACTATCATACGAAATGTCAATACTTTAACCATCAACCATGAATGGTATAAAAATAGCACATCCACAGTCAAACATATCACAAAAACTTCATTACAATATGTAAGTTTTGTATCATAATAAATCAACTTCAAATAAACTTAAAAGGCATCAAAGGATGTTGACATAGATGAAATCAAAACTATTTGAGAGAAATATCTCTTTTTTTCAAATCATTTAAAGGTCACATAATTATAAAATAAAACATTTACTTTGAAAATATCCTTATAATCTTGTAAGGGAAGCTTTGACAATTTTATAACCGCAGAAAATAGCTGCACCCACCGTATAAGTTAAAAAAATTCTTACCATAATTTTTTCGAAAAGGTTAAAAAGGACCTTGTTTGGAAAATGACGGAAAGATTCTTTTATAAACATCTTATGAAAAGTCAAAAAGGGTATAAATGAATTTAACCCATAGTCTATAAAATAGTATGAATTATTTGAAATACATTTTTAAGAAATAAGGATGTGGATGATAAAGAGGTCCCAGTAGATAACTGCGTATAAACAACCTTGGATAATGAAGAGATTGTGAAATAAACCCTTACCTTGTACATTTCCATGTTTGGGGGTAGTTTAACCTCCTATATAATGGTGAAATAATTTTTACTAAATAATACATTAATATGATATCATATATGATCTTTTAACATTGATTTGTTAATAATAGCTTAGTATTATCGTCGTTTCGGGTGCTAACATACTCATTTTATTTTACATTTTTTATTACATAAGCCATGTTTGTTATGGATAGGTTGTATCTTATTCATATTCAGAATTATATCAAGTCCTTAAACATTATTTTTAATCATCAAATGAGAATTATACTTAAATGGATATGATGGGGAATGAATCTCATCGCGTTCGTGGAGACGGTAGTCCATACGTACGCACGAGCGACAATATCATTTTTTGATATTAAAATAATATATAATTGGATGGTATATCACATATAAAGAATCATTATCATGTTATATTTATTATTTACATGAATTACACATCATTATTATACCCATCCAAATAATAGAGTATTGAATAACAATTACACCTCGACGTGGAAACGGTAGGCCGTACGTACGCACGTATGGTGACATGTCATTCAAAGGATGGATAGAATAATGAATATGGTAGAACCATATTTATAATAACATAAAATTATATAGAATATACTTGAATTATTATTTTATAAAGGAAATAACAAAGAAAGAAGAAGTTGAAGAAGAAAGTAACTTGAAAAAGGGTGGTGAAGACATTACCTCTTCTTCGGGTTCTTCCTTTTGATTCGATCAAAAGGACTCTTTAGGTTGGCTTTAGGATCAAACTAAGGACTCTAGGTTTAAGTGAGGGATGTTGAGAGAGTATTTGGGCAGGTTTTGGTCGAATAAAAAGGCTTTGAAGGTGTGAATAATTGGTTATAAGTTTTTTCCTTTTATAAGGGGGAGGAGGGGCTCTTTAGGAAAAACTTAAAGTATTAATTTATAATAAATTCATATTCGGTTTATAATGGCTCCAAAGTAGATTATTCAAATTTTAATGTGGTTATGGGTCGAAATACTTTCAACAAATATATTTTAGATAGGTCTGGGTCATTATATTAACCTTATCTTTTAGTTTTAACTCTTGGTTAATTCGTTTAACACTAACCATGTCACTTTGTATTTTTATAATATATAGTTAATAAACATACTATATACATCTAAGAGACCCCCAAGTGGTCCATTAATGATAAATATATCATGATAAAAGTCCTTTTTCCGAACCTTATATTTTTAGGAATATAATATCAATTAATAATATAATATTTTTTTTAAAAACTCATTTATGTCAATTTTAAAACTATTCAATAATTGATTTTTGTTAAAGTCTTAAAAAATTTATTAATTAGAAAAAAATTCATTTAAGAAATCCTATCATGTCATATTAACCAATAAAATTCATTTATGTCATCAAAACTTTCAAATTATATTTATTTTAACATTTATAATACAAATTATTTTATTCTTTCATTAATAAGGAAAATGCTGCATCATTATTGTGTCATAAATAAATTTAATAATTAAATGTCTAAAAATTATAAATAAAATACCATTATGTAAGAAATATTTTTAGATTTCTAATTAATATTTATATTCCAAAATCCAACATATATAACCCTATGTAAAAATTGTTTTTCTAAAAGATATATGCTTATGTCATTTTTGTATTTATTTTAACTTAATTAATATAAGGTGTCATTATCACATACAAGTGGATCCATGGGGTCCCAAAATCAACCTAAAGATTACCATGGTCTGAAATGTATCAACCAATATGTTTAAGACACGTTTTAGGGTAATTTATTATTATAATAATATTATTTTTACCCTTATTTACCAGATTTACCCTTTAACCATGGTAAATAAAATATTTACCGAAGTAATTATTCAAAATGTCTAAAAATAAAAGTTACATATTTACACAATTTGTACATAATGATTCTAAATTTGGAGTCCATTTTTTTAAATTCAGAACACAGAAGTGGTAGAAATTATTTTAAAATTAATTCCCGCTATCAAAACAAAAAGCGTGTTTTAAAAAATAATAACTATTAAAAGATTGACACTTGTTTATGTCTGGTTTAACTATAAAATTATGTCCACTGACCGAAATTGTATTACATGGTAATAATATATTCTAGATATACTTTAAAACCACTCAAATTCATAATTTATCACTATTAATTATTTTGATTAAAAAAGTTGTTTTCAATTAAAATTTAGTAATTTTCATTATTCATCAAAATATAAAAGTTATCCGAAAAGTACCAAAATTTTAACCTAGGATAATTTCGATTTTCTGAATCCAAAAATGAAGTCCATTTTGAAAGATAAAATTTATAAAATTTAAAAAATTAGGTATTACTATTTATAACGGCTAGTTTGATTGGTTGTGGTGTGTGTTAGAACTTGATGTTGCGTACAACACATGCTACTGTATTATTCAAAGAGAAGCGTACCATGGAAGCTTAGGGTGTTAAAACATGGGATCAACCAAGAAATTTTTTCAATATTCAAAGCTTCTTGGGTTTAGTTAGGTATTATTTCTAGTTATTAAAAGTCTTCTCAAAGTTGGTTTCTCTGATGACTGGTCTAACTTATAAGGGAGTAAAGTTTTCTTGGGATGAAAAATTTCAGAATTATTTTGTTGAGATGAAAAATATTTTGATTACTATGCTAGTGTTGACTCTCCCAAAGGTTGGATAGGGTTATGTGGTCTTTTGTGATGAATCAGATTCATGTTTGGGTTGCATTTTTATGTAGGGATATCATGTTATTGTTTATTTCTCTCATCATCTTAGTCCACACAAGAAGAATAACCAAACCCATGACCTTGATCTTGAAGCTGTGATAAAAGAACATAAGATTTAGTAGAATTACCTTTATAGAGAAAGTTTTATTATGTTTTCAAACCACATGATCTTGAGTTATATATTGTATCAAAAATATTTGAATCTTCACTAGATGTATTGGGTGGAATACCTACAATATTTTCGATTTCGACATCGTCTATACCCTAGAGAAAGGGAATTTCATTAAAGATGATTTTAGAAGAAACTTCCAACCCAAGTTATGAAATAATATTTGTAAGAGTGGAACTTGATGGATCATTTTTCACAATTCAATATTGTAGTCAGGGAATTAGGGTTTGAGGTTTCCATGGCAAGTGTTCAATTTACCTCTTCTCGTCTTGAGATGATTCTTTAGAAATAGTATCTTGATAATGAGTTTTTTAGTATTAGATACTCTCTTAATAGTGGGGAGACCATTGCTGAGTGGTCATTCTCCAAAGACGGAATTCTTTGTTATCAGAATAATTTAATGGTACTCTTATTGGTAAGAAATTATGTGATGGGGTATTCCCATAGTTCCCAGTGGGAATTGCACCCAATAAGAATGAAGATGTTCTATGACATGAGGAATCAATTTTTGTGGCTAGGTATGGATGGGGAATTACGTAGTTGGTCTCTCATTATTATACGTTCCAGCAAGTCAAGGACAAGCACAAAAAACCTTCAAGGTTACTTCAACTACTTCCCGTTCCAACTTGGAAGTGAAATGAGATCTCTATAAACTTTTTGGTTGGGTTTCCACATACCTAGAGAAATAATAATGTGATATCATTTGTGATAAATAGGATGACTAAATTGGACCACTTTATATGAATTCTTGATTCAAAACAAAATTGAGGAGTTATGAAATCTCTATGTGAAAGATATTGTTCACTTTCATGGATTACCATCTAATATAGTATCTTATACGGACCCTTGGTTCACTTCTTTCTTTTGGAGATTCCTTTAAGAGGCACTGGGATCTCATTTACATTTGAGTATGATATACCTTCCATAGTCAGTTTTCCAAAAAAAGAGAGATATAAAGATTATTGGGGATATTCTTTATGAATATTTTCTCAACTCTGGTGGGCCTTAGGATTACCATTTGTGATTGGATGAATTTTAAAAAAAATAGTTACTATTTTGTGATCACAATGGCTCATTTTGGGGCCTTGTATGGTTAGCCTTGTAAATCTCTATTGTGTTGGTCAGATATTGGTGAAAGTTCATTGGTTAAACCAATCTTTGTTCAAGATATGAAAAGAAAAAGATTCAATTTATTTATCATAGAATGTTGATGGAATAGATTCATTATAAGTCTTATGTTGATCTTCACCACCAGCCATTGAAATTTTCAATTTGTGACCAGGTGCTCTTGAAAGTCTCACCATTTTTGGTTCATCGAAATCATGGGAGCAAAGGGAATCTTGTGCCTTATTTTGTGGGATATTTTTAGGGTTTTAAGAAGGTGGGAAAAGTTTCTTACCTTTTACCACTTCCACCACAGATGAAGTTGATACATAATGTTTTTTATGTATCTCAACTATGAGAGTATCTCAACTATGAGAGTATCTCAACTATGAGAGTATCTATCTGATCCATCTCATCTACTAAGCTGGAGTGATCTGGAGGTTAAATCTAATTTATCTATGACTGAGCATCCATCCATCATAGCTAATTTTGAAACCAAGTTACTTCATGGGATGATAATACCTTTGGTTTGAGTGTTATGTAACCATGGTTATAATAATTTTGAGACCTGGGAGATGGAGGTACTGATGGGAGAGCATTGGCCTCATATTTTTGGCATGGAAGCTTCTTCATAGGCTTTCTAGGGATAGAAAGTTTCTATGGTGGGGAGGTTGTAACATATTGTTACTATTTTTATGTATTCCTAAACACCTATTTTCATCATTCATTTTTTGGGTTTGGTCTGGGGTTGTTTAGGGAGAAATTTAAAAAAAAAATAAAGTTTCTGTGTTATGCACGGTTGGCACATGGTTTTCTCAAACTATGCACCCTCCTAGTGGATACTTTAAAGACCCAAATAGTGGGGGTTTTCATGAATGGATTATAGTTTGAAAAAAATACACCCACCAAGGATAATCCATGAAACCCCATCAGTAGGGGTGCATGTCTAGGGCTCATGGTTTGCCTAACCACGTGGCTCTATCCAGCTAATTGTGTATTCGGAAATCTTTTATTCCTAAAATTACATTAAAATTTTCCAAACCCCTATTTTGAACCTTGTTCAGGATCATTCGACCCTAACACGTTTTACCTTGGTTTTAGGGATCATAAGAACTAGTTTTGGATCCTTAAAACCCCTGCCAATACTGATTGAATTTAGGAAATCTTAATTAAGTATCTTCCCGGTAAGTTTCTACTTCCTGTTCTCTTTCTCCTACTCTCTCATATTTCCCCCATAGGGTGTTATAGATCTTTATGTTGTTATAGGATCTAATACTTGTTTTATATCTTGAATCTAGGTTTGATTCTCAGATCCTCATTCTCAACATTATTTTTTGGAGTTTCTTGATTAGGGATTTTTGTTTCGAGATCCCATGATCCCGAGGAAGGTGGTTCCGTTATGATGTCCAATTTTTATTAACCCTAAATTTATTTATTTAAATTAATTTTTTTATTTGAATTCAATTTCTTAATTTCAATTAAATTTATTTTAATTTTTTTATTAAAAAGTTTTCCATTAAATTGGGGATTTGGAATTTTTTGGCATGAAATTGGGGAAAACCCCCCAATTAAATTGAATTGGGGTGTGTTTGTGAAATTGATATAAATTTATGAAATTTAAATTTCTAAAATTAAATTTTAAAATTGATTGGATGAAATTTAATACAAATTAGTATTTAATGAAAATGGGTTAAAATGGTTTTGATAGAAACCTATTGGTTTTATCTTGTAAAAGGTCAATATTTGATTAAAAACCCATGTATTAGTTTTTAAATGGAAATTTTCATATTGAAATAGTAAATGGGTGGAATTTTATTTTGAATAGTTTTAAAATAAATTTCCCATTATTTTTTTATTATATTAGAGCACATTCATTCCTAGTTATTTAGTTAGTTCTTGGGAAAAACATATTTGGTTTGAATTTCCATAGAAATAGATTGATACTTTACAACACTAACAAGAACATTATTAGCATATCTTATTCCTCAGTAGGATGACGATTATTCCTCTCTGAACAGTGTTGAGGGAATTTTGTACACATTGCATTATTTTGTTAGTAGCTATTGGTTCTTGGGATTAGAGAGATAACCATGTTTCCCATTTGTATTTGAAATATATTCCATTATTTTGTTATTATCCTTACACATGCCTTCTGAATTTATATAAACTATTTTATATAAAATGTTTATTAAGCCATTTATTTAAAGTATTTTTATCATTTGAAATGTAAAGCATGATTTGTTTTAAATTTACTTTTGAACATTCATGCAGGTTTATTTAAAATTTAAATATTTTATTGGTTAATTAAATATTCTAATCCTTTATAGAATCCTTGGTGAGACCCTACTATATTTTTTATCACAACCTACCAATTCCTTCAAGATTTTTTTATATTATATTCTTCCAGGTTTAAGCAAGGGTAAGGCGCCAAATTGAGGTGCTAGTAGCTATTGATTCTTGGGCTTAGAGAGTTGTGTCCTCTAAGAAGTGGGTTATTTTCCCTATTTTCTAAAACATTGTGTTGTAATTTGGGTTGTTTATACCTATTCAACCTTTGGTATAGTTCTCCTAGTGGAGTTTCCTTTTATGCATAATGACTTGTTTATCTTTCTATTTTTGTGTATATAGAAAATTTGTTCCCCCATTCATATTGTATGATGCCAAGTACTGGTCTCTAACCTATGGGTATTGAGAACTCCCTTTGTTCCCTGTTAGTTTTGGCTTAGTTATTGGGTTACAAGGGTACCCAAGTGGGTTCTTGACATTTATACTTTAAAATTCATTTTTTAAGATGGGTTTTCATTGGGTTTTACATGCATATTTAAAATTAAATTCTTACACTTATAGAAATAGAATTTAGTCAAAATGGATTACATATTTCTAATCATCATAATTAATATAATTTAATAGGTTCAACTTATTTTTTTGTTATAATGAATAGTAATAGAAATAAAATTTTATTACCACTGTTATGGTTAAAATGGGTTTATCGGGGGTTAAACTAAGAGATAAGGGTATGAAAGTCACATTAAATTTTCTAAATAAATTTTATGGCCATATTTAGACCATTTATAGTCTTATCTTAGAATATGAGTCATTTAGAATCATTTTTCTTGAGTATTAAATAAATATATTTTAATTGTTTGAAAAATTTCAAGTGTGTCCTTCTCCTCACTTATAAAAGTAAATGCCTAATCCTATTTTATATACACTTCAAAAGACACTTATCTTATCCTATCCCAACCAAAATAATTCCCTATAACATCTATCCATATCATATAGTTTATTTTTGATCATAATATCATCCTTTCAAGGCTTAATGTGTAAACCAAAGGAGGCTTCTCAACGAAGAGGTACAACTCTTAACTGATCACTTTCAATTATATTTCTTTGTCTACCTCATCTAAATATATTATATAAATTATAAAATAATAAGTTCAGTATATTTAATTGAAACGCACGGCTGATTGTCGCCTATCGACCGGTCAAAGTTCCGGTGCTCGGCTAATGTGTATAGCAGCACTCGGGTCGAATCATCGGCAATGATACTTTGTAATAGTCGTTTGTTTTTAGATGATTGTATTTTTATTAGGGGGGTTTGTTTGCAGATCTTAATTGAAATTATTTATTGACTATAATTTATTTAACAAATTGATAAATATTGGGGTGATTTCATTATTGGGTAGTTAAGCTTGTGATATCCTTGAGTGTTTCTTTATATTGCATTTAAATTAACACCCACTTCACAAGTTGACGTTGATTAGAATTCCTAAGTGTTAAAGCTTTAATCCAATACTTAACTTAACTAGGATTATAAAATCAATCAGTACTTGTTTATGGTAGTGTATTTATGGTTCCAATAATCCATGGAAACCACATGCTAAACAAAATATGTCATTAATCCATGACATATTAAGTCCAACATACACAATGTTAAATTAACAAATACTCATCGAGAAAATACTCTCAATCACTTAACATCCCTAATATTTGAATCACCCCAATGAGATATTTACTCATCCATTTGGTTGTTTAATATTCTGGTTATAATAATTATGATGATAAATTAAGAATAGAAGAAAAATAAAGGGATTAGAAAAGAGTGGTACGTCGAACACACACACACGAACAATGATGATAATTAAAAATTGATTTTTGATTGAATGAGGAAGCAAAATAAGTGAAGAATATTCAACTTAATTTAAACTATTTTAAGAACATTAATATTAAACTACATAATGTGGATGAGAATAATAGATATTTAAGAAGAAACTTGCATTAAAACAGAATTACAAAAGAAAGGACTTACAAAATTACAAAAATGAAGAACATGAAAGTAAGTGAAAACTAAGATAGGAGGAAAGGTATATCAAGTAAAAACTTGAGTATGGAAGATCTTCCTAAGACTTTGGAAAGGCTTTGTCCGTGCCAATATTATCTCCTCTCTTCTGAAATGTCAACCCCTCTCAAGGAGAGAAGGGGAGAGTATTTATAGCCCAAGGAGTGGACTGTTTGCATTCACAATCTTTTCCTCCACTCGAATCGACATTTTGGCTATCCATAAAGCCAAATCTAGAGAAATATTATTCTTAAAAGTTGTATATAATAAAGTTTTCCGACTACTCTCAAAATTTTGAGTCATTTGGACTTAAGGATAAAAAGTTATGTCTGGTTTATTAAACAAAGTTAAAATGTCCATTTCAGTTCAGTCTTTTTGAAGTCCAACATTTGAAAGGGTTTTTGAATATGCATATGCCTTAAAATCCGAATGATTTATTCAACAAAGTCATCCTCCTGTATCTCCTCTTTCACACTGAAAAATCTCAGCTCTATTGGATGCTTACATCATGAGATATGTCATGAATACTATACTGATTTTAATTCTCGTCCAGAATGGTGGGCTGGAATTCAAAGATTCATTTGGGACCATTGTACTTAGATTTGGGCCTTGAAATTTTTATCCAAGATGACATGTAGTGTCCCCCGAATTATGGTGGATAATTAATGTTTTTGGACTTTTGGATTGAGCCGAGTAAATCAATATTCAAGGCTAGTCCATTTTGTTCACAGATTCATTGGGCTTTCTTGTGTGGTCCATATGACCCCTCAAATGGAAGAATTTTCTCATGATCCCTTCTAATGAAATGTTGTAAATTTAAAGTAGAATCCTAAAAAACAATAAACACACAATTTGGATCAGTATAGTGATAGTTATTATTAACACATTAAACTGACTCAATTGGACTACTTCTAAAAATGCTCAAAAATTATACTTAATATTAAAACATTAATATTTCACACAAATTATGCATATTTCATATGAAATTAGTAAAGGGAGTATATAATAAGACATGAAAATATTAAAAATATCATTAATATAATTAAATATTATTATTATTATGGATCAATCATTTTCTATCTCATTTCCATCAAATGGGAAATGAAAAATATCCCTCTTGTGTATGTGTGGACTAGCGCCTCCACGTTGAGATATGATTCATTTTCCATCACCATAATTAGAGGGTATTTATTATTATAGGTTTAATGTTTATGTATAATAATTATCACATAATTATTCTTCTATAATTTTAATTTATTATCTACCTTCTGGCATTTCCATCTATTATAAAATGATAATTTCACTCCAGCATATGTATGGACTACCATCCCCATGAAGCGATGTGATTAGTTATTTAATTTCCTATTTACATGGATGGTAATAAGGATAAATTTAATGAATATATATGATATTTATGATTTAATAATGATTCTGTATATGTTATTTATTATTTATCTTTTTTTAATCCATCCATTGAATAATGGAAACATCACTCGCGTGTATGTGTGGATTACCATCTCTATGAAGTTATGTAATTCATTTTTCATCACCACTTTATATGAATAGTTATAAAAATGTATATAATGATTTAATATTATAATTAAAACATGATTAAAATTCTAGGTATGATTGAACCATTATCAAAGTACAAGTAGTTGATCTTCTAAATCTAATCAAGCATGAAAAACAAAACAGATATCACCGAGAACAGTGATTAAAATAAAGAATTTTCAATTAATAGTGATAAATATTATAAGTAAATAATATATGTAATGATATGTATGAATATTTTTCTTGAATATAATTTTAATAAATCTATATTTACTATAAATTAGGGTTTAAGTCTTACAAAGTAGGACAAGTCTTGAGTTAAGGGTTTCATATGTCACTTTTGTTTTTATGAGACATAAGCCATATTCACCATTTTTTTCCTTCATGTGGTTTATATACTAAAAATTTTATATGTTGTATCATGAATATATTTAAATTAATTGTATTTAAATTTTAATTTGAAGTAATTTATTACATAGGATTTATGATTCAAAAGTTACCAAAGTGGTGAGGGATTTATATTACAATCTCAACAATTTTCGAGATCGTCTATACTAAATATCCATTAAAATAAATTATATAGATATTATCCATTAAACCCAATATATTTTCTTTAACTTTAGTTATTCATGAAACTTTTAATAAATAGTACAATTTTTCTCTCTTTTGTACCTAAAATGATCAAGAAAATGTTTTTTAGAAAAAAAATCATTATTTCCTCTTTGAATAGGAAATACATTTCTTCCATGTCTATATTCTTTAAAATGTATTCAATAATTTTCTTACTATACTCCAATGATTTTTCAATTTAATTTTTACCCCCATTTATCATTCTATAAATTTTTTTTAAAAAAAGAATCTTTTTATCATTTTTTGAACAAGGTACATTTTAAAAAATGTGTGAAAAGAATATTTGTTTTTAATAATTACAACATGAATAGAATTTACCACCATCATGACCACTCAATGCTTTGAATATTCATTTATAAGTTTATATGGCTATTTTAAAATAAAGTTTTTTCCATAATATTTTGGAAATTATTTTATTTTAAATAAGTTATTCAAAAATGAAAAGGGAGTTTTCTATAAGAAATATTCCAATGATATTTTATAGTAATTCAACTATGATAACGTCCTTTTATGTTGCTTATATTTTACTAGAGATATGATTCAATTGTACCAGACACTTTTTTTCTATGGATGGTTTATGATGAAGAATTTTTATGTATGATTCTATGAAACTATTTACTTATCTATGGGATGAATAAGTTAAGATTAAAATATTTATAAAACCCATTTTTTTATGGGTAATATGGTGATGAAATAATGAATTTTTTTATGATCATATAGAATATTTATGGATTAGAGTTATATGATGGGTGGGTAAGTTATATCCCTCCAATGAATTGGATAAATATAGATAAATCATAAGATAATTATGTTATTAATGAACCTGATTTCATGTTCATAACATGATGCATGATCACAATTTCATGTTCATAAGTTTATACATGGAATAGTTTCATGTACATAAGTTTATGTGTGGACTATATTTCATGTCCATAACTTTATGATAGGACCTGATTTCATTCCTTAACTTAAGGAGTGAACCTATTACTATTTTTACATATTCTCAATTTTGTAAGATTATTATTTTTTCACATTACTATTTTTATGATAAGATATCATGGATCATGATTGATTATTGATGATTCCACACTCTTATGACTTTTATCTTTTGTTATAACAAATACATATGCCATTACTCGTGATAAAAGATATTTTAATGATTGGGTATGATTTCCTTATATTTTTACTATGTTCTCATATCCTTATTCCTATATATGATCATTGATTGATATATATTATGTTTTCCTTACTATGAATCTTATCTCAGCCTTTCTTATGTTTTCATTCCCCATATTTTGATGTAAGGTTCTAAGTATGATATATCTAGAAGGGTAATAATATAAAGAAAATTGTGTGAGATTTTGAAGATTCTTTATAAAATAAGATTTTTTTTGTGTCTAGTCTCCAATGACACAAAACATTTATATTTATAAGAAATGTATAATTATTTTATATATTTAATACTCATCTAAAATGATGTAATGTCAATGTATTTTATGATTAGGTTTTCGGAGTCTTCATAGTGTCCTTAATGTGAAATGCACTATGGATGGATTCTTTAGATACTCATATAATTATTGTTTCATTAAAACCAACTTAAAACATTATAACCAAAAAAATCTCAAACACATCAGTTTCACACCAAATTATTTCCAATCTATTAAATACAGTGCTTCCTCTACTTTGGTGCATGTCATATCTCTATAAAGATTAGCACAAACAATTTTCACACTTAAATAGATACTTCCAAAAAATATAGCAATGTGACTAGTGATTAAAAAACATACCCCTCTATATTTTTTGGAAATAATACTAATTATTCTCCCCCTTATTGATAATATAATCAAATCAAGTAACTATTAAAGATAAACATGGGCTCCTAAAATTAAATAAATCAAGATTAAATCATCTATAAGTCTATGTGAGATAAGTATTTTTATAAAATAAGAGTGATTGAATCAATAATAAATGTTTTCCTCGAAACACCTCACAATAAACCACCAATTATACAGAATCATAAAAAAATGTAGATTTATTTTCTATAAAACTCAAAACACACATTAAAATAGATAAAAAAATAGGGATAAAAACATTATCCCCCTAAGAACAACATATGTACAAGAACGATAAAATATAAATATATTAGAAATGTCAAATTATATCATACCTCGATAATATGGAGTGTATTGAACTCTAATTTTCAACCTTAACATCTCAAATTGTTCAGTTGTGAGTGGTTTGGTTAGAATATCAACAACTTATTCTTTAGAGTGAACAAATTCTAGTCTCAAGATACCCTCTTCAACTTTATCTATCATAAAATGGTTCTTAATATCTATGTGGTTTTAATTGGAGTACTACACTAGATTTTTTATAGGTTTATGGAACTTTGATTATCACAACCTATGATTAGAGGATAAGTTTCCTCAACACACTTTTCTATCGATTATGTCCTCATCCATAAAATTTGAGTAGCTACTTGTGATACAACCAAATATTCATCCATAGTGAAGCTTAAGGTCACTAATTTTTTCTTATTTGAATGATAAGATAAAAAATTTCTTCTAATGAAAAATACTCTATTAGATGTGGATTTGTGATCATCAACTTCTTCTACCTAGTCTACAATAGTAAAAATTTTCAATTCTAGTTTACCTGGATTATTATACATTAACCCATACTTGTGTTCATTTGAGATGTATCTTAGTATCCTTTTTACTTAAAAAAATTGGCTTCCTTTGTAATGTATTAAAATCAAGAATAAAGGGTGGTGACATAAATAATGTTAAGTCATGAAGCTAACAAATACATAAGACTTCAAATAAAACTTCTAAATTATTTCCCATTAACAATTTTTCCTTCATCATCCTTGATCGGCTTTATACCCACCTAAATTTGTGTGGACCCTCATCTAGCCTCCTATATGTCAAACCTCTTGAATATCATTCCTACATATTTTTCTTATGACACCAATATATACCATGTTATTTGAAAAATTTATAACCCCAAGAAAAATCTCATTTCTCTAATAATTGACATTTCAATCCTTTATTTCATGTTCTTAAAGAATTCCTCAAATAAAATTTGTTCATTAATGAAAATATTAAATCATTAACATATACAATCAAAAAGAGTGATGTGGTGTTTTTATTATTCACATATAGATTACTATCCACCTATCCTTTTTAAAACTTCATGACTTTTTTATACTCATAAAGTTTACAATACCAATATCTTAGAGCCTACTTCGATCTATATAGACCTTTTCTTCAACTTACATACCTTTCTTCCATCATAATATTACATAAATCATTTAAGATATTCCATAAACGCTTCAATGTCAAGTTTACAATTTAAAAAAGAATACATAACATCCATATAAAATATCTTGAAGCTTCTATAGGATTAAATGGAAAGTAATATTAGGATGGATTCAGGTCTATCCACTAGAGAAAAGGATTCATCAAATTCAACCCCTTTGATTTTGGATTATCCTTTTCATGGTAGTCAAGGTTTTTTTATAGTCACTTCACCATTCTCATCAATCTTGTTTGTGAAATCCAATTTTCCTCCAATAAAATTATTTTTTGTGGGTATGGGAATAAGTTCCCAAGTTTAATTCCTTTAGATCTAGACCAGTTATTCATTCTTAGCATGAACCCACTCTTTAAATTTTAAGACTTCATCAAATATTTGTGGTTACAACTTTGATAAAGGACCGGTATGACCAATTTCCATGATATTCCTTCTTTTTAACACCATTATTATAATCTCTTACAATTTTCTCAGCATCAATATGTTTTCTTAGTCTATTATTCACCTATTTAGGCTTCACTTATCCATCTTCATCACTGGAAAAAATATAATATGTATCTTCAGTATGGGTCTTTATATTTCATATATTTTATTTAATAGGTTATAAAATGAAAACATCAACCTCATCATCCACAAATATAGTATCTATAGTCCCTTTATCATTTTCAAATTTTGGGACATCATTATTATCAATAATAATTTTAGATCTCTTGTTCTAAAAACTTTTAAATTTTCTATTTGAGGTTTACCCAAGAAAAATTCTTTCTTCAGCCATATCAAAAAACTTTCCTCCACTTTTTTTATTTCTCCTGATCAAACATGGGATTCCAAAGATATAGAAATTTTTTAAATTTGGATTCATTTTAAACCAAATCTCATATGGATTCATGTTTGAGTTTTTCATTATGAGACACCTATTCTAAATAATTCATGCAATTTTGATGGCCTGAAGCCAACAATCCTTAAGGTTTCATGCTCTATAAGTATATTCCTATCCATGTCAACTTGGATCTAATTTTTACTTTACCCCACTCAATTTTATTGAGGAGTATATGGGGTATTGAATTCATGTTTGACACCATAATTATTAATATATTCAGTTAACTATTTATTTTCATATTAGGATCTATTATTTGACCATAACCCCTTTATGTATAGGAATGTTTGGCTTTCTTTTAGTATTTTGAAGCTCTTGAATCTGTTCAAGGCCTATGATTTATGTGACATGAACATAATACAAGTCATCATAGTGAATTCAACTATAAAGGTGATAAAATAATTCTATTCAATTATTGAAACCTTTGACATAGTGCTAAAGACATAAAAATGAATCTATCATGAGTCTTTGAGGTTTGAGTTTCAACTCCTTATGAGTTTTATTCACTATTTTACCATTTTTTATGTTTTAAAAATAATAGTAATGTATTATTTTATCAAGGGTGAATTTATCAGGACTTATTCCTAAATCAATATTTTGATATCCTTTTGGACAAGGTGACTTATACTTCTATTCCATAACTCATTTTATGTCTATTTTCTCAAGTAATGGAATTCTTTTACTTCCCTAATTTGAAAAAAAAATCATACGGTTCTTAAACCACTTGTAACCATAGCCCCATATTTTATTTATTTGACTATGCATCCATTTTTACTTAAGATATCCACATTCCCAGAATCAAGCAGTTTTGATACACCCAATAAGTTGTTCTTTAGTTCATCCACAAACAACATAGTATCAGGACTAAATTGAATTTTACCAATGATTTTGTTTCAATATCATTGATCATAAGAGAAGTGTTATTACCAAACATCTCATATCATATTTAATATTTTTTAACATTTTTCAAGTTGTTAAAATCACTTCTCATGTGATATGAACTTCAAATATCTATAATTCAAGGTTTTATATATTTGTAAGCTTTAAAATAAACTTCAATTATATTTTCATGTTTTCTTATTTGGTATTGATTATAATTATTCACCAAACTTTGATAAATACTCAGTTGGGTAGGGATAAAATAAACACACACAACTAAAGTATGTCCGTATTGATCAAATCTTCCACATAGTTCTTTTAATAATTCAAAATTGTTTCCTAATTTATCCTTATTTTCAAAGAATTGATGTCTTGGATTAGTTCTCACTTGTTCTTGATGTCTAAACCTTGATTAATGATATATTCTTAGTCTAGGAAGATACATATTTTACCAACAGATATAATACATAAGTCCAAATATTTCATACCACCAGAAATACCCCTAAAATATTCTTCTCTGGTAAAAATTATACAGATAAATGGGTTGTTGACTTACTAATGATCTTATTTATTAGTAGTAATGTCTTTTCGAATTATAATCTTTATACACTTTACTTTTTCATATCTTATATCTTTCTTGGAGTATCTATTTTCTATAAACTAAACAGAACATTCTCCAATTTTTTAACAGCTTTGTTCAAATTGCATTTTCTTTTTACATTATGTTTCTTGGATTCATCATTCAGATTCTTGAGTTTATCAATTTAAAGATTTTTACATTAGGTGGTTGGGGGTAAAATTACATAAAACACACACACACACCACACACGCACAGTCCTGAAAGGTGGGTCATAGCCCCCCCCCCCCCCCACCTAAGGGATAACGCACCCAACCAGCCACTTTATTACAATATATTTATTTTTCCTCAAATACCCAGTGGGCATGAAGCCCATTACATGGCCTTTAGGCTTGAAATTTTAGCCCAATTCCCATTATGTGAATAGTACTACTAGATAACCTATATTCTACAATACCAGCTATAGTAATGCCGCTGCTATAGTACCCATCACTTCTACAGTGTCACCTTCCACAACTATAGTTTTGTTATAGTACCTATTCTATATAGGATTTGAACCCCTACCTTCGATGTAGAATTACAGGGTGCTTACCAATAAGACAAAACCCAACTGCTCTTTTAATATAATAGTGGCGTTTATATTTTCAATGGTTTTGTAATATTTTGTAGTATAATGTTTCTTCATCTCTATTTCTTTTACAAGATTTTATTTTTCTCCCAAAATTTACCATTTCTTATCTAAAACTTTTCCATCTTAGTATTATATTCTATCAGTCTATCAATTTCTTTAAAACAGATATTTATATCCATTCTCATGGTACATTCTTTAGTAGTATCTCCTTTTATTACTCTAGATTCAAAATTTCATTAAGATTCATATTTTTAAGTGTTATCTACTAATTATTCTTGGACAATGCGCACAATTTTAGAAAAAATATCAAGGAGCTTCCTCATCACTTCTTTCTTCACTATTAGACAAATTTTCTTCAATTGAACAAATAATCCTTCTAAATAAACTTGTAGAAAACTTCTTATTCCCATTTGATTGAGTTATTGAGCATCCTATGGAAAAAAAATTCCTAGAATCTTCATTTTTATCATTATCTCTTTAAAATATCATAGGAAAGTTAGAATAGAAATGGAAAACCCTTCCATAGTTAAAAAATTTAAAAGGAATCTTACGTTATAATTAACTATTCCTCCTATTTAAAAGTTTATTAACATGAGAGAAAGAGTCCTGGTATAGTATTTTGTGTTTTCTTCTTAATTTGAGGATTATTTTTTCTCTTCAATCCTCAAATATTTAAAGGATTTAAAAAAATTATCTTTTCTTACTCATATTTTCATTTTAGAGTAGGTCTTCCTCTAATTTTACAATTAATGAGGGGTCTGTAAAGTTTATTAATGGTAAATTCATCATGATATCTATCTTCAAGAGTTGAGATATTGACATAAATTTTATCTGGAATGATTCTCATCATGTTTTTTACAACATTATAATCTTCAATAGTTTCTCTAAAACCTTTAATAGTTCTCATAAGAAAGATTTCTCTAGTAATGAATTTAAAAATAGTTTCATTCTTGTTCATTCTCACATCTTTAAACTATTTTCATCTAATATATATATTTTCTTCTTTAAAATTTTTATTTACTTTATATATTCTATGAATATTATTCTAAATATAATTAGGATTTCTTCATCCCATGACATTTTTCAGTTAATTTTTTGATAATGAGGATACAAGGTAATTCTTATCTTTCCCCTAATTTTCAATATGTTTTCAATATATTATAGACCACACTATGTTTTCATCTGGAAGAGTGAGTCCATATTGAACATAATCAAAAACATTAATCCCAAGTGAATGAATGTAGGGTATCATTTTTTATTTTCAAGAGTGATATAATTTTCCATCAAATTCTAGGATAACTTTATTATAAACAAAATTGTATTGATCTATATCTAGTACTTGAGAAAAAGAGAGTGAACATGTTCTCTTATACTAATTGTTGGATCACTCAAAGGATGAATCATACTAAGAGGGGGTAAATCAGTGTGTTTTCCAAATTCAAATCCATTACACTCTCATGATTATTCAGCACCTCTCTTCAAGATTTTCACTGATGTAATAAATAAAGACACAATAGAATTGTTATTGAGGTTCATCTCCTTGTGGATGTGTATTTACCTAGTGTTTCATGGTTATTATATAATGCACACAGTCCCATTTTTTATTATCAAAAGGAACTCAAGAAAGGGTTTGTCCATGAACTCAAACAATCTTCTATCTCCAACTAGTTACACATTTGAATAAATAGAATAAATAACACCTTCAATAAAGAATGATCACTACTGAGAATATGATCCTCTATATAGACTCCAGATAATGATATGATCCCCTTCCTCTTCCTTGAATAGCAGCCTTTTGTGGCTATTCTTAGATGATTTTTATTTAATATAGTAGTGTATTATTTCTCTCACAAAAAATTTTCTTCAAAAAATCACAACCCATATATTCATCAACCTATATATATATATATATATATATTAGTTTCAATATCATCATATCATTCTCATATTTGAACTTCCTAAAAACTTGGCCTTTTAATTCTCAAGATCTCCAAGTCAAAGCATTATTAAAATTATTTATAAAAGTTTGGATAATGACTCATCTTGTTTCCTTCTTGTAATATTTTAAATATCACATGCTTCATTTTCATTAAAATTACCACACACACACAAAACAACACCTTTAGGTCTTCTTGATATTTTCATGTAGACATAGTTATGTGGCATCTCATTTTGTAGCTGGAAACTTATCTCAGCACTCCAATATTCTCCTCCAACTAGAACTCTATTGATCTGTGAAATAATAATTATCATTTCTTTGAACATGATTTATTATCCCTTAATAATAGAGAACTTGAATCATCTAAATTAAATATCTCTGATTTCACTCCATAGATATCTCAATTCTAAATTCTCATAATTTCACTAAGAAAAACATAATACATGCTCATCATAACTAAATTATCTTACATAGATCAACATATTCTGTTCATAAGATAAGTTATCCTATGGTCCCTTAAATATCTTATGTGTGTAAGATAAATCCCTTTAGTGAAATAGAAAAACTTACCATTAATCTTTCATAGCTAAATTCTCTTATACAGCTCCTCATAATATACTTCTATTCATGCTTTGGCAATATAGAGGAATTATCTTATGTGAATTCAAAATATATTACATGGTCTAAATTACCATACACATGTAAGATAAATGACTTTTCCAAAAATCAAAATCCTACTTAAGGTATGAGTAAAAGTTTTATCTTATAGAGTGAATGAATTTAATTACATGGTCCATTGCAAGATAAATGGCTTTTTCATTTTTCTGACTATAGAAAAACACATACGGAATATCTTAAAACCAACTCTGAACTTCTTGGAAGTGATTTAGATCATTCTCAATTACATAAAAACATCATCCAAGTGTTTTTAATAGTTTCCTTAAAGTGAGACACACCATGGATGGATTCTTTATAACCTAGTTCATTACTATATCATTCGGAGTATCATACAATATTATAACCAATTTCTCTCAAACATAATAGTTTCACACAAAAATCTTTCCAATATATTAAAGATAGTTCTTCCTTGGATCTAGAACATGTCATATGTCTATGAATATTATCAAAAATAATCATTATACAGAAACATATATTAATGAGAAATACGAAAATATCACTAAAGTTTCAACAATGAAAAATCTAGAACTGAGCATATAGAGAAAATGGGGATCCTCTCAAGGTGATTCTAATAGAGGTATTCCCTAAATCCATATATACATATGATTTATAATTTCTATATCGTAATAAAAGATATGGGAATATAATAAGGCTTTATTTATAGAAATCATTCCACTTTCTAGATAGTCATATTATATGAATTGACTGAATCATATTATGGATTTACAATGAGGTAGATGAGAGATCTTCAATATAAGATATCATTAAACTAAAATGTTATATAAGATTAAACATATGGAATATTCAAAGGTTTTATTTAAATATTAAATACATGAAATATATAAATCACTTTTCATGTTTTTTTAAGTATATGAGTTAATTTTGAAACAATTAGGGATTTCATGAGGTGTATGTATGGATCCCCTTCCATAGAGTTGGTGTATTTGTGTGTGCCCATGCACCTATCAGTTCTCTTTTCCATAATCTCTCTAACACCTCCTTCATTTTCATTATGAGATACTAGTATATCAGGGAAGAGTGTAGAATCTCTTATGGGCATCGGTTGATTCTATTAAACATGTGGATACACCCTAAAAGAGGGATTTTGATGTCTATTTCAGAGTGATCTGACTCAAACATATGATTAAAGATAACAGTAGTATCATTAATTGGGGAAACATGGATAACATGTTCTTCATTTTATAATTCCATGGTTCTAGGTTTTTTACATTATAATAATGGGAATTTTTGGTTTATAATTACTTATGATACATTTAAACAAATTGATCCATAGAAACCCTTTAGTGGTATCAAATCATTATCATGTTGTCTGATTCTTGAAATAATGTTTAAAATGAATAAATCGGGTATAATTTTTGGTATCATAGTGTATGTCATTAAAATTACATAGAAATGAAACTATGGTTAGATTTATAAAGTAGGATATCTTAGTCTATGATAGGATCATTGTATTTGATATGGGATATCATAAGCTACGATCTGATGTTAAATATTCAAATTTTGAAATATCATAGTGTATTGTATTGGAAATCATAAGAAAATATAGCACTATTTTTGAACTATTCAAATGACTGTAAAACAAAGTATCATTTCACTTATATGATATTACATATATCATAAGAAACAAATCCCATGTGCCAACGGGTTAATCATACATAGACCACCACATCAATACATATTGTAATCCCCAATTTTGAAGCACTGAGTTAATACTACGCAACACTGGATTTTTGTTATGTGAGCCAATCATAAAATGTGCTATAGATATGTTACATGAGTTATTCTTACACAAGTAACATAGAACTAGTTTTTGTATGAAAACTATATTACCAATCATTAATTATGATTGATATCATAAAAATAAATTTGATACACTATGTATTTTATATGATTTAGTATGATATGTATATATCATTAAAAGAGATATATGGAGAATTTTTTTGATTTTTATTATTTTTAACTATGAATTGGGTAATGTAATTAATTATTTTTTATAAATTATAAAAGGGGTATTTTTATATTTATTTAATTTAGAAAAAATTTATATATTAATTAATTATAAAATGTTTATAAATAATTATTTTTTAAAATATTGTATAAATAAATAATCTATAATATTAAGTGTTAATAATAAATTCCTTTTGAAATTATGTGGCATGAATTATTATTTAGACACAAAATGTTCATTTAGAAATTATATGTGTAATTTATAAAGTGTTAATAAGTTATAAAATAAGGAAAAAACATAAGTGAGTTTACATTTAAATGTATTAATATTTCATAATTAATTAATTTGAGTTGTATAAATTAAAATGGATTTAGTTGAGATATTTTTTAAACCATATCAAAAGGTGTTGTGATAATTGATATGGTTAGGGTTTAAATAATATTATATATATATATATAATATTTAGATTATGTAAATTGTTTATATACAAGATTTGAAATTTAAAATGTTTATAATTCATTTAATATCATATATTTAAAGTGAATTATATAAGATGAATAATATGAAGAAATAGATATTAGATTAAATAAAAAGTTTTTGTATTTAATTTATTATAGAATTTTCATAATGAACAACCAAGTTATAAAGTGTTTATAATTTCTTTATTCTTGAATTATTTATAAAAAATTTATCCCATGTTTAAATATTTTAATTATCTATTTATTTAGTTTATTCAATTTCTTTTTTATTAATATAATTTTTTATATTATGAATTGTGATGTATGTTTTAATTTAAAAAGTTATATTTATTTTATAAATTGATGAATATGCTTCTATAGAGTTACATTCTAGGTATGATAATTGATTTAGTTTTATTCCAAATTAACTTTTTTGTAATGGGTTATGAGCTTCAATTTAAAGGATAAATTATAGTTTATACATATTAGGAGTTAGAATTATGATGGAATTAAATTCTATATTGAGTAAAGTATAATTGGGTAGAGGGACTTTGGACTAGACTACTCACTGTCCTGGGGGCTTATTCCTTCATAAGAAAAGTGAGGTTTGTTATTTTTCACTCCAAGATTACTCTTGTATGGATTTTTAATTTTATATGATTATAATACTTTACATGGAAGTGTTTCATATAACTTATTCATAGGATGAATTTGGATATATATAAATATAGTCATATTTTAATTTTGGTTAGTAACACAAGCTATAACTTGTGTAAAGTGTTACGCGTCAATATGGTTTGAAAATATTGATATGGTGGGGGAATAAGATTATAAAATAAATCATTAGAAGCATTCATAATTGTTAATGGAATAAAAATATATAATATTTTGAGATTAAATCACCTTTAAAATACTAAGAGTTATATTACTTCCAAATCAAACACTTTTTAAGACCTCAATCATCCAATTAGGTGGGTCAAACAAAAGATTGGTGCCCCTGGATTATCTTGTGTGAAGTAATAAAGTAATGAGGTAACCCAAAAAATTAGTGTAATATCCCAGATTTAGGTATGCATTTATTTCCCTAGGTCTTTTGATTAATTCTTTATAATGAATCGAAATATAAGTTTTAAATAAATGATATAAGAAATGAATCAAATTAACAATAATTTATTCACTAAAAATGGAACATTAGGTCAAAAATACAAGAAACCATGTATTACATAGTATGGATTATTACATACCATGGATAATTACATCCCATAAAAGTTCATAAATTAAAAAGGGATAATAAATCGAAAAGAAAATTATCTTTACAACTAGAAAATATCATGAATTTTCTTCACCATTAAAAATAACGATAAGTGAAACTAAACCTATAATAAGAAAAACATTATAAATGGAGAAATATTTTTATAAAATCCTAAAGGAAAATTTATGTAATTATAAGTGTTATTTGTAAACTTATAATGGAAAGAATTAATATAATGTAAAGGGATTATATATCAATTATTTTACCATTATAAAAGTGTTTACAGTCACAGGGTGTAATACCAGTAAACATATTACTAGAATTATTGGTATATAATTAATTTAAAAAATGTTTATTTAGATGTTAAAAAATATACATTTTAATTATTGATAAATTATTTTAAATAAAATAAATTATTTTCAAATAGAATTAAAATATACTAATTTATTTGAGAAATTACCATTGTTTCTAAAGAAATTTTTTTTTTGATTTATGTATTTTTATATATATATTACTCTTATAGAATGATGTTAGTAAAATTTAATGATAAAATTCAAGGAATAATTCGTAAAATAAACTAATAATATCAAATAAATAAATAAGTAACTATAAGTAATACCAATTTAATTATTCAAGGCTGAACAATGTTTTTTTTAAACATTGTTTTTAAAATATATTATATGGTTTTTTAAAATGTTAAATTTGTTGTATTTGATGTATTAAATTTAATGTAATTTATGTTTTTATATATTAACTGATGAATAAACATCCATGCATTCATTATTAATTATTTAGTAATAAAAGTAAAATTATTTAATATTAAAAATACTTTTATTAAAGAATTATTTGTTCAATTTATTGTGTAATTTCATTTTAATAACTTAAACTAATCTATATTAAAGAATGATTTTAATGAAATGATTTATATATATATATATATATATATTCAAAAAAATACCAATGATCTAATGATTATTACTTGGTATGGAATAAGAATAAATACCTTTTATGCTTAAAAATACATTTTTCTAAAAAAAATCTACGTTATGTATAAAAATTAATTTGTATTGATTTTAGAAATTGAATCTGATAAAATTTATTTCATATTTTGAATTATAATTTTTAAATTATTTAATAATTTTAATTTCATTTTTATTCATAAAAATAAATTATTGAGGTAAAAGTTAGTTACCTCTACAAAGGTGAAATGGGGTAAAAGGGTGAAATTAAGGTGTAAAGGCCAAAAATATCTCTATTATTATATATAAATTGTGATTATAAGGGTTTTAATGAATTATATCCATTATTCATCTACTTTTTATCCACTTTCCAAGAAAAATGGAAACCTTTCACCTTAAGGAAATGACACTCAAAATTCACTTGTAAAAGGAAGACTCTTATACCCCTCTCAAAACACTATTTTCCTTCAACTTTACATTGAATACCTAAAAAATTTCATATCACAGTTACTTTTGCTACATTTTTTATCCTATGTATCTAAGAAATATTCATAAATACTTTATTTTGAAGAAACTTGTTTTGAGAAAGAGTGAATTTATGTAAGTGTCTAGTTCTTCACCATTATTCTTAATTATATTCCTGTATAAACTCTTTATAAATTTAATTATCCAAAATAATTATGTTATATTATAATCATTATTCTTATTTATAAATGATATTACTAGAATATAACTTGGTACTCTTACTCATTCCTTTGTACTTCTTGTTCTTATTTGGGTTGGTTCAACCACCAACATGAACGATGATATATTATCTTCGTTTTTTACAACATGAATGGGTATCAAGACATTAATACTGGTAATGTGTCATATTAAATATTAATTTATGTTATGAATTTAGTTTTTTAAGGGTGATAAAAATGAATTTCCATTGTAAATGTAAAACCCCACACCTTTTCAGTGTGTGAAATTCTGAGGGAATTTGAATTTTTGATTTATTTGATGGATAATTTTGATAATTGAGACTCAAAATGAGGTTTCAAGAATTTTAAAATCCTTAAAAGGTGTTTTTGACATGTTTTTTGGTTAATTGGATGTTCCATGTGTTAGTTAGAGTTTTAGAGAAATGGTGGTTGGGATGGGATTTTAAAAAGTGCAGCTACAGACCATTCACAATGTGAATGGGTCATTCACACTATGAATGGATTTTAGATGGTATTTTTAGAGCATTAAAGTGGGTTGAATAAAGGAAAGGTCTACTACCTAAAATTTCATTGAGTGAATCTCATGTTCACACTATAAAATATTGTTAACTGGTGTTTTTGGATAGGTTTAAAATTGTCTTTTGAGCCTTTGAGTTTAGAAATATTTGGGGGTGTTGTGTGATGGGAGGAGTCCATTCTATTTAAATATCCTATCCCCCTTCCCTCTATCATTCATACTTGTTTTTGGGAAGTTTTAGGTGAATTTTCAGAGAATTATAGTTATGTTTCTTCAATTTTTGTTTTCTTCCTTTTTCCTCCTTTCAATACCTTTATTTTATTCTAATTTTGTTTGGGGTTTGGGTTTTGATTCCATCCAAGCATACTGTAGTTAGATTTTTTGGATGGGTATTTTTGTTTTATTGTATAGTGGGAATCCTGAAAAGATATATGCACACCTTCAAATTATATTTCTATTGTGGTACATTGATGTATGAATTTTTTTAATGGGTTTGGTTTAAATTAAGTTAATTTTTACATATAATTGAGGTTGTGTGTTAGGGTTTTTTCATAATTAGGTCAGAGGTATTTCATGAGGCATTGTTGAGTGTTTTCTATGGTTCTGGTGCGATGGGATCTCTCAGTGAATTTTTAGGCAATATGCTTATTTAAAAAAAATTAACTATAAAATTTTGTAATTAAAATTTTAGTGATGATTGGCATGACTTAGGGGCTTTCAGTGAGGAGAAGTGGTTGGTGGGACATAGAATTTCTCAGGAAATAGTTATTGAGTAATGAATTAGAAAGGAAATAGATTATTTTTTAGGTAGTTGGTACCTTGTACATTACTCGGTGGTATTTTCATTTATTTATTTACACTTGGCATGTGATGTGTAGTTTCCCACCAAGGATGATTGACTTTTAAAATTAAGTGGATTATTTAATTAAAATTAAATACTTATGAATAAATTAAAGAAATTTCCAAGGACACGAGGGACCTTGGGTACCAACATGATTTCCTCAGTCAAGAATAGTTGAGGACTTAATTAAAAAAAGTATACCTTGAGATTTTTAGACTACTTGAGGGGATTAATTCATCTATGAAAACATAGTATCCCTTAATATGTATGGCCTAGTTACCTCTAAGTAGAGGGATGTGAAGATATCGGAATGAGTGGACCTAATAATACTTAGTGGACCTTGATATTACATATATCCTTGGGCGGGAAAGCATTCCTTCCCCATTGAGATGTGATTACCCAGGTGGGTAGACCCAATGATACCGATGGGTATGTTGGGTGTTCATTCCAATATAGAGTGACTTGTAAAGGGATGGGATTAAGTAAATATCCCTTGTGAGACTTTACTAGGAGGCTAGTAAGGCCTTGATGAGACTTTTATGATGATGATGATGATGATGATGATGATGGTGATGGGGGAATTTATTCCCTCTTAGTGGTGGGTATTGACTTCAAAGATGTATTTCATATTAGAGGACCCATGAAGGGTGTACAAGCTATGATGAGACTTCATCACCAGTGAGTGGGTGTTCTTGGGAAATGGATACTGATGATTGTATGTTTCACCATAGAAACTAAAATGATGATTTGATCATATTATGGTTGTGATGATTACAGGTCATGGTCTTGAGAGGCTAACCTTGTTTATGAGATGGATTTGGGAAGATGAAAAACCCCAGTGAAATGTGTTATATGAGAGTCACTAGAGGAAGATTATACCCCTACAAGATGCATGATATGTATGGGATGTTGTTCCACCTCCAAGGTGGCGCGTTTCCAGGTGGTGAAGAAATGGTTCGATAAGGATCGTCACCCGTCCCTTTTTTATAGAGATGATTTCCAATAAAATTAACCATTTCTTTTGTTTCAAACTATTTGGCATCATTAACCTTTAAAGGGAGGTTGGATTAACCCTGTGGGGACTGGGCAATTCACCCCTTTCACATTGAGAAGGAGGTTCCACGGTCAGATGATCCCAGAGGGCGATTTCATGGGGTCAAGTACTTTTGATATCGGTCCTCCTTGGATATAACTTCCTCATATGGTCTCCAACAGGTTCATTTGTGGAGCTAAGAATTCCCAATGGCCCTGGTATCTATGATTCAAGGACCTGCTTTCCAATGGTAGGTGCTCGTTGATTGATGATTCTACCAACAACACTTAAGGACTCCATTGGTCGAGAGGATGGGAAGTCACGCTCACTACACCCTTTTAGGGGATGACTATTTCCTTTTCTGAGACTCTCTTATAGATTTAATTTGTGTTCATATGTTCTTGAATCCTTAGTTCATTCCCAAAGAGTGTGTCCACTGGCTACCCTTGGTTTTCAAGATTGTTGTAAGCATGTATATATTTGATTATATGGAGGTGATGCGTACTTGAGCCATATAATAAGGTGCTCTAGATTTTATCATCATCCAGGGGGGTGGAAGGTGACTTAATTTTGGGATCAGGACTATAATAAGGGCTTCCTATGTATCCTACGGAGAGGAATCAGAACCCATGTAGTTCGGATTGTGTGGGGATTACACATAGAAGATGCCCATTTGATACACATGATTGGGTGGACCCTTTATGGATGGACACCCTTTCGAGATGAGGCCTTCTAGTAGACGTCCTATGTATCCTTGTTTGATTAGGAATTAGAGTTATCGTAGTTTAGATGGTGTGGGGATTACGCATGGGAGATTCCCATTTGATAGACATGATTGGGTGGACCCTTTCGGATGAGCACCCTTTTGAGCTCATGCCTTCTAGCAAGAATCCTACGTATCTTCATTTGGTCAAGAATTAGAGTTCTTTTAGTTCATAATCATGTGGATGTTGTAATCATCACAAACCCTTAATCCCACGTGATTCATGATTAGTGTGAGAAACAAGAAGATTTGAAAGATTCAACAAAGCACATGCTTCCTCCCCTGTTGGTGGGGGAGGGAGAGCCCATGACGGAAGAGGTCGGGGAGACCATGGGCGAGGGCGTGGAGTGATAAACCTTTCCATGTGAAATGGAATTAAAGGTCATGCGGCTCGGCCTTGGAAGATTGGGGAATTACCTCAGGGGGAGGGCCCCGAAAAATCATATAGGGTATACTACAGTTTAACGTCATATATCATGGATTATGATATCACAGTTTAACATCATGTGGATAAAAATATTTGGGGTCTTGAAGTTTAGGGTCACGCAATGAGGACTACTTTCTATATAGACCATGATTAACTAGAGGAAAATCATGTGTGGATGTTCCGACATGCCTCGAACATGAGAGGGAAGAAGTGTGAAAACCATGATTTCAGGGATTCTCAGATTAGGATAAATGATATGGGGTATGGAATCCATTGAGGCATATAGAGGTAGGAAAGGACTCTCCTAAGGATGAATTTGTATCTTGTTAATAGAATTTTTTTTTGGGAAACATATGCAGAGCCACCGGGGCATGATGTGCATAGTCAAGAAGAGGTTTCCTCAGGACATTGTTCTTCCACTTATCATGGACAGGGATGTTTATGAAGATCCAAAACTACCTAGTATACTACGGTTTAAAGTCATATAGCTTGGACGATGTCATCACAGTTTAATTTCATGTGGTTAGGATGACAAATCATAGTTTAAGGTCATAGAGTTTGGACCACTCATTATAGAATCCCATGATTAGTGGTAGGATAATAGGGTTGGGATGTTTTGACATGCCTCAAACATGAGAGTGAAGGAAAGTGTAAACTGTGATTCTAGGGATTCTTAGATTAGGAGAAATGATATGGGGAATGGAATCCATTTGAGGTGTACAGTGGTAGGAAAGGACTCTCCTGAGGAAAAATTTGTCTCCTGTTGACCATAAATTTCTGTAAGAAATATACGTAGAGACACTAGGTCATGATGTTCATAGTCAAGAAAAAGTGTCCTTAGCACGTTGACCTTCTACTTCTGAGGGCCATGGGGGTTTATGAGGATCTAGAATCATCAGACACATGGATTTTGATGGATGGAAAGGATGTGTGTGTGCATTTAAGAAAAATTCAGGCTATGATTGTTCATGGAGTTCTATGTCAACCTGACATAGGAGGCAGGTGAGAGGGTTTTTAGGAGGTGCATGAGTAATGTCTCTTCTCGTGGCATTTAAGGGATGGATGTTTGGGATGCATAAGGGCGCAATGAAAAATGTCATCGACCCAGATCGAAAATTTTGCAGTGTGTCTCTCCATTTTTCATGGGGGTCAGTGATGGTAATGAAGGTACCGGCCCAAAGGGTTGGGACCATAGCCCGGCATTGATATCAGGTGGGGGTGCAAGGCCGTAGCCCCCATGGTATGGACTAGGGGGTGTGAACTATTTTCTACATAAGGTTTTTCGCGTTAGAGCTGGCCATGTAGGATGGTACGTGGAAGATCTGGCTGCCAAGGACCATACATGTACTAGGTTCCGCATATGGGAGTTTGCAATCCATCTTCTGCATATGGGCATCTGCAAACCGTCCTCCGCATATGGGCATCCTAGAACTGTGTTTATTATATTTTTTATTGGTTTTCTAGTTGGCTGCATAGGGTCTTCTGAATACGGTTCATGGGAAGGACTTTTATCACCTACTTTCTGCATATGGTCCATAGAATGGATTTTGTAAACTTTTTATTGTTTGCGGGATGGAATCTGAAAACTGCTTTGGGTGTAGGAGAAATTTCCCATGCACCCTCTATGTTCTTCTTTCACTTTTTTCCTGTCCCAAAGATCTCTCCCCTTCATAATCTCTACCACACTTTTCAGTTCCCCTGGTGGTCCTTTTATAGAGTGTTCAGGAATCTATATATGCGGTTTACGCGACACCTTCTGTGGAAGCCCATAGAGAGATATCTTTACCTGTAGAAGACTTGGTCAACTGGGATTTGCAGAAGCTACGGTACACAATCAAATTCTCCTCATCCACAGACCACATCTTTCATAGGTATGGTGTGTGTGGTGTACCTCTATCAGATTCTCACCAGTGAAAATGGTTTGCAGCAACTTCGGTTCATGGTTAGAAATTCACCGTGAATAGTTTCGCTCATTGGAAAACGCCTAGTAGGCTAGTCTGTTATAGACCTTCAGCATATAGGTGGTTCATTTCTTATTAATTCCGCGAACCTTTCCTGGTAATCGGTATGCAGTCAGGCCAAATCCCATTTCAAAATTTTATTTCTTCACTTTTATCCTAAATTTTTCAATGAAACATGCATCTGTCTTCTTTACCAAACTTTTAGGAGTATTTTACTTCCATTTTCTAAATTTTGGGGACCCTACAGATGCATAGGATTCCTAGAATATGTATTATAAACTTTATGACACCAAAACATTCATGATGACACTCGATGACTATGGAATACTAAGGATTACCTCTTGTGGTTCATTAATGATTTCTAATGACTATGGAATACTTAGGATATTTACTGGGGTTCTTAGATGACACTTGATGACTATGGAAAACTCATGATTATCTCTTGGGGTTTAGTGATGATTCATGTTAACTATTTGTCACCTAGTATTACCTATTATGGATCGGATTGTAGCATGATACTATAGGATTCCATGTACATGAAACTTGGATCCAGAAATTATGCCTAAAACTATATGGATACCTAGGATACTTATTAATATCTAGAATTTATTCATTATTCTATATAATCGCCAGGCCCAGTGTTGGTTGGAATTATTTTATTTTGTGCTCAGAGACTCCCCTACACTAGCTAAAGTAGTTTTGTATTGATCTTAGGTTTCATGTGAGAACTAGAGGATTGATAGTGGTTATTTATTTATACTTCTACACAATTTAGTTATTTATTTATTTTATAATCATATCACATGTATACACTACTTTCTGGTTATATAAGTGACTCTATTGGTGGTTCTTTTCTATGTTTTAATCACACCCTTCTTAGGAAACTATGAAACTTGGTTATCCAAAAGGACTTCACTGATTGTAGGTTTAGGTTTGGAAGAGACCTAATATTGGATCGTTTAGCAGGATATCTTGGATGGGATTAGATATTCTAAAAATATTAGTCTCTAAGATGTAGTAAAACCTCTTGTAAATTTATTTTGTTATTATTTTAAATTATTATATGTGGTTTCCCTGAAGGGCGGCTAGCTATTTTGTATGACTTTATTTTTTTCATTTTCATTTTGATATTTAAGGATATTTTTATTGCTTCCACTTATTTTGGATTATGTTATGGATGATTATTTGGTTACTTATTTATGTTTTAAAATTACACACTCTAATATGGGGGTATAATCTCTCCATGGTAACAACCTTAACCTCTGTTGATATTTGGAAGCCTCATAGGCATTCTTGAGGTCAAGTGGTGACTCTCCTAGTTTTGGGGACTTCTTAGTGGCCACAAACCATGGGTAGGATTTTATAAAGTGGTATCAGATATTGTTATCATAGATTTTATCATAATTTTGTTTTGTATTAATTCTTGATGAGATATTAGACAGTTGACATATGGATGGTCCGGGGGTTGTGATTGACCTTTAAATAGTGTACTATGAACACCTTTTCTTATATGAATTCTAGGTTATAGGGATATGGTATTTATATTCTTGGTTTTTTATTGTACAATAGTATGATTTTCACTTATCATGAAACACATGGGTTTTGAGATTTAAGTTTTATGAGTTATTGGAATTTTATATCTTGGCCCATTGGAGAGAGGCAAGTTATAAGATTTTTGGATCTTGTCCCAAAGGTAAGAAGCCAGTTCACAAGAATCATGTTTAGCTTATAGGATTCTCATGATATACTATTAACTCTATGTGATTGATATCACTAATGATAGATAGTTAAAGTGTTTAAAATGTTAGTAACAACATACATAGTGTTTTCCCATATAACTTGGAATGATATTATACTTATCTTTTCTATGGTATATGTTTATTATGATGATAGGTCATGTGATCTACAGTGAGATGCTTCTTAATGATGACTATATAGTCCCTTGATGTGAGGTATATATAGTGAAACTTTTAGTTTGATACAAGCATATGATTCCTTAGTTATGGATCCCTTATGGGTGGTTATAATACTATATCTTGAAACAAAATAGGTTTAGTTATTTAAAGTTTCAGAAAAAAAACCTATATGTCATTTTACCGTATAACATCTTGTTGGTATTATACTTAACCAAAATTTTTGACTGTAGAGTACTTGATATGGATCATGGTAGAGTGATGTCATTATATATGTATATAGTAATAGATGATAACATTATCTTTGATGGTGTAACTCCCATTTGTGGAGGCCCATTTAGAATTAGTTTTATGAGTGGAGATACGATTTGGTATGTGATCCCAGTGTGTATATATATGAGGATAAGATTGTGATCCTTGAGGGGGGTAGTCTCATGTATAGATACTTGGTGAGGATGAGATCTCTAAGTAGAAAATGGATTTTCAGGTGATGTTAGTTTATACACCTATAGATGATATTGTGATCCTTGAGGCGGTAGTCTTGAGTAAAAATTCTTGGTGAGGATGAGTTCCCTCGATATTCTATGACTTGATGTGTGATTCCTGATATATTTTTATATACCTAAGACCCTAGAGTAGGTAGTTTGGAACATGAGATGTTTTGTGATGTACGAGGTAGGAATGAAGTGGTGTTACCCATGATTTATGACCTACATAAGAATAGACATGTGGGTTATCTGGGATAGCCTAGTGTTTCGAGATACAGATTAGGATAGGTGAGATATGTGTTATTGATGAGATCAGTTGTGGTGTATATGATGGTAACCTGAGTGATAGGTTTTAGTCTAGGCTTGTGAATTCCTTAGAGGAGGGAATCATGGGAAGATTCTTTGGGTTGAGATCGATGTATGGGATGTGATAATGAATATGGGGTAAAATCATGGTGATACCTTATAGGTTTTGGACATGAATGTAATAGTTAGGTGACTCACCCTGAGATTAGTATAAAGGAGGTATTACCATATGCGATCTGGTCATGATTATGCCTTGTATTTTCATGATTAAAGCTACTTGAATTATATCTATTTTGGTATCAAGGTTTGGTTTTGAGGAAAAGATCAAAAGGATACATGACCCTATATAGTTTGGATGTATTCCCAAGTTTTGTAATGTTAGAGTGTGGATTAATGATTGTGGTTTTGGAATGACGCCCAATTGGTGGGTGATCATGCGAATTTTTCTTAACATGTACGGGATGTAAAATTATTAGGAAAGTGCATAGGGATGCTTCCTTTATGATGATATTCATTTATGATGGGGCTAGTTCAGTGGGGTAATCACATGATCCTAGGTTTTATGAGATTATACTAATGAGAGTATGAGTAGGTTGATGTGATGGTGTGGTATGGGAGCATACACCCGTTAATTTTGGATGAGATTATGGTAGTGTGTGTTAGATATATGGGGATCTATTGAATTATGAATTAGTGAGAATACATGTGTGAGTTGAGTAGCAAGGGATCCAATGATATATTTATGGTCTTGGTTTCTTGGGGATTAATGATACTGACAAATTTCTCTACATGGTAAAGGAGACATAAAAATGAATCGAGTATAATGGCATAGCCAATCCAAGAGTTGATCTGAAATAGAAGTTTCTTTGGAAAAATGAGTGTGAATTAGTATGATTGAAATTCATTTGATGATGTAACTATAACATCCTTACACCCCATACCACTAATTGGTTCTCAAACTAATGCTCTCTAATTACCTCAACTAGAAGCAGGGGTCTAAGATGGTATTGTGGGGATACTAAAACCCCTATATCAGAGTGCACAATAATGAATAAATTAGGAAGAATCATACATACCAAATCCTGTAGAAGAATAAATAAACTGAATATACTAATATAAAATGGAATGTGGTCATACTACATATAATATTGATCATCGGCTCAGCTGATCACATAGAAAAATAAAGTAAAAAAATAGAAAGAAAAAAATAAAAGTATAGGAGGCTCAAATATATTTCCATATCCTTTCTTAATCCTAATATTTTTACCCCATCTGAGTTGATCCAGCTCGATCGTGCAATCCCAAGACACGACCAGACCTAAACCTATAATAAGTGAAGGCTCTTAGGGAACCCAAATGTCATGGCCACTAGAGCAGGGTGTGAGTAAGAAACTCGTTAGTGAAACACCAACATGGTTCTATAAATTATGGGAAATACAAAGAAATGTGTATGTGGTATGCTCAAAAAAAATAAACTCCTAAAAATAAATAAACTGAAAACCCAGAATACCTGCTACAGACTGATGTCAAAATGTCTCTAAGCACATCATGTAGACCATGCTAACCCATATTCCATGTACCAAACCATTTTTGATATCCTTGGTTACATGACGATGATCAAACCTACCTACTTCATCAAATTTCATGGCGCCTATGATAATGTAATGATGATAATACGACCCAATATAATAGACTAGGGTATCCCCAATATATATTTCAAGTATCATATACCTCCTCAATAGAAGATTTCTTAGACCGGGCATAAACCCGTAAGTATCAAAATCCTAGTGAATTCTCCTAGAAATATCTATCTTAGTATACTAGAACAACCCCAGGCTCAAAATCCATGGAAGCCCCACTAATAGTATCACAAACATCCCCTATGAGAGTTTTCTCAATGATTATAACTATAGACCACCCATGTTGGAGTTTTATAAGAAAAGGGCATAAATCCACAAGTATCACAGACCTATCCTACTAGATATTTATTTGCCAGGTAAATAATACTACCCATGTTGGTGTTTTCCAAAACATGAGATAAAATATTATACCTATGGGAATTTTACAAATCATAAGATAAAAGACCTCCCTTATGGGCATTTTCCAAAATACAATATAAAAACCGCCCCTATGGTAATTTCTAAAATGAAAATAAAAGACCTCCCCTATGAGTTTTTTCAAAAATAAAAAATAAAATACTTCCCCTAAAGTAATTTTCCATTTTACAAAACAAAAGACCACCCATATGGGTGTTTTCAAAAATAATAAATAAAATATCACCAGTATGTGAATTTTTCATTTTATAACAAACCACCCCAAGTTGTATACCAAGTCGCATCATAAAATAGAGAATAAACCAATTTTAGTGAAATTCATAAACCCATCATCACTATTAATATCCAACCCATCCTACCTATGGTCAATCCACCTAGGATAAAACACCTCAATGGTCCTTATAAGGGAAATTAGGCCCATCTATCTCAATCCATCTTTCAGCCTCCTATTATAAGTGTTTGAGGTATACAAGGTCATAGTTACGACCTCCACCATCGAAGGATGAGCTGGTTAAAACAATGCTAAGAGACCCATGTGGCCTTGGTATATTATTCAATTATATAATTCAAAAACCTAACAATTTAATTAATTAATTAAAATAGTTCCACTATTTTAGTGATGAGAATACGCATATCATACATCACAATAAAAATGAATTAAACCATAAGGAAAGTACCAAGGACCACATACCATATAATAAGCTTTTATTTTTATTTTCTAAGCCTTGTAATTTCTTCCCAAGACCATCCATCCTTGTCTAGGGAAACCAGTCACTACCATCCACCTGAGTTCCTAAACCTCACCAACACATCACATTTAATTAATTACAAAATTTTATAATTAATTAAACCAAATAATTTAAATTTTCATAAATACCTAAAAACACTCTAAGTCATCCCATCACATTGAAACTACTATGAATGAGGTGTGGTCCACTCCGGATGCACCCTTATGCCTAAGAAACACAAACAACCTAAATTAAAAACTGTCAATCAATGGAAAATTTAAACCAAAATAACCAAAACATGGGGAAAATATACATGCCAACTTACCTTCACTGAAATGGAGTGAGATAGTGTAAAACCCTTGTCATGGGTTCTCCTTTAGCAAGGCTAAGGAAAATGTCTATAAAAATGGTTTATTTCACCATGATTCAATGGAATCAAAATCAAAATTGTAAATGAAATTTCACAAAATCAGTAGTGATGGAGAGAAAAGAACATAGAAGGAGGAGGGGTAGATATTACATGGAAGCATCATATGATCACACTGAAAATCACCATGAATATAAGAAAAAGGTGGGGTAAGATTCTATTAATCATCCATCACATGCACTGATTCTCGATCGAAAAGATAAAGGGGGTTGTGATCCCATTTTAATTAAAAAAACATGTTAGTTATGTGTCATGGAATGAAATATATGGCCATGCCATGAATTTTAGGTTTGTTCCCCCAAATCCCTCAGTTAGAAAACTTTCATGTCCTAAAACACCCTGAGAAATAAAATCACCTCATGAATAACTATTCATAGTGTAAATGGTATGTTGTATCTTTTTTCAGCATCCCTAGTCACTATTTCCTCCTTTGATGCTCACTAGAACACCTAGGTCATCAAAAGAGCCTATAAACCCATCTAAAAACACCATTTTAAGACATCCAAAACATCAAAAACACATTCCAAGTCCCAATTATAAAAAAAACATCCCCTAAATTAAAATTCAAAAAAATGAATTTCAAACACCAGTACAGACATGGGAAATTACAAACTTCCCACCATAAAACTTATTTTCCCAAATAATTATTGTTGACCATTAATCCAACAAACCCTACTTGATAGATTCACCAAACCATGATCAACCCATAACATTAAATCTTTGAATCCCAAATGTGATTCCATTATGAAACTACAATCATATAAAACATAACTCATAAAAATTTGAGTTACCACTTTCCACCATCAGAAAACTACCAAGATGGTTCTCGATATAACCTATGAATACTAGGACACCATTGTATCATCAAATGATTCATCAATAGGTTCATGGTGTTCCCTGCTATATAACTCAACTCATAATGGGTAATTCTAACCCATAAAATTCTCCATCATCGAAATCACCTATCCAATAAATTATTACTTGTCTAACAACCCATTCAGTGAGACTCTCATCTCACCACACCCTAATATGTTTAAAAATAACCGAAAAAATTAGTGTTTCCTCTCACCTCTGATCCTAAACCAAACTAGATGTGTATCTACTGCTCATGCATGAGGTCTGGATATGCTCCCTTTCCCTCAAAAATTTATAACCAAACCTTATAATTTACCCTTTTATACCAAATACGATGTACCCATAACATAGTACTAGCTTCCCAAATTTTCCTTATATTTTTCATCCCAACAAATACCTTTACTAAATTTCATCATATGATTCACCCCCTAAATCATGCAACAAAATGGGTTCTCCCACTGAACCATTCCACAAACCCCAATTCACCATGCAAATCACTTTCTATTAAAACCAAAACTATCATGAGCCTCATGTTAAAGAACCACCTCATCAAATATCTCATCCTAATGTAAAATCTATAATTTTACCTCAAAATAGATAAAATCATATTCACTTACTCATATCAATCATCCAATGACCAGTCCTATCATCCGATGGACCTACCAAACCATAGTCATTACATCATGGATCACGCTCTATCCACTATCACACTCAAAGTATGGACATGACCAAACCCTCTCATACTCAAACACCAACCTAAAACATAATTCATCAATTTTTCTCAGATCATGGGAACACCACCCATAGAAATAGAAAAACTCTAATTTACAATGCCCCCCCCTAATGGCCAATGGGGAACTCCCCATAATATTTATTGACTTATACTTCTCCTTAAGTATAAAATTCAATAGGTTTAATCATCATCACACATGTTTCACTCCTTTTGATCCATACCCATGCATTTCATAAAACCCATCGGCCCTTGACTCCCTCATGACCACCATTGAATCATAACCCAATAAGAATCATACATAACTAGTGTTTACTAACTCAGCGCAACTTAAATATAATGGGTTCACACTCCCATTCCACCATATCTACATTCCAACTATCACCATGCTCCTACCATTCACTTCCTTCCTTGATCTTAACAAAACAAAATCATGTTATCTCCTGTATCACATAGTTACTAGAACCCAAACCATGATCCCATGAGTCACATATCACCTAATTAGGTTTACCATGATCAATGGAATGATAAATAATAAATACAAGAACATCCTAGATTCTCTCATCCAAAATCCTGACATTCTACCCATGTTGAGGCCAACCATATACTTAGATTCCATATGGTGTAATTCCATGTTACAACCATCTATCACAATCTTACTATTCTTATAAAATGCATCCAAATCCAATAGGGTCAAGAACCCAAATTATCCCTCCCTTCAAAACTATACTTGATACCATGACACTCAAGGTGCCTCATATCCCAATAAGTTATCCCTATAAATCCCCATTGCATAACCATAACTATACCATATACTAGATAGCTCCTGCATGCATCAATCGCAGCCTAAATCATCCACCCATGATTGTTTCTCTAAGAAACTCATAATCTTGGGCTAAACCCTCACTCAAGTTTCCTTCATAAGAAAACTAAACACTTACCCACTATGGTCCAAGTTGTATCTCACAGGTCACTAGGGTCTCCCACCTTTCCCATAAACCAGGCCTCACAGAAGGTCACATATCATGGGAAACACCTATATGTTATCCTCTCAAACATCACCCAGCAATCTGAATTCTAAATACCTATTCTATGGTCCTTATGTTCATAAACATAAATAATAACATGACAAACCATCATCCTACAATTATGAAAACCATCCTCAATGATAATATCCACATAAAACTACTCTCTAGAAGATCACATCTCACTAGCCAGGGTCTATATACACACAACCATTCCATCCAAGATGATATGTGACATAAAACCAAAATCATGAGGTTTGGTTAAATAGAATTTCATTCTAATCTATATTGGAAAATAACATACAGGTTGTTATTAGAACATTAAATAACCAAACATTAATGACAACTACCTCCCTAGGGGTTTCCCACTAAGGAATAATGTTCTTTTACTAACCTATAAGGGTCATTGAACTTCCTTTAAACATGAAAAACTACATCATAATCCTCATTAATCTTCTCACCATATATCCACATGACCTTCCACTAAAAGTAAATATACATATATATCGGTTTAGTTGATTATAATTCCACCACGTACTTATATGGTAAAATTTCATATGATTTACTGACACTTTAAATAGCTAAACCACTTGTTAGTGATGAAAATCACCGACATATAGGCATACATGTCATTCGGATTCTACATGCTTAATCATGATGCATGAAATGCCTCTAGCCTCTATGGATAATAGCCAAAAATCCATTATCGGTTTCTTGTTAATGGGCCAATGCCAAAATCCAAAAAATCATAAAACCCAAAAATCATGTGTGTCACGTGAGGTGAAAATCATATAAAATGTAACATTAATAATCTAGAACATCAATCTCGTACTTATTAACCTAGACTTCCTTCTAAAATAGGTGTTCATGAAACATCAACTCGATATCCATCAAAGGCATTGACACATTCCAAAAACTCCTAACTACCTTACCCGAAATAGTAAAAAATTAAAAAAACATCCTACGATACTACTTTGTAACATTATTCCAACCCATACCATTGATTAGTGCTTAGATTAATGGTCTACACTTACCTCAGGTATGCCTTCTCATATGTTAGAGGCTACCGACTAGTAGCGAGGGTCTAAGATTCTATTGAGGGGAGAGTATACCCCCTATATCAGAGTGTGAAATCAAACATAAATAACCAAGAATCATCCATACTAGATCATGTGGAAGAATAAATAAATTGAGAATGATAATATAAAATGGAATTTATTCATATACCATTTAAGATTGATCATCTATTGGGATGATCACATAGAAAAATAAATTAAAATAAAAAGTAATGACCTAAAAAAAGTACCAAAGGCTCCACTATTGTCTTTGATCCTTCTATCATCCCAATATTCATATCCAATTCATGACTCTCTAACTCAATCATGCAATCTCATGATTCATCCTAATAAAGACCTACAATAATTAAAGGCTACTCAGGTAACCAAGTTCCATGGCCACCTAAGTGGGGTGTGAGTACAAATTTTAGTAGGGAATCACTAATGTGCTTTAGTACCATACCAGTAGTTTAGTGAAATATTCATGTGAGGTAATTAGAATAATAAATTAAATATTAAAATTAAATGACTAAAAAACCAACAATACCTTATTTGGATTGATATTGGAATGTCTTTAAGCACCTCTCATAGACTATGCCAACCGATGTACCATATACCGAATTATTATTGATCCTTAAGTTCATGAACCTGATCGTTAATACCTACTTTAGATAGTTTTGGGGTATCTTTGAGCATTCCATAATTACTGCACCTCCTGATATAATAAACCTAGGTCTCCTCGATATATATATAATGTATCACGGACATCACCTAAAGTGAGTTTTATCAACCCGTGCATAATCCCATAAGTATCATAGACCTAAGAAAAAATACTTGAAAGCTACATCTCAGTATATTGGATTAACCCTAGGATCCAAATCCATTTAATCCCCACCAAAAGTATCATAATACAACCCTATAAAAGTTTTCTCATCCTGTAGTAACACGGGAATTCCTAATAGAAGTTTTCTTATCCAAGGTAATATTCCCATAAGTATCCCAAACCTCCCATGTGGGAGTTTTCTTAGCTAGGTAAAAAATATGTCCCCAAGGGAGTTTTTCATATATAAATAAAATACCTTCCCTGTAGTATTTTTCCACAACATGAGATAAAATAATGCATCGATGGGTGTTTTCAAAACACAAGATAAAATACCACCCCTATAGGCATTTTCAAAAACATAAGATAAAAACTTCTACTATAAATGTTTTCAAAAATTATAAATAAAATATTACCCCTATGGTTATTTTAAAAAACATAAAATAAATGTCCTCCCATATGGGTGATTTCCATTTTATAAAATAAAATACCACTGTTATGGTACTTTTCTAAAATAAAAAATAAAAGACCTCTCCTGTGGAAATTTTCCATTTTATGAAAACCCACCCTAATCCATTTACCAATTATTTTCATAAAAGTAATAAATAACCAGGGTTGACCGAACACCTAAACCCATCATAACTATTCATACCCAACCCATCTTTTCTATGGTTAATTCACCTAGGACAACACACTTCAAGGGTTCTCACAAGCCCTTCTATAGTCATCCATATCAATCCACCTCATACCCCCTATTGGAGGAGTCCAAGTCATACATGTTCATATTCCAGGCCTCACCCATGAATGGTCAAGGAATCCAATCCATTTTTAAGATCCTTCTGTATTTTTGGTACTTTATTCAGTTATACAATTTAAAACATAATAATTAAATTAATTAATCAAAATAGGTCCATGTCTTTGGTGAAAAAACTAGGAATCTCATGAATCTTAATAAACATAAATTAAATAATAAGTAAATTGAAAAGGACCACCTACCTCATTAGAATATTTTACTTTTATTTTTCAAGGATGGAAGTTATTTCCCATGGTCTTCCATCCTTTTATTAGGACAATCAGAAACTTCCATCCATGAGAGGCCCTAAACCAAGACAACAAAATAAAATTAATTAATCATATCATTTTATATTTAATTAACTCAATTATTTTAAATTGGAATAAATTCATAAAACACATTGGGTCACCCCATAATTATGAAACCACTGTAAATGAGGTTTTGTCCACTCCTGGAACACCCTCGAGTCTAAGTAACATGAAAGAACTAAATTAATATCATCAATTTAACAACCAATTTAACCTAAAATCATCAAAAGCCCATGAAAATATCAAATGTTGGTATACCATCACAGAAAAATATTGAAATAGTGTGAAAAACTCCTCTCAGATTCTTCTCTAGCTAGGCTAATTAAAATCCCCATCATAAATGTCCGATTTAACCATGTTCTAATAGAATTTGAATCATAACCCTAATTGAAATCACCAAAAAATTAGTAGTGATGGAGATAAAAAAACATGAAATGAATAAGGGGTATATATTACCTAGAACCATCACCTAATATCAAAAACAAATATCCAATAATAGAAGAAGAAGGTGGTGGGAGGAGCTAGTCTCTGGTCCTCTCATGCCCCGCTACCCAAACCAAAGTAGAAAGGGGTTCGATCCCCTTATAAATTAAAAAAAATGTTGGTAATGTGTCATGACTTGACACATATGTTCACACCATGAATTTTTGGGTTTTCCCCTTAGATTTATCAGTCATACCACTTTCACATCCTGAAACAACCTATCAAATAAATTCATGTCATGAATCACTATTCACGGTGTGAATACTCTGTTGCAGTTATTTTTAGTATTCCTAGTCACACATTCCTCCTCTGGTGCTTAATTTAACCCCTAAGTAATCATTTGATCCTTTAACCCATTCTAAAAACTCCATTTTAGGATTTTTTTTAATAACCCTAAAAAACTCATTTCATGTCCTAATTCTGAAAATAAACCATCCAACAAAGGAAAATTAAAAAAATATTGATATTCGAACACCTATACAGACATGGGGAATTATATAAACTAGTTGAGGTGATTCTCGAGGAGTGTTATAAGGTAAACCATATACTAGAGAGTGTTCCATTTTTCATTCAAGGTAATAAAACTTTTTATTATGTGAATTTAGTGAATGACAAGGATGATGTTTCAGGGATTTGTGTACAAACAAAAATAGCTGATTTTGTTAGTGCTTGGGTTTGAGTGAGGTGAGAATTTCTAGTCATTATGTGCAGTAATGGATGGAGTTTCAGTTATTAGGGAATGACCCCAAATTGGTATGGTCATTAGTGTGGTTATACCATTCATCGAAAATTCAAGGTGACACTTTAATGTTGATGAGCTATAAAAAAAATTTATCTGGTCCCATTTGAATAAAATATCTTAGATTCAAATGAGATATTGGATGAGTAAGTGTGTTGGCATCAGGCTCAGGATAGTTTTGGTTTGATCTGAAGGTAGTTCTTGAGGTGAACTGTGATTCGTTACATGGTTTCATGGATGAACTAGTGATTCGTGACATGGTTTGGGGGGTGTACCAATTTCATCATGTGATTCCAGAGGTAAACTCATTTCATCATGTGATTTTGGGGGTTAATCATGTGATGAAGTTTAGTGAAGGTTTCTATTGATAAAAAAATGTTTGGTAAATCAAGGGAGGATAGTATCCTGATTTAGTTACGTCATAATTGATATGATGTAGGTATTCTATAGAGTTTTCATGACCTTTCATGGAAAGGATTACATATGCGGTCTTTGTTTATAGATAGTGGAGACTCATTTTATTTAGTTAAAAATTATATATGATAGATAATAGCATCTTTTGACTAGTTTTTTTCTATGTATTTGAGTGTGGTGAGATGGACATTACACTGAGCATGTAGTTTTACTATTGATTATGGATTTTCATAAGAAATCCCTATAGTGGAGAGTGTTTTTATCATAATTGGATCAGATTATCATAAACATATAGTGTGGATCATAATAACCTAGATGATGAGTTTTTTATACCAATATGGTGTTTAGGGAATTATGGAAATTTATAATCATCATCTTAATGTTTTAGTAATGGAAGAAAGTGTTAGATCTGCTTTATATGGATAGTATTCCTTATGTTTTTTAGTTACACAGAATAATCTCATTTGGTGTTCCATGGTAGAATGTGGTGAATTGGTCATGGATTGGAAACCCAAGTGGGTTTTAAATATTTTGTTGAATGGATGAAAAGTATTCTTAGTGATAAGAAGTTATATAGTGGAGAGGTTATAAAACTAGTCACCTTTTTAGGGTGTAAAATCATAGGGAAATTTGAATTTTTTATTTGGTGGATGGTTCGTTTTGAGAACTGAGACTCGAAATTAGGTTTCAGCCATTTGAAAGTAATTAAAATGTGTTTTTCAGATTTGGATTATGGTTGGGTGGATATACCAAGTATTAAATAGTGTCAAAGAAGTGGTCAGGTTGGCTACTAAAAAATGCATTTGTAGGTCATTCATGGAATTAATGGCTTGTTCACACACTGAATTAATTATAGGGTGGTTTTAGGGTGTAAAAGTGACATAGTCATGGGAAAAGGACACTACCCAAACTTTCATAGCATGAACCTCTTGTTCACATCATGGAAGGTTGATGACTGGTGTTTTTAGATGGTTAAAACTATCTTTTGAGCCTTTATTCATGGGATTTTTTTGGGAAATCACATGATGGGAGGATTCTATACAACCAGCCTCTCTTATCCCCCTTCCCTATCTCATTCCTCTAATGTTTTGGGAAAATATAGGTTTATTTATATGGAATCAACGTTATGCTTCATACATTTTTGGTTTTTTTCTTGGTCCTCTATTCTTGCGTATGATGCTAGTCTAATTCAGTTTTGGTTAGGGTTCTGATTTCACCAGATCATGGTGGAATTTTTCGTTTTGGATGGGTCTCTTACTTGGATTATGTAGAGGGGATCTTGAGATTAATATGCATTCCATTTCTCACAATTTCAATTGAGTTAAATAAATTTATGAATTTTTAAAGGTTTTTGTATTAAATTAATTAAATTTTGACATTGAATTGATGTTTTGTGTTAGTGGTTTTTTCCAGAATGAGGTTATAGGTGTTCCATGGGGCATTGACAAGTGTTTTTTTTATTCCAATGTGACAAGAGTGCATGGTGAGTTTTTAGTAATCATTATTATTTTGTGTAAATTTTTTAATTAATTATGAAAGTTTATATATAAATTTTTTGTGATTCCTAGCATCAATTACAGCATCTCAGTGATGGTAGGTGTCTGGATGGACTTAGAAGAGCTCAGGTGAGAGCGGTTGAGTTGTGAATTAAAAATGAAATATCCTGTATTGAGTTAGTTGGTAACTTGTATATTCCACTATGGTATTTTCATTTATTTATTTATTCTTGTAATGTGATGTGTTTTCTTTGTACCTAGGTCAATTGATCTTTACATTTAAATTTATTCTTTAATTAAAATTAAATGCTTATGAATAAATTGAACAAGGTTCCAATTCCAGGAGGGACCTTGGTAACTAGATTGATTTCCTCATCCACTGATGGTATAGGACTTAATTGTAATTGTATTAATTGAGATGTTTATACCCCCTTTATGGGTGTAATTCATTTATGCAAGCATAGTGTCGTTTTGTATAGGTTTCTTGGTGACCTTTGAATAGAGGGATGTGACGAGATGGGAATGGGTGGCCTTAATAGGCCTTGATAGACCTTCAGATATCTTAGATATGTTGGCTAGGATAGATGACTATGGGTTAAAAATTCCTTCCCCATCAATATGTGATTACTCAAGTGAGTAGACTCTAGGAGATTGATGGATAGGTTGGGTGTTCGGGCTAACCTAGAGTAACTTTTAAAGAGGATGGTATTAAGGAAACATCCCTTATGAGACATTACTAGGAGGCCAGTGTGGCCTCAGTGACACTTTTACAATGATATTGAGGGTTGATATTCCCTTCAAGTGATGGGTGTTGAATTGAGAGGTGTTTATGATATAAGAGGACCCATGAAGGGTGACTTGTCTATGATGAGACCTCAGGGACCCCAGTGGACTACCCAGTGATATGTTGTCCTTGGTGAGATGGTGTTCTTGGGAAATGGGTGGTTATGATTATGGGTTTCACCATAGAACCCAAATAAATGATTTGAGTCTCTTATGGTTATACATATTATAGTTTGTGCACTTAAGAGGGAGACCTTATTTATAATATGGGTTTGGGAAGATGGATGGCCCCTTTGATATGTTTTATATAAAATATCATGGGAGGGAAAATCTACCCCTCTAAGTTACAGGATATTCATGTGATTCCAAGGATTTATAATATCAAGAATGTATGTCTGATGAGTATAGGATGTTGGTGATGAATCTTGATGCATATGAAACACTTAGGGTTACCTCATGGGGTTCGTTGATAATGCTTGATGACTATATAACACTTGGGACTATATCTTGGGGTTTGATGATAATAGCTAATGACTATGGAATTCTCAGGATTGTATCATGGGGTTTGGAAAAAATTTCTTATGACTATTGATCACATAAGATTACATCCTAAAGATTAGCATGTAGCCTACTACTATTGGATTCCTTGTACATACTCCTTGAATCAAAAAGTTATTCCTAATACTATGTGGATGTATGGGATAATTCCTAGGAATCATTTTTTTGCCTATTAGTATATGGTTGTTGGGTCTAGTTTTGGTTGGCATGATTTCATGACATGCCCGAAGACACAATAGCACTGGTCGAAAAAGTTTTAGGCTGATATTGGGTTTTATGTGAGAAACTGAGGGACAACAGTGGATATTTATTTATACTTGTACATTTTTTATTTATTTAATTATTTTATGATCATATCATATGTGTACATTTCTTACTGGTTATGTATAGGACAACATTGGTGGTTTTTTAAAATATTATACTCACACCCTTCTTAGGAGGACATGGAACTTGGGTGCCCAAGAAGATTTCACTGATTATATGTTCAGGTTGGGAAGAGTACTGGGATTGGATTTTTTAGCAAGATATCTTGGATGAGATTAGATATTGTGATGAGGTGAAGATCAGGGATGTAGTAGAGCCTCTTGTATATTTATTTTGTTATTTTTTTCAATTAGTTTATGTGTTTATCTCGAAGGTTGGTTAGTTATTTTGTTTGATTGTATGCTTATGTATTTCAATTTTTATATTTATGGGTATGTTTATTATTTTCTCTTAATCTAGGTTATGTTATAGATGATTCATGGGTTTTTTATTTCTATTGTATTATTGTGAAATCAGATATGGGGGTATATCCTCACCAAAGTAACACCCTAAACCCCCACTTCTAGTAAAAAATCTATGGTTTATGGGGAGTCATGCTTGAGGTCATGTAGAGACTCCCCTAGTTTGGGAACTACTCAATAGAAAAAGTTCAAGGTAAGGATGTTACAATGAAGTCACTTATTATTATCAGTAAATCACCCAAAATATACTCTTCAGTGATTCCACTCTTAGGAACCATGCCCATACATTACATCAAATAAACATGTAAATACATAAATCATTGAAGCATAATAATTCAACTACATTGAATAATATTGTAATTATTAACATTTTAATAATAATTAGGATTGAATTCTCCACTATGAAATTTTTATAATATAATCAAAATTACTAACAAATGGTGATGAAAATAAATAATATATAACAAATATATGTTTTATAAATATTAATAATTTAAGATTATAAAATGTAATATATATGAATAAGGTTATAAAATAAGTTATTAATATGATTATCTTATTATAAAGTAGGTTAAAGTTCCTTTATGAAATTCTATATTAAAGATAAGGGTTTAATTTCCAATCTCGCTTTGAAAATGAGATCATTTATGACTAAATTTCAATCATGAGAAATTTTATGTTATTTTTATCTGAAAATAATTTTATTTTTATCTCCTCTATTTACTTTCTAGGTTTACATTCCTTCTTACCATTTCACTATAATTTGATTCACAATCCAATTGAAAGGATTCTTGTGAGTTGATAAAACCTTATCTCTTATTTTTTTTTTGTAATTTTATTCCTTTATGTTCATATTTTTCATATACTTTTATAGATATACTTGTACCTAAATATATGATTTATTATGTTAATTTTCTATTAGCATTTAATTTCTTTCTAAAATTGTGAATGGAGTATTTTTTTATTTTTATTTTTCATGGATACTTTCTCCTACAATTTTTTTAGTTTTCTTCATTTTTTTATGAAGATTTCATTCTAAGATTTCATGGTTCTACCAAGTAATTTTAATTTAATTTCTTATTATTTTTATAAAACTATTATTTGAAAAATTATTTCCATTAAAAATAAAAGTTATCAATGATTAAAAGAAAATTAATATTTTCAAAGTAATTTTTAATGATATTATAAAGTGTTTTCCATGTATTTAAATATCCTTTAATATTTTTAATGCTTCACTACGTATATTATATAATGATTAAATAAACCTTTTTTATTTGGATGTATTATGATAATATCTTTTGAAAATTTTTATGAAACTCATTTCATTATCATGAATTAATTAAGTTACTCTGGAGTTATGAATGTTTTTATACTCATGTGGTACACATTTGTATGATTATAATTATGTCATGAGTGGGTCCAAAATTATATAGATATTAAATTCATTGGGTAAATATTTATATCTCATGAGATTAAATTTAAGTTATGGGGAGTGAACCCAGTCCTCTAAGTTTATTGTAATGGAGAGTGAACCCATTTCACTATGGTATTTTTTCCACTATGTTATGATGATATTTTTAGTGGTAAATTTTATAAGAAATGATTTCATATTATTATGTATGTGCCACATTATTATGCCATATTTGTATGTTAAGACACATTCCTATTTTATTTTTTATGGCTTGTGATAATTGTCACATCATTCAACATTCCTATACCTCATTTCACATGATATGTCTAAATCCTTATATTGTAATTCATGATTTAAGATAAATGTTTTTTTGGTATGATTTCTTTATGTTATGTTCATGTATACCTATTATGTTCTCATACCCACATTTTCATATTATGCTCAAATATGATCTTCGATTTGTATCTCTTTTGTTTATCCCTTATTGAGTGTATGAGCTCACCCTTTCTTATATTTTCATTCCCCAGGTAATAAGGAAGAGTATGATGTATGATATGTATAGATGGTTATCATGTGTGAATATTACTTAAGGGAGATATTGAATAATTTTTTCAAAATAAGTTGGTTGTGTACCTAATCTCCAAATACACTAAACCTATAGATTTTAGGGTGTTATTTATTATGAAGTGTAATGAATATCATATAAAATGATGTAATATGTATCATTATATGGTTGGATCTTCTTAGTTAGTATTAGAGTAGAGATTAGGTTATTGGTATTAAGAGTATAAAACTTATGGAAACCAAGGTTGAACTAAAAGGGTTATAGGTTGATCCAATTATGTCATAATTGAACTGAAAGTGTTATAGGTTGAAATGAAGAAAGAGTTAGATAAGATATCTTAGAATTAATATTGTATATTAATATAATGGTTTGTTTTTATTTTATAAGATATTATCATGATTCCCAATAACTAATTTTTTAGGATTTATTTGGAAACAGGAAAATGAAAATGAAGTTGTGAATGGTATGTCTCTAGAAACTCCTAAGTATTATAACTAAATAAAGAGGTATATTTAGCACAAATGGTTATGAAAAATAAAAATATAAAAATATACCTATTATGAGGGAAAATATGAATTTCATATTCTTACCAAATATAGTAAGCTAGATATCTCATTGGAAGTTTAAGATGCATGGATCCTTGCATGGTGAACCTACTAACAGCCATATCTAGATTTTTTGAAACAAGAGTACCTCTATAGAGATAGTCCAAGAAGTTAACCAATTCATCACTACTAAAGTGAGTAGAGGTGAAGTCTCCTATTTCATGACTTTTTGTGTATGGGAGTTGTGATCCCCTCCACCGGACCAAGCTTTGGATTTATCTTAATGCTTTTCTCCTGAGCAACCAGCCATGGTTTGTCAAAGGGGATTTTAATATTGTCTCCAATACAGAGTAAAGTAAATGACGGGGGTCTTTTCAGAGGATGGTTGTTAGGGATTTTACAAAGTTCATTGCTAGGAGTGGCCTCATTGATCTGGGGTTCTCTATAGACTGCTTTACATGGTGCAATAACTGAATGGGCCATCATCATTTGGGGAGTAGATTGGATAGATGTTTGGACAATATGGAAGTCATCTCTAAGTTCTGAAACACTTAGGTGAGTCACCTGGTTTGTGGAATTTTTTATCAATCCCCCTATCAGTTTTGATTTCTCCAGAGCAGGATCATCAGAATATGGTTCATTTCCTCCAACAATGGGTCAGTAAACCGAGATATCAAGACTTGGTTTGTTGTATTTGGAATTCTTCTAGATAGGTTGGTATGTGGATCTCCGTTCATGATAAATAATTTCGCCTCAAGTATCGACCCAAGTCATGGGGAAAATACCTCCCTCTTGTTGATAATGATATTAACGATGCCATTCAAGAGGTTGAGAGCCTCAAAGCTCATCTGGAAGAGGAGTGGGATGATCATAATTTTGAGCAGATTACTATCAGAAAGGAAGCCCTAGATGTTATGATCTTGTATTAGGATAAATTGGACAGGGACTCTTTGAGAATTAAATGGCTCTGAGAGGGTGATAGAAACACAAGATTTTTTCATGCCTGTATTAAAGAGAGTAAGAGACCTATCAAACCAAACATTATTCTGGATGATGGATCTTTCACAGGTGATAGGGATACCATGGGAGGTATGGCCCTATCCTACTTGAAGGATTTTATGGCTGGTCCCAATAGTCGTTTTCCCATTGGTTATATCGAAAATGATAAAGGGATCTTCAAGGTTGTTCCCCAATGTTTCTTGGACTAGGACAATGAAGGGTTGAGATCTCTTCTAGATAAAAAGAATGTTTATAATGAATATTCACCCGGACAGTGCCTCGAGACCGGACAGGTTCCCTGGATCCTTCTATAGAGTGTTGTGGGATGTGGTAAAGGTGGACCTTATTTTGTCCATCCAATACTTCTTCAGGGGTGGTAGTTTTCCACGGATTTCATGCACCACTACTATGATTCTCATTACCAAAAATAGAAACCCTTCATCTATCATGCACTATAGACCAGTGTCCATGTGCAACTTTCCTCATAAAGTTCTTGCATTTTTCATTAATTCCAGGCCTTCCATTCATCTTCCAAGGTATATCTCCATGGAGCATCATGGTTTTGTGAGGGTTCAGTCCATACAAAGTGTTATTTCTCTTTCCCAGAAAATGATTAAAGATATTAACTACAAAACCCATGGATCTAATGTGGTTTTCAAGCTGTAAGTGAATAAATATTATGAGTGGGTGGAGTATGGAATCATCATCAAGGTGATGGAAGGTATGGGTTTTTCTTCCTGGACTATTGAACTTATTTTCATATGTTTCAGATCCATGTGGATGGTGGTATCATTCTTAGGGAATTCCTTTAGGTTATTCAAAGATATTAATGGCCTAAGACCCAAAATTTTCATCTTAATATAAGAGGTTCTCAGTTGGCTCATTCATAGAAGCATCAATAATGGAGATATTATGCCCTATCATATGAGCATGAGGGCCATGACGATTTATTACTTAATGTTCACAGATGAACCCCTAGTCTTTATCAATGGTCGGAATATACTCAAGGATTGAACAAAAATTTGGAGGATTACTACCACTGGAGTGGCCATCTTATCAGTAAAGAGAAGAGTCTCTACTTCGTCCCTAGCAACTGCTCTCCTAGAAGGTCTTCAGATGTTCAGATCACCCATGCTATGCAAAGAGGATGTTTTCCTATGTAATACCTTGGAGCACCCATCAACCATAACAGACTACAAATTAAGGACATTGACTTTATTTCCAACAAGATCGTGAACCACATTCACAACTAGAAAAATAGGTTCATGTCCTTTGTAGGTCGCATTGATCTCATCAATAGTGTCCTATTGGTGACTTCAATCCACATTCTCTCTACCATCAAAGAACTAAAGCGTGTCATTTCTAGTATTGAGAAGCTCATGGCCATTTTCATCTTAGATCCTCTTAGAGAAAGGAAAAAATCATTGGGAATCATGGAGAAATATGGAAAGGCCTACTTGGGAGGGTGGAATTAACATGCACAGCTTGTATGACACCCTCAGTTGCATACAAGAAAGGTTGGATTGTGAAGTGATGGAATAGAGTACGCTGTGGGGGAAAATAATGTACCCTCTGTTTAGTAATCATTCCCCAATGGAGGGGAAAGTTTCTTCATTACAACCTACTTTATCTAACCTATTTCTAGATCTTCCTTTACACTCTCAATGGATCATCGGGATGGGGTACATTTCTTTCTAGCACCTCAACTGGGTTGTGATTGTGCTCGGCTTCTTGGGGTGCCCTGCTCCCACCATTTCCTTTAGGGAGGCCATTATGCACCCGACCTTCATTAAGGATGTGCTGGATGAGGAGAAATAAGAAATATTTAATCTCATTTCTTTGATGCAAGAACCTGGTCGTTTATTTTTCACTCCATCTTCCTCGAGGGCTTTCACCACTCGGGATTATTGTCGGTCTTGGGTCATCACAGAAGAGAAGGATAGATAAAATGACATACATTGTCCCAAGGTGGTTCCTTCAAAATAAAACTTCTTATTATAAAGGATCGGGTATCGGGCCATCCCAACAGATGATAATATCAAAATTTGTGGCATCCCTCTTGCTTCTTGGGGTCCCTACTGTAAAGACTTCAAGGAGGAAAGTACATATCACCTATTCTTCATGAGTGTGTGGAAATGTCATGTGTGGAATTCCATTTGGGAGTTCATAGGACACTATGAAAATAACCTAGTGGAGCTACCATTCTTGGATAGGTGGTTCTATGGTTCGGGAGACAAAGGACCAGAGAAGATGGTACGCACGGTGATCCTTCTAGTGGGGTGTTGGTCTATATAGAAAGACAGTAATAAGATTAGACATGAGGGGGTCTATTATGCTAGAAAGTATATCATCATTAGGACTAAGAACACCCTACTTGATTTGGCTCAGCTCATTGAAAACTGTAGGGACCCCCCTCCTTTCGTTGGATAATCCCCAGTTCACACGATGCCCAGGTAGTTGATAGCAGCACCCATGGCCTCTGGGTGCGATGGAATCCTACCTCTAGTGGCCTTAAACTCAACACTGATGGATCTTGCAGGACGAAAGTATTTCACGGGGGTGGGGCTGTCTAGGACTCCAGGAGCTCGGTCCTCTTGGCCTTATCCTCTTTCTTGGGCCACGGTTTCTCTCTTCAGGCCGAAGCCAAGGCTATGCTCATGGGTATCAATATTTTCCACCAAAAGGGGTTAAACATATCAAAAGTTGAAACGGACTCAAATATCCTCCATGATGTCTTGAATGATACTTTTTATCCTCCATGGTCTATCATCTATATTACCAAAAAGTGAAAAGGAATGATCAACAACAACATCAAAGTTATGCATTCCTGGCATGAGGGTATCAAAGTGGCAGATTACCTAGCATCAATGGAGGTCCCTGGTAATGATATGGTTCTCCTGTATGATATCCTATCTTTGAAACCCAAAGGGGTCAATCTGATTAGAGGGTATTCTCTCATCCTTCACCATTTCAAACCTCCTTAGACTTCTTGGATTCTATTCTTATTTTGGATGTCTTGTCTCATTCTTAATAAAAAAGTAACATTGATGATGAAGTATAAAATAAATCATATTATAAATGAATCAAATTAATGACAATTTATTCCCTCATAATGGTACATTATAACAAAGTATATAAAACCATGTGTTACATTCCATGGATTATTACATACCCGGGATGACCACACCCCTTAAAAATGTATAAATTAAAATGGGGCAACAAATAGAAAATAATAATATCTTTAAAACTAGTAAATTTCATAGATCATCTTCACCAACTAGAATCATTGTTAGTGAAACAAAACCTACAAGGAGAAAAAACCTCATGAATGGAGAAAAAAATCTGTAAAAACCTAAAGGAAAATTAAAGGAATAAGAAGTGTGATTTTTGAAGTAGGAAAAGAATGAATATATATAATTTAAATGGGTTAATATGTCCATTATTATATAGTTATAAAAGGGTATATATTCATTAGGTATAATACTAGTAAACATGTTACCAGTTTGGAATTACTGGTATATAGTTAATATATGTAGTCTATTTTGATCTTAAAAAATATAAATTTCCATTATAAAAAATATATTTGAAATAAAATAAATTATTTTTTAAAATAAACTAAAAGTTACTAATTCACCTAGAAAAATATAATTAATTATAAATATAATTTTTTATATTAATTACATAATTTTTTAGATTTATTACTTTTAAAGAATTATATCAATAAAATTTATTGATAAAATTAAAAGAATTATTATCAAATTAAATAATAAAAAACCATGAAATAATTAGGTAACTATAAGAAATACCAATTTAATTATTCATGGCTAAAAAAATGTTTTGTTTAAAAACATTATTTTTATTATATATTATATTTTTTATTAAAAATTTAAATTTATCATATTTGTAGTATGAAGTTTAATGAAATTTATTATTTATATATATAAATTGATAAATAATAATTCATTAATTTATTATTAATTATTTAGAAATAAATATGAAATTATTTAATGTTAAAAAAGCATTTTCAAAAAAATATTTTTTCTGTATTTTAGTGTACTTTTATTTAAATAAATTAAAATTATCTCTATTAAAAAATAATTTTAATTAAAATATTTCAATATATATATATATTCAAACAAAGTACCAATCGTATTATGATTATTACTTATTAAGGAATAAGAATAAATGCATTTTTATGCTTAAAATACATTTTTTAATTGTTTTTATGAGTTATGCATTCTTATATTAAAATTAATTTTTATCACTTTTAGAAATTGAATACAATAAAATAGATTTAATATATGTAATCATCATTTCAAAACAAGATAATAATTTCAATTTCATTTTTAGGCATAAAAATAAGTTGACGAGGTAAAAGTGAGTTACCCCGATAATGGTAAAATGAGGGAAAAGGGTTAAATTATGGGGTAAAGGCATAAAATATTCATGAAATTATCTATATATTGTTTAAATGAGGTTATTAAGAACCTTTATCAATTATATTTCCAATTTTTATCCACTTTTCATCTAAAATTATAACCTTACACCTTAAGGAATGAGTATATGCAGAAATTCCACTCAAAACTCAACTATAAAAGGACCCCTCATCTACCCCTCCCAAACCATTATTTGACTACAGTTTTATCTTTAATCCGTAAACATGTTTTCTAAAATAATTCCTTATTACATGTTTTTTATCCTTTGGTTCCAATAAATATGCATAAATCCTTCATTCCAAAGGAACCACTTTCAAGAAGGAGAAAATTCATCTAAGTATTTAGTTATTAACCATCTTTTTCAATTTCCTTCTCATATAAACTCTTTATAAATCCCATTATACTATATAATTATGTTATATTAACTTTACAATTCTTATATATAAATCATATTACTGTAATATAAATCTATAATCTTATTCACTCCTTAGTATAACTTGTTTTTGTTTGGGTTGGTTCAACCACCTATATGAACAATGTTACAATATATTCAAAGTTTAACACATGAAAGGTTATCAAGAAATTAATAATTTTAATATATTATATGAAGGATTGATTAATTTTATTAATATTTTTCTAAAATTTTGACACAAAAATTAATGGCCATTATAAACTAACTTGTTGTTATCGTTATATTACCCAAAATATGCTCATCGTGGATTCCATTCTCACAAACCATACTCATAACTTCCATAAAATGAACATGGTAATGTTTAATTAATTGAAAAAAAATTCTTCCACTTCCTTAAATAATATTTTAATTATTAATTTTTTTAAAAATAATTATTATTAAATTTCCAATATGCAACGTTCATGAAACAATCAAAATTACTAATATATGATGATGAAAATAAAAAATAACTAACTAATATATGTGTAATAAATTATTATAATTTAAGAGAATAAAAGTTAATATATATGAACAAAGTTCCTAATTAATTGATTAATATGACTATATTTATTATAAATGAGGTTAATATTCCTTTATAAAAGTTGAGAGTAAAGGTAAGGGTTTCCTTTCTACTCTCACTTTGAAATCAATATTTTTTATGAATAAATTTTAATAGATAAAAATTATATGTTATTTTTCTATAAAACCCTATATATTTTATTCTACTATTTTTTGGGATTTTACATGTAGCTTTATCATTTAACCTACCCTTTTTTAATAATTCAACTGAAAAGGTGCTTATAAGTATAGCCAACCTTATCTCTCCTTTTCAATCGACAATATTTCTCCTCGATGTTCATATTTTTTATATGATTTTATTTATTTCATTATCCTAATTTATATAATTTCTTAAGGTCATTTTCAATTTACTTTTACTTTCTTTTCAAAAATTTGAAAGTAATATTTTTTAACATTTTCCACAAAATTACTTTCACCCACTGTTTTTTTTACAAAGCTTTCTTTCCACATTTTCATGGTTATCCAATGAAATTTTTATTTAATTTATAATTATTTTTCAAAAATTATTCTTATAAAACTATTTCATTTTACATTAAAATTTATTAAAAGAAAATTATATTTGTTCTTATTTTTCAAATAAATTTTATAATTATCTTATAAAGTAATTTTCATCTATACAAATATCCTTTAATAATTTTATGATTCATTGGGTATATACTCTGATGGTGTCATCTACCCTATTTATATGGATATATTATGATCATGTCTTGTGGAAATTTTTTTGAAACCTATTTCTTTCCCATGGATTAATTTAGTTATTATGGAATTATGAATGTTTTTATCATATATAGTCATGTCTTGTGTTATGATCTTAACTAACATGAGTCGTTATGATATATTGATCTTGGTCTACTAATAGATATGATGTGTTTGAAAGGGGTAATCATTTTATTGGAAGAACATTTAATAAAAAACCTTATTAAATGAATTTAAAATATGATAATCATCTGATAAAATATTCAATTAGAGATAAATACAATGATCATCATATAATATTACTTTGAGATCAATTTATAGAAAAAGGAAGTTATAATTAAGTAAATTTTTATACTTGTTAAAATGTTAAAAATAATTCTTAAGAAAGAGATAAAAAAATTTATGTGTTAGATAAAACCATTAACTATGTAACCAAGCCTTAAAGTTATTCAACAAGTGAATATATATATGCTTATAAGAACTATATAATTATACACTAGAGGTTTCAAAGTTATTAAATGAATGATAACTAAAGGAAATTTATTCCCCAATCAAATTCTAATTATGATTGAGTGTGTCTAAGTGATACTGTATATATCCTCTATGTCTTCTTTGGGTTTTGTAATTTATTTTTTTATCATTATTGGAAATATTTCTACAAATAGAATGAGTTTAATGAAAAGTTTACACTATTTTCTAAAAGTTTTTAGGATTTTAGAATTGTGAATTTGATGTTAATGTTCTTGTATTATATCGATAGTATAATTGGGTAAAGTTTTAATCCATGCGGAAAATATTAGATTTGTCTAATATTAGCCTTGTTCATTGAAACATAGAATTTTCAATAATAGAAGGAAATGTTCCATATGGGATGAGATTTTCTTGAATAACTAAAGTAGATTTAGAAACTCCATGGAATATCCATGTCATGTATTAGTGTTATAGAAATAAATTATTTTATTTTCAATAGTATATAATACTAAATATATACTCTAAGATGGTTGTAAATATATTGAAGTTTATGATCAAGGTAATAATTAATGGAGCTCATAGTTTTCATTTGTTTAATAAATAAAAAGAGTGTTAAGTCATAGATTTGAATATTTAGGAATATATAAATATAATATGGATCTTCTTAATTATTTTTATAGTTATATAGTCTCTCTTATATGAGAAGAAAAGTAGTTAGTAAATAAGGAGTTTTTATGAATATATTTAATACACATGGTTTATAATTTATCATATTATATACCATGATTAGAATAAATATGAGAATTAAAAAATTGTATAAGATAAAGATATTATCTATATGTTCTTTTAAAATATAAGGGATATAACACTACCACCCATAAAAGGAATGTTTTAAAATAATATAATTTTATTTTCAAAATATTTCTCAAAACACATAAAATACCATATAAGATAGGGATACAAACATTTATTTGTTAAATATTATAACTAAAGTAAATAACTATTATTTCCTAACACAAAATAGTTTTTTATCTTATCATGATACTCTAAATATAATATTATGTAAAATTGGATATTTTTAGTATGTTTGGACTTTATGAAGTTCAAATTTAACTAATAAAGGATTATACAAGTTAAAATACAAATTTAATTTCATTTAATATCCAAAAATATTTAGGATATGTTGATAAATAATAATATAAAGAGTTTCATTAGTTACAAAAATATTTCAAGGAAAATTTTTATGAAAAAAGGTTTCAAGAATGATGATGATAAGGAACCTATAAAAGTTTTAAGTATAAAATAAAAGTTATTAACATTGTAACATTCAATGTTGTAAATTAAAGAAGTTTGAATACTTTTCAATGAGTTAAGCATTATAAATATGATTCCTAAGTCTAACTATTATTCCACCTAGATTATTTCATAGATTTTTTTCACTATAGAGTATAGTGGGATAGTTTTATCAAGTGATAAAAAATATATGTAGTGGTAATTATATAGAGATATAATGAGTTTAACAAACCCCTAAAGGTGAATCAAACATAAAACTAGCCTGGTGGTCTATCATATGTGATATTATTATATGGGTTCTTATGTTTGGCTATAGTATTAATCATAAAAAGAGTTAAAGAATATAAAAATGTAACATTTTAGACACAAATAAAATCTATTTTTTATCATTATTTCATGTTGGATGCATATAATCAAGAAGTAAAATGATAATTGAACTCTTAAAGTATTACTTTGAGTTATCCCTAACTGATATTTATTATGTATCATTATAGGTTATGATAAAATATTAATGTTACAATGAGTTATATTACATATAGAGATATAAAATATACCTATGATCCACAAAATATGTTTTGTATGCTAGATGTACCATGAATTATACTACATGTAATGTCATACACTATGCCTTTGGTATACTCATACTTCATATTTAATATTTGGATTTCCCTATACTTGAGGTTTTTGAGATACCTAGAATGAGAACCTACCTTTCTTACAAAATCCTTAAGGCTTATCGAATCAGGGGGTGGTTGGGTATATTGTTGGTCATGTCATTAGTTAGAGATTAATAAAATATGTAACTTTTACTCACATATGATGAGTATGACATCCTAGACCTTAATTGAGATATACTAAGGAAGTGAATATCTATACCTTGATAATAAATTTGATATGATTATCTATTTGTGTAAGGTTCATGTTATGTTCTCATCCATAAGGGTGAATGATATGTGATGTATTCATAGATCATGTTGTTCTATATGTGTATAATTGAGAATCTATTAGTAGATTTATGGGATTGAAATACTTCATGTTCAATAGTTACTAAATGTCTTGTACAGAGGGATCATATGAAAACGCATGCTTGTATACGATACAGTTGGTGGTCACTAGTATAGAGATACATGTGATTGATGGAGATCATACAAAATTCATTTGTATCTTGAGTATCACAGATGATTTTCTAAAGGATTATCTTTTATTACATTTATGAATTATAAAATTCATATTTTTTTCAATGCTACAAGGCCCATGAGGTCACACTTAGACGTTGAATAAATCAATATTGAGTTTTAAAAAATCAAAGAGTTTCTCTAAAAGAGTTTTCAAGTTTATCTAAAAGAATTTTTATACGGATATTTACAAGGTATTGTATATGATGTGATATAAGGTGAAATTTATTATGAATTTCCCAAAGTGTATTGGAAATATCCAAAGACAATTTTGGATATAGTTAAAAAAATTATTATATATGATATAATATAATGTGAAATTGAATAAAGTCTATAAGGCTTTAGTGAAAGTGGGAGATTCATAGATATATTCCCTAAAGACATATATACATAAGATTTATATTAGTCATATCTTAATAGATGAAATTGGAATATCATAAGGCTTGATTTAGATAAATCATGCCACTACTTTTGAAATCAGATTATATGACTTTGATAAATCTTAATGTGGATTTATGATAAGGAATTTGAGTGATTTCCCATATAGGATACCAGTAAAGTAAAATGTTTTATAATATAAAATGTACATGAGAATCAAAGGTTTTATATAAAATTTAAACACATGAAATATTCAAATCATTACTCATGAAATTTGTAATGTATAAGTTAATTCCTGAAAACTTGGGAATGACTTGAGGGTTTTATGTGTAGATAATTATATTCAGTTGGTTTTCTTATGTGTGATCATGCTTTTATTGATTGTCCCTACCAAAATCACTCTATATCCTCCTTCCTTTTCTTTATGAGACACTGTTATATTTTTTAAGATAATATAATTTCAAACAAGTGTCCATTTATTATGTTCAACCTATGGATACATTATAGAGGAGGGATCTTGATGGCTACCTTGAGTGATATTCATCAAAATTATGATTAAAGATAGCAGTAGTTGAATTAATCTATTAAGGATACATAAAATGTTCTTAAATTTTTTAATTTCATGTTTTTGGATTTCATACATAGTGATTGAGATAATGTTTTGTTCATAATTACATATACTGCATCAAGAAAGTTTTGTTAGATCCTTATAATCCAATCAAATTCCTAGGCATGGAACATCTGGGTACCCTCTCTTATTGGTCCTCAAGAATATATTAACTAGGGACACTCACTCAATGGTCCCCAAGAACAACTCATATATAGACATCCAAGGACCATCACTCAATGGTCTCTGGGAAAACGGAAAATTATAGATCTTCTCTCTATGATCCCAAAATAACCAGCAAACTGGAATGATCATAACCAACATAATATATCATAATCAGATCTTAAGAAAGTATATAACAAAGACAAACTCTACATGGGTTGAACCACCAATATAGGATAGGTCCCATGGTTAATCTCAATATAATTAGAGAATCCTAAGGATGGAAAAAAGGATCCAACCTCTTGGATGTGTTGAACAATCCCTTCACATTAATTCTTATGAATAATTGTTATAAAAAGTCACATATATGGGGTGAACCAGAACAAAATGTCCCTAGAACCTTAAGTACTAGACCTCATAAAACATCCTATATATCCAAAACATATATTACCCTTACTCATAACAAAGGAGTTAATCATACATGATATAGCCTTACTCTTCATGTCACTTATCATCCTCTATCTAACCTCACAAGTTAACCTTCCCTAGAAAGACCCTATCACACTGGTTATGACACACCAAACCCATTAACATACCCATATATCCCATTATTTACCTACTTAACCCAATATCCAATAATCCAATCTAATTACTCTTCCAATTCTCACAACACTATACTATCCATGAATGTAAGGTCCCTTGAAACTCATCATCGAGTAATTGAGTAACAATTTCCATAACCCATGATTGGGTTCCCATAGCATACCTCTAATATAAGATATTTAAAGTTTATCCTAAGAAGGAAACCCTTCCCTCCACACTATGACAATCAATGAAAGACTTACCACACTCACCTCAAGCACTAAGACTACTACCCATCCTTAGTGGAGGAATTATAAACCATATCAAAGACAAATGAAAGCCTCTCCTGGAATTCTTAGGCCTAATCCCACCTTGCATGTCATACTATCTTGAGGAAAACAACCTAAGATATCTAGTTTCATCCTGATCCTAAATACTAACTATGGACCCTTACACATGAAACTAAAATCCTCTCCCCATTAGAAAAGTAGTCATCTGACCACCAAATACTTCACATAGGGTTCACTCGATACCTATTAAAATTCTTCACATATAAGGCTTTAAGGAACCTAATTCTTCAAAAATGGTGCACTTAGTCCCTACTAAAAATTTTTAAACAAAAAAATCTTTGTAATCATTCATTCTCTTATATAAATAGATATTTGGTTAAGTATCATAATAAAATTCTACCTTGATATGGAGTTACACTCTCCAAACCATGATTTATTCATCCTCAATAAAGCATGTTCCAATCTATACTAACATATTGACCCCATATCTCATGGAACAAGGTTCACATAACTAATTATAACATTTTATAACTAATTAATTAATATAATAAAATATGTAAAAACCACTAAAAATCACCATCTACCATGAAACTGAAACCAAAACCCAAGACATGCATAAGGTCTAAGGCACACCCTCAACACCTCTATGAAAACAAATACATCAATAAATATCCAATTGATCCTAAATTTCAAAGTGAAAGGGATATATACCTATAAAAACACATTGAGTTACATCCCTATACAAAAAAGAGTGATTGGAGGAAAACATTCATTGGACCTCAACATCCCCAATCCATCGCATGTCGAAGCCCCTTAGTTTGGGATGATTCCACCATTCATTTTTTAAATCATCAATTCCCTAATCCAAAACCAGAAAAAATATAAAAATAATAAGAATAATGATATAATGATGAAGGATAATTTACCTCATAATTCCATAGAAATCAGATCTGAAACACCCCTCATCAAGGGGGTCCAAGGGAGGAAAAAGGAGGTGATGAATTAGAGGAATGGACATCCACTGATCCCTCTTTCTTCCTAAATTAAAAGTGGATTGATAGTGAAATTATGATCATGCATATCCTTTTAGAAAACAAGCATGCTTACACTAGGTACTTGGTGGAGTTAACATAAGGCCACTGGGCATGAAAACACCATTGGGTACCCAATACAATTCCATTAGGTGCTCGACGATTCCTGAAAGAATGTCAACACCACCTATGGATCACTAAGTACCCATTCCACCACTAATGGGTACTCAGTGATATTTATAGCACTTGGATATAAAACTACTCTACTCTGAACTATTATCAATATCCCAAAATTCCTTCATAAAAATCTATACATGCCCAAAAACATCCCCTAAAGATGTACCAACTCCTAGAATTCTAATTTCAATCTGAATTCACCAATCATCCATAGATCTAGTACTTAAAATCCAAATTTGCCCAAAAATTACCAACCCATAATGACATAAGTCATTAAAAACCCCCCACCATAATATATATAATCCCTAAAAATCACTTAAAAATGTTTCTCAACTTTACATTCATAAATAGTAACATAATAACACTCCTCAGCCACAATTATAAACTGAAGTGGGTACAACTTAACTACCCCTGAAATGAATTAGGACACACTAAATATTCTCTAGAAACTCTGGTCTAGTCATTAAAACACATACATAATACATGATATGATATAATATATACCAATTCCATTCCATTACACTCAGTCACACATAGAACACTTATTAACCCTTTATCACCTAATCCTTTCCAAATAATCATCTGAAAACACCATGGTTATCCCCTCTATGGGACAATGATGCCTTAATTCTTATAGGAATCACAAGAACACCCACACCAAAGCCCAAACCATACACTTAGTGTAATTTATTAGCGGAACCATCAAGAAGTTCAATCCATTATTGTACTCTCTTTATGAGCACTGAAAAACACTTGATTTAAGTCCTACTTGGAAAAAACATAGAATCCTACCCAAGTTAGCCTCCTACGGAACTAACTCAACCTAAACACTCTATCTGAATTCTAATTCTAGTTTTTATTGAGAAACCTGGTGTAATTTTACTACCTGCACAATGGTACTTTGAGCTATATCACAACCACCCACCCACTAGTTCTACTACATCGTGATCTTATTGATGTGAGGAACATACGAAAAGTGGCTACTAAGATGATCCCCACTATACGATTATCCTTATAATCATCCTCTTGAACCAATATGTTTGATTTTTAAAACATGAATCATGTTAATTGCTTTATGTAATGAATAGATATGGATAACCCACTCATACTTGAGTTCCAATAAGAAATTACATCGGCTGACAATTCTAGTTTTTTCAAGAATATAATCATAATTTATGTTCCCTAAAATGTGGGTCACACCCAATAACAATTGAGGGTGTTCTTCTTACCATAGTAATTCCCTTACCACCACTTCCCAAGCACATTAATAGATGGGTTCCAACATCCCTCATATGTCTCTATTCTAGATCTACTCTAATCCCATCTTACACATCCTCTCTCCATCCAAATTTAAATTTTTATTAGGTCATTTTGAGGATAAATGGAAAAAAATTTCACATACAAGACCAATATGTGCTAAAAGAGCTCACAAAATTATTAAACACAAGACCTAGGTTACTTAAATCATCTATCCTATAATGTTCCCAGGGCAGCGGACTAACCTATATTTCTGGGTCCTCTCTAATAAGCTCCTCAAGGTTAGTAAGCATCCTCTCCATTGTCTGGATGAATTCCTTTGAGTTGATTATGCTCTGATTGAAGCCCCTGGATATTATTTGATCTTGTTTATCTATATATAGCTCTTGATCCTCAATGGTTTCAACTTGAAACCTTCTTCCAAAAATTCTTTTGATCTCCTCTTCTGAGACATCAGGTCGGACATCTTTTTCTAACATTTTTTCCTTGGAGTGCATAATCAGTTTCAAACACAGCCTAGGTTCTTCACTTTCCCCCTTCATTGGTGCTTTTATTTCATTGTTCCTACCCTTAATGGACGACCTCTTCTCCATCCGCTTTGGAAAATGGGAGTAATCCTTGTGTCCCTTTGATTTTTTCCCTTGGACCACTATACATTTCCCTAAATCTTGAAATTATTTTTCCCCTTCTTCGTTCAAGGACTGTGAGGCCCTTTCCTTGGAAAGCAGTCCATGCTATCCACTAAGAGTTAACTATAGTTGTCATCATCTGAAGTATCTTCCTCTTGAGTCAAGAGGGGTTATTGAACATAAAAACCCTCAAATCAGTTCCCTATCTTAATCCTCGAACCTTCTTTGATGCCCCTCTACTTGCATAGAAGCTCTCCTTTCCTTCTTTTTTCTCCAGTCCATTATTCTTCCCCCTATCAAGCCATATTTTTTGATCTATGACCCCATGGTGCTATGAACCATAGTTATCCAAAGTAAGTAATATATTCTCAGAATATTTTATTAATTTCTCTAACACTAATGTATTAGTCATTACATTGAATGTTTGGAATTGTTTCTTTATAAAATGATCCTATATTGTTACACCATGTTTAGGGGAAACAAGTTGTTCTATAATACAAAGGTTATTCAGCATAACCTGATTAAACTTCCTAAATATAGTGATAATGTACTTGGAACCAAAACTAACTTCATTGTTTTTTATATAGGGAAATCCTTACATTTATTACAGTTGTTAGCACAGTTTTTTTTCTTCTATTAGGTATCATATATAAAAAAATTCATACACTTAATTAGTTAATGAATGTAACTATGAATTATAAATCTCAATATAAAATTTAATTTTATTTATTAAAAATTAATATCTATTATTCTATCCATTATAGATAAATTTATATAATTTCCTAAGGGGTTATCATGGGCTTTTATTCTCTAACTATGATCTTTTAAATCTAATTCTGAGAATTTTTACTATACTTTCTCAGATACCAATTATTGTAAAACAAACTCTAAAAACCCAGATTCAATGGTTATTTATTATAATAATATAAAATACATAAGATAATAATATACATAATCTAATGTTCAGTGTCTTGGGAGACTAGATATATACATGAACATTACATTACATTTTGAAACTTAAAGTACGTTGTAAAAATACATAATAATTTATTATTCCCCATAGATTATCATTATGTTTTTCTTATTAATATTCAGGGTAACCAAGGGAAATGGTAAAAAATCAGTTCGTGTTCTCGGAAAATTAGTAATGGGAAGCGTAATATGGAACCTAACATAGAATAAACAGGAATACATAATTTGGAAGGAATAAATAAAAAAATGATTCCATATTACTAATAATATGAAAATAATATATCCATGCATAACATGTTAATGGAATAGATAATCACATGGATAATCATAACTGGTATCATGATGATGGAATGTATAATATCAGACATCATAACCTTACTATCAAAGATTCATTCACAAAAATCATACATAAATGGGTAATCATACACTGAATACCCTAGCTTGTTTGTCTCATTAAACCTACCATTTCATTAAGGGGGTATATAATTTTGGGTCTCACCTGTCACATTATAAGTAAAATTCATTAATCATATGAAAATAATGGATAAACAATGCAATACATAATATTCCCTAAGGATCCTCTTACATAAGAATTTATAAGTAATTAATAGGTATCCATATAAAAATAATAGATATATGGATTGTAAATATTTCCCTATTTAATGAAATAATATGGATATCTAATTTAATATCCATTAATAAAATAAGAAACTATAGGATATTCATAATGTAAAGGAATATACCCTTATCAAAGGGAAGATAAAAGAGTAATAGGGTAGGTTACTTTCATTGTATAAGGACATTAGTACAGATTAACAAATGAGTATAATATTTTAAAATAGTAATATAACAAATAAATGATATAAATATCCTCTAATAATTTATAATTATGTGAAACACATATTTGATAAGCATTAGGGATACAAAATTTTCTTGCAGATAAATTTTCAAGTCGGTATGCCTTGATACCAAAGTTGTAATTATTTCAAAATTGAGTTAAATCCACTATATACTTGATAAAGGATTCCCCATGTACATATATTTTATACTTATAAAAAACACCCCTCTAAGAAATAATACATCCATAATACTCTTAATACATGTCATGTGTAGGGTTTTTTATAATGGAGTTTTTGCCTAAGGAAATATTATATCATTATAACATCTTATAAAGGTGGTATAATGATATAGAATAGTAATATTTTAAGAACTTGGTTTTTGATATAAAATCCTTTTGAATATTCTTGATGTTATTCTAGAGCAGTGCCTTCAGACGGCGTGCGATTCCAAGCCCCAGTGTGGCCGGAATTAAACTTTCAGTTCGTTAACACTGGGAACGCCAAATAAATGGGATAACTCCTAAACAGAAATTCTGATCCTAAATATTAGAGTACAGATGGGTCTGAAATGGGGTGTTTACTCTAGGAACGACATAAAACATGTTGGCGCGGGGCATTTGGACCCCTCGCTCGCTATCGGAACGTGAAATGGATAAATTAAATAATTAATTTATTTGTTTAATGGTCAAACTCAAGTATATTTTAAATGGTATCTCGGATTGGAAAACTGAGGGAACCGCTGACTCTGGAACGTGTTGTTTACCCTAAGAGGGGTGCAAATTCTGCGGGCGTGGGCCCTCTGTGGAAAATTCCACGAGGGGATTTTTCGTAATTTAGTGGCTTCTGACATTAAATTTTATAACTTTTGAATGGGGCCTCAGATTAAAATTCCAAGACTTCCATTGTTCTCGGGAGGTGGTGTTTACCCTAGGGGAGTTTTAATCTTAAGCCCTCCAAGAGTTTCAGGTGTAGGTTAATTTGGAGATTAAATTAATTAAAACGTTTTAATTCATTTTATTTTCCTACTTAAACCAAACTCTCCCCCTCTCCCTCATTTGTATCCCCTAGCAAAGCCCTCTCACCCTCAACTTCCTTATCCTCCTCCTTCGATCAATATGGGAGTAGGGGTGTCAAGGCACGGAACGTCCGGCGAAGCTCCGGGCTACGCCCTCGCAGGTAGGAGGTTACGTTTGTATTTTTAATTCCGCATTTACACTTGAACTCAATTTATAGGGTCGATTTGCCGTCGAATTTGCAATCAAAGACCATGTATGCGTAGTACGTTTTCCGAGGTTTCCATCGCCTATTTCGGTTTGAGAATATGAGTCCCGAGGCATTCTCGGTTTTCCGCCGAAGATCAGCGGGTTTTTGGTGTTTTCCGGTGGTTATCTAGCTTCTCTGTCCGGTTTTGGGGGTTCCGGTAGGTGGTCCAGTGGGTGGATTTAGCTCAGGAGGTGGTGCAGGCATCTTCTCAGGCAACAGGGTGCATCGAGCATCGGCCGGGCACAGTGGAGGTCGGTCGGGCGCAGTGGGCGTCGGCGAGGGCAAGGTGGCCTGGAGCGCGGCCGAGCGGAGGCGGCAGCAGGCCTCGGCGTGGGCGGCTGCGGGTGGCGGTCGTCCGAGGGCGACCTGCGGAGGAGCGGCCGGCCGGGTCGCCCGCCAGTGCTGGAGTCACCGAACCACCAGGGTTGCGCGACCCTGGTGGAGAAGAGGAGACCCGCTGTTGCGGGTCTCTGCCGAATGACCTGTAAAAGCAAGCGACAAAAAAAAAGAAATAAAGATACATGAAAAAAAGGGGGCAGCGCGTGGAGGAAAAAAAGAGAGAGGCATCTCCCTAATTGGAGAGAGAAATGCCGGGAAAAAAATAATAATAAAATAAATAGGTAAAAAAATAAGTTTATCATAATTATAATAATTATAATAATAATAATAATAATAATAATATTATTATTATTATTATTATTATTATAAAAATGATTTATAATTGATAAATCATTCGCAGGGTGCCCAATTTGGGCACCGTCTGCGGCGACGCATCCCTTAAATTGAGACGGATATTTTGAGACGGTTTTTGGTGGTTTTAACTCCCTAAAGAGGGGCCTCGGTGTCGTGACATGCCTTTAAGTGATTTGACGTTTTCCGGGGGTTTTTGTTTTGGGCGGCGCGGACACATCCGATGTCCGTTTTGTGCGCCGTCAGTGGCATTGCAATCCTAGCATTGAGATGGAGTTTTCCAGTGTGGTTTCGAGCATTGAAACCAGAGTTGAGGCGTGGGCCCCACGGGCTGTCTCTTAAGTTGTGCGCAGCATTTAGCAACTTTTTTATCAGACGTCCGTTTGGGGCGTGAAACCAGTCAATTTTGGGTGTTTTTATGAGGCCATTTCATTGGTGCAATCTTCCCGCTTTAATTCGGTACGCTGGTGCGGGCCCTGCGAGGGCTGTTTTGGGAGTGGGTAGTGATTTTCAGCTTTATCACTGGGTTTCCATTTTGGACAAGTGAATAGTCCATCTTGTGTAATTTTTCAAGAGGATCGCAATGGTGTGATATGTTCCTTGTCCTTCGGAACCGGGATGCGGGTCCCATGCAGTACCGCTCATGTTTGGTATGTCGGAACACATATTTTTCTTCAGATATTCGTTGCACTCAAGTGAGCAGTTCTTTTGACGTGTTTTCCCAAGGGGATCGCAATGGTGCGATGCGCTCGACTGTTTTCGGGACCGAGGATCCAGACCATGGGACATCGTTCGGGCGTAAGGCGGTGTCGGCGACTTTTCCGTCGGATATCTATTGAAGGGGAGTAAATAGTCTATCTCGTGGGTTTTTTTCTTCAAGGATTACAATGGTACGAACCATTTGAATGTGAGGAGCCTCATTCGAGACCTCATTTAAATGTGGAAGCAATTATGGTGCTCCAGTGGTGGTTCGTCCTATTGTGTTTGTAGCGGACCCTTAGTGTGTGATCGCATGCACTCCTGTGTGAGTGAAGTAATTCTTGAAGAGATGTGGTTGGTCGTGCCTGAGTCATTGAGGTGGCAAGTTGGAGTTGTTACGTTTACGCCCTTCGCATTGACGTTGGGTGTCGTGTGAATGATAGCTTTTGGGCTGGAAACGTTGTATACTCTTGGAGTATACAATAACGCTTGGAGGTACATGTGGTTGTTTGTACCTGAGAACGTTTGTGATCTTGGTTGGAGTTGACTTGGGGTCACACGTCGTGTGGGCCCCATGTGTGTTCCGTGTTTTTCTTTGCGTATCTTTGACCTCTCGTGAAGTAGAGGGTCCCTCTGTCCTCGTTTGTTTGACCATTAGGGTTGAGTGGGTTCCCCCCTGGTCCTGTTCACGATGGTTTTGGCCAGTAGGGTTGAGTGGTTTTTTCCCTAGTTCTGTTCTCGATGGTTTGGCCGGTAGAGTTGCTTCGTGTCCCCTGGTAGAGTTCTTGTGGATTCGGTGTGACCAACACATTACGCAGGCACTGATCCTCTACCCAGGAGGTTGTTTCCAGTAGGGATGGCCATAACAGTTTCGAGTTTACCCTCCAGCGGGGCTGGGAAGTGGGTTGCTCATCGACTTCTCCAGGTTTACCCTCCAGTAGGGCTGGGCAGTGGGTTTCTCATCGACTACTTCCAGGTCTACCCTCCACCAGATACTGGGCAGTGGGTCGCCTATCGACTTCTTCCAGGTCTACCTTCCAACAGGGCTGGGCAGTGGGTCGCCTGTCGACTTTTTCCGGGTTTACCCTCCAGCAAGGCTAGGTAGTGGGTCGCCTGATGATGTATTAGGGTTTACCCTCCAGTAGGGCTAGGCATTGGGTCGCCCATTGGAATTTCATACTTAGGCTTTCTTATGAGGATAGTCAGTGACTTTTTTTCATGACTATCGGAGCAGGACCCTTGGTTGTATGGGTCAGTGATGTGATAGTTTGACTTTGAGGACCTCTCGACTGTGTGGCTGTGATGAGGTGTGGTTTGACTTTCTCCCAGAACTCTCAAGTACGAGGAGTGCTTTCCCCCACCAAGACGCGTCCTTGTGATGCGACCCAAAACCGTTCGGGCGAGTCAGTGCCACCCAAAGCGGATAGTGTCTAAGTGTGGTGATTTGATCCCCTTGACTTGCAGTTCGGGTCAAACGTGCGGGATGCTGGGCATCAATGGTGTTTACTTCTGGGACTATTGGCGACTCACTTTCTTGGGCTGAGCTATGGGACATAGATCCCCTTACGATCTTGTTTGGGTTTCTTGACAGAGCATATATGTATGTATACCTTGTTCCAGTACCCACTTCTTGGGTTTTGGTTACTCTCCTTCCAGGAGAGGCGAAGACGTGCGGGGTATGCCACGTGCATTCCGTGTCTAGCTTCTCATGGTTGGACGAGTCTACTCTCCTGCTATAGGTAGCGAAGACTTTATGAGATGTTCTTATTCTAACAGTTTCTAGCTCCTTGGGTCTGGATGATTCTACCTCCTTCCTCTTGTTGGGTTGAGTTGTACTCTTTACTTCACTCTCTATTTTACTCCTTTTCTATTCTCTGTTCAATCTACTGCTCACTCTTCTTTACCTCCTTTGTTGCTCCATCGAGCCTTTGGGGTATCCTACTGAGTATTTTTATACTCACCCCTGCTTGGGCTTTACCCGCACTTGGTGTGCCCTTGAAGACGACAGACAGGTTGATCGTGATGTCAGAGGAGCTTAGAAGTTCGGCAGCTTGGACCGTGTGTGGTGGTCGTAGTCGGGTTCCAAGTGTGGGACCCTCCTAGATATTTACTTTTTTTTACCTTTTGTCGAGTTGTGGCACTTTTCTGGTTGGGCGCGTGTTTACCCCTTTTCTTTTTTTTAGTTTACCTTTAGCACCTGCTTTGTACTGTTAGAGGTCGATGCACATTTGTGGTTTATTTATAGCAGTTGGTAATTTTCTTTTCTTTTTACTCTGCACTTTTTCATTGAGTGTTTTGCGTGTGTGTGTACAGGTACTCAAGAAAAGGCCTCCCCGAGTTTTTTAGCCTTTGGCGCTTGTCGCCAGCCCCTGTCCTATGGAGGCAGGCTTGGGGTAGTTGCGGCTCGAGCCCGGGTAGGATCAGGTCATGACAAATATGTCATTAATATATTAATAATCATTATATTATATTAAATAATAACATCATTTGATATTATAATGTTAGTAATTTAAAAGGATAACAAAAGGGAAATGAAAAAGTAGAGATTCAGAACCCTTAACTTATAATGTAGCTTTACAAAACTTGTAAAAGAACTCCTTTGAAACATAAGAGATTCTTATGAGGATTAGTAAGAGGTAAATAGAGGGGATAACAATGATAAATTATTTTTGAGTGAGTATTAATGGTAGTATGGGTGAGCTTCTATAGAATATGTGGGAGAATTATTTATTAATTTTTGGACTAAAGCTTTGGAAATCTAGGTTTTATAAAATTAAATATCATTAGATTGACCTTAGTTTTAGATCATTATATTAGGAATTTAAGACATGATTTTTGAAATTTATAATTTAAAGAACCAAATTCCCTTTATTTATACTATTTTTCCATGTAAATTTTATTTTACTATAAAGAATTGTTTTTAACTCCTTAATTTTCATTTTAAACATTGGAAAATCCATTACATATTTGGAAATTGATTTTAATATTTTAAAATATATTATTTAAATAAATTGAAATATTTTAGATCATTTATTCATTTTTAATGATTATTAAATCGTTTTTTCATAAAAATGAGGTCACAATACATATCGTATATGCATTCTAAATTTTACTTTTCACCAGAAAAATCAATTATTTTAGAAAATTATCAAAAATTTATCATTACATAATTTTAACATGTTGATTATAAATTTTATTTCCTTTTTATAAAAATAATTTTCTATATATGTGAAAGTTATTTATTAAATAAAACTCTTAATGTATTTTAAAATCATGTGTTTATCACCAAAAAATTAAAAACTTCTTTTTTACAATTTTTATGGTATTATAATATATATGTATGTAATTAAATTCTTATTAATTGATAAATATACATTGTTTTTAATTATTTATTATATTATTACCAAATTATTAAATGTAATTTATAAGACACTTATATGTTATACATAATGGTCACATTACTATTACAATGGTCATATTGTTATGTTACTATTCTAATAGTCACCTTACCCCTCCAATGATCATATTACCCATTTTAAATACGCCTCATTTTATCCTATAAAATAATTTATTTCTCTCTATTAATTTCTATATAATTTCCTTTCTATTTCTTATTGTTTCGTTCATAATAGAAATGAATCTTTAATTTTTTGTATTCTTTATAGAATATGATCCACTAAATTTTAAGATTATGGTGTTATCGTATATTTTTATGTGTTTTATAACACCAGATGTTTTCATTTTAGTGAATAAAATTACTAGTGTGTACTTTATAACTATGATGTAATAAATAGTATTAGATTTTGGGATGAATATTGTAAGGAAATTTTTATTTATAGAATAATATAAAGTTAAATATGTCTTTAGCACATATGTCAGGGTAAGGAAACTAGTATAGTTGATGGAATTTGAGTAGCATGATGAAGACGTGGACATTGTACCAAGGAAAGGTCTATATTCTTATCGCAGAGTATCTTTTTTTATTCCTTTTCATTAATTTCATGTATATGATCAACCCCTTAAGTGTTTCTTTTTATATTTCATGACTTATATGCCAAGGATTGGGGCATTTTTTATATCATAGTGTATTCTATTTATTATAGTTGTCCTTATACTATGATTCCTTATTTTATTAATGTATATATTTGGTATTTTGATGTTAATGTTATTTATTTATTATTTAGTGCTTATGATATTGAGTCTATAGTCTCCCAATGATATATTATTAGACCTTTACATATTTTTGGAAACTTTGGGCAAATAAATAGGTGCTCCTAGGGTTTTATAGCATTCCATCTTGGGATGGTGGATGGGTAACTAGTTTGGTACATTGCAAAATGGGATCATAGAATTTTTTTCTATTTTATTTAGGTAGGATTGGTAAATAGAGATAATATAGGTTAGAATTAGGGATGGAATTTTCATTTTTGCATATCCAGCATTAGTATGAGAAAAAATCCAAGTTACCAAGGAGTTGGGATTATGTTTTTTATCATGGTTATTATAATTCAGTTATTTTTTATAAAGTATAATGACATTAGTTATTTTTTATTGTCTTAATCATATCATGGGGTATTCATAGGGAATGTGTACATGCAGTATACGTGGAATGTTTGTTCACATGAAATGTGTGTACTTTCATGTAATTGGAAATGGGTTTTTTAATGGGTTTTTTTTAATTGAAATGTTAGTGATAAATTATTTAGTGTTTATTTAAATAACTTATTGGTGGTGTATTAATTAACTAGACTTGATACTAATGAATTATATGATACATGTCATTATTATATGCACATGTATTTGAACCAAGGTTGATAAAAATATAAAAATTATATAATGTGTTCTAAAGTGGTTATATTTGTTACCAATTAGTCTTATTTGATAAATTATGGTTATGATAATGGTTGGAAAGATTTTGGTGAAGTTTTGAGGTGTATTGAAGCTAATTTTATAAATGAAACAAAAAAATATTGTAATTAATACTATTATATCATGATTATTTTATGGTAGTTTTAGACTATTTCATCGATTGTTAAAAACATATTATGATGTTTTGGAAAATAATTATGAAATAAATTTTTCATATAAGGATGAAGGCTAAATAAGAGTTGCAAAATTGTGAATTATGACTTGGGAATTAAAATTGTAATTGTATATTGTAATGAAGAAGTATTTCAGGATGTTTTTTTATTTATAGGCTACACTATAATATCATATTATGATTTGTGAAGAATAATTTTTTCAAAATATGTTAGCAGGGTTGTGTGTTATTATTAAGAGTCTTAGGATATAATTGAATGTCATAATTTGTCATAGGAGAAGACATTATATTTTAACATTATCCATTATAGTGTAACATTTTTATTAATGGAATTTACAATAATTGAAAAGCTATGATTTTCAGGATATATAAACAATTATTATGTTATTATTTTTATAGAAATATGGTAATCAGAATACATTAAATCATAATGATCTATATAACATAGTGATTTCTTGGATGTTTTCATAATTTAGGGATTTTATTAATTTTAAAATATGGGAATATTTGATTGATAAATAAGATACTTAACTTGACTATTATAGATGTTTTAATGGACCAATTAATAGGTGACATGTGCCATGATAGTTAAAAAAATGATGAAGATATAGAAGACTTTGATTTAGATATCTAGAAGATACAAATATGAAAATTAAGTGGGAACTTAGTAAGAAAGAGAGTAACATCTATACATTTATATTTATAAGAATATTTTTGTTTTAAGATTGAAGAACTTATATGAAACTAAATATCTTTATCTATTCAGAGAAATAGAGATAAAAATAAAAATTTATATTGGATTAGTTTCTTGAATTCCTTAGTACATTAATTATAATATTTTACATATTATATCTCCATGTCCTTATCTTGATATGGTGATTACAGTGATAGAAAGAGGTGGTGATCCTTCTAGGAAATAGTGGACCATTCCTAAAATTTATATTATAATGATAGTGAATTAGTGGATTTCATGGTATGTTAAGTACATAATTGGTATATGGTAATTTTATATATCACTTATGAGTGAACCAAGTAAAAATATTTATGTCCTTGTGATTTAATTTTAATATTTGGATATTTTGGTCAGTTTTTTTTGGTTTGAAATATTTGGGTCTTTATGATATCATTAGAACAATATCAACTTGAAAAATAAGTTTACTCACCCTAATTTACCCGCCTATGAGTTGTGTGAAGTGTTACACATTAATATAATTTGAACATTTTGATATTTTGGAAGGAAAAGGGATTCAAAACTAAATAATTATAAGAATTAATATATATATATATATATATATAAGATAATAAATTGGATAATAGAGTGAGATTCAAAACTCCTTAAAAATACTAAGTGTAAGATTCCTTCCAAAGTGACATTTTTCATGCCATCGATCATTCAATTGGGTATACTCTTCCAAAGAAGGTTACCTATGTATTATCTGGAATAAAGTGATTTATGGTTGACCCTAAGAGTTAGGTTCCCCTTTTTGGTGTATTATTTGGTTAAACTTATCTAAGAAATAGTAATAGTAAGGATACCATAGGAAAATAGTTGATTTTATCCATATTATAGACAGGATAAGGAGTTTTCCACACAAATATCTAAGAGTTGTGTGTGATATGATTAGAATGATGGAATTATTAAATATTCAATTTGTGATATTAATTACAAAGATGAAACATAAATTTTTGAAATATGAATATTACCCCACTAGTGGTAATGATGTGATTTAAAAGGGATCATCATTTTAGTGGGTGAATATTTAATAAAAATCCTTATTAAATGGATATAAAAAATGATACTCATCTAATATAATCTTCTATTGTGAATAAAAAAGGAATCATTATCACCGAACATGACTTGAGATCAATATTGGAAAAGAAAAATATTGAAATTAAAACATTCTTATATTACTATAGAAACTTATGAATTGTTCTTAAGAAATATGAAAAATTATAAGTGTTAGAGAAACTTCTTCCTAAGTAAACAAATGCATATGTTGTTAAAAATGGATCTGGAGGCTTATGAGAATAAAAAAAGGATTGATTTTATATTGTAAAGAAAATAGATTCAAAATAGAAGTTCTCATGTCAAGGAGTTTTATTTTCTGTCAATAAAGGCTTGATAAGTAAATTCAATGTCTATTAGGAGTATGAGTACGATTACATGTTCAATAAAAAATGATAATGAGTATTCAGATTAAATTTATTAATAAGATAGATTCAAGACAAAGTATAAATTTATATGTGATTTTTGTGTTTTTTAATATTCATGGAAATATAATAAGTGATGATGGAGATGAGTGTATTGTCTGAAACGAGTATTGAGAACTACTGGATTCTATTAATGGATTTAATAATCTATTAATTAAGATGTTAAAAGTTATTCAAATGAAAGATGGAATATTTGAAGTAATAGGGAATCCATTCATGGTTTATTGAGCTTGAATTATTCTAAAGTTAGTGGGAAGATACCTTGAATGAAGTTTTTGAGGATCTTGATAAGGAATAGCGGTAGTTTGAGGAAGTTTTTAAGTCATTTGCAAGAAGTCTTGGTGTTGGGATTTTTAGAGGATCCTATGACTTTGGTGTTTTCATATAATTTTATGTCATATAATATGACTTTTCACCAAATTAATTCACTATAAGTCATCACTATATGATTATGAGTCAGTCCATAAGACTCCAGTATATGACTTTGTGGGAGCATATGGCTTCAATGTATGAATTTGATCAAATAGTAAGAATTTTTTATTGAGTGTATTACTTTAATAATTATTTTATGACTTATTCCAATATATTTCTTTTAATTTCTAATCATACAGCTTTGGCATGCAACTTTTACATGAGTAATATGACTTCAAGGATTGATGACTTTCAAATTCATATGAAAAACCAAAATTTCAACGAATTTTTAAAACTAATTATTCAAAATAAATACAATTTGGGTGATTATAATGGCCTATTCTTCAATGAATTAAATAATATGATTAGTTAAATGATCATAATCCAATAAGAAAATAGAGAAAGACTGGTTGAGGAAGATTAGGGATGTTAAGATGGGTTAAACATCACAAATCCGCTACAAGAAAACATTAATTCTGAAGTGTATGGATATTTCAAAGAAAAATAAAGGACAATATTTTGTGGAATAATTATAAGAATGAAACACCCAAGTATTAAAATAAATCTTTACCAATATTTGAAGTAGATTTAAATGAGGATTCAAAACAAGGAAATTTCTTCCATTTTGATAAGGAAGATCACTTTTTATTGTATTTTTAGGAGTTTTTAAATAATATATGGAAACTAAATATCCACAATCCTGTGAATATAAAAATTAGGATAAATATAGGAATAAAGGAACCTCAACATTGTTATTTTCTAAAGAAACCTACATAGTTAAAGATATGAGAGAACTTGATACTTCTGTAACTTGATAATATCTACTGGTATCAAGGAAGATGTTGAAAAGAAGAATAAGGAGGCTTAAATACAACTATATTATAGAATTTGATAATTAAGAATAATTATCAATGCTATTAGGCATGTAGAGCATCAGTTCATATCCATGGTGGTTGAAGACATGTTTATAAAAGGATCTATTCACTGACTATGTGAAGCGGATAAGAGATCCAGTGGGAAGATGGTGGAATATATTTGAGATAGTAAGAAGAATTTCAGTTCAAAGATAGTAAAACTATGTGAAGTGGTATAAATATCCATTTGTGGGACTTTATCTACCATGGGTACATGTCACAAAATCATAGTGTGAGACTATTCCATGTAACCACTTCAAATGAAATAGTGTAAGAATATGTGGTTGGGGTGACTAACCTATCACGGTAAGGGGTAGGATTTTATGTTGAACCCTGTAAATCATATTATTCATATTCCTTTATTTACTAAATAACTTAGTAGAGGCTTAGAAACATAAATAGAAGAGATAACCTGACTTTAATGAGTCTAGTAGGTTGAAATAAAAGGGAAATTTTGTAAAAGGGTAAAATAAATCACTAATTCACCCATCCTTATCTCAGTTATTTCCAAACCTTTGCACTAAAATTAGTATTAGAACTATTATAGGTATCCTATAATAGGATCTAATTTTTCCCTATTGGTTTTTAATTTATTAACTTAGAGATATTTTTTGAGAAGTTTTTCAGATGCCTCAGATGAAGAAAAATAAATAAACTTCTATTTGTACAATTTTGTAGGTTTTATCCAAGACTTGAAAAATAGTAGAAAGAAAGAGGAAATGATGTTGATGAAGAATTTGAAAGTAAAGGAATAGACACCACTAGCTAAATTAAATCAAGGTGGTAAAATTATTAACAATTTTATTGATTATGTTTCTTCTAATAAAGACATTTCATGTTGGGATAATGATTTACCACTTAGTTATCATCATTGTAAAATCAATAATCATTTAAAAAAGGTCCCCAAAGAAGTATTTACTTGTATATTTAGTAATATTGAGAGACTTCTTTATGAAAAATAATAGTTATAGAAAACATTTGAAGAAATAGTGAATACACTAAGTAAGAAATTTGGGAAGTGCATTTCCCACATAGACCATGTTGGAGAAAATGAAAAAAAATTATCACTTTGTAATAAAAGATGTTTCCTAGTTAAAGATGAATTGAAAAGTTATGTTTTTAAGTAAGTGATATCTGAAATTATATTTTTATAATTTATTCATTCAATTAAAAATATTATAAAACCATAATCAATGTTAAATATGCATAATTGGTGGTTAAAGAAAAAATATTAAAAGATATTGACAATTCATTACAATAATGAAGAAAATTTAATGAATATTGATTTATAAGTTGAAAAGGGATTGGAATGATATCCTAAAAGTATTTAATATTGAGAGAAACTACCTTAACATGAATTATATTGAGCTGTAGTTATGGTTAAGAAATATAAAACCCATACAAGCTATAAATTACCATGTTTTTTTTAAATAAATAAGTTGACATGAAAATTTTTATTGAAATTCATAGCTATAATAAGACTCCCATTAGTGTAAATAAGCTCTTAAAAACATCCTATGATTTGGCTCTAATAATATATAATAATAAATTAACCCATTACCCAGTTATTTCAAATTATAAAAATGCTATTTAAAATCATAGTGTAGGTTTATTGTCAAAATTTTGGTAATTATAGGTGAATAAAAGTGCTGAAGAATTTATGAACACATCAAGAGAAAATATCATCACTTCAAATAAAATCATCCCCCAAAAATATAAAATAAATAATTCTGTCTATACTGTACACATAAGAAAAAATATGAGTTTTATAAGAAATTTTTTCTATTTATTGAAGTTTAAACCAAGGTCTATTGAATTTTTGTATAACAAGTCAGTTTATGAAGATCATAGAAGGTAAAAAGTAAGTCAGAAGATCCAAAGTATAAAGAGTTCCTACTCTCCAAAGGAAAATTAAAAGGAAAGATGAATTTACCTTGTGAAGTAAGAATGTTAAAAGAATAATCTAGAGGAATAAGGAACCCCTAATAATTAAAAAAGGAAGGTAAGAAAGGATATAAATTCCAAAATAAGGTTCTTATACCGTGAGAAAAAAATTGATACCATGTATCACTATAAATAGTCCATGGAAATCAAAATCAAAATAATCAAACTAAATATAATAAAGGTATCAATCAAAAATATGGATAAGAGGATTGGTTTAGTGGTGGGAATTCCATAATAAAATATGGAATTGTAATCTAATTGAGATAACAAAAAAATTGTGAATAAAATATGTGTACATGCCAAAATGGATAAATATGTAAAGAAGGGGTGTTTGGTTGTTTTCCCTACACAATTTTTAACATCTTTTTACCACTCTAATAGGTACGCCTTAAATATTATCATGGTTTTAGACTTTAATTATTAGGGTAGGGTCGATATTGAATTGAGAGGATTCCTATAATGGTGAAGTCAGAGATTTGTTAGATTCTCTCCTTTAAAAATAACCTTTTTCATTCAAGCTTCCTGTGGATTTCATATTGTGTAATAAGGTTACACGTATTGTAATGGACCTGTAGAATAGTAATGAATGGCTTCATGATATGTTAGTTACACATCATGAGTTTCCATTACATGTGGAGATGGAATTAATGATTGGTTTTAAACCCAGAGTTTTGGGTTTTAATGAAAAACGGTATGTGTTTCGATGGTTACAAAACTTTAGTATTACACGTCATGAATAGAGATGTCACGTCATGTAATATCCCAAATTTTATTTTAAATTTGCATTGAGGATGGTTTTTTCCTTTCTTCTCCTTTCTAGTTTTGACTCCCCCGGCCTAAGTATTTCCCCAGGAATCCTTAAAGCCTTACAACCTTCTCAAATCCATTCTTTTGTAATTCGATCAGCGTTTCACTAGCAGTGTGATTCCCAAGTAAGAGTTAAACCTCATTCTTTGTGTTTCTCTCTTTCTCCTCTCTTGTTTTTTCAATGTATCATCTTGGAATTGATGGATCTATGCCTTGTGGTGTTATATCTTGCTTTTAGGTTGAGTTTCAAGGTCTTATATGCCTTCATTCTCATTGATGGGTGTCGTTGCAAGTGTTGGGTATTCAGGAAGAGGTAGGTGGTTCCATATTATTTATCCAAATTTATTAACATTTTATTTCATGATTTATTTCAACTGTTAATTTAAATTAAATTTCTCAAAATTTCTTTCAATTGATTTTATAAATCCCAATCCCATTGAATTGGGAGATTTAGAAATTATTTTTTCATGAGATTTGAAAAACCCCCAATTTTATTGAATTGGGGTGTGCTTATGAAAATTGGATAATTTAAATTTTTTAATTTAAATTTTGGATTTGTTGGAAATGATTACAATTAAATTGTTGAATTTAATTGTGGAATTAATTGTAAAAATATGGAATTTTTTTTGAATGGATTTAAAACTCATGAATGGGTTAAAATATTTTGATAGAAACCCAGTGGTTCTATCTCGTGAAAGATGCATGTTTTTTTATTAATACCTATTTTTTATTTTAAATATAAAATTGGAATTTAATCTAGGGGAATGGGATTTAATTACATTTTAAGTATTCTTAAAATAAATTTCCCATTATGTAAGAGCCCATGAAATCCTTAGGTATTTGGTGAGTTATTTGGACACACTATGCAGTATTATAATTTTCTAAAACATACATGCAGTAGATCACATCCTCGATGGGGTGGTGACAAGTAGCCATTGGCCAGTATCATCGGGACATTTGTACACATATTTCTGAGTTCACTTAGAGAGTGCGGAGTCCTATATCCAGAAATGCTATCATACCTATTTGTAAAATGACCATGTTTCTTGCTTGTTTATTTATATATGATTAAAAAATGTATTCCAATGTTGTTAAACTAATTTACATGGCCACTGAATTTACATAAATGGTTTTATGTAACTATTTTATTTAATTAATTGTTTTAGAAATATTCAATCATTTTTAAAGCCTTTTACTAAAGTATATTTCAATAATTTGAATTTTATGACGTAATTTTTTTAAATATTATTTAATATACAAAACATGTTTACTTTAAAATTGAAATAATTCCTTTATTTAATCATTTTTGGCATATATTATGGAATCTTTAGTGGTATCCTACTCGGCTTAGGATCACACCCTACTTTTACCTTCGGGTGTTTGTAGACTTTCTTCTTCTAGGTTCAAGAAAAGGGAAGGGGTCTCTTGGAGGTGGATCCAGTTTTTGAGTTTGAGACTTGGTGAGTTGTGTCCTTATGAAACATGGGGTTTTTTCCCTATTTTTTGTAGTTGGTTTATAGTTCTTTGGGATATTTATTCCTTGTTGTATTTTGGTACTTTAATCCTAGTGGGTTTTATTTTGTTTTGAAAACTTTCTTGTTTCTTTTAATTCTACATTATTAGTGGAAAAATCATTCCCACTTTCATGTTGTACAATTAAAAGTACTAGTCATTGACCCATGGGTATTTGGAATGCCCTTTAGGATATGTTAGGATCGGTTCAGTTATCAGGTTACCAGGGTACCCAAGCTAGTTTTTGAAAAAGTGGTATCAAATGAGGTCGATCCTACTTCTTGAAGGTAGTATGTGTTTGCAATATGTTGTCAAGCCATAGGAGGTAGATATGATTGAGTGTCCGACCATCTCTCACTACAATAAACCTTAAGTCTCTAGGGATGGTTATGGAAATATTTCTTGTGGATTAGTCCTAGTCTTTTACTTATTGTGATTTAGATATAGTGAAATCCAAATCTTGTTTATTCCTTTTTTTGAGAATAATTTCTCTTGTTACTCTATTTGAGAACTACCTAATGTCCTACTTTTGTCTACTAAAATTGTGTAGAATCATTCTTCCAAGAAGATTTGAAAATCGGATCTAAGAAGAGGCTTCTGCTAAACCTTAGCAAGAGAATCCTACTATGGATCTAAGTCTAGTTGAGTTGATCATGCGTATTATCCATGCTATAGGACAGGAACCACCACAAGTTCCACCTTAGTCTCCATATATAGATCCTCAAGGGGATTTCCTTTAAAATCATTCTCAAAAGTTCCTTCACCATAAACCACTAGTTTTTAAAGTCTCCACTAACCCTCAACATGCTGAGGAATGGTTATGTGGGATTGAGTTTATGTTTGAGTTCTTAGAGACACTGGGTGTGATCAAGGTGAAGTGTGACACCTTCGTGCAGGAAGGACCAAGAAGGATAAGGTGGGACATGATGGTGATGAGAGTGAAACATGAGTACTTTGAGTGGAAAGACTTAAAGGTTATTTTCAACAACCAATTCTATCTAGATTCAATGGTGTTGGATAAGGCTGTGGAGTTTTTCAAGCTTGATCAGGCTAACAGAACTGTGACTGAGTATTCAATTTTCTTTGTTGATTTGGTGTAGTTTCCTCCAAATATAGTATCTAATGATAGGATGAAGGCTCAATGGTTTTATTTGGTACTTATATCACATATCTATTCTTAGGTTTTATTTTTGAAGCTTCCACTTATGTTAATGTGATGGATATGGATATAATGGTTGAGATGGACCAGGCTAGGAAATCAGGGTTGATGGGAGTTCCTTTTTCTCACAGAGGCAGGGTTAGTTCCTTCAAAGGAAAATGGAATCATGATGATTCTCACAGAATTTCTCGAAGGAAGAGTCATTATAGACCTCCTACAGTGCCAGTAGAAAGTTCATTGACTTGTTATCATTTTGGAAAACTAGGAAACTCTAAGAGGGTTCGCACTAAGGCACCCAAGAACCATAGATTCTAGGGATGTTTAGGGAATTTATAGATATTCATCCATCACTTATCTACTCAGTGTAGTGGAACATGATTATTAGATCCTACTAAAACTATGGGTCAATTAGATGCTTTACATACAAAAGGGATCCAGCCACAAGCATCCAGAACGAAGCTTCTTCACGCAGTGGAAGAGTCTCTAGAGGAAGAAGACATGGGTCAAGTGACTGTGAGAGGTACCATTAATATAGATTCATCATTAGTGATTTCTCTATTTAATATCAGTGCATTTCATTTGTTCATATCAACCCATATTATTAATCTTCTTAATCTTCCTATGAAGATTTTATCTTGTGCAATAGATTTTACTACACCCCTTGGTATGAAGAGAGAGTAGGTTCTTCATAGTTCTGTTTTTTTCTTTACTCTATCAGATTCCAAACAAGCTTGGAGTTTTCTGGTTCTTGATATGAAATCTCTTGACATCATATTTGGGGTGGATTGGATCACTTTCAATAAATCATGCATTGATTGTTATCTTCGATGGGTATACTTTACTACACTAAGTGGTATGAATCTTGTATTTTAAGGGGAATGGGACTCAAGGTCGAGTAGAAAAAGACGTTATTATCCATAGTTGGGGAAATTAATATCATTTTTTTCTTTTTATCATGAATGGGATTCTTTGAGTAGTGATCTCCCTCCAATCATCTCCGAGTTTCCTGGCATTTTTCCTTCAAATTTCTTTAGTCTACCACCGGTGAGAGAGGTTGAGTTTTGTATTGACTTAATTCATGGTACTCATCCAATTTCAATTCCTTCTTATCACATGGCACCAGCTGAGATTAAAGAGTTAAACTCCTGGTTAGATGATCTTTTTGAGAAAGGATTTATACGTGTGAGTGTGTCACCTTGGGCAGCACTAGTTCTATTCGCTAAGAATGATTATAGTTCTCTTCACCTATGTGTTGATTATCAAAATATCAATCAGGTTATAGTAAATAACAAGTATATATTGCCATGGATTGATGATATGTTTGATCAATTGAAAGGGGTGAAGTGGTTTTCAAAGATTGACCTTTGATTTAGTTACCATCAATTAAAAATAAAAGAATATAACATTTAGAAAACTACCTTTCAAAGTAGGTATTTCCATTATGAGTACCTTGTTATGTCCTTTAGTTTAAAGAATTCTCTTTTCATTTTCATTGCTTTGCAGAATAGGATTTCCCATGAGTATCTAGATACCTCTATGGTAGTCTATGTGAATGACATCCTTGTTTACTCTAAATATGAGGAGGATCATGTGCATCATCTGAGAACATTTCTGAGTCTGCTGAGAAATCACCAACTCTATGCCAAACTTTCAAAGTGTGATTTCCGGATTTGGGAAGTGAAATTCTTGGGATACGTGTTGTCTAAATAGGGTATATCAATTGATCCTAAGAAGGTGAAAGCTATTATGAATTGGGAGAAACCAAAAAATGTCTTTGAGATTTGGAGCTTCTTGGGCTTATCCAGATATTTCCACAAGTTTGTGAAGAAATTCTCAAAGTTGCCTTCTATGACAATAGATCTAACTCAGAAGGGGGTGAAGTTTTTTTGGGATGATAAATTTCAGAGTTATTTTGTTGAACTGAAGAATATTTTTACTATTGCACTGGTGTAGACTCTTCTAGAGGCCGGGTAGGTCTATATGGTCTTCTATGATACATCAAGTTCAGGATTGGGATGTGTTCTTATACAGGTTGATTTTGTAGCTCTTATGGATCTCATCATCTTTGGACACATGAGAATAATTATCCTACTTATGACCTTGAACTTAAATATGTGATTCACATGCTTAAGAGTTGGTGGAATTTATTTTATGGTGAATTTTTTTCCATTTTTTTACCCCAAAATCTTGAGTTATATCTTCTCTAAAAAATATTTGAATCTTTTCCATAGGTGTTGGGTGAAGAAATTGCAATATTTCAACTTTGACATCACCTATACCCCAGTGAAATGGAATTTCATTGCAGATGTGTTGATCAAGAAACTTACAACCTTAGTAGTGAAGGAATATTCAAAGGAGTGGAACTTGATGGCTCTTTTTTCACAGTTTCATATTGAAGTTTAGGAGAATGGGACTGAAGTTTCTTTAGGTAGTGCTCAGTTGACATATTCTCTTCTTGAGATGATTCTTCTATAAAAAGATCTTGATGATGAATTATGTGGAATTAAAAACTCTCTTTATTGTGGGGAAATAGTTTCCTAGTGGTCATTCTCCAAAGAGGGTGTTCTATGTTATCAAAACCACTTCATTGTGCCATTTACGATAAGGAAGGCTGTAATGGTGGATTTTCATAATTCTCAATGGGTTGTGAACCCAGAAACCACCAAGATGTTCTATGACATGAGGCAGAAGCTTTAATGGACTACTATGAGATGGTGCATTGTTGAGTTTGTATCTCATTTCTATACGTACCATCAGGTTAAGTTCAAGCACTAAAAACCTTTGGGTTTGCTTCAACCACTTACATTCCCTACATGGAAGTGGGATAGGATCTCTATGGATTTTTTGTTTGGGTTTCCTCATACCCAAAGAAATAGGAATGTGATATGGGTTTTGGTTAAAAGTTTAATCAAGTCGTCTCACTTCTAACCCATTCAAGATATGACCAAAGTTGAGGAGTTGGGAAATATCTATGTGAAAGAGATTGTTTGTTTTCACAGTGTTTCATCTACTATAGTCTCTAATAGGGATCCTCAATTTACTTCCCACTTTTGTACAGGCCTTCAAGAGGCACTGGGATATGAGGTCTGTTTGAGCATGGCCTACCATCTACATTCATATGGGTAGATAGAGAGGGTTATGTAGATTCTTTAAGATATGTTTCTCGCTTGTGTTATCGACTTCATCATCGCACAGGATGGTCACTTAGGACTGGTTTAGTTTTCTTATAATAATAGTTACCAATCTATAATCAGAATGGAAACTTTTTAGGACATTTATGTCTAGCCTTGTAAATCTTTGTTGTGCTGATCAGAGGTTGGTGAAAGTTCCTTAGTTGGACCAAGCTTCGTGCAGGAGAGACATCTAATATTCAGTTGATTCATTAGAGAATTTTGATACCATAGAGCCAATATAAGTCTTATGTTGATCAAATTTATAGGACTTTGGAGTTTTTAGTTGGTCATTAGGTGTTCTTGAATGTTTCACCCTGGTTGGGTGATCGACAGCTTAGGAGGAAAGGAAATCTTGCTCCTCATTTTGTGAGAACTTTCAATATTTTTGAGTAGGTGGGGAAATTTTCATACCATTTGGTACTTCCACCATAGTTTATGTCAATACATAACATATTCCATGTATCTCAGTTGATAAAGTATCCCTTTGATACATCTCAGATTTTGAGTTGGAGTGATCTTAATATCGAGCCTGATTTATCTTTGACTAAATGGCTAGTCAATATAGTTGATCCTGAGACTAAGGTACTTCTTAGTAGGATGATACCTTTGGTTTGTGTGCTATGGAAGCATGGTTTTGATAATCATGAGACATGGGACTGCAAGGCACTAATTATAGAGAAGTGGCCTTATCTCTTTGGCTTGGAGTCTTCTTCATAGGATTTCTGGGGATAGAATTTTTTTATGTTTGGGAGTATGTAACATCCCATTACCTCTCTAACAGGTATGCCTTAAATCTTTTCATGTTTCTACCTTTTCATTGTTGGGTTAGGGTCGAGATTTAATTGGAAGGATACCTATAAGGGTGAAGTTAGATATTTTTTAGATTATCTCCTTTAAAATGACCTTTTTCATGCAGTATTCCAGAGGATTTCATGTTGTGTAATAGAGTTACATGTCGTGTAATGTCCCTACAGAAAACTTTTGAATGGATTCTCTCTATGTTAGTTACATTTCGTGAGTTACTGTTACACTTCATGATGGAATTAATGATCGGTTTTAAACCTGAAGCATTGGTTTTTAATGAAAAATGGTACATGTTTTAATAGTTACAAAACTTAAGTATTACACATCGCGAATGGGGATGTCACATCATGTAATACCCTGAAATTTTTTTTAAACAGGCATTCTGGAAGGTCTTTAACTTTTATATCCTTTTCATTTTCTACTCCCTCGACCTAAGGATTTTCCCATGTGTCCTTCAATCCTTCCAACCTTCTTGAATCAATTCCATTGGCATTTAATCATCATTTCACTTGCGGTGTGATTCCTGAGTAAGAATTCTCCCTAATTCTTCTTGTATATCTCTTTCTCCTCTCTTGTATTTTCAATGTATCATCTTGGAATTGATTGATTTATGACATGTGGTGTTAGATCTTTCTTCTAGGTTGAGTTTCAAGATCTTCTACACCTTTGTTCTCGTTGAGGGGTTTCATTGCGAGTGTTGAGTATTCAGGGAGAGGTAGGTGGTTCCATCATGTTTAAATGAATTTATTAAACTTGTATTTCTATATTTATTTAAACTGCTAATTTAAATTTAATTGCGCAAACTTTCATTCAATTTATTTGATAAAACCCAATTCTAGTGAATTGAGATATTTGGAAATGGTTTGGGCATGAGATTTGGAAAACCCCCAATTCCATTTAATTGGGGTGTGCTTATGGAAATTGGATAATTTAAATTATTTAATCTAAATTATTGATTTTATAGAAATTATTTCAATTAAATTGTTGAATTTAATTATATAATTAATTATAAAATGATGGAATTTGTTTTGAATGGATTTAAAACTCATGAATGGCTTAAAATGTTTTGATAGAAACCTAGTGGTTTTATCTTATGAAAGAGGCATGATTTTTATTAAAACATGTTTTTTGTTTTAAATGGAAAATTGGAATTTAATATAGGGGATTGGGATTTAATTTTATTTTAATAATTCTTAAAATAAATTTCTCATCATGAAAGAAAACATTCAAGCCTTAGGTAGTTGGTGAATTATTTGCACACACTCTACACTATTACAACGTTCTAAAACATACATGCAGTGGGTCACATCCCCAATGGGATGGTGACAAGTTGTCATTGGATAGTTTCATCAAGACATGTGTATGTATATTTCTATGTTCAATTAGAGATTGCGGAGTCCAATAGTAAAAAATGCTATCATACCTATTTGGAAGATGACCATGTTGGTCACTTGTTTATTTATATATGATATATAAATGTATTTCAATGTTGTAAAAATATTTTACATGCCTTATGAATTTACATAAATTATTTTATGTAACTGTTTTATTTAAGTCATTGTTTTAGAAATATTTCATCATTTGTAAAAAAAAATCTTAAAGTATATTTCCATCATGTGAACTGTATAACATGATTTGTTTAAAAAATTTTTAAAACGCCAAACCTGTTTACATTAAAACTAAAAACATTCAATTTGTTAATCATTTATTGGAATATGTTATGGAATCTTTAGTGGTATCCTACTGGGATTAGGCTCACACCCTATGTTTTTCATTGGGTGTTTATATAATTTACTCTTACAGGTTCAAGAAAATGGAAGGGGTCTCTTAGAGGTGGACCTAGTTGTTGATCTTGGGACAACCTAAGTTGTGTCCTTAGGGACCTTGGGGTTTTTTCCTTGTTTTTTGGTACTTGGATTGTAGTGATTTGGGCTCTATATTATTTATTTTATTTTGATACTTTACTCCTAGTTGAGTTTCTTTTGTTATGCATATTGTCTTGTTTCTTTTACTTCTGCATTATTGGTGGAAAAATCATTCCCACTTGCATGTTGTATGATGACAAGTGCTAGCTTCACACCCATGGGGATTTTGAATTACCTTCATTCTATTTCAGGATCATCTCGTTTATCGGGTTACCAGGGTACCTAGTCTGGTTTGTGATACAATTGGAGATGGATAAATAGATTTAGAAAGATCAATAAAGTGTATATTCTATAGGCAAATAGGTTGGTTCATAGGATGAAAATAATTATTGGTTGAGATTCAAGTATCATCCATGATACTCTCATTAAAAGAGAAAGGTATACCTATTTATTCCCCTTTATCTTGTTTATCTATTCTAACATGTAGGGAATTAATGATAATATGAATCTTTCATTGCTGGATAGTAAGTAGGTGTTCTTTATATTTTGTTCCAACTACCAAAAAATGTTGGATTTGATTCAATCACTTAATGTGGAGGAAAGTGAAGAAGATTTTGACATTTTAACATCATGCAATGAATCTATAAATTTAGTACAACATTGAAAAACTAAATAATAAGTTATCTTAATCACACTTACAACCCTTATTTTTGGTTATTTCAAACATGTTATGAATGGGGCGTTGGTTTATTAAAAGATGTTAAAAAAGGAAAATTTATATGTTTTTCACTTAAATATTTTGATGTGGTTGTTGATATATTCAAGCTATAAATTTTTCTTAATTAATATATTTTTTAATATCCCTTTTAATGGTTTTTTTATTTTTTATCACATGTGAGAGAGTTTATGGATCGAATTGATAGCCTTTGTTAAATCTTTATTATTTTCTACATTGGGTTATCCCAAATAGACTTGGAGTGGACTGACTAAAGGTTATTTGCTAAAGAAAAACATGTGGTTTCATCCTTCTCACACAAGGGGCTCAATCTGTGATTCTAATTAAAATGAGGAGAAGAAGATTTATTAATATATTGTGAAATATATTGTGAGATGAGAAGACACCCATATTCCCTTTGAATTTATTGTCAATAATGGGGTGATAAATTGCTTTGACCTTAGAAAATATGAATGGGGTATTAATGAAAGGGTAATTGGTTAATAAATACATAGAGAGATATTGAATTTCCCATATAAAGGAGTTTTTTTTCAATGAATTCTTGATAAGTGAAGTCAAAGTTTGTGGAGAATATGAATGTGTTGTTATGTTAAATGGAAAAAAAATATAAAGTTATAATTTGAAATTCTTACTTATATAGATTCAACAAAAAGTAGAAATTTATATATGATTATAATCTATTCTAATATTTATGTAGATATGAAAAAAAATTATGGATCTTAGATAACTATGAAAAAAAGTGTGGATAACTCCTAGCTACTATGAACGACTTTCATAAGCTTTTATTTAAGATGTTTCAAGCTAACCAAATAGAATATGGAAGAGATAAACCAATAGAGAATCTATACATGGTGTATTTATCTTAAAGTATACATAAGTTAGTGTGAATATACCTTGGATGAAGTTTTGAGGAGATTGAAAAGTCTTAGAGTTGGATTGAGTAGGTTTTGAAGATATTTGAAAGAATTTTGTATTTTTGGAGTTTTAGCAGATCGTATGAATTTAATTTTTATCATATTAATTTGAACTAAATAAATTTACCATAAGAGTTTATCATATGACTTTTATATAGACCATAATACTTCAGTGTATGAATTTAATGTATTATATGATTTTTTTATATGATTTTTAAGAACGTATGACTTTTATGTATGACTTTTATCAAATCATATGACTTTTCTATTGAGTATACTATATTTAAGTTGATCTTATGAATTCTTTTAGTGTATGTAATTGATGTTATGAGTGTAAAACTTTGATATGAGATATATAACTCACATATTGAATGAATTTAAAAATCATATTAAAAACTTGAAATTATGAGAATTTACAGAATTTAATTATTCTAAAGAAAAACAACTAGGATGGTTCTCATGACTCGTTATTTAAGGATTTAAATATTATAATCAATTAAATGATCATAATCCAAGTTGAAAATACAGGAAAACTTTCTAAGGGATAATTTGAATGTTGATATGGGTTCCACATCACAAATTCTCTGCATGAAAAATTTCACACTAACATGGATGGATATTTCAATGGAAAATAAAATAGATAATTTTGAAGATGAATTGGAAGAAGTAAACACCTGAGTATTAGGGGTAATATTGTAACATCCTAGGTTATGGTAAAAGAATTATTTTTCATATTTATTAATATTGATTAATTAAATGGTAGTTTTACCTTATAATAAATACTATGTCTGATAGCATACCCAACATGAAATAATGAGTTTATCTAAAATATTATGTTGCATGCAAGGCTATGTTATACTGAAAAATAAAATATTGTTAATATTATTATTTTAAGTGGTAGTTATCATCTAGATTTTGTGTTAGTATGAATAAGTAGGACTAACTATATTGTGTTTACACATGCTTATTAAATGCTTTTACATTAATATAATATATTTATTAGGATAAAAATAAGAATAAATCCAACTTTAAGCATAAAAAGCTCTATATTTTTAAAAGGTAGTTTTACCACCTTTTAATGGTAACCAATTTTAAATTATATTTTTGGAAATTTTATTGATTTTATATAACAAAATAAACTTCAATATTGTAATAGAAACATAAAAATTAACTAAGTGTGATTTTTTGGAATTTTTCTGTGAAGTTTCATTTTTTAATGAATATTAAAAAATAATAAATTTTATTTCAAAACTGCTTTTTCATCTAATTTATTTTTAGGGATAAATTATATTTTTAAATTTTTTTAAAGTTTAATTATTTTTTATCAATTAACCCAATTTATATCATTTGAATCAATTTAAATTTGAAATTAAATATAAAAACTTAGCAAACTTGTAAATGTTTTTACCTTAAAACCTTGTCGTCACATCCCCTCTACAGAATTAAGATTAAATTAATTTATGAAAATTATTTGATTTTAATTTGTAAAAATTGATTCCATATTTTTAATTAGAATAATTTCTAATTTCTAATAACTTAAACTTAGTTTTTCACCAAAAATATTAGTGAAAGTAATTAAAATTAATTACTACGATTAAGCTGAAATTAAGCTTAGTGAGGGACTAATCCTTAATCTTAAGGGCCCAAATAACCTATACACTTTTCCAAAATACATTTTATGGACACATTTATACCATATAATACCTTGGATATAATTTTTACCATCATGAGATCCACTTTCAACATGAAAAACATGGTTTGAATTCCTTTTTCAAAATATTACAAGAGTGTCACTCCTCCTCCACTATAAAAAGGCATCCTCTCCTCTCAATTACTCACACCACTAAAGTCACTTTGTCTCGAAAAATATCTTTACAAATAGCTCCTAAAATCCCTACCCTTATCCTGGAAGCCTCACCTTGGTCATAAATTCATCCAAGTAATCCCTTTGGTGCAAACCAAAAGGAGTTACCCAATGAATAGGTAACATCTTTCCTAAAGTTATTTAATTTTATTTGCATTATCCACCCCCTAAAATATTCTTATTACATTATTATATAAAAAAATAGTATCATAAATATACTAGGATGTTTTTATTTTAAGGTTTTTACATACACTTACACACACATCCATATAATGGGTAACAAACAAATAGTTTATGTGTATGGAGAACTACCGCCTCACGAAAGTATGATTGTTTGTTTTTCTTTTACCACCTTTCATGGTTGGGAATTATGATGGAAGATATATTTATATATGTTATATATGATATTAATTATTTCTTTATGATTCTATAATTCTTTTATAAAACATACCCTTATACTCTCCATTTTTTGTAAATACGATATAAACATTTGTGGAAGTGTGGACTACCGCCTCCTCAAAGCAATGTGATACGTTCACACACTCCATGGAAAGTATTAATGATGGGTTTAACTAGAAATATTTGAAATACATAGAATAAATATTATATTCATGACATAATTACTTTAATGTAAATATAATATATCATTTTCTTTATTTCCCCTTTCACACACACACACAAAAGTGATAACGTCGATCGTGGACGTGTGGACTACCTCCTCCTCGAGGCGATGTGATTACTTTTACTGAAAAAGAATTATATATATAAGTATATATAATTAAATAAAATATTATTCATGAAATAATGATAATTATGGGAAAATAAAGTGTTACTTAACTTCTTTCTATAACAATCATTGAAAAATGGAAATGTTACTCATGTGTACGTACGTCCTACCGTCTCCATTATTATAACGTTGGTTCATTTTTCATAACAATATTTTATAATTGGTTTTAAAAGTATTATTTATGTATAAATATGATAATTATTTCATTATAATTATTCTATATATGTTGAAATAATAACCCATTTTACCATTATTGACCTACCAATGTCATTTTGGCATATAAACCGAACATGGTCAAAACATCTGACGTAAAAATAATTTTTTAAGTAGATGCATACAACATTGAAATAAGTTAAATAAAATTAAAAAAAATGTAAAAATTTTTCTCAAGGAGTTAGATAATTAATATATGTTTATTATTCAGGAATGTGAAGACACGTGAGACAATTCGGACCCAATGTAAGGGATTTTGTCTCAATTTCCTTTTGTTGAGGAATTTCTTAATTATATGCACCTTTATTCTTTTATAAAGTGTTTATACTACCCATTTTATACTATATATCCATATTTTATCATTTATCATGTTATTTAAGGTTTTATTAAATATTATTCATTCATTGTGATTATGATTTAAATGTTCAAAGTGGTATGGGACGCTTTGAATGTTTAAAGATGTAGTCCTATCATTATATCAAAATTCTTGATATTTTTTAACATATTTATTTATATGGGTGTAAAAGGAATATAAAAGAAATTTTATAACTATTTTTATATTTGGATTACTTTACAATCCCCCCTATTTTTAAAATAAAATGAAACACCTTGAATCTATTTTGGGTATTTATTTATTTAAAATAGGTTTTAAAAATGGATTTATTATTTTAATATCATGAAATGTTTTATTTTGATTAAAAAAATATTTTTTGAGTTAAATATTGAAAAATTAAATATTTTATGTGTTATTATTATATATAGATACTTGACATATGACAGGCAGTTCCATAATAAAACAATGACAGGTGATTCTGTGATAAAACAATGACGGGTGGGTCCTTGATATCCCTCCAATGCATTGGTTATGAAATTCAGCCATATGGATATTCAAATTATAATAGTAACATGTATTGAAGTTGAAAATATGGTTATTCCATTTAAAAGAGTGACAAGTATAATGATGTCCCAAATTACCTTTATTTATTTTCAATGGCTGTTATAGGTTTTATGGTAATCTTATGATTATAAAAAAGGTATGAAATGAGATTATTATCAAAGGAAGGTATTTACTAATAATTAAGAAGAAAATCATTATTTATGTTAAATTTTTCATGATTTTTTAATTTATATAAATAGAATAATAATTTCCTCCTTTTTATATCCCTTATTGAGATTTTTATGCTCATACCATGTTTTTTAATGCTTTTCACAGGTCTTAAGGATGAGTAATGGATAGAAGAATTCATGTTGACATTCATGAAGAGATTTAAAAAAAGATATCATGTTTTATTATTTTAAAGTTTTATATGGTTAAAAAAATGGATACTGTTTAGAAGTTTCTACTTTGTATTTTATGTTTTTTTATGTATTAGTTATGACCAAATTCTATAAAACTCTAAACCCAAAAAAGATCCTCAGTATGAGATGAAGTAAAATTCAAGACTTGACTCAATATTATGTAATGTTTTAAATTTGGGTCTTTATAGTCAGTAGCATAGGTAGTGTAACACCCCATGATTTCATAGTACGTTATCTATTCAAAGAAATTCAATAACTTGTGTTACACGCAACACTAAGTTCGAGCTCACCACGACTTACCAAACTAGCCGTTCAAAAAGCGGTTATGAATAGTATTAACTAAATTTTGAATTTTATATACTTATTATAATTTTAGAATCCATATTATGTGTTTCTTAGACATAATATAATAACCAATTCATTTTTTTCAAATAAAAGAAGTATTTTTCAAAAAATGCAATTTTACCAACTTTTAATGGAGAACCTTTTTTAAAACCAATATTTAGAACTTTTATATATTTAAATTAATTAAATTAAATTATCCTTAATAATAGGTACATAAAAATTTAGTTTTGATAAATTTTTGGTACTTTTCTGATAACTTTCATATTTTGATGAATAGTGAAAAATACTAAATTTTAATTAAAAACAACTTTTTTAATCAAAAATAATTTGTAGTGTTAAATTATAAATTTGAGAGGTTTTAAAGTATCATTAGATTATATTTTAATCATTTAATATAATTTAGTTCATTTTATTAAATTTCACATTTAAACTGGAAATAAACAAGTGTTAATCTTTTGATAGTTATTATTTCTTAAAAACATGCTTTTTGTTTTGACAACGGAAATTAATTTTAAATTAATTTCTGAAACTTATATATTTTGAATTTGGAAAAATGGATTCCATATTTGGAATCAGGAGGTCCAAATTTTTTAAATAGATAACTTTTATTTTTAGACATTATAAATATTTACTTCAGTAAATATTTTATTTACCATGGTTAAAGGGTAAATCAGGTAAATAAGGGTAAAAAAATATTATTATAATAATATTAAATTACCCTAACATGTTTTCTATTCCTATTTGTTGATACATTTCTGACCATGGGCATCATTGGGTTGATTTTGGGACCCCATGGAGCCACTTGAGAGTGATAATGACACTTTATATTAATTAATTTAATGTAAAGACAAAAATGACATAAACGTATATATTTTAGTAAAATAATTTTTACAAGGGGTTATATAAGTTATCTTTTCTACTATAAATATTAATTTGAAATATAAAACAATCTCCTACATCATGGTATTTTTTTTATAATTTTTAGACATCAAATAAATAAAATTATTTTTGGCATAATAATGATGCAGTGTTTACCTCATTAAGGAATGATTCAAATAAATGAAATTATAAAAATTAGCCCAATATAAAAAAACTATCCAATTATTATTGGATGATTTTATTTATAACATGAGTCATCTTATTATTTACTTTAATGAGTTTTGGACTTTTAGAAACTAAAAAACATTATATAATAAAATAACATTTTCAAACATTCCAAAAGAGCCCATCCTCCCCCTTATTAAAAGCCCTCACCTCTACCCCATTTCTCACACCTCTCAAGCCCCTTGGATCATCCAACCTCTACCTAATTAATATCCCTACATATGTCTCTTACTCTTATAATCCTTACCTTATGCAGAAGGAACTTCAAGGAAGCCTTTTGGTTCAAACCAAAGAGAGTTACCCGATTTAAAGGTAACATCTCCTCTTAAGTTATTTTCTTTTATTTTACTTCTCCAACCCCCTAAACTATATTTATTCCTTTATTTTATAAAAAAACCAGTATCATCAATATACTAGGTTGTTTTTATGAGAATTATTTAAACTACACTTACACACACCTCTATATAATGGGTACAAAACATAATGTTTCTGGGGACGGCGAAGTACTGCCTCACGAAACGATGATTGTTCAATATTCTACTACCACCTATTATGGTGGCCATTATGATGAAACTGTAATTATATATGATATTTATGATATTTATGTTATCTTTAATCTTTTTTAATTCTCTTTTATATCATACCTTTATTCTTTTCATATTGTATATATACGATAATTTCATATGAGGAAGTGCGGACTACCGCCCCCTCAAAGTGATATGACTCGTTCATACTATACGTCGAACATATAAATGATGGTGTTAATGAAATTACATAATATATATATTATATTATATTATATTATACTGGAATAATAATATACCTATGTATCATTTGGTATTCTTTTCTTTTAAAAAATGAAATGGAAGTAGTGTTCGTGTGTACGTACGGATTACCGTCTCCACGAACGTGATGAGATTCATTCTCCATTGTAACCATTCAAGAATAATTTTTATTTTATTATTAAAAATAATATTTAAGAACATAATATCATTCTTTATATTAATCAAATACATCTTATCCATAACAAACATTACTTATGTAACAAAACATATAAAGGAAAACAAATCAGTTAACACCTGAAACAATGATACTACTAAAATATTATTAAAAAAGAAATATTATAAGATCATATATGATATCATATTTATGTATTTATTTCTTGTATAATTTAATAAAAATTATTTCACTATTATATAAGAGGTTAATTTACCCTCGACCAAGGAAAAGTACAAGGTAAGGGTTAATTTCACAATCTCTTTATTATCTGAGGTTGTTTTTACGTAAGTATCTACTGGGAAGTCTTTATCATCCACATCCGTGTTTCTTAAAAATGTATTTCAAAACATTTTTACTATTTACTAGACTATGGGTTAAATTCATTTATACCATTTTTTTACTTTTTATAAAATGTTTTGAAAGGAATATTTTCGTTGTTTTCCAAACAAGGTACTTTATGGACTTTTCGACAAATTAAGGTATGAATGTTTTTTTAACTTATATGGCGGGTGTGGTTATTCTCTGTTGTTATAACACCTTTGAATCTTCCCTTACAATATTATAAGAATATTTTCAAAATAAATGTTTTTTTTATAATCACATGACTTTTAAATGATTTCAAAATAGAAAGAGATATTCCTCTCAAATAATTTTGATTTCATATATGTCAACATCCTTTAATGGATTTTATACTTATTTGAAGTTGATTTATTATGATACAAATATTTCATATTGTATTGAAGGTTTTGTGATATTTTTGACTGTGGATGTGTTATTTTTATACCATTTATGGTTTATGGTTAATGTAATAACATTTCGTATGCTAGTTTTAATGCGAATGTTTATGTTATGTTTCAACCTTTTCATATAAGGAATGCATTGGACTTAGTAAGTGATGGGTGGAGCCCTCTATAGCTCCTCGATGCATCGGTGGGTCCCATGAGACAAACTAGAGTCTTGTCACAAGGCCTTGACAAAATCTTATTTTTAGTCTTGGCACGAGGCCTTGACTATGTGGTTATGATGCCCAAAATTATGAATTCTATCATTATGAAATTAGATATTTATATTACATGTGATTATTAGACTAGTAGAATATCCATGTGAATAAGTAAATGTAATTATTTGATTTATATTTTCCATATTATGGTAAATTTTAAGTTTAAAAAGCTTTTTTTAGTTTTATACATTGCCTTAAATATTTATGTTTATTTATCAAAGTTTTCACTATACTGTTATCCTTATTGGGCATCTAAGCTCACCCCTTTCTATGTTTTATTTTTCCCAGGATGTGAAGAAGTATTTTACGGTTGACCTATAGAGATAGAATAAGGGATATGAATGTGGTCAATAGAAACAAAATGTTTTTGTTTTTATTTCATGATGTAATGTAAAACTTATGTATGTATCTAGTAATTCCAAGGCTACTAAACTGATTGGTCTTTTGGGATTTGATCCCTTGTGATCATGCCAATATTATGTAATAATGCACTGACTCTGGGTAACTGAGGTCAGGGCGTTACAGGTAGGTATAGATAAATTTAGAGGTTAGGATAGTGTTAATATAATACCCTTAAAAGATTTTACTTTTTGGTTAAGTTAAAATGATATAGAATTTGAAGATTACCATGTTTCCTCATCTAAACTATGTTTGTTAAGAATGGTTTTCGGTAGAGGAAATAAGGAACCTATAGTGGGAAGGCACCAATAAGAAAATATCCTTTGGAATCAATATCTTGAAATGGTTGGAATAAAAAACGAGCAGTTTGTTAAGGTAATGGATTAGTTGACTTAGGATATAAGCAGTGGTGGTGTCTATGAAAGAGAGAAACCAGATCTACCATAGAGCAACATGGAAATAGTGAATAATTTTATATGAAAACATCCCCCATCATTTAGAGGATCATTTGACCTCTTGATGGTTGAAGGATGGATTAAATCCATGTAAAAGATATATAATGTCATGGGTTGTTCAAATCACCAAAAGGTAAATCTATCAATTTATCATTTTGAAGGTGAGTCTAATTAGTGGTGGTAAATGGTTAAGAATATTATGGAAATTGAATATTTTTATTCAATGGAATGGGATGAATTTAATAATATTTTCTTTGAGAAATATTTTCCTAAGGATTCTCAACTTATAATGGAAAAAAAATTTGGAATTGAGACAAAATGAGGAAGACATGGTGGTGGAATATAAAGAAAACTTCATTTGACTGGTGAGGCATGTCCCAAATTTTATTTGAGATATAAATAGAAAGATAAATAGGTTTTACTTAAAATTGAAGCTAAGATATCAAAGGGAATTGTCTTCTTGTGAATTCGAGAGCTGTGATAAAATTATTTTATGGGATAAGAAGGTAAAAATAGAGATTTTCAATGATCATGTGTCCCATAATAATAAGAAAAATAAGAGTTACTATTGTTAGGAAATGGGAAAGCATTCATCAAAGAAGCATGGAGATAAGAAAACGCAATTCCCATTTTGTGAGAAGTGTGGTAAAAAGTATCATGGATAATTTATTTCAATGTTTGGGTAGTGCTTCTGATGTTTTAGGTTGGGTCATATGGATCGTGACTATAATGAGGATGATCATTCAAGTAATGAAAAGCCAGTGGTAAGTTGTTTCAATTGCAATGAGTTAGAACATTATTCCAATGTGTGTCCAAGGTTGATCACCTAGGGTGGAAACTAGCAAGATCAAAAGCAAAAAAGGTGTGGAAAACTCTTTTTCTACTACTGTAGTTTATGTTGGGCCATCAAATGAAGTTATTACAGGTGTATTTCTCATTTATTATAATTATGACAATACTCTATTTGATTCTAGATCTTTGTATTCTTTTATTTCTAAAAAACTTTCTAGAAAATTGGGAATATCACCTCATGAAAGTAAGATAAAACTTTTGGTAAAAACTCTAGGTGAAAGTGTTAAAGAAAATAAGATTTATTGGAATCATACTATTAACTTTAGTAGGGTTTTATTTCTTAAAAATCTTGTTGAACTGTCTATAGTAGAGTTTGATATAATTTTGGGTATGCATTGGATTTCAGTTTATCATGCTAAATAGATTTTAAATTCAATAGAGTTTTACTTAATGATTTCATACCTTTGATAACATACCAAGAGGCTAATAAATTTATTAAATATGGTAGTGAAAGTTATCTAGATCATTTTTTTGAAAAGAAAAAAATGGTTTTGTTTGGTGACATCCCAGTAGTGAATGAATTTACAGATGTTTTTCTGAAAAAAATTTGGGTGTTTTTTCTGATAGGAAAGTTGAATTTATTGTTGATTTTGTGCCTAATGATAAGCCTATTTCTAAAACCCTTTATATAATGCCTCCAGTAGAACTTGTGTAATTGAAAGGCCAGTTACAAGAATTTCTTGATAAAGGTTTCATTTGACCTAGAACTTCTGTAACGACCCAAACTTTTGAATAATTTGTTTCATAATTTTTGTGTGTCATTTTAATTTATACTCAAAAAAATTATATCCTTTAATTAATGAAGTGAGTATAATTTAAATGATACCATTGGGTTTCTACTATTATATGACTATTGTTCAATATGACCGTTGGTCAATATGACCGTAGGAAACTATACTCTTAATGTTTTAATTATTGTTTATAAATTCAAATGGTCATGGTTAATTAATATAGAAGGAAGAGTCGATGGCCTCATCCTGTAGACTCGGGCCATATGAAGCCTATCAGTTGAAGCTTGGGAAAGAGATAGCATCATTGGGCTTTACTCTAGACCAAGCCCAAGACAAACTTCAATATATAAAGCTTGAACGTAATCGCCTATGGGAGAAGTTCAAGCTGATAGAAATCACAACTTGAGCAATGTTGTATGGGCCACCCCAAGATTATATCACTATAGCACACCTTACACTTAGGTCCTTTGCAGATGTTATAAGGGGCTATGTAATGAAGCCTTAGTTACTTTCTATAATCCTTTTGTATAAATTAAATTTTTACATATTATTATGGTAAAATTTATGAATTTCAAATGTCCAGATAAATATAGGATGAATTTATATAAGTTCCATATTATTGATTAATTTTGGAAAAAAGGGGTATTTTAAAATATTTTTGTATTCTTTAAATAATTAATAATGTGAATTGATTTTCAAAAAAAGGTTTTCTATATTGTGTTCTGTAAGAAATTTATAGTCTAATAAGATCAACTTAATTTTTACTGAATAGTAAAGTATGAATAATAACATGCCCATATGAATAGTGATGAATAATAAATCGACCAAAAAATAGAAACTTCACCCATGAATGTATAAATACATTTTAGACATCTTAAAAGTGAAAAAATGATCATAGTATGAGTTTTCGTATTTTTGTATGTCATAAATATTTTATTTACAATTTTATAATTAATTTAAAATTTTAAAATGGAAATTTATTTTCATTAAATGTAATCATATATTTTTAATTTATTGTCTTATGGTTATATGATAATTTTATGGGACCTTGATTACTTTCTTAAGGTGTTACAAAATGTGTTATAGTTTTAAAGTTGTATTTTTGGAATAACTAATGATTTTATTTAAAAATTAAATTAAAAATATTTAGAAAAATATTTTCATAAAATGGAGTTCATTTTTGAATTCAGATCATCTATATTAGGTTAGAATGAATTTTTTGGATTTTTCTGAAACGGTTGATTTTTCAGTGAATAGTAAAAATACAGTTTTGAGTTTCGGGTGTTTAATGACACCATTGATGATGTAATCATGATGTAATAAATCTGTTAGAATTTTGAATAGTAATATATGTTATGAGTTTTCCCAAGTGGCCAATACAATTGGAAAATACCAAGGGAAAGCCCGTATTTTTTCCAATACCACCGATGAGGTGTCCATTGGAAATTAATTAAATATTGCCTCTTGTTTGCTATAAATACCAAGTCATTCCCTCATTAATTTCATTCCAAAATCCTCCTCAACGAAGTTCTAGTCTTTTTACCTCCCAATTAGTCCTATCAAGGTGCCCTCAAGTCTCCCAAGGTCTTGACCTTAAATCTTTCAAAGTTACTCTTCAAGGTAAGGGAACCTTTCACCCTCCTATTTTAAGTCATGACTTCCTTTATGTTGTGTCTTATAGTTTCCATTTTATTATGTGGGGGTATGTTATTATATATTATTATTACTTTAAATTTTATGTTCAATTTATTAGAGACCCTTTTTCTCTCATCAAATTATTTTCTGAATTTTTAAGTAACACCGTTAGGCTGCCAACTTTTCATAAAAGAAATCACATCTTCTCTTTTCCTTCAAGTTTCATTTTCATATGGTATTTCATTAAAATATCCATGAAATGATATTATTTATTTTTATTCTATACCCATACTGTATTATGAGTTATTTATGATTGGGTGACCCTTGTCCCCTCTCTTTTTATTGTTTTCTAAAAGGATGTTATGTAGCCGTTATGCTGCAGAATTTTCTTCTCAAAATTCCTCTCTCTTTTTCTCAAGAAATTATCTTGTATTATTTATGTGGATAACCAAATATATTTTAATTTCTAGGGGTATTCATAAAAAAATAAAATTTATCTATTTGAATCTTTAATTAACATACATATAACCCTCACTCTCTTTCTATGGGTTATAAATGACATAATGATCTTATTTTTAAGTACTTATTAAATGTCACGATTTTGACATGAAACCCAATTCTTTGATTCTATTTGGGTTATTAATGAAATGTTTTTTTATAATCTAGGTGGATCACATTAAAATAAATACATATTAAGGGTTCATCTTGATTTTTCTCCAATGAATTGGGTAATGAATTAATCTCTAGAGATGACAAGTTTCATGATACCTTGGTGAATTACCTTGGTAAATTTTTTATGACACCTTGGTATGAACCTTAGTGATATGTTCATGAAGGTATAAGTTAAATGTTTTAGCCACATATTCAATTTTTGATTCATGTTATTTTTATTATGATATGCCTCTTTTTCCATTGCTCATGTCTTATGGTTTCATCAAGTTCTTATTGATATCACAGGTAAACTAATTCCCTTGCTTTCCTTACTGGGCCTTCAAATCACCCATTCCTTTGATGTGTGTCTATAGGTTATGAGATGCAGTAATTGTAAATAGGAAGAAATTTTCAAGAAGATTTTCAAGGTTATTTAAAAGAGTGTTCTAATTTTTCATGTTTTATTGTTCCTGATTTCCAAGACACTAGACTTTAAAGATCCTCTGTATGTAAAATGTAATGAAATGTTATGTAATAAGAAAGAGGGATGCCATAGTTTGTATCAAAGGAAATATTAGTTATTTATAGAAATTAGGCTATGAAAACTTTAGGAAGAAACCTATAGAAAAGTTTAAATATAGAAATACTTCCTGGTATTTTGGTGAGTATTGAGTAAGTGGTGTATCAAGAAAATACATCCTTGTATAGATATGAGCAGGTAGAGGCAGCTCTGGAACAGATGTACCTAGGAGTGAAAACTCTGATGAGGAGTTTCGAGCTTGACCATGGGTATCCTGGTACACGATAATGGGTCGCTCTATACTCTTGGTTATGACACTCCCGGGGGATATGTTTGGTTAATCATAAGTTTTTTATGAATCATTATGAAGAATTTATAGAAAAATGTAATTGTTTAAAGCATGAAATTTTAAGACATAAAATACTTTATAGTTAAAAGTTTCATAAATGAAATATTCTTCTCACTAAGGTTTTATTATTTTATAAAATGGTGGGAAATAGGAGGAACCATGCAAATGGTGACCGCAATGGACAATGCGCTAACGACCCTCTGATGGAAGCTGTAATGGAAAATTTCATGCGAATGATGAACCAACTAACTCAAGTTATAGGAAATAACTTGAATCAAGATAAGAGACTAGTTTCACCATGAAGGGAGCAACTTTCTGTTGAATCCTTTATGCATCAATGACCACTAACATTCAGTGGATATACCGACCCATTGATTATTGAACAGTGTATCAGCTCTATTGAGAAGATCTTTTATGTGCTCTGCTATTCTGAACAAGAGAAGGTTACCTTGGCTATTTATCTCTTAGAGGGAGAAGTTGATCAGTGGTGGGAACTGATTAAAAACACAAGGCCAGGAGTAGAATTTGAATATATGGAGTGGGAAGAGTTCAGATGGATATTCTTCAATAAGTATTTCCCTCGATAAATGAGAACAAGAATGGAGAAAAAGTTTCTCGAGCTAAAGCAGAAGGAGAATGAATCTGTGGGAAGCTACGAGATGAACTTCACAAGTATTTCATGTTATACCTCAATCTTTGTCATGGATACATGTGGGAAGGTTGATAGATTCTTTGGTGGACTGAGACCTCATTTTAAGAAGAATCTAGCCAACTGAGACTATGACAGCTATGAGGAGATCGTTCAGAGTGCAATAGAGGTCGAACTAGAGTTTGGTGAGACACAGTGGTCTCATAAATCCAATGAAAAGAAGAGATCAATGTAAAAAATATTAAGGAGGATCTTTGATCAGGGAAGAAAATGAAAGAAAGTAAAATGTCCCATGTGTAATAAATGTGGGAAGAAGCATTCAGGGAACTTCCTGCTTGAGAGCGGGAAGTGCTACAAGTGTGGTAGAGATGGCCATATTGCACAGAATTGTCATAGTGAGGTAAAGCCTCAAATTACCAACACTAACGACGAGGGAAATATGGTTTAGGCCCTACCTAATGTACAATGCTATAAGTATGGACAACTTGGACACTTTTTCAATCTCTTTGCAAATTTGAGGTCATTAGAGGGGAATCACCATCAGCCTCAGCAATGGCCAAGGGAACAAGGTCGTACTTTCGTAATCACTATGGCTAAAGATGAAGCACCAAATGATGTGGGAGAAAGTACTCTTATTGTTCTCTCAAAGATATCAAGTACTTTGTTTGATTCTAGTTCTACACATTCCTTTATTTCCTCCAAGTTTACAAAGAATTTAGAATCAACCCCCAATTTTATAGAAGTAGAGTTATCAGTCAAGACTCCTGGTGGAATTATCCAAGCATCGTTAGTGTTTATAAAATCTAGTATTTACTTAAGTGAGCAAAATCCTATCACAAATATAGTATTCATTCCCATTCTATAATTCAAAATTATACTAGGGATGGACTGGCTCTCAAAGTATAAAGCTAATATCAAACACAAAAGCAAATAAATCTCAGTAGTCTTGAATGGAAAACCTATAGTTATCTTCCAAGGAGAGATATCTCAACCTGATATTTGTCTAGAAGAACCTCCTATATCCTTCTTTATTGAGATTATCGGTAAATAAGAATAAGTAAATGAGAGTTTAAGGATAGAAAATGTCCCCATCGTCCAGGAATAAATTGACATATTTCCTGAGGAGTTGCTTGGACCTCTCCCAGAAAGAGAGGTAGAGTTCTCCATTGAACTCGTACTTGGATCTCATCTGATATCTAAGACACCCTATAGGATGGAAAATGTAGAGCTAGAATAATTAAAGAAACAACTCCAAGATCTTTTGGATAAGGGTTTTATCTGACCGAGTGTGTCTCCTTAGGGAGCACATGTTCTCTTTGTGAAGAAGAAGGATGGATCGATGCGGCTATGCATTGATTATAGAGAACTGAATGGGATCACATTAAAGAACAAATACCCTCTTCCAAGAATTGATGACTTATTTGACCAAATTTTTGGGGCTCAATTCTTCTCTAAGATTGATCTTCATTCTGGTTATCATCAATTGAGATTGAAGAAAAAATATATTCCAAAAATTGACTTCTAATTAAGATATGGTCATTATGAGTTTGTTGTTATGCCCTTCAGACTGACTAATGCATCTGTTATTTTTATGGATTTGATTAATAGAGTCTTTAAGGAATACATTGATAACTTTGTGGTAGTTTTTATTGATGATATTATGATATATTCTAAAAGTCACGAGGAGCATGAAGATCATCTAAGGGTTATATTGAAAACTCCACGGAAGGAGAGGCTTTTTGTAGAGTTTAGTAAATGTGAATTTTGGTTACAACAAGTTGCTTTCTTGGGGCACATTGTTACCGATGAAGGAATCATAATTGACCATTCAAAGACAAAAGTTGTAGAGGAGTGGCTTCAGACTACAAAAATAATTGAGATTCATAGTTTCCTTGGATTAGTGGGATATTATAGGAGGGTTGCGAAAAACTTTTCAGAACTTTCTAATCCATTAACCAAGTTAACTCAAAAAGGGGTCAAGTTCATCTGGAAAAAGTAGTGTGAGGAAATTTTCCAAGAGTTGAAGAAGAGATTGGTTACTGCACCTATTTTAACTTTTCCCTCTAGTGGAGAAGGATTCATTATTTTTAGCGATTCATCTCTGAAAGGGTTTGGGTGAATCCTCATGCAAAATGACAAAGTCATTTCTTATGCATCTCGACAGTTGAAGACTCATGAGCAGAACTATCCTACGCATGATCTGGATCTGGATGTGGTTGTTTTTTCTCTAAAGATATGGATCCACTATCTTTATGGGGAGAAATTTGATATATACATAGACTATCAAAGTTTGAAGTATATTTTCACACAAAATGAATTGAACATGAGACAAAGGATATGGTTGGAACTTATTAAAGACTATGATTATTTAATTCATTATCATCCCGAAAGAGAAAACAAAGTTGTAGATTCATTAATAAAGAAAGACCTAGTTGTTATTTCCATGATGAGGATTCAAAGAGATCCTTTGATCAATGACCTATTAAAACTGAACATGAAAATTATAATGGAAGGGACATCATCAACCCTAACCCAAATGATTTCTCAACCGTCATTACTAGATAATACCAAGAAATCTCATAAAGAAGATCCTTTGTTACAAAATAAGTTTGAGGCTATAAAATATGGGAAGTTTCCTGAGTTCAATATTGATCAAGAAGGTGTACTAAAATTTCATAGAAGACTATGTGTTCCATCTATTCCAGAAATAAAGAAGGATCTGATGGATGAAGCTCATAGATCTACTTTCTATATACATCCTAGAATCACAAAAATGTATAAGGACCTTTGTGATCATTATTGGTGGGATAATATAAAAAAAGAGATTGCTGACTACACTTCAAGGTTCCTGGTATGTCAGTAAGTGAAGGCATAGTGACAACTTCCTAAAGGGTTATTACAACCATTACACATACCAGCATGAAAGTGAAACAATATCACTATGGACTTCATCACTGGACTCCCGAGAACTTCCAAAGGAAACAATGTGATATGCGTTATAGTGGACCATCTCACCAAGACTGCCCATTTTATCTCCATTTGGGAAGATTTCTCTCTTGATCAACTTGCCAAGATTTACATGAAGGAAGTGGTAAGGCTACATTGAGTTCCACTTTCTATCGTATCTGATCATGATCCAAGGTTCACATCAAAATTATGGAGAAGTATTCAACATGATCTGAGCACTGAATTGAATTTCAGTACAGCCTATCACCCCCAAAATGATGGCCAATTTGAAAGGACTATTTAAACCCTTGAGGATATGTTAAGAAAATTCTCAATGGAATTTAAAGGTGGATGGGATCAACATCTCCCTTTAGTTGAGTTCTCTTACAACAACAGCTTCCACTCGAGCATTCAAAAGTCACCCTATGAAGCTCTATATGGGAAGTGGTGTAGAACTCATACTTGTTGGGATGAAGTTGGTGAGAGAAATATTATTAGGCTAGATCTTGTGCAAGAGATGACAAAAAAAAGTACATGCCATCCAGCAACACATTAAGGCTACTTAGAGTCAGCAAAAGAGTTATGCCAACAACCGTCGAAGGGAATTGGACCTTGATGTTTGTGATAAGGTATTTCTTCAAATTTTACCTTGGAAAAGAGTCATGAGGTTTGGGAAGAAATGGAAGTGCATCCCTAGGTATATTGGCCCCTATGAAATCCTTGATCGCGTAGGAACAGTGGCCTATTGGCTTGCACTTCCTCCAAATCTAGCACAATTTCATGTTGTTTTCCACGTATCCCTCTTGAGGAAGTACATACCCAACCCTTAACATGTACTAAATATATAGGTGGTACAACTGGAACATGACCTCTCTTATGAGGAGCAGCCGGTGGAGATCTTGGATCGTAGAGACAAGGTTCTACGCAACAAGACTACCCATCTGGTTAAGGAGTTGTGGAGGAAGCACAAATGCGAAGAAGCCATGTGGGAACCATAGGTGCCTATAAGGCAGAAGTACCCACACCTTTTATCTTATGAGGGTACGAGTTAAAATTTTGGGGACGAAATTTCTTAAGGGGAGAAGAATGTAATGACCCAAATTTTTGAAAATTTTGTTTTCTAATTTTTGTGTCATTTTATTTTATACTCAACAAAATTATATCCTTCAATTAATGAAGTGAGTATAATTTAAATGAGACCATTGGGTTTTGATTGTTATATGACTGTTGGTCAATATGATCGTTGGAAACTATACTCTTAAAGTTATAATTATTATTTATAAATTCAAATGATCATGGTTAATTAATATAGAAAGAAGATTCGATGGCCTCATCCAATATACTCGGGCCATATGAAGCCCATCTGTCAGAGATTGGGAAAGAGGTAGCATCACTGGGCTTTTCTTTGGACCAAGCCCAAGTTGAACTTCAACATGGGAATCTTGAATGGAATCGCCTATGGGAGAAGTTCAAGCTAATAGAAATCACCACTCGGGAAATGTTGTCTGGACCACCCCAATATTCAATCACCATATCACACCTTACACTTAGGTTCTATGCAGGTGTTATAAGGGGCTATGTAATGAAGCCTTAGTTACTTTCTATAATCCTTTTGTATAAATAAAATTTTTACTTCTTATTATGGAAATATTTTTGAATTTCAAATTTTTGGATAAATATAGGTTGAATTTATAGAAGTTCCATATTATTGATGAATTTTGGGAAAAAGGGATATTTTAAAATATTTTTTGTATTCTTTAAATAATTAATGATGTGAATTGATTTTCTAAAAATGGTCTTCTAAAGTTGTGTTCAGTAAGAAATTTAGAGTCTAATAAGATCAACTTAATTTTTATTGAATTGTAAAGTATGAATAGTAACATGCCCATATAAAAAATGGTCATCACCCATGAATGTATAAATTCATTTTAGACATCTTAAAGATGAAAAAATGATTATAGTATAAGTTTTGGTATTTTTGTATGTCATAAATATTTTATTTACAATTTTGTAATTAATTTAATATTTTAAAATGGAAATTTATTTTAATAAAATTTAATCATATATTTTTACTTTATTATCTTATGGTTATACGATAATTTTATGGGACCTTCATTACTTTTTTAAGGTGTTACAAAATGAGTTATAGTTTTAAAGTTGTATTTTTGGAATAAAAAATGATTTTTATTTAAAAATTAAATTAAAATTAATTAGAAAATAATTTTCATAAAATTGAGTTCATTTTTGAATTCAGAGCATTGATATTAGGTTAGAGTGAATTTTTGGGATTTTTCTAAAATGGTTGATTTTTTGGTGAATAGTAAAAATACATTTTTGAGTTTTGGGTGTTTAATGAAATCATTGATGGTGTAATCATGATGTAATAAATATGGTCTACTTTTGAATAGTAATATGTGTTATTATGTGTCCCAAGTGGCCAATACCATGGGAAAATACCATGGTCAAACCCATGGTTTTTCAAATACCACTCATGAGGTGTCCCTTGGAAATTAATTAAATATTCCCTCTTTTTTGCTATAAATACCAAGTAATTCCCTAATTTATTTCATTCCCAAATCCTCCTAAATAATTTTTTTTTACCTCCCAAGGTTCCCTCAATCCTCTCAATGTCCCGACCTTCAATCTTTTGAAGTTACTCTTCAAGGTAAGGGAACATTTCACCCTCCTCTTTTAAGTCATGACTTCCTTTATGTTATGTATTCTAGTTTCCATTTTATTATGTGGGTTATGTTCTTATATATCATTATTACTATCCATTTTATTTTAAATTTATTAGATACCCTTTTTTCTCTCATAAAATTATTTTATGAATTTTTAAGTGACGTCGTTAGGCTGGTGAATTTTCGTTAAAGAAATCGCATCTTATCTTTTCCTTCGAGTTTCATTTTCATATGGTATTTCCTTAAAATATCCATACCATGATCTTATTAATTTTTATTCTGTACCCATAATGTATTATGAGTTATTTATGTGTTGGTTACCCTTGTCTCCTCTCTTTTTAATGTTTTCTAAAAGGATGTTATGTAGCCGTTATGCTGAAGAATTTTCATCTCAAAATTCCTCTCTCTTTTTCTCAAGAAATTATCTTGTATTATTTATGTGGATACCCAAACCTATTTTCATTTCTAGGGGTATTAATAAATATATAAAATTGATCTATTTGATTCTATAATTGACATACATATAACCCTCACTCCCTTTCTGTGGGTTATAAATGACATAATGATCTTATTTTTAAGTACTTTTTAGACGTCACGATTTTGACATGAAAATCATTTATTTGATTCTATTTGGGTTATTTATGAAATGTTTGATTATGATATATGTGGATCACATGAAAATAAATACATATTAAGGGTGATATTTTATATCGCTCTAATTCATTGGGTAAATAATTAATCTCTAGAGATGACAAGTTTCATGATACCTTGATGAATAACCTTGGTAATTTTTTTATGACACCTTGGTATGAACCTTAGTGATATGTTCATGAATGTCTAACTGAAATGCTGTAGCCACATATTCAAGTTTTGATTCATGTTATTTTTATTATGATATTCCTATTTTTTCATTGCTTATGTCTTATGGTTTCATCAAGTTCTTATTGATATCACAAGTAAACTGATTCCCTTGCTTTCTTTATTAGGCCTTCAGCTCAACCTTTCCTTTGATATATGTCTCTAGGTTATGAGATGAAGTAACTGTAAATAGTATGAACTTTTAAAGAATATTTTCAAGGGGATTTAAAATATTTTTCTATGTTTTCATGTGTTATTGTTCCTACTTTCCAAGAAACTAGACTTTAAAGATCCTCAGTATGTAAATTATAATGAAAAGTTTTGTAATAAGAAGGCAGGATGCCATAACTTCACCATGGTGTGATCCTATTTTATTTGTAAAAAAGGAATATGGTTAAATTAGACTTTTCATTGATTATATAGCCTTTAATAACATCATTTTTAAGAATAAGTATTTCTTACCACATATCGATGATTTTTTTATCAGCTCTAGGGAGCTCAGTGTTTTTTGAATATTTATTTGAGGTTCAAGAACCATAAACTAAAGGTGAATGAGGATGTAATTAAAAAGACAACATTTCTCATGATATATGGGAATTATGAGTTTGTAGTTATTCTCTTTGGGTTATCTAATGCACCTACTTATTTTATTAATCTTATGAATCGATTCTTCCATCGGTTTTTGGATCAGTTTGTGGTTGTGTTCATAGATGATAATTTGGTATATTCTAAAAACCATTAGTAACAATAAATTCACTTAAGTATTGTTTTTAATACATTAAAATAAAAGAAAACATATTTAAATTTTAGTAAGATTGAATTTTGTTTGAAAAAAAAAATCATTTCTTTGATATATTGTTTATAAATGTGGCATAATTGTTGACTCTTCTTGGAAAAAAATGTTCAAGAGTGTCCAAGACCTACCAATGTCACTAATATTAATAGTTTTCTTGAATTAAAGGGTTATTACCAATGATTTGTTAAAAAAAATCTCAGTTATCTAGCCCATGGACTAAGTTATCTCAAAAAATATTTAAGTTCATCTAGGAAGGAGAATGTGATGATAGTTTTTTGGAATTGAAAAGAAGATTAGTGAATTATCTAGTTTTGGACCTACCTTCTATAAATGGTGAACTTATCATATATAGTGATGGTTAATTAAAAGTACATGTTTGTGTCTTGATGAAAAATAATAAGGTAATTTCTTATGTTTCACAATAGTTGAAAAAATCATGAGTTAAATTAACTTACACATGATTTGGAATTAGCTGATATCATTTTTGAATAAAAAAAATTGGAGGAATAATGTGTATGTATTGAATTTTGAAATATATACTAATCACAAAATATTGAAGTATATATTCACTCAGAAATAGTTGAACATGAGACAAAGAAGATGGTTGGAACTTATAAAGGATTATGATTGCAAGATTCTTTATTATCCAGGAAAATAAAACAAGGTGGTTGATTCTTTGAGTTGAAAAAGTAATTCCATATTAACCATGTTATATTTAGAGAATGAACTTTTAGTTAATTATTTGATTTATTTTGGACAAGAATTTTTTTATGCAGGGACATACTTAGTTTTGTTTCAATTTTTAGTGCATTCGACTTTTTCATAAAGAATTAAGACAACTCAAAAGGTGGATCAATATTTCTAAGAAAATGTAGAATCCGTTAATAATGGTAATTTTATTGATTTTAATATTGATGAAGAATTTGTTATACAATTTTAGAAAATATTATGTTTTCCATGTTATTCAGAGTTGAGGAAAGAGTTATTAACTAAATCTTATAGTTCTCTGTTTTCTATTCATCTAGGAAGCACTAAGATGTATAGAGACCTTTGGGAGTATTACTGGTGGGATGGAATGAAAAGAGATATTGATAAATTTATTGTGAAGTGTTTGAATTTTCAATAGGTTAAAGAAGAGAAACAATTACATAAGGGGGTGATACAAACTTTTCCAGTTCCGGAGTGGAAATGGGAGAATATATCAATGTATTTCATGGTGGGATTTCCAAATTCATCTCAAGGTAATAATTTGATTTGTGTTATTCTTTATCGTTTAACTAAATCTACACATTTCCTTCTCATTCAAGATAAAATGTCTTTAGATCAGATTTCTAGAGTGTATCTAAAGAGATTAAGTGGTACCATGAAGCACCTATCTCTATTGCATAAGACCATGATCCCTGGTTTATATCCAATTTTTGGAATGGAATTCAGAAGTTGTTGGGTGCTAAATTAAATTTCAGTACAACTTTTTATCCTCAATCTGATGGATAGTCTAAGCGGATGATTTAGACCTTGGAATATATGCTTCATTCATGCTTAATGGATTACCAAGGAAGTTTGGATTGAAAAATTTCTTTGGTTTAGTTTTCATACAATAGAAATTTTTATTCAAGTATACAGATGGAATATTTCGAGGCATTATATGAAAGTAGGTGTCGAACACTAGATTTTTGGGATGATGTAGTGGATATGAAGTTAATGAGACTAGAGTTGGTAGAGAAAAAATCATAGAAATTTTAGTCAATTCAATTAAACGTGAGGATGGATCAGATCAGGAAGAATATTTACGTGGATAACCGAAGAAAAAAATATTTCTTTTGAGTTATTTGATAATGTATTTTTAAAATTTTCTCCATAGAAAAGTGTAATGTGTTTTGGTAAGAAGGAAAATCTGATTACATAGTTCATTGGACCTATGAAATCCTAGAGAAAGTTGGAATAGTTGAATATAGATTATACTTAACTATGAGTTTATCTTAGGTACACAATATATTTCATGTTTCAATGTTAATTAAGTATGTACCATACTCATCTCATGTTTTGATCCCAAGAGTAGTTCAGTTGGAAAAGAATCATTCTTATGAGGAACAACTAGTTTAGATTCATGAACAATGAGAGAAATTGTTGTAGAATAAGTTAATTTACCAAGTTAATGTTTTATGTAATATCTATATGTATGGAGAGGAAACATGGGAATCATAAAATTATATGAGAGAAAAATATCTCCACTTATTTGATAAGTGAATAAAATTTCTAGGACAAAATTTCTAAAAGGGGGGAAGGATGTAACATCCTAGTTAATGGTAGAATAAGTCTTTTAATATTTATTAATATATATGAATTAAATATTAATTTTACCTTATAATTAATTCTATGTCTGATAGAGTACTTGACATGAAATAATGAGTTTCTCTGAAATCTTATGTTGCATGCAACACTCATTTATACCGAAAAATAATATATTGTTAATATTATTATTTTAAGTGGTATATATCTTCTAGTAGTTTTGTTGGCCATAATAAATAGTAATAACTATATTATGTTTAAACATTCTTATTAAATGTTTTTACATTAATAAAATTAATTTAGTAGGCATAAAATAAGTATAAATTCAATTTTAAGCATAAAAAGATCAATATTTTTAAAAGGCGGTTTTACCACCTTTTAATGGAATACCCATTTTAAATCCAATTTTTTCACTTTTATTGATTTTATATTTCAAAATAAACTTAATTTTTGAAATTAAAACATAAAAATTAGGTTTTTTTGAATTTTTTGTATTTTTCTGTGAAGTTTCATTTTTTAATGAATATTGAAAAATAATGAATTTTATTTCAAAGCTGCTTTTTTGTCTAATTTCTTTATAGGGATAAATTATATGTTTAAATGGTATTAAAGTTTCAGTATATTAGTTTTTATCAATTAAACAAATATAGTTCATTGGAATCAATTTCACTTTTAAATTAAATATAAAAACTTAGCAAATTTTTGAACATTTTTACTTTAAAAACTCGTTGTCACATCTTGTCTACAGGATTAAGATTAAATTAATTTCTATAAATTTTTTAATTTTAATTTGTAAAAAATGGATTTCATATTTTGAATAATAATAATTTATAATTTATCATAATTTCAACTTAGTTTTTGACCAAAATATTAGTGAAAGTAATTAAAATTAACTATAATAATTAAAGTGAAATTTAGCTTAATAAGGGACTAAACCTTAATATTAAGGGCTCAAATGACCTAGAAACTTGTCCAAAATATATTTTATGACCCAATTTAGACCCTATAATACCTTGTATATAATTTTTACCATTATGGGATCCACTTTAAACATGAAAAACGTGGTTGCAATTCCTTTTTCAATATATTACTAGAGTGCCACTCCTCATCCACTATAAAAAGGAATCCTCTCCTCCCACTTCCTCACACCTCTCAAGACATGTTGTATCGACCAAGATCTGACAAAATATCTCTTAAACATCCCTGAAATAATCATATATGCCTAAACTTGGTCATATATACATCAATGGAATCCCTTTGGTGAAAACTAAAAGGAGTTACCCAAAGAAGAGGTAACATAATTCCTCTTGATCTTTAGTTTTATTCCCATTATACACCACCTAAACTCTTATTATTCTACTATTATATAATAAAACATGTATCCTAAGTATACTAGTATTTTGTTATGTTAAGTTTTATACCTTAACTCACAAACACTTTCATCTAATGGGTAACTAACATATAGTTTATGTGTACGTCAAAGTATCACCTCACGAAATGATGATTGTTCATTTTTACTTTACCACATTTCATGGTTGGGAATTATAATGTAAACTCTATTTATATATTTTATATGTGAAATTTATTATGTATTTATGCTCCTTTAATTATTTTATAACACATACCCTTATAATCTTCATTTTTTGTAAATACGATAACAACATTTGTGGAAGTGTGGACAACCACCTCCTCAAAGCGATGTGATACGTTCACACACTACATGGAAAGTATTAAGGATGGGTTTAACTAAAAATATGTGGCATAAATAGAATAAATATGATATTCATGACATAATTACCTTATTTTATATATAATATATCATTTTCTTTATTTCCATTTTTACACACAGAAAAAAATGTTATAATGTCGATCATGGACGTGTGGACTACCACCTCCTCAATGTGATGTGTGTCACAAACCAAGCTAAGTCTCCATTTGAACCAGTATATGGCATGAACTGAGGGGAATTCTCTATCCCCATGGGCTAGAAACTATTTCCTAGGTATCAATAACATTCTTTTGGAAGGATTTTACCCAATTGAATATATATAAACAACAAATAAGATTAAATGTTCCAAAAATAATATTACACAACCAAACAAGCCCCTAACAATTTTCAAAATTGAAGTTTACACTTAAAAAACCCCAAAAGGAATACAATAAAGAAAACTAAAAACTCCAACCCAAACCTTCATACAATATGAGGGTACATATCCTCAAGTCACCACCACCAAACCCATAAGATAGGACCACCAACAACCCGCACCATGATCACTAAATATCCTTGACTTACCTTGAATAAACACACAATAAGATCTACATACACCCAAGGGTGTATGTAGGGTGTGATTATAAGCCCAGTAGGATGACACCCAATAAATAGTTTAATGTTATAACATTAAAATATAATCTAACATGCACATATAAATTCAAGCTTTAAAGGAAAACACTTCTAAGAAAAACATTTATTAGGTAAACATTTAAAAAAGAACACTTTGAAGGAAAACCATTTCACAAACACTAGATTAAATGAGAAATGGATTTTATAATTATCACACACACTCAAGTGGTCCTCTATATATCGATAGATTACACCACATAATATATAGTATAGCACTATGGGTGAATCCCCTAGGGTTTATCTAGCTAGAGTGGGACCCTAGAACCTCGTAACTCGGTAAACGGTGGTATAGCAACCACAACTGTCAGCATCCTCATTAATGAGCCACTATAGAAGAGAAACATCCAAAGTTATAGTGGTGATAAATCTTCATCATAGTTTATTTGGTGTTGTAAGCATCAATCGAGCTAAGTGAAATCAGAACAAGCCACTTCTGAATCCCTAGAGCACTAGTTCTAGTCATCCCACCTATATAAAATGGATTTCCTTTATGCTCAATTTCATGTTCACATGTCACACATACAACCACATACACATACACATTCCAAGAATTATAAATCTATGGGTAAATCACCATTTTTTATAAACCAATCCACTTAACATTTTACACACACACTGAAACTATTTTCAAGAACATTTTATTCCACTTGAACAATTCAAAAAACCCCTTTGAAATTATCTTAAGAAAGTCACATGATCAATTTAACCATTTTCATGGTCCAAGACCCTTTCAAATACACACTCACAAACCCACTCCAATTCAAAAAATTCTTCCCTTTATTTAAAAAATTTATAACTCATATTTAAAAATGCACGATAAGCCAAGCATGCCAAATTATTACATTTCCTTTTTGAAAACTTACACCCAGTCCCATTTTTATCAAAAGTGCCTTTGAAAACATGATTTTATCCTTAAAAATAACCCATAAAACATTAATATTAAATCCTACACTAAATCACACACACAAAACCTATCCCTTTCCCTTTACAAAATTCATTCTCACACATAAGCATGAAAAACCACTTAAAAATACCTTTTCCACCACACAATAAAACTATGGAACATATTTATAAATTCAAACAAGAATATTAAATTCATCTACAAATTTTGGGTCATGGAACCACCTATCTCTCATAAATAACCATCTAGAAAAAGGTTTGAAATGACATTTATACCTCATTCACACCACAAGGAGGCAAGAAGAAACCATGAGATATCTTGAAGGATCCGCACCAAAAACACCCAAGAATTGAATCCCAAGGAGAGGAGGAGACAGAGAGAGGCACACCTAGGGTTGTGGGTCCTTGTGGGTCGATCTAGGGGACAAATGGGTTAAATTCGGGGAGAGATAAAAATAGGGAAAGCATTTTTAATGAGCTGGCACAGCCGCATGGTTAGTCCGCACAGTTTTCCAAACCATGCAGAAACTGTGCGACCAACTCTACCTAATGAGACCTAGACATAATCTTAACTAGGTTTAGGCTCACAATTGTGCAAAGGCCTTGTGGTAGGTTATGTATCCTACTACATAGTTTCATGGGTTGGGTGCACAGTTACCATTAATCGTGTGCCAATCGTGCACAGGATCATACCCACCCAAAACTCTCTATTTTACTCCAAAAACATGAAGGAAACTCAAAGGGTAAAGCTAATTCAAAGATAAAATGAAATAATACACCAAAAATATAAACCTTTAACACTTATTTCTCAAGATAAAAGTCCAAGAACCCAAACCGAAACAGAACAAAGGCAAACTCAAAAACTCAGGTGTGACAATGTGATCCCTTTTAAATCACAAGAATTATATATATAAGTATATATGATTAAATAACATAGTATTCATGATATAATGATAATTCTATAAAGATAAATTGTTACTTACCTTCTATATATATCAATCATTGAAAAATGGGAATGTTACTCATGTGTATGTATGGCCTACCGTCTACATGATTATAACATTGGTTTATTTTTCAAAACCATATTTTATAATTGGTTTTAATATTATAGTTGATGTATATATATTATAATTATTTCATTATTATTATTATGTATATTTTTATATAATAACCCCTATGACCATTCTTGACCTACCAAATTCATTTTGGAACATAAACCAAACATGGTCAAAACACATGATGTGAACTTAATTGTTTAACTTGTTGTATAAAACATTGTAATAACTTAAATAAAAGTAAAAAATAAACTTTAAAAAGTTTCTAAATAAATTAAAAAATTAATATAATTTTATTACTCGGGAAGGTAAAGATACATGAAACAAGTCAGACCCAAGATAGGGTATTTTGTCTCAATTTACTTTTGTTGAGTCATTTCTTGATTATATGCAGCTTTATTCTTTTATAAAGTGTATATATAGCCCCTTTGACATTTTATATCTATATTTTATCAATTATCATTTTATTTAATGTTTTATTAAATGTTATTCATTCATGGAGATTATGATTTAAATGTTCAAAGTGGTATGGGGTGCTTTGAATGTTTAAAGATGTAATCCTATCCTCATGGAAATATTCTTGATATTATTTTACATATTTATTTATATGGATATAAAAGGAATATAAAGTAGATTTTATGTCTATTTTTAAATTCAGAATCCTTTACAAGCCTCCATGTTTTTAAAATAAAATGAAACCCCTCTTTTCCTTTTTGGGTATTTCTTTATTGAAAATAGGTTTTGAAAATGGATTGATTATTTTAATATCATGAAATGTTTTCTTGTGAATGAAAATGAAATTTTATGAGTGAAATGTTAAAAATTGAAATCTTTCATGTGTTATTATTATAAATATATACTTTACATATGATGTGTGGTTTTATAATAAACCAATGATGGGTGGTTCTGTGATAAACCAATGATGGGTGGGTTTATGATAGCCCTCTAATGCATTGGGTATAGAATTCATACATATGTCTATTATAATTATAAGAGTGGAATGTATGGAAGTCAACTGTATGACTATTCTATTTAAAATAGTGATAAGTATAATGATTTCCTAAGTTACCTTTATGTATTTTATATTCTTTTTATGGGTTATATGGTAATATTATGATTATAAAAAAGGTATGAAATGATATTATTGTCAAATAAAAGTATTTAATAGTTATTAAGGTTAAAATTATTACTTTATGTTAATGTTTTCATTAGTTTTTAATGTTTATAAATGGTTTAATGTTTTGATTCTTTTTACGTACCCTAATGAGATTTTAATGTTCATCCCATGTTTTTTAATGTTTTTCATAGGACTTAAGGATGAGTAAGGGATGGAAGAATTCATGTTGATACTCATGAATATTTTTCATAAAAGATCTCATGTTTTATTATTTTAAAGTTTTATATGGTGGAAAAATGGATATTATTCATAAGTGTAAACTTTTTATTTTTTTTATGTATTGGTTATGACCAGATTTTCTAAAACTCTAAACCCTAAAAGATCCTCAATGTGAGATAAAGTAAAATTCTTGACTTAACTCAATATTATATATTATTTTAAGGCCAAATCCTTATAAATATTGACTGGTATTTGAAGGAGATTAAAATGAGGATTCAAAATTGGGAAATATTCTCTAATCTGAGAAGGAAGATCAAATGTTTCTATATTTTGAGGATTTCCCAAATAAGATATGGAAAGAAAATATCCATGATCCCATGAATATAAAATAAGGAAATTAAAATAAGTGGGGAACTATTAATATAGTTATTTTCTAAATAAACCCATACAATCAAAGAAATGAAAAAAATCTAATACTACCATAATTAGAGAATATCTACTAGTGTTGACTAATAAGAAGAAAAGAAAACAGATAAAACCCATAATAAAATTGTATTGTATAAGGGGGTTATTTAGAATAAAGAGAAAGTAAAACGCAGTTGTGGAGTAGAAATTAATATCCATGGAGGTAAAAGACCTATTCATGAGGTTGACTGAATCATAATTATGGGAAGAGAAAATACAACCCACCGCTACATCAGAATACAAAGGTAGTTAAAGTCCTACATAGCAATTATTAAAAGGTTACATTCAACAGCTATGTGAGGTAGTCAAGAGATATATTGGGAAGCTGGTGGAAGCTATGTGATACATCAAGGAGAATATTAGTGGGAATCTAGTAACACTATCTAAAGAAGTATAAAGATCCTCGAGTGGGATTCTAGTGACCATGGTGAGCTGGTGGAAGCTATGTGATATAGTAAGAAAAAGTTCAGTGGGAATATGGTAACACTATCTTAAGAAGTATAAAGATCCTCCCATGTGATTCTAGAGCCCAAGGTGAGATATCATGGAAGAATAATGTGAGACCATGTCATATAACCACTTCATATGAAATAGTAGAAGAATTTATGGTTACGGAACTAACTAATCACATCAAGGAGTAAGCTTTTATGTCAAATCTTGTAAATTATTGTGTTCTTGTGACTTTATTACTATATAATTAGGGATAGGTTAAGAGACACAAAGAGAATAGGGGTCAATAATTTAACCAGTCTAGTGGGTTTAATTAAAAGGAGAAATTCATTAAAAAATGTAAAAAATATCATTGATTTTTCCCCTCCCCATCTCAGTGGTCACCAATCCTCAGCACTAAAAAATTACCTGAGGGGATTTAGTCGCCCCAAATTTACTCAATATAATTAGGTATAATAAAAAAAATTGGGGACTAAAAGTATATATTATTTCTATGGATAAGAAATTCAGTACATAATTATTTTTTAAATGGTTTTAACAATATAAATGAGTTTAATAAATGTTTAATCTATCTTTTTAAAGTATTGAGGGTAATTGAGTTGTACATGGGATTTCAAGGATTAAATATTATATTAATGATAAAAAATAAAATAGTTATATTATTAAGATTATAAATTAAAATTATCATATTAAGTCAATGAAACCTAAATGAGATGTTAGGAAAGAGGGGTGTCTATTCTATTGATGGAATTTTCTAGAATACTTGATTGAGTTTATAAAACATTATAGATTTTTCATGTCAGGTATTTCTATTATAAAATTAATTATTTTATTTTTAATGGTATTTGATACCAAATATATATTTTTCAATTATTTTAATTATATAGGATTTTAGAATTAAGGAAATTATTGAGGAATATTGTAGTTTTTCATTTATATAACGAAGAAAAGCGTTGTTAAATAATTGATTTAAATGAAAATAATTATTTTAATCATAAATATATTTATAAAAAGGATATACATTTTTATATTATTTTATTTTATATGATAATAGAAAAAATTATAAACCAATAGTTATTATGAATAATATTTGATGAATAATTTGATGCACATGTTTTATGATTCATTAAATCTATAACATTATTTGAAAAATATATAAGGATAAAGGGAGTTTTATCTAGGATAATGGAGCTTATCTAGGATATTTTTTAAAATAATATAGAATATTTACCACCACCTAACAGTGAAATATTTTAAAGAATGAGATATTATTTTCAAAAATATCACTCTAAAAAATATAAAATTCATATAAGATATGGTTGTTAATATTTAATTTGTTAAATGTTTCTAATAAATGAAATTATTGTTATTTTATAAACATAATGGATATTATGTTTCTTATTATTATATTTTAGAGAAAATATAGTTTCTAAGAGACTTTGGGGTTATAATTAGGCTTAGAGAAATTTGAAGTATAATAGATAAATGATTACACTAATCTAATTCAAAGTAAGTGTCACTTTATATCCTAAAATATTTTAGGTCATATTGTTAAGTACAGTCAATGTAAATAGTTAAAATTTTTTCAAAAATTATCTCAAATAAAATATTAAATGGATCAAGTTATAAGATGGTGTTAATGAACTTAGAAAGAGTTCTATGTGAATAATATAAATTATTAACATCATAACATTGGATGTTGTAAAGTAAAGGAGTTTGAATACTATGTTAAAAGAGTTAAACATTTAGAATATTATTATTAAGTCTCATCATTATTTAAACAAACCTTTTCCATAGATTTTACTCACTAAAAGAGTTTAGTGGGATGTTTTAATAGATTGTCACATAAAGGTTTAATAGAAATTCTATTGATATGAAATGAGTTTTAAAAAACAAAAAAAATGTATAAAAAATAGTGTCTCTAATATTTTATCATATGGGATATGATTAAACAAGAACGTATGTAAGGTTTTGTTATAATTCTTAAAAAAATTAAAAATATAAAATATATCATGTTATAAAAAAGGTAGTGTCTATTTTTTCATTAATCTATGTTGGTTATATATATTTCATGGAATTAAATGATAATTAAAATCTAAAAGTATGACTTTGAGATATCCAAAATTGATTTTCATCATGGAATATTATAGTTTATGATGAAATTTGTAGGTTCATGTTGGTTGGATTTCATGTATAGATAAAAAATATATGCTCATGAGACATGAAAGGGGTTTTATATACTATATGACCCACCAATTATACCACATGGAGTTTCAGGAATTATGTATTTGGTATTATATGGGTACATGTTTCATATTTAATATCTAAACTTTTGGTTGGAAATATACCTAACATGAGATCCCTCATAATTTGATACCATTCTTACATCATCTTTAAGGTTAGTCTAAATAGGGGTGGTTGGGTATGTTGATGATTATTTCGTCTATTGAGGCTTAATAAAGAAGGGATTTATCCTCTTGTATAATAGGTATGACATATAGCTCCTCAATTAAGATAGACCATTCCTAGATAAACTATATGTAGTGTTATTATCTATTTGGATAAGGTATGTGATGTGTTCATCTATTTGGGTGAATTACATGTGATGTGTTCATCCATTTAGTTATTCTATTCTCAAAAAAATCAATAATGAATCAATATACTATATGGGATTGACATACACTATGTCCTATAGTCACTCTATGTCTTTGAAAAAGGTATTATATTATTATACATACTAGAATATGATATAGTTAATGGACATAGGTATGGAAATATAGGTGTTTGATATAGATCTCACCATATACCTTAATATCTTGAGTGTAATTAATGATTTTCTTGAGTCCATTGTTTTCTTACAATTATAAATTGGTGAATTCATAATTTTTTCAATGCTACACAAAATTATGGGGTTAAACTTTTTGTTTTTATGAATGAGGATTAAGTTTTATTATAAATTGTTTATAGAAAACTATAATTGTTGTCCCAAAAGTGTTTTTGAGGATATCCTAATTAAATATTTAATGGTTTTTCATAATTTTTTACATATTATGTAACATGTTATAAAAATTAATGATAAATTTTCTAAAAGGATATTTAGAAGATATCTAAAAGGAATTTTGGAAATGGTTTCACAAGTTGATGTGTATGATGTTACATAAGGTGAATGTGTTAAAGTTTATGAGGCATTAGTGAATGTGGGAGATAATTAAAAATGTAAACAAAAGGAAACACCATATAATTGTGGTTTAGACCAAATTGTGGTATATTATAATTTAGAAAACAAAATAATTAGGGTCATGATGGCATGGTGCTATGTATGGTAGTTTTACCTGATTTATGATATTGTAGGGCTTGGCCATTTTCTCATACTCCATGTTATCATGATTAAATGATTATCATAAAATGATGATTTAAAAGAGTCTTGGTGATAGAATATGGAAGGTTTAGGGAGTTAAACCTTTCATTATTCATGGTTGTAGGTTACAAATTTTTTGTAACATTCACATTTATTTCCAAACATTTATGAAATTCTTGGGGTATTAAGGAGTCTACTCAATGACTATATAAGGAGAAAAATACCATGAGATGGTGGGTGTGATTTATATCATATAATTTTACTTGAAACTGAAGTTCTTTTACTTCATCGCACTCTTTTTATTTAACCTAAGGTTATAAAAAGTGGTGAGGAAGAAATAATCCTTCACATGGGTTGTGATATTCATTTATCCCATGGATAACCTAGGATAAAAGTATTGGTTAATTTTGTGTGATCACTATCAAGATCATGTTGAATATATTGGAAATATTTAGATAAATAGAGAAGTGGTATAGTGTTATTCATTTATTTATTCATTCTAATAAAAATGGAAGATCTTGCATCTCTATAGGTTTTGGTTGATGTTTTACAATGTATGTGGATAATTATAATCCTCTCTAAAACCCATAACCTTAAACCATTTCATTAAGGTTTTTATATCTATTAATGGACTTGGTGGTGAGATCAAATATATATAAATTGTGAAGTATATTTTTTAGATACTCCCACATTTATACAATCTGAAGACATAGACACATGAAAAAAGGAATTTGGCTAAGTTATCTCTTAGTGATTTGAAAATTACTATGAATCTATATAAGATGTGAGTGAATTATAAAGTAATTAAGATTCACTCAGATAATGAAATTTGTTTTAAGGAAGTTTAGAATATTAATAATCATTCAAAATAAAGGTTATAAAGATATGAGTAATTAATTTCACTTAATTTTGGATAGTATGTTCAAGTGATGAAAAACTAGGTTTGAAGGTAAAATACCACTAGTGTGATTAAATTATGGTAAAAAGGTTATGTTGTAGCAATGTGTCCATGAATTATTCATGGAGAAGATAGTGAGATAGATTTATCACAAAATTGGAAAGGAAATTTTACCTATATAATAAATTTAAAGTATATAAATAATTACATAATTAAGTCTCAAAAAAAGAGTATTGTGCATAAGGAAGAAGAAAATAATTATTTTTGTCTTAAGGAAGATAAAACTGAATTCAAATAATATTTTTAAGATTCTAATATAGAAATAGTGTAAAAAATAGAAACCTAGAAGCAAAGTTGAAGATAGACTAAAAGGAGTAGTTTATATTAATGTTGAACTTTAATGAGAGATAGAGTATATGTATATTCGTAAGAAGAAAATTATGATGATTTTTTGGATTTTTTAAAGAATCCATAAATAATATTAATAAACTCAAAGTTAAATTCATTCGATTGGAGAAGGTAGTAGAAGGAAAAATTAACACATACGAAAATATTATAGAAGTGTTTGATTTCAAAGTTCATATTAAGGAATAATCCGTGGTTGTCAATGACTTTAATTATTTTATTTAAGATTGAGTAAAATAATAAAATCAATTAAATAATAAGTATTTACGTTAAATAATAAATTAGAAGTTGCGTTTAAGTATAGATACTCGAATAAAAAATTACATTTGGGAAATTTTCACATGAGTAGGGTAAAGAGAGAGTTAAAATAAGTATAATAAATTTTTATAATTACTTAAATCATCAAAGGACTAATTATATGGGAATAATTAGACAAATATATAAAGGTAAGTTTCCCAATACTTGGGTAGTAAATATAATTATGAAATTAAAGTAAAAGGTTGCAGGAAATTTTCAAAATAATTTTCAAAAATTTATTCAAAAACATGAAATATACTCAAATGATAAGAAGAATATGAATGATAATGAGAATATATTCATGTTGATATAAAACCAATTATTTTGTTTCTTGGGCCACACTATGGAAAATCGTGATTTTTTTAAGATCTATCCATGAGGATAGATTCCTATAAGTAAGAAATGAAGAATGAGAACTTATCTAGTACAACAAAGAAGAAATTCATTTTATGGGTATTATTGTTACTACTCTAACTTTATACATAAATATTTTTATTATATACAAAGGATGGTGAAAATTAATTCCATGATTAGAATGTGAGTAATATAAATGAAATGGTTAAAAAACATCCCATTAGAGAATAAATTCTCTTTATTAGAAAAGGAGGAAGGCTACATCACTACTTATTTTCAAAGTAATGAGGATAAACCTACTTATATCACAACTCAACCGAAAATTTATTTGAAAGAAAATTAAAGGAAATAGAAATATATCTTGAACAAAATCACATTCAAATATGTCAATAAAAATAGTATATAGATACTTGACAGTGGTTCTTCATCCCATGTGATAGTAAATTAAATATTATTGAAAATCATGAATATGGATGTTGATGTCACAGTTCATTTTTGGAAATTATGGAGCTTTAAAGATTGTTGGAAATAATAATATGAGTCTAAAATAAGAATAGTTTAGAAATATGGGTGTTATATTTATAGATAGTCCTAAATATAAGATTTTGAGTGTGAGTAAAAATAATTACTGAAAACATGATGGAACATTCAATCTAAATGTATGCTTAATTTAAGGAAAGGATAGTGATGTTTTGATGTGAGTAAGGAGAAACATTAGAAAACTATATCAAGTGTATAGTAAATAAATATCATATTTTCTTATGGTGGATGTAACAGGACAAACCCCATGCTCTCAGCTCTAGTGCTAAAAATATAATCTTTACATTTCTGTCTTTGATACTAATAAAAATGGCCCAATTTAAACCATCCAAAACATAAAAAATCAAAGAAAATATTTGATCAATTTCATACTGAAGGACCTTATAGGTTTATACTTTTATATAATTAGGAAAAACTATTACATATCTTGGAATAATAAACAATTGGTTCATAAAAAATCTATATCATCTCCCAAAATTTCTTCACACCTAACACCCTTCTTAGATATACCCTATTTAAAACATTTCGTCATAACTTGGGGAAAGGAAACATAAGAAACGACTGAGATCATATGATTGGTAAGGTTAAACAAGAGATATCTCATTGATTACATAATCATAACATGAGAATAAGGGCATAATAAAATGAACATAACATATCAAAATTATACCCTCTATATCATATATCATAATTTAGAGTCATAGAATAAATCTTGGAAGTTCATAAGACATGAATCATAAAGGAACATGAGCCATGAGAGCATATCATTAGCATAACTCATGGAATTTTAGAATACACATAAGTATTTAAAATCATTTATTTTTTTGTAAAGAATATTTTAAAATACTATCATAATGGATTGGGTTCACTCCTCAAACCATTATAGTAGTCAAGGTTCACTTCCAAGACTATCATAGTGGATAGTGTACCTTACTGAACTAGGACTAACTGAAAAGTAACATTTTTATTGATTTCAAAAATTCCCCATACAAAAAAACCCCAAAAAATAAACCTCATGGAGGTCAAAAATAATGTAAACCAAGAGCATCATTGACTACAAACTCCATCCCCTCCTTCAGAAAATACCCCAAGGAAAATAAAGAAAACATATCTTGGTTTGATGATGACATAAAAGCCAGAAAATCTATAACCATATTCTCCCCCCTCTAAGTATGGGAAACCTCCACATGACTTCCCATTAGTGATTTGCATCTCCTGATAATATAAGAAATGTTCCAAGGAATATTTCCCTTTCCTGTCAAAGCATTACACAAGAACAAAGAGTCGGTCTCCGCTATCTGCAGCTTGATATTCTGCTGATTACAGATCTCCAAACCAGAAGCCATTGGCCAAGCCTCTGCATGCAGCGCATCACCTGCTCCATATTCAGCTGTAAAACCAACTATGACCAGACCCAACATATCCCGCATGACCCCACCCCCTCGCATCACCCCCATGAGAAGAGACCCATCAGTATTAAGCTTTAATCCCTTCCTTAGCGCCTTCCATTGAACCCACATTCCCTGCTTTGGAAAACCAGCCGAGTGGTCGCGTACAAGATGCGGAAAAATAAGACTCACTGAAGGTGCTGCTTTGGATTCTAAACACAGAAAAAGAAAATCCAAAATATTATTCTTCATTCTGAATAAACTACTGACCTAAGAATCCCTACCTTGATTATGGCATATCGCATTTCAGCTACCAGCCACCATAAAAACCTTCCTGGTCTTCCTCTCATTTCCATGAGTGTCCATGCCCCTGAACTAGGAATTAAAGAATTCATCTTGCACCTCACCAGACTCATCCCAACCAAAAACCATTCCAAAAAACATTCAGATTCCCCTATACCATTCACTCCCATAAAATAGGTGACCCATTGATTCAGTATGAGATGACCTGCAACACCAGCTCCTGGAAACCATATTAACACCCATATGTTGCAAATTTTCATTCATAGGTAAAGCTTTGTTCCGTACACGCCACTAAAGAAAGTTAAATTTAGAATGGATATATTTTCACCATAAATTCACTCCCCAGGGATCATCATTTGTGATGACCCTTGTCACATGAATGAAATCCTTAATAGAAAAAATGCTCGAAGATGAACCTGTAAAAACAAGTTTATCAGAGTCATCACTAGTGACAATATTGCTGAAAACAGTAAACTAAGTCTCATCCTGAACAGCCTGAAGAAAACTGGGATAGCCACTAGCCTCACTAAAGGACTTGCTAGAAGTAGGACATCCTGGAAAAAATATCCTACCAACCCCCTAATCATGCTTCCAGAAATTTATATTCCCTGTTCCCACTAACCACCGAGAATGATGATGAAAAATCTCCATCAGAGGATGAATCAGCTTCCAAATCTTGGAAGAACTGGATCTCTGATCACACAAATTCTGACCATATATGTCTTGCATAGTCCTACTCCAAAGATACCGACCTTACAAAGCTTCCCACACAAGCTTTGCATGCAGCCCCTACATTGTTGAGAAAACACTCCTCAGGTTAATACCCCCTTCAGAGAGAGGTCTTGCCAAATGTCTCCCCGAAGCCCAATGATTCCTTCCTTCCATCTTCCCATACCAAATAAAGGACGCAATAATATTTTCCAATTTGACAATCACAATTTTAGGCATCTTCAGAGTATAAATAATATGCATGGTAATTGGGACTAATACACTATTCACTAAAGTGATATGACCACCGAAGGATAGAAACCTATTTTTCCAGTTCAAAATTCTCCTAGAAATATTGCCTATGAGTTTATCAAAATTATGTACCCTAAGAGATGAGGAACTCACTGGGGCCCCAAGATACTCCATGGTAAAGGATCCCCTCTCCATATTCAAAATATCCTCCACATCCATAACCCTTGAATCAGATAGCTTCCTAGTTATGTAAAAGGAACTCTTCTATTTATTCACCACTTGTCCACTCCATTTACAATACTCCCCAATAAGGCTGATCAACCCCTGTACATAACATTTACTACCATTGATAAAAACAATAGTGTCATCAGAAAACATTAGGTGAGAGATACCCCTTGTAGAATTCCTATTCTGGTAAGGAAGTACTATACCCAAACTGATGCTTTGATTAATAAAATAGCTGAAAACATTTTGAGAGAGAATGAACATAGTGGGGGACATAGGATCACCTTGTCTAAGTCCATGACAAGCCTTGAAAAAATCAAATTGAATACCCATAAAATAAGTAGTAATCCATGAAGAGCTGAAACAATGGAAAAGTGGGTCACTGGTCCACCTCGAAAATCTCATGCAAGTCAAGACTCTGAGAACAAAACCCCATTCTGCCCTGTCATAAGCCTTACTCATGTCAAGATTAACCACCAGATTTCCCCCAAAGAACCTGTTGTTAATGCTACAAACCATTTCTTGAACCACTCCTATAGCACCATGAATTGACCTCCCTTTAATGAACCCATGCTGCTCCGGAGCCATCCAAGAGTCTAAGTGGGTAGCCAATCTTTTATTAAGAATGGTGGATAGGATCTTATAAGGTACATTTCACATACTAATAGGCTTGTACTGATCAATAGAGTGGGTAGTACTCACCTTAGGAATAAAAACCACCTTGGTAGCACAAGCAATACGAGGTAAGTTCCCACCCCAGAAAAAATCATGGACAGCTCTCACCACCTCCCCTTTAACCACATCCCACATTACTCTATAAAAAGATCTAGAGAACCCATCCGGCCTCGGAGCACTATCCAGATTCAATGACCAAACTACCTCACAAACTTCCTCCTCATCTAGATACCTTCTTAGTCCCTCATAAACATCCTCTGAGACACATCTTGGGATGACCTCAAAAATTTCAGCATCTCCTCTCGGATACCCTCCTCCCCTACTAGGTATGGGTTCAATCAATAGGGTTTTGAAAGCCCCATTAACCATCACCCCAACCTCATCACGATCACTGGTAAAAGAACTATCTTCTCTACAAATATTGGGTCACTGAACATGACGGCGTTCTCTGATGCAAGCATGAAAATACCCAGAATTGTGATCTCCCTCCCGAAGCCATCTGACTATGGAATCCTCACTGGCCAACCTCTCTTGTCCCATTAGACTATCAATAAACTGATATTTTTTATCTCTTAATTAAAAAAATAAATACTCACCCCAAACATGTTCCAAACATCTCTCCAACAATTCCACCTCCTTTCTAATTTCAACCAACCCCTAATCATGGCTAGGAAGCTTTTTCTTCCAGTTGGATAGAAGATTTTTAAGGCATCTCAACTTTCCATAGAGAATGATCCACGGGTTCCCCAGAAATTGAAGATCCCAAGCTTCCCTAACCACATCTAAAAATCCCGGTTCCTTCATCCATAGTTTAGAAAAAGCACCATAATCATCCCTGTTAGCCCCTACACCCAAAGAAATATGGAGAGGGGAGTGATCAGATAAAGACCAGACCATATGAACAACTTTGGAATCCTGGAACATTGAAATGGAAGCCTCGTTCAATAAGAATCTATCAAGATGAAAATAAGTTCATCTCCCTTAATGTTGGTTGTTGCACTAGGTGAAACTGCTACCCTCAAAACCAACATCCAGAAGACCATTTCTAGCCATGAAGGACACGAAAGCATGACTGACATTCCTGGGAAAATCACCTCCCCCTATATTCTCCTCTTTACATGCGATAATATTGAAGTCGCCTTCAATAATCCAAAGAGAATAATCAGGATTAACATCATCAAGCTCATGCCACAAAGACTCTCTGACCTGCGCATCGCACTTAGCGTAAATGAAGGAAAAAATAAAACTCATATTCCCAACTGAAATCCTTGTAGTTAGAGACTAATCTAAAGCATGCAGTAAATCAATAAACACATGATCCTTCCAAAAAAGCCAGATATGAGAGTTAAGGGGGTCTCCATGCAAAAATCCACGAACCTTGAGTCTCCGAGAATACTCATTAATCTTTTGGGAAGCTTGTTTTGGTTCCAAGATAGCAACTATTGAGACCTGATTATTACTGAGCTCATTGCTTATCAAATCCGCCTTTGCTCTAGCCCCCAGACCACGGGAATTCCAGATTAAAATTTTATACATTAAAATGAACATGACTGGCTTTGGCCCCAGACTCCTGGCCCTCTGTACTATGAGACAATATTGAAGAAACCATTGCATCCAGTTTTTATTGAGATCTTGTTTTAACACCAGAGTGCACCTTCAAGAATAAAGCCCCTTCAGAAAACCCACCTCTGGAAGATCCCTTGATATAATCTTCTGAAGACACAAAACCCTTCCCTTCCATCGAACTATATACCACCACAGAGGGAGAAGAAGTAGACTGCAGAGAGGCAAAGGGAGAAACCGATGTTGGAACAGACGGAGAAGAAGGAACCACTAAAGAAGAATGCACTGTCAGACAAGGCTGCTTCCTAATCACAGGAGGAGACTCAGCTTCAAGATCACACAGATCAGATTCCAGCATGGTGATCTCTGAAATACAGCTTTTAAATGGAATCCAATCCCCAAAATCCATAGGTCTTGAAACTGAAGAGAAGCTGGAGACCATTCCCGCAGAGAGGCCCTTATACGGAAGTTGGACCCCAGAGACCTCGTCCCTATCATTCTTGACTGGAATCAACTCGCGAGAAGAATAAAAACACCCAGCACCTAGATCACCTTTCCTAGAAGAAGAAGCCTCTGACGATTGAAAAGAGGGAACCAAAGCAATACCTTTACCCCTATCACACCCCTCCGACCCTGAAGGAACACGCGAATGATTTTACTAAGAGGGGGGCCTCGGGACCCCTCTAGAAGAAAAAACCTCCCAACAAGCAATTCGACAAACCTAAAAATTATGACCCGAAATATGGCAATGGGTACAGAATCTGGGAAAAGCTAGATAAAACAGATGCTGATGATGATCCTTCAATCCTTCATTTCTGAGCACAAGATGATCCTGAATCAGCTGAGCAACATCCAATACAACACAAATTCTGGCCACTGATGTCTCTACTAGTGTAAAAGAACGAGCATCAGCACAAAGGAAGGCCCCCAATGAATCCCCAATATCTTTAAGGAAATCCTCATTCATAAGAGGCAATGGAAACCTAGGAAGAGATATACACACTGCTTCTTTGGAACATTCACGGCCAAAATGAGCATCCATAGACCACCGAGAAAGATAGAATCTCCAACGCTCCACAGAACTCGCACCCCTGCACCAAGCCTTCACGAAATCTGCCCTAGAAGCCAGGACAACTCAAAAATACTTCCTGTCCAAAATGGACACTTTCACCAGCAGATCTAAACCCCACCGCCCAACACAATCTTGAAAGACCACCAGTGGAGGTTTATCAGCACCAAAACACACCACCAAGGTCCACTGAAGATCCATAGATTTCGCTGCAAAGAATGTCACTAAAACCTGAAATGTAACACCCAAAGATTTCATAGTGTGTTATTTCTTCAAAATAATTCAATAACTTTCATTACACGCAACATCGAGTTCAAGCGCACCACGACTTACCAAACTAGTCGTTCAAAAGCGGTTATGAATAGTATTAATTGAATTTTGAACTTTATATAATCCTTATAATTTTAGAATCCATATTATGAGTTTCTTAGACATAATGTAAGAACAAATTCATTTTTTCAGATAAAAGAAGTATTTTTCAAAAATGCACTTTTACCAACTTTCAATGGTGAACCCTTTTTAAATCCAATATTTAAAACTTATATATATTAAATTTGACTAAATAAATTTATTCCTTAGAATGGGGACTTCAAAATTTACATTGTGTAATTTTTTGGAATTTTTCTGATAAAGTTCATTTTTTTAGTGAAAAATATTTTATTTTAATTCAAAAGTGCCTTTTAATATAATTTATTGATATGGTTAGATTATATTTTTAATTGGTTTTAAAGTGTAATTATAATATATTTTTACTATTTAATCCAATTTTTTTTATTGTAATTAATTTCACTTTAAAATTGTACATAAAAAAGTATCAATCTTTTGATAGTTATTGTTTCTTAAAAACACGCTATTTGTTTTAACAACAGGAATTAATTTTAAATTAATTAATTCCACTTCTATGTTTTTAATTTGGTAAAATAGACTTCATTTTTGAATTTGGAATATCAAAATTATCTTCAGATGAATTTTTGGTATTTTTCTAAAAACTTTCAATTTTTGATGAATAGTGAAAAACACTGAGTTATTATTTAAAACTGACTTTTTATTTAGATAATTATTTATTTTATTTAAATTTATTTTAGGTCAAAATAGATAAATAATATCTTTATATATTCAATGAAATTAATTGGAGTCATTTTGTAATAATATTATATATACAAAATTTTATTGAACTTTTCACCGTCTTTTACCCACCTCCTAGGAGAATTTGCAAATTCACATAAAACTTAATTTTACCGCTTCTAAGAGTGGAATTAAAAAACTCCGAGAGACACGGTTGATATCAGTAAGTAAAATGTGGTTCAATTAGATGAAAATATTTTTTGTGAATTGTAACTTTTACTTTTATTTACCACGGTTAAAAGTAAATAGGGTAATTGTGGGTAAAAATGATATTAATATTACCCTAATACATGTCTTAATTCTATTGTACAAGTGTATATAAACTAAAAACAACATTATTAATAAAATATTATCATTTAGGTCCACTTGGATTAGATTAGGACATTTAATATTATTTAATTCAAAGAAGAGTTAAAAGAGTTAAAATCAAAGTTTATTTACTAAAACATTTTTAATATAGAGTTATACATAAGATAATTTTGATTGTAAATATTCATTATAAATATAAAAATATTTCCTAAATAATGGTATTTTATTTATAATTTTTAGACATTAAATAATTTAATTTATTTATGACACAATGGTTATGCAGTAATTACCGAATTAATGAAATATTAAAATAATTGATATTATAAACATACAAATAAAGTTAATTTGATACTTTTTATAAATTAAACTAATTTTATAGGTTAATATTACATATTAGTATTTATTATATGAATTTTTTGTGAGTAATAATGTTGTTATGAATTTATCAAAAACAAAATACCCAATAGTGTTAGAATTTACATAAAAGAGTTTTTAACACAAATATTATATTATTAATTCATATTATATTCCTAAAAATATAAGGTTCTTCCAAATGACTTATATCATGATATTTTTGTCATTAATTAACCACATGGGGGTCTCTTTGGTGTATATATTATGTTTATTAACTATATAATATAAAAATACAAAGTGACATGGTAAATGTCAAACTAATTAACTAAGAGTTAATACTAAAAGATAAAGTTAATATAATGACGCAAACCTGTCTAAAATATATTGGTTGAAATTATTTCGACCCATCCCCACCTTATAATTTGAATAATCCACTTTGGAGCCATTAAAAACCTAATTTGAATTTATTATAAATTAATACTTTAATTTTTTCCTAAAGAGCCCCTCCTCTCACTTATAAAAGGACACCACTTCTAAACAATTACTCACACCTCTCAAGCCTTTTGGCTAGTAAACACTCTACCCAATTAAGATCCCTATATCCATATCCTCCTCCTAGAAGCCTTACCTTAGGCATAAGACACTTCAAGAGTCATTTTTGGTTCAAACCAAAGGGAGTTACCCAAATTAAAGGTAACGATTTCTCTTAGCTTCTTTTCTTTTATTTTACTTCTCCAACCCCTAAACTCTTCTTATTAATTTCTTTTGAAACAAAACCAGTATCCTAAATATACTAGGATATTTTTATGAGAAGTATTATAACTACACTTACACACACCTCCATCTAATGGGTGAAGAACATAATGTTTTTGTGGAGGGAAACCAAACGCCTCACGAAATGATGATTGTTCAATTATCTCCTACCACCTCTCATGGTGTCCATTATGATGGAACTATAATTAAATATGATATTTATGATATTTATTTTATATATAATCTTCTGTAATTACATTTTATATTATACCATTATTTTTTTCATGTTGTATATATATACGATAATTTCATTTGAGGAAGTGCAGACTACCGCCCCCTCAAAGTGATATGACTCGTCCATACCATACATGGAATGTATAAAGGATGGTGTTAATGAACTTAATTAACACATATAAGATATTATATTATACTGTAATAATAATATACCTATGTATCATTTGTTTTTTCTTCCTTTTAAAATGAAAGATGAAATGGAAGTAGCGTTCATGCGTACATACGGATTACCATCTCCACGAACACGATGAGATTCATTTCCCCATAATATCCATTCAAGAATAATTCTTGTTTGATGATTAAAAGTAATGTTTAAGAACTTGATATAATTCTGGATATGAATAAAATACAACCTATCCATAACAAACACGACTTACGTAACGAAGCATATAAAGGAAAACGAATCAGTTGACACATGAAACGACGATAATACTAAAATATCATTAACAGAGAAATATTAAAAGATCATATATGATATCATATTTATGTATATGATTATTTAATAATTTAATAATAATGATTTAACCATTATACAGGAGGTTAACCTACACTCTATCAAGGAAAAGTACAAGGTAAGGGGTTTTCATCTCACTCCTTATTCCCGTGAGATTCATGTCATATTGCCACTATTACCTTTTGTGTGGTGTATATACTACCCATAATTGTATTATTTGTGTAATACACTTTAATTTATGTGTATTTAAATATTCATTGTATGATAGCTCTTTCATGGGTTTTATGTTTTGTAAGTTACCAAATTGGTAAGGGTTAATTCCTCAATTGCATTATTATCCAAGATTTGTTTATGTGTAAGTATTTACTTTTACATTTTTATCATCCATGTCCATTTTTCATAAAAATTATTTCAAAATGAATATTTTAAGGATTTGTGAAAGGTAATCTTTATCAAGATCATAATTTTAAATGTTTTAAAGATTTATCTTTCTAAATATTTTTCATTAATGTCCATGTTTTCAAAATGATTTTAAGGATTTATTTATATGGACATGAATGTTTTGAAATGATAAATATTTTCAAAAGTTTCAAAGTGGTATGGGACACTTTTATTTAAAAATATCTTTTAAATTAATTCCATTATAAATTTGTGACTTTTAAATGATTTTACAAAAAGGTTATTTCTCTCAAAAGGTTTTACTCATAATTTTCAACTATGATAGGATCCTTTACTGGATATTATTTTTGATTGAGGTTCATTTATTATGATACAAAACTTCCATATAGTATTGAAGGTTTTGTGATATGTCTGACTGTGGATGTGTTATTTTTATACCATTCATGGTTTATGGATAAAGTATTGACATTTCGAATGCTAGTTTTAATATGAATGTTTATGTTATGTTTAAACCTATTCATATGAGGAATGCATTGGACTTAGCAAGTGATGGGTGGAGACCTCTATAGCTCCTCGATGCATCAGTAGGTCTCATGAGACAAACTAGTAACTTGGTATGAGGCCTTGGAAAAATCTTATTTGTAGTCCTGGCACGAGGCCTTGGAAACGTGGTTATGATAGTCTGGAATTATGCATTCCATTATTATGAAAGTGGTTATTGATATTGCATGTGATTATTCGACTAGTAGAATATCCATGTGAATAATTAAATGGAATTATTTCATTTCATTTTTTCCATATTATGCTGAATTTCATGTTTAAAATGCTTTTGTTTTATTTATACATTGCCTTAAATGTTTGTGTTTATTTATGAAAGTTTATGCTCTATTGTTATCCTTACTGGGCATCTGAGCTCACCTCTTTCAATGTTTTATTTTTCCCAGGATGTGAAGAAGCATTTTATGAATGACTTTCAGGGATAGTATGAGGGGATATGAAGAAAATATGTTGTTGTAGTTTTTCACTTTATGATGTAATGTAAACTTTATGAATATATCTAGTGTTTCCAAGGCTACTAAACTAATTGGTCTTTTGAGACTTGATCTTTTGTGATCATGTCAATGTTATGTAATAATGCACCAACTCTGGGTAACTGGGGTCAGGGCGTTGTAGTTTGTATCAGAGGAAGTTTAGTACAAATCTTGGAAGCTATATTTTGATAAACTTTTATTAGAGAACATAGACCTAAGATGGACTTTGAGGATTAGTATAGAATAACTTCCTAGAATTTTGGTATTGTAGAGATTTTGTGAGTTTTCTGAGCAATAAATCCTTGTCTGGATACGAGCAGGTAGAGGCAGCTCTGGAACAGGTGTACCTAGGGGTGAAACCCGAAAACACCGCTTTGAGCTAGAATCGAATGGGAACTGGTGCACGACAACAGGCATTGCTTCACTCTTGGTTACGACACTCCCGGGGGATATGCATAGGATAATTCTCATTTTCATTACAAACCATTATGAAGGGTTTATGAGTATATACTTCCTCAATGAAAACATATTTATAATTATGGATTATATCCATAAATCTTTCAATTTACGTTAGGTATTTTACATGTTTGGAATTATTCATTGCAATTCATAAACTAACCTAGTTTATGCCATTGTTTAGAAATGGCGCCCAGTAGAAGGAATGTGAACTCTATCAATACGTATGATCCAAAGAATAAGAAGGATCATATCTTTCAAGGTATTAAGCCATCATTTATAAGGGAAATAGTCTCCCATGTATTATCAGCATATGAATAAATAGTATCATGTGTTGATAAGATAAGTATAGAGTTCACTGGGTCTTATGGCTTTAAAGGGAAGCAAGAGAAGAAAAGGATGTAAGAGAGAAAGATGGATAAAGGGAATAGGGAAAAGAATAATTTTCTCATATGTGATAATTGTGGGAAGAAACACCCTGGAACTTTCCTGAAGGGAATGGGAGTTTGTTATAAGTGTGGAGAAAAAGTACACCATGTGCGTGACTGTAAGGGTAAGAAAAAGGTTTCAAATGTACAATGCCTCATCTCCAAGGAGTTGGGACACAACACGAACCAATGTCCAAATCATCAGAGTATGCCCCAAATGATGCTATTGGATAATAATCAAGTTATGATACTACCACAGATGAGGAGGAATGATTAGAGTTCTTATGTTGTTATTAGAGAATTATGTCATTTGAGTGTTGATCAACAATGTACTGGTTATAATAATTATGAAGTATATAAGGATTGTACTACAGTACTATTTCATTAAGGACTTGAGATTGTGTGGAACCAAGAAAAGTGGCTCAATAGCAGGTTAAAATTTTGGAAAATATATGGTTGAGAGAAAGATAAAACATAATATGGTTCTGATAATGAGGTAGTGATTTTGGAATAAGAGATGGTTGATTTGAATAAATTATATTGGATATTCTTGACTACCTTGAAATTGATTAATGATTTCTATTCCCATAATTTTTGGAGTTTACAACATTTTTTGATAGAAGGAGTATATGCGGTATTCTATAAGGAATAAAGAAGCATGAATGTAATTAAGAAGGTTTTGTGGTAATTCAGGATGTGAAGTGTTTTAAAAGAATACATAACGAAGGTGTTCACATGTGATTACGTGGGAAAAAGGATCTTCATTGTGTTTTCCTTCCTTACAAATTTTGGACTGTGAGTTTTGAAAAAATTATTTTGGATAACTCTAGTTTGAGATTATTTTTTATTTCCATAAAAGGACAACCCAGAGGTCGGGCGGCAACCCGTCGCGACTGGCAAGGCCGCGAGACTTGAACTCGCAACTGAAGGGTGACAAGGTTGTATCACCTACCACTGACCCACGTGATGTCCTGGATGGAATAATGTAGTATTTTTTTTAAAAAATCTGGTGGATGAATTATAAATTCATTTTTTTTAACCCTATACGAATGGGATAAATATAATATTATTTTTAAGTTCTATTATCTTTTAGAGTGAAAGATGAGTTTGTGGTAGAAATTAGTTAAAGGATGGGACTCTACTTGTCAAGTATATATTTTTCTTATTCTCTTATTCTATGAAGAAATTAATTCTTATACTTTATTGAAGGGATCTTAAAACCAAAAATGTGTTATCCTAATACCTTATGTTTTGTTGAACTGATGGTATTTCAAATCATCATAGATTTATGAATTTAAGGACCTCAATTTTACACTTGTTTGTAATTGATGACCTCAATCACTACCTATAAATATTTACATTTTTCCTCCAATTATATGTCTCTAATTGCCACCAATGTTCTCCTAATCGAGATCATAATTTGGTGGAGACCCTTTCATTTCCATTTTTCTCTTATTAAGACTAAATTTTATTAACCCAATTTCTGATGTGGGTTTTCCCACAAAGATATTTTCTATTTTAAACCTTTTATTTTTGAAGAACAATTTAAAATTTTGAGGACGCAATTTATTTAAGGAGGGGATAATGTAACACCCAAATATTTCATAGTGTGTTATTTCTTCAAAATAATTCAATAACTTTCACTACATGCAACACCGAGTTCAAGCACACCACGACTTACCAAACTAGCCGTTCAAAAGCAGTTATGAATAGTATTAACTAAATTTTGAACTTTTTATAAACCTTATAATTTTAGAATCCATATTATGAGTTTCTTATACATAATGTAAGAACAAATTCATTTTTTTCTGATAAAAGAAGTATTTTTCAAAAATGCACTTTTACCAACTTTTAATAGTGAACCCTTTTTAAATCAAAAATTTGAAACTTATATATATTCAATTTGACTAAATAAATTTATTCTTTTGAATGGGGACATCAAAATTTACATTGTGTAAATTTTTGGAATTTTTCTGATAAAGTTCATTTTTTTAGTGAAAAGTTTGTATTTTAATTAAAAAGTGCCTTTTAATATAATTTATTTATATGGTTATATTATCTTTTTAATTTGTTTTAAAGTGTAATTATAATATATTTTTTCAATTTAATCCAATGTTATTTATTGGAATTAATTTCACTTTAAAATTGGACATAAACAAGTATCAATATTTTGATAGTTATTGTTTCTTATGAACACGCTATTTGTTTTAACAATGGGAATTAATTTTAAATTAATTAACACCACTTCTATGTTTTGAATTTGGAAAAATAGACTTCATTTTTTAATTCAGAATATCAAAATTATCTTAGGAAGAATTTTTGGTATTTTTCTGAAAACTTTCAATTTTTTATGAATAGTGAAAAATAATGAGTTATTATTTAAAACCGACTTTTTAATTAAATAATTATTTATTTTATTTAAATTTATTTTAGGTAAAAATAGATAACTAAAATATATATATATTCAATTAAATTCATTGGAGTCATTTTGTAATAATATTAGATATACAAAATTTTATTGAACTTTTCACTGTCTTTTACCCACCTCCTAGGAGAATTTGAAAATTCACATAAAACTTAATTTTACCGCTTCTGTGAGTGGAATTTCAAAAATCCGAGAGACATGCTTGGTATCAGTAATCAAAATTTGGTTCAATGAGATGAAAATAATTTTTGGTGAATAGTAACTTTTTACTTTTATTTACCACGGTTAAAAGTAAATAGGATAATTAAGGGTAACAATGATATTAATATTACCCTAAGACATGTCTTAATTCTATTGTACAAGTTTATATCGACCAAAAAAAACCTTAGGAATAAAATATTATCATTTAGGTCCACTTTTATTAGATTAGGAAATTTATTATTATTTAATTCAAAGAAGAGTTAAAAGAGTTAAAATCAAAGTTTAATTACTAAAACATTTTTAATATAGAGTTATACATAAGATAATTTAGATTTTAAATATTCATTAGAAAGATAAAAAAATTTCCTACATAATGGTATTTTATTTATAATTTTTATACATTAAATAATTTAATTTATTTATGACACAATGGTAATGTAGTAATTACCGAATTAATGAAATATTAAAATAATTGATATTATAAACATCCAAATAAAGGTAATTTGAGACGTTTTATGAATTACACTAATTTTATAGGTTAATATGAAATATTAGTATTGATTATATGAATTTTTTTATAAGTAATAATGCTGTTATGAATTTATCAAAAAAAAATACCCAATATTGTCAAAATTGACATAAAAGAGCTTTTAACACAAATATTATATTATTAATTCATATTATATTCCTAAAAATCTAAGGTTTGGGAAAAGGACTTATATCATGATAGGTGTTTCATTAATAGACCACTTGGGGGGTCTCTTGTATGTATATAGTATGTTTATTAACTATATAATATAAAAATTCAAAGTGACATGGTAAATGTCAAACTATTTAACTAAGAGTTAATACTAAAAGATAAGGTTAATATAATGACCCAAACCTGTATAAAATATATTGGTTTAAAGTATTTTGACTCATACCCACCTTATACTTTGAATAATCCACTTTGGAGCCATTATAAATCGAATATGAATTTATTATAAATTAATACTTTAAGTTTTTCCTAAAGAGCCCCTCCTCCCCCTTATAAAAGGACACCACTTCTAACCAATTTCTCACACATCTCAAGCATTTTGTCTCATCCAAACTCTGCCCAATTAAGCTCCCTATATTCCTATCCTACTTCTATAATCCTTAATTTAGGAATAATGCACTTCAAGAGTCCTTTTTGGTTCAAACCAAAGGGAGTTACCCAAATTAAAGGTAACGATTTCTCTTAGCTTCTTTTCTTTTATTTTACATCTCCAAACCATAAACTCTTCTTATTCATTTATTTTTCAACAAAAAAAGTATCCTAAATATACTAGGATATTTTTATGGGAAGTATTCTAACTACACTTACACACACCTCCATCTAATGGGTGAAAAACATAATGTTTCTGTGGTTGGCAACCAAACGCCTCACGAAACGATGATTGTTCAATTATCTCCTACCGCCTCTCATGGTGGACATTATGATGGAAATATAATTAAATATGATATTTATGATATTTATTTTATATATAATCTTCTGTAATTCCATTTTATAGCATACCATTATTCATTTCATGTTGTATATATATACGATAATTTCATTTGAGGAAGTGCGGACTACCGCCCCCTCAAAGTGATATGACTCGTTCATACCATACATGGAACATATAAAAGATGGTGTTAATGAACTTAATTAACACATATAAGATATTATATTATACTTGAATAATAATATACCTATGTATCATTTTTTTTATTCCTTTTAAAATGAATAATGAAATGGAAGTAGCGTTCGTGCGTACATACGGATTACCGTCTCCACGAACGCGATGAGATTCATTTCCCCATCATATCCATTCAAAAATAATTCTCGTTTTATGATTAAAAGTAATGTTTAAAGACTTTATATCATTCTGTATATGAATAAAATACAACCTATCCATAACAAACACGACTTACGTAACGAAGCATATAAAGGAAAAAGAATCAGTTGACACCTGAAACGACGATAATACTAAAATATCATTAACAAATCAATATTAATTGATCATATATGATATCATATTTATGTATATTATTCTTGTATAATTTAATAAAAATTATTTAACCATTATACATGAGGTTAATCTACACTCTATCAAGGAAAAGTACAAGGTAATGGGTTTTCATCTCACTCCTTATTCCCGTGAGATTCATGCCATATTGCCACTATTACCTTTTGTGTGGTGTATGTACTGCCCATAATTTTATTATTTGTGTAATACACTTTAATTTATGTTTATTTACATATTCATTGTATGATACCTATTTTATGGGTTGTACGTTTCGTAAGTTACCAAATTGGTAAGGGTTAATTCCTCAATCTCATTATTATCCAAGATTTGTTTATGTGTAAGTATTTACTGTGACATTTTTATCATCCACGTCCATTTTTCATAAAAATGATTTCAAAATGAATATTTTAAGGATTTGTGAAAGGTACTCTTTATCAAGATCATAATTTTAAATGTTTTAAATATTTATCTTTCTAAATATTTTTAATTAATGTCCATGTTTTCAAAATGATTTTAAGGATTTATTTATATAGACATGAATGTTTTGAAATGATAAATATTTTAAAAAAATTCAACTTGTATGGGACACTTTGATTCAAAAATAACTTTTAAATTACTTCCTTTATAAATGTGTGACTTTTAAATGATTTTAAAAAAAGTTTATTTCTCTCAAAAGGTTTTACTCATAATTTTCAACTATGTCAGCATCCTTTACTGGATATTATTTTTGATTGAGGTTGATTTATTATGATACAAAACTTCAATATAGTATTGAAGGTTTTGTGATATGTTTGACTTTGGATGTGTAATTTTTATTCCATTCATGGTTTATGGATAAAGTATTGACATTTTGTATGCTAGTTTTAATATGAATGTTTATGTTATTTTCAAACCTGTTCATATGAGGAATGCATTGGACTTAGTAAGTGATGGGTGGAGCCCAATATAGCTCCACAATGCATCATTAGGTCTCATGAGACAGACTAGTGTCTTGGAATGAGGCCTTGAACAAATCTTATTTGTAGTCTTGGCACAAGGCCTTGGCTACGTGGTTATGATAGTCTGGCATTATGCATTCCATCATTATGAAAGTGGTTATTGATATTTAATGTGATTATTCGACTAGTAGAATATACATGTGAATAAGTAAATAGAATTATTTCATTTAATTTTTTCTATATTATGCTGAATTTCAAGTTTAAAAGGCTTTTGTTTTAGTTATACATTGCCTTAAATGTTTATGTTTATTTATGAAAGTTTCCGCTCTATTGTTATCCTTACTAGGCATCTGAGCTCCCCCCTTTCAATGTTTTATTCTTCCCACGATGTGAAGAAGTATTTTATGAATGACCTATAGGGATAGTATGAGAGGATATGAAGACAATATGTAGTTTTAGTTTTTTACTTTATTATGTAATGTAAACTTTATGAATATATCTAGTGTTTCCAAGGCTACTAAACTAATCGGTCTTTCGAGACTTGATCTTTTGTGATCATGCCAATGTTATGTAATAATGCACCAACTCTAGGAAAGTGGGGTCAGGGCGTTACATGAAACACGGTAGATCCATTCTCTGAGAAGGAATATGAAGTCGCTGGAACGCCTCACGAAACATCCTTAACCCGCTAAAAACCTAGGGAAGAACCTAGAAGAACCTCCTTGAAAGAAGGAATTGGGGGATGATATGATCCGCCACTGGCTGCTGGAGATCCTAGTATGGAGGAAGAGATCCCTGACAGAGCCGGAGTCGTGGGCGGGAGAGAATTTGAATCCATTCTATTATGGTAGTTTTTCCTGAATTAGGATCCCCCCGCCATTTTAGTCTTATTTATCTAATGATATATAATTCGTTACCCAGTTCATTAGAGTGAGATATTGGAATCACTAGTAACATAATGAAAATCATACATATGCGTACCACAATATTATAAAGCATTCATCATATCAGAACCCATGAAAAGAAATAGGTTTCATAAACATCATGCCATAATAAAGAAAAACCATCTAGAGAAAAAATAGAAATGGTATTCTTGGATCATATTCCCCATTAATTTATAAGAAACATCATTGGTTTTCTCATTTATAAATTGAAAAATAATTAAATATTGTCAAAAAAATCTTTAGGGAAATACTTTTTCCATTTTTGAAAACAATTATTTTTTATAAAAAAATTTTCATAAATAAAGGAAAAATTTTCATTTAAAAATAACCTTGTAAACTCTTAAAGTAATCTTCAAATAAAAAAATCTTCATGGTGGTGGGAAAATTCATTCATGTCATATAAGTTAAAAAACATTCTTTATGTATTTTTATTGGAAAAGTCACAAAGTACTTCGTTTGGAAAATGAAAAAAGATTAATTTCAAGTAAAATATGTGTAAAAATGACTATAAAAAATATTATAATAATATTAAAAACCATTTTAGAAACATTTTTATAAAAAAAATTCAAGGAAGATAAATATTCCTCAACAGAGACTTAAACATAAACAATCTATAATGATTATGAGATTGTAAAATAAACCCTTACCATTTTGGGATCATTTGAATCATAATCCCTATGAAAGAAAGAAAAAATATGGAGATAAAAATACTATAATTTTCGTTATAATGATCTTAAAATATAATCATGGTTAGTATATACACCATATAGAATAAATAGGTGGGATATATGTTATATATCCCATAAAAATAAAAGTGAGATGGAAATCCCTTACCTTGACTCTCACTCAACACGTACATTATTTGTCTTCATAAATAATAAAATTATATTAATTAGTTACTTTATTAATAACCTTTTAAAAGTTTATTATTCCATTTATATCACTTATTACTATGTTTTAACAATTACTTAATCATTTATGTTCATGTCAGATGTTTTAGTGATATTTGGTACATAGGTCCAAAATGAATTTGGTAGGTTGACTAAGGTCAAAGAGTTCATTATTTTACCATATACAGAATAATAATAATTAAATAATTAAAAATTGTATACAAATATTATACTTTAAAATGAAACCATTAAATATGGTTATGAAAAATGAACTATGTTGCAATCATGGAGACAGTAGGTCGTGCATACGCATGAGTAATATTTCCATTTTTCAATGATCATTATGTAAATACAGTATGTATTATTTTATCTTTAAATAATGATAAAAATACCATAAATATAATATTAATTACTTAAATATATTTATATATATCATCCATGTGATTTGGTGATGAAAAATGAATCACAATGCATTGTTGAGGTGGTAGTCCACACGTACACACGAACAATGTTATCATTTTTCATTTAATGAAAAGGTAAGAAGGTAAATGATTAATTGTATTTTAATAACAATAAATATTTCAATAATATAATATATAAACATTAATTCCATCATTAAAATCTATATTTATATATGTTGATCGAAAACGAATTACATCGGCTCACAAGGCGGTAGTCCTCCGTACACACAAATGACGATTTTGTTTCCCATTTGATGGAAGAAGATATGGATATAGGTTATAAAATTAAAATTACAACACCTAATTATATTTAATATACTTATTTTATTATTTTATAATTTAGGAAGAATATTTGAAGAGGGGTGAATAATAAACAAAACTAAAACAATCGGATAAAAACTATACATCTTCTTTAGAAAACCTCCTTTTTTTAACACCTTAAGATCACTAAGGTCAGTGTTATTCCAAAACCAATACCTTTACAAATATATGAGGGATTATATGAATATATTTTTTCTTGTATTTGAAGAAAAAAATGGTTTTCAAATTTTTAATTATTGATAAGAAGAGGTTCCCTTTTATAAGAGAAGGGAGGAGCACTCTTGGAATTTCTCAAAATATTAAATTAATATAAATTAATAATCAATTCAAAATAGATCAAAACTCACTAATTTAAAATATAATATGTTCATTTGTTTAAATAATCTCATAAAATAAAAATTATACATGTTTTTACTATTCTTGTACCCTTATTGTTTGGTTTTAACCCTTCGATAACCCTTTTAAAACTTATCCTGACAACAAACATTTTTAATATTTAAGGGTCAATATAGTTATTATAAATGGTAAAAATACAAATAAATAGATCATGGTTGATATTATAAACCATATAATAATAAATTAGATGAAAATAATATTTTCATGAACTCTATATCATTTAATAAAATATTATTTAATATAAAATATTAATAATGTCAATTTTTAGAACTATTTATTACTTTGACTTTAATAATATCAAGATAATACTTATAATTCGAACCAAAAATTTTAAAATATACCAAAAATATCAAGTTCATATATAAATTTTTTTTATTGTTTTAATTATATCAAATTATGTTACTTCAAATATTTTTAATATTATTTATTTGATTTTTTTCATTAATTGAATAATTATTGAATCAACGTTGTGTAAGCATTTAAGGTAATTATTTCTTTAATAAAAAAATTAAATTATGAAGATAAATCAATTAATATCAATATAATATTTTATATTAATTAATTATGTATTTTTACTCATGTCTAGGTCAATACAAATTATTTAATTTTTTATTTTGACTTTTCTAGCCTTGTGGAGGCATTGCACAAGTATTTGAATAAGATTCTTGTTATATAACTTCAAAATTAGAAAATATAAATAAATATAATCATAAATACATAATATTTAATAAAAAATTATTTAAAAGACTTTTTATATACCAATTATTATCTATAAGGTATTAAATCTGACTTTTCCATTGTTGCGCAAGCACTGTATCGACACTAAAATTGATTTTCATATTTATCATGAAATAAATTATAATTTACATATTTAGTATTATTTTTGTATGATATTTGTATTATATTATAATACATTATTATTTACATAATTTTAATAAATTTTTATATCATATTTATGTTTTTATGATATCATGAAAGATACCGTGTTTCATAAAAAACTCTATTTTTTACTATTCACCAAAAATTTAACTTCTTCTGAAAAATATAAAAGATTAATCCTGTGATAAATTTGACTTAATGAATCTAAATATTTATTCCATTTAATCAAATTAAATTACCATAAGTGACATAAATTTATTTTATTATTAACGCGTAAAACATAGCAAAAAAAAGTTTTTATAAAAAATCAGTTTTAAACCCAACAATAAACTTATACCAAAATAATTTATTAAGATGAATCAAGTGTAATTAATTAAATTATATATAAATAAATAATAATTGTGTTAAATTTATATAAAATTCATGACACAATATTAATTTATTAATGAAATTAAATTACATTTTTTCAATATGTATAAAAAACAGTACTTTCATTATTCACTAAAAACAATATTTTCAGAAAATTATCAAAAATACATATTTAAATAATATTGAAATAATTAATTCAAAAATAAAATTAATTTTTTTAGATAAATTTTTAATGGATTCAAGAAATTAATTATAATATTCACTCATAAAAAGAAATAAACCTATTTTTGAAGAAAATGTATTTTTTGAAAAATAAGATGACTTTACATAACATTTTGAGTTATTATTTTCAAAGAATAAATTAATACATTAGAAATGATTATGACCATTATATATTTCATATTTTTGAAAATATAATTCATTCTTACCTATTTAACATCTTGTTTATAACGGTCACATTTACATAATAATATTTCATTGTTCATTTAAGCTTCATGTTGTGTGTCTTGTACGCTGTCGAATATAGTCTTTCCTTTTAAAATAATTGGATTTTAAATTTCCCCCACCACTTTAATAAATTGAATCCTTGTAATTTGAAATCAGGCTCGGTAACTGGGGTTTAACTATTCAAAATATTTTTTTGAAATCCCACATCAAAAAAAAGATTAATAAAACTTCCACTTGAAAAGAGAGAAAGGAAAGTACAAAATTCATGTAGAATAACACATACTAGGTTTCCATGTATCAAAACATTATTGGAAAATTAAAGCATGGATATGGAAGAGAAAACTAACACCCAAGTACTGATAGATATTGTTATAGAATATTTTATGATAAATTTAACCATCACAAAAATTTAAATTTTTTATTGGTTAAAAGGCCATTGATTTATTAGTAAGAAAAGTAAATGAATAACTTTTTTGTCTTAAAATATTTTTATGAAATTTGATAAATTGTTTTACTACCTAGACTAATAATATAATGAAATATACTTACTTTAAATTTATAATTTCATCCTTTAATCAATTTCTACCACAATGGCATATTTTTCTCCAAACGATAACTATTCAAGAATAAATTTTCATGCTTGAAACATTAGAAGAAACTTTTATATATCAAAATATCCTTAAAATGATAAAAAATTATTCCTACTTCCTTTAGTAACATACCAAAAATAAAATGATTAGTATAAGGTACTGTAATTCCTAAAATTAATAAACCTTAAAATAAATAAAAACTAATTTTAATCTCTAAAATTCAACAGTAATACCCAAAATTCCACATAGATCATTCAATAAATAACTATCCTTAAAATTAATCAAAATATTTTGGACTAATATTGAAACCCAAAAGTCATAAAGATTTGATCACATCATCTTCCATGATAAATTTGGTATTTATCTCCCAAAATATACACGCTCTAAACATATAATATCCAAGATATGCTAATAGTTTTCATAGTTAACCTAAATCACTATAAATCTGCAGTAAAATCATATATCCTCCAAAATACAATTCATCCTTATTCATTAAACAAAATTCCATAATATTATGTTTACCTTGATCGTATAGGGTTCCCAAAAAAAGTGAACATCTTCTGAAATAACATTAATCACTTAACACCAAATCAATATTAAATCCCATGGTTATCTATATGACGAAACATATGGTCCTAAAATTAATATAAATTTTATATGTAGTATAGTTCAAATAAATAAAAAAAATGTAATACTAACTATGAAATCATATAATACAGTGATAGTTGGTGCACCGTTGTCACCCTTTGTTTTTGGTTTCAAACCTCATGGCCTTATCGGATGTGACATGTTTTTTCCTGGACTATGGGTTTTCCTTTTTATAAAACTATATTAATATAATCCTTATAAAAGTATCAGGAATTTGAGAAACATGATCAAAATTACATTGATATATTTAAAAATAAAAAAATGTTTTAACCTCAATGTTTATTCTGTACCATTCATTTTTCACCCCAAAAATGTAATAACCCATAATTACCTCAAAATAAATGATCATATAAACCCTAAAGTTTATCCATATCTTTAAAATTATGTCCATAAAATGAAAATATCATTCTTCCTCAAATAAAATTTTTCACATGATAAACTTTAGGGTTACATATAAATCTAAAATAGATGTCCCCCAAAATATTATTAGTCACCTTAAAATTTCATAACTTAAAACCTCAAAAGGGATGTCTAATACTTTGAATTTATAATCAACCTTAAATTTATTAACTCATGGTGGTATCCATAACTCTTAAGATAAATTCTCATAAAACATATTAATCTCTAAATTTATCTAAACCAATCTCTAATACGAACTGTAATAGCCCAGAACCTGTTCTCCTAGATCTGGTGCTAAAAACATAATCTTTACATTTCTATCTTTGATACTAATAAAAGTGACCCAATTTAAACCATCTGAAACTGAAAAAAAAAAATTGTAACACTGTCATACTAAAGAAACTTTTAGGTTTATAGTTATATATAATTAGGAAAAACTCTTACATATCTTGGAAAAATAAACAACTAGTTCATAAAAAATATGTATCATCTCCCAAAATTTCTTCACATCTAACACCATTATTAGACCTAACCTACTTAAAACTTTTCTTTATAACCTGGGGAAAGATAACATAAAAAAAGGGTGAGTTAATATTATTAGTAAGGGTAAAAAAGGGATATTAAAATGATTACATAATCATAACATGAGTATAAATTCATAAGAACATGAACTTAGCATATCAAAACTATACATTCTATATCAAAGATTATAATCTCGAGTCATGGAATAAATATTGGAATTTCTTAATACATGAATCATAAAGGAACATGAGTTATGAGAGTATATCATTGGCATAAATCATAGAATTGTGGAATACACATAAGCATATAAAATCATTTCATTAGTATTTAAGGATCTTTTCCAAGATTTTTATAGTGGAATGGGTTCACTATCAAAACCATTATAGTAGTCAAGGTTCACTTCCAAGACTATCATAATGGAGAATACTTCTTACTGAACTAGGTTTAATCACCATTACATTCATTTTTATCTCATGAGATATCACTTTTTACCCAATGCATTGGAGGTAGATACAGTTCCCACCCATCACATAATGAAAATCATACATATATGTACCATAATATCGTAAAACATCCATCATATCAAAACCCATGAAAAGAAATGGGTTTCATAAACATCATTTATTCATAAACATAAACCATATAGATAAAAAATAGGGATGTTGTTATTAGATAATATACCAAATATTGTATAACAAACATAAATGGTTGTTTTCTTTGAATAATGAAAAATTCATATAAGATCACTAAAAACCTTCTTGAGGAAAATACCCTTCCCGTTTTTGAAAACTCATAATTTTTAATAAAAAACTGCGCAAATATAAAGGGAAAAATATTTGAAAATTACATAGAAAACTTATTCAATAATATTCAAAGAAAATATTTTTTATGATGGTGGGAAAAGTTTTTCAATATATATAAGTTAAAAAACATTCATTTCGTATTTTTTCAGAAAACTACTAAAGTACCTCGTTTAGTAAATAAAAAAATATTTCATCCAAACCTTTTTCTAAAAATTCAAAAATGTGGAAATGAATTTAAAAAAATTATTATAATATTAAAAACCTTTTTGGAAATGTTTTTAGAAAATATTTTCATAGAAAAGAAATATTCCCTAGTGGAGACTTAAATATAAACAATACCAAATAATGATGAGATTGTGAAATAAACCCATGCCACTTTGGTATTATTTGAATCATAATACCCATAAAATAAATAAAAATATATTTGAATATAAAAATACCATAATTTTAATTATAATAATCTTAAAATAAAATCTTGGGTAGTATATACACCATATATAAAAAATAAGTGGTATATAAGACATATTTCTAATATAAATAAAAGCGAGATGAAAATCCCTTAACTTAAGTGTGACTCATCGCATACATTCTTTATCTTCCAGAATAAAAAATTTAGGTTAATTATGTACTTTATTAAGAAAATTTTTCATTTTTTTTTATTCATTTTATCTCACTTATTACCATGTTATAATAATTACTTAATCATTTATGTTCGCACCGGATGTTTTAGTGATATTTGGTACATAAGTCCAAAATGACTTCGGTAGGTTGACTATAGTCAAAGAGGTCATTATTACATCATATACAGAATAATAATCTTGAAATAATTATCAATTTTATACATTAATTGTAATTTTAAATCCAACCATTAAATATGGTTATGAAAAATGAACTACATTACAATCATGGAGAAGGTAAGTTGTATGTATGTATGAGTAACGTTTCCATTTTTCAATGATCATTATGGAAAAAAGGTAAGTATTATTTTATATTTATAGAATTATAATAATATCATAAATGTACTATTTATTATTTAAATATACTTATATATGTCATCCATGTGATGTGCTGATAAAAAAACGAATCGCATTGCTTCGCTGACGTGGTAGTCCACATATACGCATGAACGATGTTATCATTTTTTAATGCATGAACAGGTAAGAAGATAAATGATATGTTATATTTTAATAATTATAAATATTTCATGAATAAGATATATAAAATTTAATTCCATCATTATAACATGTCCTGATAGACGGTGATGAAAAATGAATTACATTTGTTTGGGAGGCGGTAGTCTCTCATACACATGAATAATGGTTTTGTTTTTTCATTTGATGAAAGATGACACTCATATAGGTTGTTCCATTAATATAAAAATACCTAAGTATATTTTAGATAATTATGTTATTATTTTATCATGTTTTAAGAATATTTTAAGTATTTTTAAGAAGAAACAAAACTAAAACATGGGGATAAAAATTATACCACTTCTTTTGAAAACCACTTTTGTTTAACACCTTAAGACCAATGAGGTTAGTGTTTTGCCTAAACCAATAACTCTAGAATGAGGGGATGGATTATAGGAATGTACTATGGTAGGTATATTCTAATCCTAATTTTTTTAAAAGTGTAAAGTATTGATAAGAAGAGGTTCACTTTTATAAGATAGGGGAGGGGCACTCTTGGAATTTCTCAAAATATTAAATTAATATAAATTAATATTCAATTAAAAATGAATCCAAACAAATTTATTTCTAATATAAGATGATTATTGGTATAAATAATCTCATAAAATAAAAATTATACAATTTTTGACTTTTTTTATCCATATCTTTTGGTTGTATCCCTTTATTAACACTTTTAAAACTTACCGTGATAATAAGCATTTTTACTCTTTAAGGGTAAATATAAATATTATAAATAGAAGAAAGACACATAAATGGAATATGGTTGATATTATAAATAATATAAAAATCACTTGGATGAATCTAATATTTATAGTAATTTTATATCATTTAATAAAATATTATTTATTATAAAATATTAATAATATCAATTTTTAGAACTATTTATTACATTGACTTTAATAATATCAAAATAACACTTAAAATTTCAACCAATATTTTAAAAAATTATAAAAAAAAGCAAGCTTATCTATAAAAATATTTTATTACATTAATTATATCAATTTATATTACATTTAATAATTTTAATATTATTTATTTTATTTTTCCAATAATTGAAAAATTATTACATCAGCATTATGTAAGCATTTAAGGTAATTATTTATTCAATAAAATTTTAAAAAAATTACCATCATAAAAAAATTAATTAGGATAATTATAATAATTTATATTTATTAAATATATGTATTTAATCATATCCATGTCAATACAACTTATTTATTTTTATATTTTCACTTTTTTTATCTTTGCATGAACATGCATTTGGATAAGATTCTTGTTATATAACTCTAAAATTCAAAATTATGAGTTAAAATAATAATTTATATATAATGTGTAATAAAAAAGTTATGAAAATACTTGTTACCTCTCAATTATTATCTATAAGGCACTGAATTTTTCTTTTCCAATGTTGCACATGCACTACATCGTCACTGAAAATGATTTCCATGTTTATCATGAAATAAATTATAATTTACATATTATAAATTTTTTGTATGATATTTGTATTATATTATAATAAATTATTCTTTATATAATATTAATAATCTTTTATATCATATTTATGTTATGATGATATTATAAAAGATACTGTATTTCATAAAAAAAACTTTATTTTTTAACTATTCACCAAAAAATTAACTTCTTCTGAAAAATATCAAAAAATCATCCTAGGATCAATTTTAATTTATTAATTTAAAATTTTATTCTATTTAATAGAATTAAATTACCATAATTTATATAAATTTCTTTTATTATAAATGCAAAAAACACGATGAAAACAAGTTTATAAAAAAAGTGTTTTAAGCCCAAAAATATACTTATACCAAAATAAGGTATAAAGATGACTCAAGTTTAATTAATTAGATAGTATATAAATAAATAATACCTATATTACATTGAGATAAAATTAATTTCAAAATAATACTTTATTAATGACAAAAATGAAATTTTTTTCAAAAAGTACAAAAAAATGGTATTTTCACTATTCCCTAAAAAATCTATCTTTTCATAAAATTATCAAAAATAAATATTAAGATAATTTTGAAATTATTAATTATAAAATAAAATTAATTTTTCTAGAACTTATTGAAATTAATTATAACATTCACTCGTAAAAAACAAGAAAATCTATTTTTGAAGAAAACATATTTTTTGAAGAATAAAATTACTTTACTTGAAATTTGTGTGATTATTTTAAATGAATACATTATAAATTATTGTAGATATTATATATTTCATAATTTCATTAATACTATTCATTATCACCTATTTAAATTCAAGTATTTAATGGTCACATTTAAATAATAATATTTTTTTGTTCGTTTAAGCTCAATGTTGTGTATCGTATACACTATCAAACATAGTCTTTCCTTTTTAAATCTAGGGATGTTATAGTGGAAGAGTAAAATATATTATGGAATGAATTTATTAGGAATATACATAAAAATTCATGGAATTTTTTACAAATCTTAAGGAGGTTATTGATATTTATAATATGAATAGAGATGAGGAGAAAACTTGTGATGTATGCACAAAAGGGGAGATAGTTGGAAATCCCTATATGTCAAAGAAGAAAAGAGACTCGCGTTTTCTTTATTTGATTCACACTAACATATGTATTCTCATAGAACATGTATAAATAATATAAGAGTGGTATTTAACCTTTTTTAAAAATTATTATAGAAAAAATAGTGTGTATTATGCTCATATAAATTAAGTAAAAGGTAATGGGGTATATTTAAATATGTTGTAGGTGAGATGAAATAATAACTAGAAGAATGATAAAAATCTTATTACATTTAAATGGTATGGAATTTACCTTTATTGAAATTTATATTTACATAGATAAATACATAATTAAACATGAGGTTCTATCAGCTATAACTTTAAAGTATAATAGATATTTTAAAATAAAGAACTATGTGGTAAAAAATATGGTGAAAACTTTACTCATTAAGAGTGGTATTTTAAGTAACTATTGTAAAGTGGGGCTGCAAGTTGTGGTATACCCTCAAAATAGGTCTTTTTTAGATCTGAATAGAATATAACACCATATTATATATGACATGTAAATAAACAAACTCTAAATCATTTTAGAGTATTTACAAATAATTGTTACATAAATAATAAAGAAGATACATAAAGAAAATATGGTGATGTGTTAGACGAATTAATATTCCTTGGATATTAAACCAATAGTAAACCCTAAAAATTCCTTAAAAAGGATTAATGAGATCTTCAAAAGAATCATTGTGAAAGTAACTGAGAAAAAATCTAGAAATAAATCTAGAAATACAAATCTGGATGAAATGTGAGATGAAGAGGATGATTAGGAAATAATTTCTTAATAAAATTCAATAAAATCACATATAGAGGACTCTGATATTAAATCTAAATAAGTAACAGGAGATTAATTATATCAATCACTTAATCAAAGGAGTAAAAGGATGGATGATATTGATGAATCAAATATCATTGGGGAAAAATTGATCTAATAAAAACTTAGTGAATGGGGAGTGATAGAAAAACTATTTTATTACCATAGGTGTAACTAACATATTTTAACTATGTGTAAAAGTATAAATCATGGGTAAAACCATGAATGAATTGCCTGATAAAATAGAGAAGAATAAAACATGGGATATTATAGAGAGGCCTAGTAATCACAATGTCATTAAAAATTGGGTTTTCAAGAATAAAAATGATGAGCATGGGAAAGTGATTTTAAACAAGGGAACATTGATTTTTAAAGGATACTCTCAAATTAAGGTCATAAATGTTAAAGATAATTTTTCGCTAGTGTTGATACTCAAATCAATTCATTTATTTTTAGTGATTGTAGTTTAGCTATGATTCAAGATTTGTAAGATGTACATGATTACCACATTAATGAATAGATTACTTAAATAAGAGGTTATAATTGAATAAACATTTGGTTTTCAACTTCATGACAATGGAAGCAAGGTATATCATCTAAACTATATATTAAACTAAGTGCCAAGATCTTGGTATGTTTGATTGGACTTATACTTGAAGAATTTTTAATTTAAAAGATGAGGTTTTGATGACATCCTTTATGTAAAAAAATTGAAGGAATAATAGTTCAGTGTACTCATCTATGTTAATGACATAATATTTAGTGTAAGAAAGAAGGAATTGGTGGAATTATTTTCCAATTTATTGAAATTGAATTTTGAAATTTATATTACTATAGAACTCACATATTTTCTTGAATTAGAAGTAAATTAAAAAGGTGGGTATGCATTTATATTTCAAGATAAATATGTCAAGGATTTATTGAGAAAGTTTGACATACAAGATTTCAAATCAATTTCAAGAAAATCACTATTGTAATTAAACTTAGAAACCACAAATATGGAAAATTTGTTGACCCTTATTCTATAAAATAATTGGAATATTTTTATGGTGATAAGGTCAGGCATTATATACATAATATGTTTAGCAGTAAAGTTTTGAAGTATTCTAAAAGAGAAGTATATTATTATATTGAAAAGAATTAGGAGGCATATTTAATGTGCCCCTAATTATGTCATGGAATATAATGTAATAAAATAATGGGATTTGGTATTATATTTAGATAAATATTAGTTTATAGATATTCTGGATAGAAAATTAACAAGTAGGGATGAATTATTCATTATAAACAAGTGTGTTGGTTGTATTAGTAAGAAGTCATAATGAACTACACTCATCACAAATGAAAAAAGTATATCAAAGTGATAAATATGGCATCTTTCCTTTTTAGTATATAACATTACATTACATTATACAAATAGAGGATCTTTAAAGTTCAGTTTCTTGGAAATAAGGTACATAATACATTAAAACATAAAATATTATTTTAATACACTTTGAAGGATTATTGATAGATCCATCCTAAGTAAAATTACTAAATCTCATAACTTTTGGGACATTCATCAAAGGTAAGGGTGAGAATAAGTCCTAGTAAGGGAAAATAAGGGATACAGTCTACATGTGAACTTGATAGATAACAATAAGAACTTGAGGAATATCATAATGGAATGAAAAAAAGAAAAATATGCATATCATAATAAAAAATAATAGGAATAATGACATGGAAATTTGGATAAAACATTTAATTGTTTTTTATAATCATATCACCAAGGTTTTTCACCGATGTGTTATAAAATTACTAAGGTTATTCACAAAGGTATCGAATAACATGTCATCTCTAGAGATTAAATTATTTACCCAATACATTAAAGCACTATCAGGGTGCGCCCTTAATATTTATTAATTAATCTGAGTATCATAGATCATAATAAAACATTTCATAAATAACCCATGGAGAATAAAATAAATGGGTTTCATATCAAAATCATGGCGTTTTAGAAAGTTATTAAAAACAAGATCCTTATGTCATTTTAAACCCATTAAAAAGAAGGTGGGTTTTATGTATATTAATCTCCAAATTAAATAAATAATTTTTAAATATTTGTGAATACCACTATAAAATAAAGAGGTTTGTGTATTCACAGAATAAAATAACATAATTTCTTGAGAAAAATAAAGAAATTTTGAGAACAAAATTATGCAGCATAATGAGTATAAAACATGGTTTTAGAAAATATTAAAAAAAGAGTGGAAAAGGGTATATAATTCATAAAATTATATTAATATCATAAAGGGATATAATAAAATGGACATAAGAACATAGTTTTAAAATTTAAAATACATACCACATAAAAAAGAGAACTTGAAAGAAAAAGAGAAGTTGAGATTTCCCTTACCTTAAAGAGTAGCTACTAAAACATGAGGATTGGGAACTTTGGGGATTGAGGAAACCTTGAGAGGACTCATTGGGAGGTAAAACAATTAGATCTTCATGGATTATGAGTTTTTAATTAAATTAAATGAAAAAATTCATGGGTATTTATAGTAAGAAAGAGGGATTTGTTTATTAATTTACATGGACACCTAGATAGCGGTATTTGCAAAACCATGTGATCGCCCATGGTATTTTCCCATGGTATTGGCCAATTGGGACACCTATTATGTCACATTAATCCACAAGAGTCGACCATAATTTTCTATTACTCATTACATCATTATGACATAATTATGATGTCATTAAACATATCGAAAAACTCAAACTATTTTTTTACTATTCATGAAAAACTAAAGTTTTTTATAAAATTCTCATAAATTCACCCTAACCTAATATTGAAATTATAATTTTAAAAAAAATATTTATTTTATCATATTAATTCTCTAAATATGATAAATTTATCTTTTAAATACAAATATTCTTATTTATTTAAAATAATAGCGAATAGAAAATGCATAGTGAATGAATAGTAAAATTTCTAACAAAAAATTATTTTGTAATTTATAATTAAAAAAGGAGTGTTTTATAACATTATTTCATTATAATAAATATTATTAATGAAACATTATTTTAATATAATAATTTATATCATTATGAAAAATACAATTTCTTCCCAAAAAAACAATTTATCAAATTCATCATTTTTTATATTGAGAAAAAATATTCTTAAAATGGAAATAATGGAACAAAAATTTTATTTGTAAAAACATATTACATTTTAAGTAACTAAGGCCTTGAAAAATAACCCCTTATAACACTTTCATATGACCTAAGGGTAAGGTTTGAAATAGTGATAGATTCTTGGGGTGGCTCGAATAACATTGATCGAGTGGTGATTTTCAATAACTTGAACTTCTTCTATATGTAATTGTTTTCAAGATTAACATGTTAAATCTTGACTTGGTCTTGTTCAAGAGAGAATCCCAATGATGCAACCTCCCTTCCAAGTTCTGACAAATGGGCTTCATACGTTACGACTCTACTGGTTGAGGCCATCGACTCTTCTTTCTACATTATTTTCCTATTGTCATTTCTACTTATAAAAAATAATTATAAAGTTAAAATTATTATTAAGAGTATAGTTTCCAAGATTAATATTGAACAACATTCATTATTGACCAATGTTCATATAACATTTGAAACCCTATATTCACATTTCAAATTATACTTGTATAGTTTTATTGATTATGACACAAAAAACATACATTTTTAGGAAACAAATATAATTCAAACAGGTTGGGTTGTTACAATAAAGGTGTGTACCCAAGTGATTTGAATGAAGAAATAGGTAGAATATCTTGGAAAAGAATTAATATACCTATAGTTATATTATGTGATAATAAAATTTCAATTGATCTTATAAAGAATATGGTAAACATTCATAGACAAATTATATTTAAATATGGTATCACTTTATCAAAAAAAAAGGTGAAATAAGAGGTTACAAAATTGGAGCACATTGGAATGGATCAATAAGTGGTGGATATTTTAACAAAACAATTTTTCACACTAATATTTGAAAATCATCGTTTAAATCTTGATATCTAGTCACCTTTAAAACCCTAAGGAGGTTTTGTATTTCCCATCTCCTTATATACATGTGATACTTAATATGGATATTTATCTATGATAGATTTACAAATTAAATACTTTTGGGTTTATTTTTCATTGGGGGTTACATGGTAACTAGATTAGAGATAAGGAATTAAGTTAGTAGTGGAAATTAATGTTAGAAAGGCATGTTCACATTTACTCTTGTATAAATGGTTAGAAATCTACTCTTATGGGGTATTTTAAAATATGAAGCATAGGGATATATGATCAAGGAGAAATATAATTGGGGAGTGATGAAGATAGGTGGATTATATCAATGTGGTGGTATAAATATTTGAATACTCAAGATAAGTATAGGAATATTTATATTAATCTTGTCTTCTAAACCAATATTGGATCTTATACTTAGAGTGACATATGATACTTTTCACTACTATTTGTATTTTCTAGTGATTATGAAATTTTAAAACAATATGTTTATAATTTTCAGAAAATGGGGAATTATATTAGTAATTTATAATAATTCTAAAGGGGGGATATTGAAACCTAGATTCATAAAAATAAAATAATTATGTATTATATTCTATAGTGGTTGTGTTTATTTTAGTTAGTCTTATTGGATAAATTTTAGAAATAATAAAGGTTAGAAGAATTTTGGATAACTTTTAAGGGTCCTTGATGTTGATTTTATGAAAGAATAAAAAATCACACTACAATTAATACTATCACTCCATGATTATTTCATAGATTTTTTGAGTTTTTTATTAGCTAGAAAAACAAATATTATACCATTATGGAATATTATTATGGCATGATTTTTTCATATAAGGTTAAAATTTTAATAATATTTTCAACGTCATGGATTATGACTTAGGCATTAATGGAATAATTAGAGGTCATCATGTGAAGGAGTTTGAGTTTTTTATTATTCTTAGTGGACTATATCATAATATTATGTTATGATTTGTGAATAATAATTTTTTTAGAAGAGGTGATCAGGTATTTTTTTAATGCTTGAGGGGATTTGGATGAAACTAGATTTCATAATTTGGTATAGGATAAGACATTATGTTGTAAAAAAATTTTATTACACGATAATGTATTTATCTATTGAATTTTCTAAAATTAAAAGGATGTGATTTTTAATAAATGGAAACAACTGTCATACAGTGATTTTTTTAGAGACATTGTAGTCATGATAAATCATGTTGTAATGAAAAATATTACATTTTTATTCATTAGATATCTTTATAATCTATATATTTTATTATTTTTCAAATATTGTAAGATTTTATTCATTAATTATTGATTTAACTTGACAAATTTTAATGATTTTATAGACCAATAAAGGGGTGAAAAGTGGCATGAAAATTCAATGATTTTTTTGTGAAGAGATAAAAGAGTTTGTATTTATGATTTTGAAGAGATATAGAATAGAATTATGATATAACCCATCAAGTAAGTGAGGTAAAATTACACATCTAGATTTATGAGTAGATTTATATGTCAATGATAAATAACTATCATAAAATTGATGATATGGATCTATTTATATAGATATATCTAAATAGAAATTACTATATTTGACTTGTGTATTGATTTCCATTGTTACTTTCATTATAATGGCCATTATGTCATATCTTCATGTCCTTATCTTGAAGTAGTTAGTAGAGTGATAGAAAGAAATGGTGAACCCTGGAATCAATAGTGATTTATTCCTATTTTTTTCACTCAATGGTGTATTCATGTATTTCGTTGTATATCAGAAACTCTTCAGTATATTCTAATTGAGCATATACTCTTTAGATAAATCAAGTTAAAATATAAATTTCCTTATACTTTACTTTAATTATTTAGATATTGTGAATGGTTATTTTTTGTTCGATATATTTTAGTGTTCTTAATAACTTAAAAACAATACCAACTAGAAAAATAAATTTACTCACCCTAATTTACCCTCCCCCCCACCCTCTTCAGGTGATTGGGACCTTGTGGTTGCATCAACATGTGTGTGATAGTAACCCTATAGTAGGTATTATAGGTATTTGTATACCCCAATGTGGATGAGATCCTTTGGATGGATGTATTGGGAATATATTGCTTAAGTTATATGAGTATGGGAGCATGGATATTTCTTCATGTGTTATGACCTATAGGGGATAAATAGCTTATTTATTATATTGAAATCATAGTGATTATGAAGTACAAATAAAGATATTTTAAATCAAGTGTGTTAGTAGTGTAGTGGTATGATTCACGTGTTTTTACTCCATATGGATTGTAATATCCAATATTTTCATAATACTATGATATTTTTTCATGAGTAATAACATCCTTGTAGAGGAGTTAGTCCAAATAGATGGGTGTATTGAGTATATATGAGAATAAAAGAACAAATAGTGCTTATATTGATTTTGAATGTAATCCTAGGAATGATATGATATGACTCAAGATGGCATGAGTTGAGTTTTATTGAAGGATACTATTAGATCATATTCTTATCATGAATAGAATTTGATATATACTAATAATTATTATGAACTTTTGTGAAATTGGTTCTTTAAATTATCTCTTAGAATGAAGGTAATAGAGATATTAGTCATAATAAAGCCTTTATTATCATGTAAAGCATTATGTTTATAAATTTAAAGTCTCTTGGAGATTGATATTGGGTATCAAAAACTATATGATTTTAAGGACCTTAATAAGTGTCTATGAGATCATGATAGATTTTAGGAATATTTTTTCCCCAAATATATAGAACTATTCATATAGATCTAGTAAGACTCAAATAAGTAATCACACTCAATTTGTGATTAGGGTATGGGTACTACCCCTGGAAAGTTGTGGGACACCTCTTCTTGACCAAGATATGGGAAATGGGGTTCACTATTGATATTTTTAATATTTTTTCATGAACTGGTGAAAATATTGAACCTTGTGTGTACTAAAATTAGTCTATTTAGTCATGAGAAAGAGAACCATTATTATGGAACTCGGTGAGTGAGTTGAAAGATGGTCCTTAATTTATTTATCAAATAGACGATGTAACATTGGGAAGTAGTCCTGGTGACAAGAGGATTGGTGGAATGAGATATTATCAGTCCCAAATATGGAATCATTATGGTGTTATTGTGAGAATTCTAGGGGTTATGTGGTTCCTATTTTAGATAAACCGGAAAATTTATATGAGGATGATGTGAGAACTTTTTTTTAATCTGAGTTGTAGTGATACAATATATGGAATCTATGAAACGTCAATGAATCTAGTGGCTTGGTGATTCTTGTGGTGAGATGGGACCTTTTAATTATCTTAATAGGATAAGAGTATGTATTTAAAATTCAAATGGGGTGTTGAAATATTATTTATCATATTGTTAAATGGTATCATGGATCACCCTGGTGTCTTTAGACCCTATATTAAAATCTATGAATTGGTTTAGTTAGGTTATAGTGAGAATGGGTCTTGAGAAATAGTGTTTGGGTAAGGATATAATATGGATAGTTTAGTGATTGATAATAAATGATAAGTGTCATCCTTTATTGGGTAGAAAATCATCAATTTATAGAGTATAAAAACCTTATATTAGGTGAATTTTGGTAAATTTCATGAGGTAAGTGAATGGTGAACTTAAACCAATAGTGGTTGAGGTATTTTGTTATCACTTTGATGCAAGTAGGTAAATAAAATATATTTAGTACATTCATTAACTAAATGTATTTGAGATTATTTTAATGGAATGAAGTAGAACTGGGGATTTATAAATGTTAATTATTGTGAGAGGACAGTGATGACATGTTCAATGAAGTGAAACTTCATGTAATAGAAAGAGTCTTAAACATGTGACTATGAATTTTGGGTGTGAATGATTAAGTGTTTCTCTAGTATAGATCCAAATGTATGAAGATTTATCATAAACTAGTGACATCAAACATTGTGGTTAAACATAAATGATTATATATTTTATTAATGACACCTAGGTCAGGACATTATCATTGAGGAAACATTACTAGTTAGAGCCACAGTGCATGGCTCATTGCATTTTTAGAGTAACACGATAAAATGGGGTAATAACTGGGGATTTTTATGTATAATCAAGTATAATTAAATTTATATTGATATAGATTTATAATTTTAATAATGATAGTTATGAATAATGAAATAGAGTGTGAGGAACTCTAATAGAAATATAGTACCCTTGGTTTCGATGTAGCAGCGACATAGTCACAACTAGTAGGGGTCCTTAAGGAGGGAATCCTACATAGGATCTCAATGACTAGTTTAGTTAACTAGATATGTTTGATAACACTTATTGAGGTTGAAAAGTTATATGGTGGGGAGTTTATAATTACATGTGTCATCAAGTATTGTTCGAACCAGAAGATGTTGGATTCCAGTGGAGAAGAATTTAGGAGAAATTTAAATTTTTGAAATTATATTGAGATGGAAAACATTTTTTTAACAATTTATAGTTTAATAAGGGTGTTTTTGATATGGTGTAATTTGATAAAAAACTTAGTGGTTTTATTTCTACAATTTTATAGAAAATGGAGGCAACTATAGTAACTCCCAAGTACCTAATATGGTGTTATTGGGTACCCAATAGAAAAGCTTGTTGGAGACCTCACTATGTTAGCACATTGAACGGTCACCATCCTTACACCAAGGAACCCATTAGTCCACAAAGTACTTGGTGGTTCCCATTTTACTTTATTTAAAGGAAAAATATAAATCAAATGGTTTTAAATTAAATCCCTAATCAATATTTTCTTATAGAGTCTTTTACATATAGGGGAAAGAAAATTCCCCTCTCATAAATTTCTTCCTCCATTATTCTCTATTGATAAAATAAAGTTTAAGATGTGTTAGTTCATAGATAGAGAAAGGTTCATTCCCTCTCATCTCCCCCCCTCCTTTATTTCTTTTCCCTCTAATTTTGGGTAGTTTTAACTAGGGAATTATGATTAATTTCAATGAATCATGATGAAATCCACTTGTTATGAATGGGTATTTTAATGTTATGTCTATAGGAGGAACATAAATGATGAATACATGACATTAGAGATAGTTTTTCTATAGGTAAGTTTCTTGATGAATTATTTATAATTTCTTATGTTTATAAGTAAAATTGAGTGATGAGTTTGAATGGGAAATTTTGTATGTTTCTCATAGGGTGTCTGGGAGTTATCTACAAGATTTTAATGATTTTTTTCTTAGTAATTAGGTAATGTGGAATCTATTGATGTGTTTTATTGAATTATATTTATTATTGATTTAATTTTGGATTTAATTTAAATTTATTTATAATTTACTAAACATAAATTTTATTGATATGGGGGGTTACGGAGATCAAGGACGGGTGGAATAATATTTAAGAAATTTAGAAATTCATTTGAGGTTGTAATTCACTGATGTTTATTTTGTTTTATATGTGTACTATATATGTTTTTTGTTATAAAATCATGTGTAGGTAGGTATGATGATACCAAATTGAAAATGATAAATCATGGGTAGATGGGAGAAAAAATGGTGAACTATTATGTCTAATGTGGGTATTCTACACACATTTTCTTAAAATTTAGAGTTTCTCTGTGACTCCTTTTAAATTTGTTCTAAAGTTAAAATTTACTATAAAATCTATGGAGGGTGTCTCACTATGAGCAGCTACTCAAGTTATCTTATGATGTTTCTTATGTCATCATTTGATGTTCCACTGAGAGGGATGATGTAGTGACACCAACCCTGGTATCTCAGAACTAGTGTTAGCTTTATTACATTAGTATAAGATACAAGGAATCTCATATTAAAGGACCGAATAGTTTAGTTGTCTTGGTAAACTAGAAATATACATGATTCTCATATTACATTTTAAAACACAAATTAGAACATATTTCATTTAATAATAACATTATTCCTTCTATTATATCCTTTAATATTATTCTTAGTACACCTCATTGATTCCAGGGAAAGAGAAAAAATAAGGGTGAGCTAAAATGCTCATTAAGGGTTAAGTATAGTGGAAGATATCATGAATCAATAAGAATAATCAACATGGAAAGGTAAATAACTGAACACATATTTCATTTAAAAAAATACTGGCATAATCAATATGGAAAGATAAATAATGGAAAAAACATTCCATTTAACCAATAACATGACTATTATAACTACATAAGGCATAATTAATATAGAAAGGTAAATAACTGAAAAAACATTCCATTTACTCAATAAAATGAGAATGAAATTCATCTAGAGATAATATCATTGTGAAAATATGATAGATAAAAATAACTAAATTCTCATTGAAGTAAATTCCTAATTATTGATAGTCAAATCTCAAGAATCATGAAAACCTCTACTATCAAGATCTTTCCTCAAGGTTGTTTAAAACTACTGGGAAAAACCCCATCTGATTTGAAAAAATGGTTTGTCTTATAAAACCTACCGATGTATCTAGGGGATATTTATAAAAAATCCCCACATATATATTCATATAAAAAGCTTTCCTCATATATTGAATAATCAATTTAATTCACAAACAATGTTCTTTATCATCAAATATCTATATTCAGTAAAGAAATAGGGATTTATCAATATTTCACCAAATAAACAAATAAATTTCAATGCATAACACCATATATATAAATGATATATGGTTTAAGAAATAAAAATATCCATGATAAATAATGTGGATATTTAGGGGAAAATTAATGTCTAATGATCATAGGAAAGTGAATATTTCATGGGAAATTTAATTACTTTAAAAATGAATCAATAAAGTGAACGTCAGTACTTTCCTTGGTCAAAATGATTATAAACCATAATTATAAATAATAATTTTGGTATAAATATAAATATACCCATTGGATTAATAATAATGGTATGTTGTCATTTATTAATAGTATTACCATAAAAATATCATTAAAAACATTATTGATGAAAATATATTTTTCATTTTAAAAATAAATTTTAAAACTAGACGTTCACAAAATATTTTGAAAATAATTTTCTTTTAAAATAATTTTTTAATATTATAATAGAATATTTAAAACATTGAGATGTCATGATGGCTGTAAATTCTATACATGTTATGTATGTTAAAACAAATATTCCTTTCACATTTTTTGGTAAAAATCAAATGGGTATTGTTTAGAAAATTACATGAAAATTTCATTCAAAAAAAATTGAAAAAATTCAAAATGGATACAAATTTCTTTGATAAATCATTTTTAAAAGGTTTAAAACATTTTTATAAAACATGGTTTTGAAATAAAACAAATTTTTTATTAAAGTGAGAAATGAAGTCAGGTTTTTTTTAAAAAATCTCAATTATATTAAGTACTAAAGAGTGGGAAATGGTGCTATTACTTTAAAACTTTCATAAAAAATTGTAGAATAAGAAAATTAAATGGTTTATTAAATAATTATCATATAATTTTATTCAATGTAAATTAAATTATAAACAATTTCAATTAAAATTATATTGTGAAATAAATCCTTTCAAAGATAATAATGTTGAATTGATAATTAACCAATGAATAGATTATTTGTGTAAAATGTAAATCCACAAGAAATACGTTGTAACGCCCCGACCCCAGCTACCCAGATTCGGTGCATTATTACATAACATTGGAATGATCACAAAAGATCAAGTATCAAAAGACCTATTAGTTTAGTATCCTTGGAATCACTAAATACATTCATAAAGTTTACATTACATCATAAAGTGAAAAACTAGAACAGCATATTGTCTCTATAGACCACACTCATATCCCCTCATACTATCCCTGAAGGTAATTCATAAAATAATTCTTCATATCCTAGGAAAAAAAACATAGAAAGTGGTGAGCTCATATGCCTAGAAAGGATAACAATATAGCGGAAACTTTCATAAATAAGCATAAACATTTAAGGCAATGTATAACTAAAACAGAAGCCTTTTAAACTTGCACTTAAACATAATATAGAAGAAATAAAATGAAATAATGCCACTTACTTATTCACATGGATATTCTACTAATCGAATAATCACATGAAATATCAATAACCACTTTCATAATGATGGAATGCATAATGCCAGACTATCATAACCACATAGTCAAGGCCTTGTGCCAAGACTACACATAATATTTTTTTCAAGGCCTTGTGCCAAGAAACTATTTTGTCTCATGAGACCTACCGATTCATCGAGGAGCTATAGCGGGCTCCACCCGTCACTTACTAAGTCAAATGCATTCCTCATATTAAAAGGTTTAAACATAACATAAACATTCGTATTAAAACTATCATATTAAATATCGATACTTTATCCATAAAACATGAATGGTGTAAAAATAACACATCCATAGTCAAACATATCAAAAAACCTTCAATAAAATATGGAAGTTTTGTATCATAATAAATCAACTTCAAATAATCTTAAAATCCATCAAAGGATGTTGACATAGATGAAATTATTTTGTAAAACTCTTTGAGAGAAATATCCCTTTTTCATGAAAACATTTAAAATTTACAAAATTTAGAAAGGAAGACATTTAAAGACATTTTTGAATCAAAGTTTCCCACACCACTTTGAAACTTTTTAATGGAATTAACATTTTTAAAACATTTATGTCCATATAGATAAATCCTTAAAAACCATTTTGAAAACTTGGACATTAATGATAATGATTTAGAAGAATAAATATTTAAAACATTTAAAAATATGTTTTAGTAAAAAATACCTTAAAAATAATCACTTTGATAACTCTTTTATGAAACATGTACATGGATAATAAATATGTCCCAGTAGATACTTACGTAAAAACAACCTCGGATAATAAAGAGATTGTAAAATTAAACCCTTACCTTGTACTTTTCCTTGGTCGAGGGTAGGTTAACCTCCTGTATAATGGTGAAATAATTCTTATTAAATTATAAAATAATCATATACATTAATATGATATCAGATATGATCTTTTAACATTTATTTTTTAATAATATCTTAGTATTATCGTCGTTTCTGGTGTTAACTTACTCGTTTTCATTTATATGTTTTGTTACATAAGTTGTGTTTTTTATAGATAGGTTGTATCTTATTCATATCCAGAATGATATCAAGTCATTAAACATTATTTTTAATCATTAAATGAGGATTATTCTTGAATGGATACGATGGGGAATGAATCTCATCGGCTTCATGGAGACGGTAGTCCGTACGTACGCACGAGCGACAATATCATTATTTTGATATTAAAATCATATATAATTGGATGGTATATCATATATACAGAATCATTATAATGTTATATTTATTATTTAATTAAATTACACATCATTATCATACCCATCTAAATAATAATGTTTTGAATAACAATTACACCACGACGTGGAGACAGTAAGTCGTACGTACGCACGTATGGTGACATGTCATTAAAAGGATGGATAGAATACTGAATATGGTTGTACCATATTTATAATAACATCACAGTATATATTATATACTGGAGTTATTATTTTAGAATGTAAATAACAAATAAAGAAGAAGTGGAAGAAGAAAGGAACTTGAAAGAGGGTGGTGAAAACATTACCTCTTCTTCAGTTTCTTCCTTTTGATTTGATCAAAAGGGAATCTTAGGTTGGATTTATGACTAAATTAAGGCCTCTAGGATGAAGGGAGGATATTTTAGAGAATATTTGGGCAGGTTTTGTCTGATCCAAAAGGCTTTGAAGGTGTGAATTAGTGAGAACGTGGAGTGCCCTTTTATATGAGGGGTGAGGGGCACCTTAGGAAAAGCTAGAAATATTATTTTATAATAAAATAATTTTCGGTTTCTAATGGATACAAAATGGATTATTTAAATTATAAGGTGGGTATAGGTTGAAAAACACTCAACCAATAAGTTTTATATGGGTTTGGGGCACTATATGAACTTTATCTTTTTGATTTAACTCTTAGTTAAATAGTTCGACATTTACCATGTCTCTTTGTATTTATATATTATATAGTTATAAACTTAATATATACTTCCAAGAGACCCCAAAGTGGTCCATTAATGACAAAACTATCATTATATAAGTCCTTTTTCAGAACCTTATATTTTTAGGAATATAATATCAATTAATAATATAATATTTGTTTTAAAAACTCTTTTATGTCAATTTTGACACTATTTGGAATTTTATTTTTTTGAAAATTATAACCGCATGATTACTTCGAAAAAAGTTAATTAAATCAATCCTAACATGTCATATTATCCTATAAAATTATTTTAATTCATAAAAAGTCTCAAATTACATTTATTTGGGTATTTATAATATCAATTATCTTAATCTTTCATTAATACGGTAATTACTACATCATCATTGTGTCATAAATAAATTAAATTATTTAATTTATAAAAATTATAAATGAAATAAAATTATGTAGGAAATCATTTTATCTTTCTAATGAATACATATAATATAATTTATCTTATTTATAACCCTATATTAAAAATGTTTTAGTTATTAAACTTTGATTTTAACTCTTTTAACTCTTCTTTGAATTAAATAATAATAAATGTCCTAATCTGATCCAAGTTGACCTAAATGATAATATTTTATTCAAAAGGTTGTTTTTGGTCGAGATACACTTGTCCAATAGAATTAAGACATGTTTTAGGGTAATATTAATAGCATTTGTACCCTTAATTACCCTATTTACTTTTAACCGTGGTAAATAAAAGTAAAAAGTTAATATTCACCAAAAATTATTTTCATCTCATTAAACCATATTTTACTTACTGATATCAACTGTGACTCTCGTATTTTTGAAATTCCACTCACAGAAGTAGTAAAGTTAAGTTTTATAAAAATTTGCAAAACCTACTAGGAGGTGGGTAAAAGACGGTTAAAAGTTCAATAAAATTTTGTATATCTAAAATTAATATAAAATGAATCCAATGAATTAAATTGAACTTATATAGGTATTATGTATCTATTTTTACCTAAAATAAATTTAAATAAAATAGATAATTATTTAAATAAAAAGTCGGTTTTAACCAATAACTCAGTGTTTTTCACTATTCATCAAAAAATTGAAAGTTTTCAAAAAAATACCAAAAAATCACCCTAAGATAATTTTGATATTCCGAATCCAAAAATGATGTATATTTTACCAAATTCAAAACATATAAGTTTCATTAATTAATTTAAAATTAATTCTCATTGTCAAAACCAAAAAGCGGGTTTTTAAGAAATAATAACTATCAAAAGATTGACACTTGTTTATTTGCAATTTCAAAGTAAAATTAGTCCCAATGAATAATATTTAATTAAATGGTAAAAATATAATCTAATTATACTTTAAAACCACTAAAATTTATAATTCAACACTATAAATTATTTTGATTAAAATAGTTGTTTTTAGTTAAAATTTAGTATTTTTCATTATTCATCCAAATATGAAAGTTTTCAGAAAAACATAAAAAATTCATCGAAACTAAATTTTTATGCTTTTATTCTAAAGAAGAATTTTATTTTTTCAAATTTAATATATAAAAGTGTCAAATATTTGATTTTAAAAAGGTTCTCCATTAAAAGGCGGTAAAATTACATTTTTTTAGAAAATAATTCTTTTATCTGAAAAAATGAATCTGTTCTTATATTATGTATAATAAAATCATAATATGGATTCTAAAATTATAAGGATTATATAAAATTAAAAATTTATTTAATACTATTCATAACCACTTTTGAACGGCTAGTTTGGTAAGTCGTGATGCGCTTGAACTCAGTGTTGTGTGTAGTGGAATTTATTGAATTACTTTGAAGAAATAATGTACTATGAAATCTTGGGCTGTTATATTCTCCCATACTTCAATAAATTTCATCCTCTCAATTTGAAATTGTTCTTCAAAAATAAAAGTTTGAAAATAGAAAACACCTTTGTGGGAAACCCACATCGGAAATAGGGTTAATAAAATTTAGTTTTAATAAGAGGGAAAGGAAAATGAGAAAGTCACTACCAAATTAGTGTTTTAGATATGAGAAAATTGGTGGAAATTATAGACACATAATTAGAGGGAAAATGTAAATATTTATAGGGACTAATTAAGGTCATCAATCACAAACAAGTGTAAAATTGAGGGCCTCAAAGCCATCAATCTATGATGACTTAAAATATCATCGGATCAACAAAACATAAGGTATTAGGATAAAACATTTTTGGTTTTAATATACCTTCCCTAAAGTTTAAGGATTAATTCCTTCATAGGATAAAAATGTATACTTGACAAGTAGAGTTACATCCTTTAACTAATTTCTACCACAAAATCATCTTTCACTCTAAAAGATAACAGAACTTAAAAATATTCTATTTATCCTATCGTATAGGTTTCCAAAAAAATGAATTTATAATTTATCTATCAGACCTTTTAAAAAAAACTACATTATACAATCTAGGACATCACATAGGCCAGTGGTAGGTGATGCACCCTTGTCGCCCTTCGGTTGTGGGTTCCAGTCTCGCTGCCTTGCTGGATGCGACGGATTGTTGCCCGACCTCCGGGTTGTCCTTTTTATAATAATCCAAAAATAATATTTAGAAATTCTTTAAACTTAACAATAGTATCCAATGTCAAATATAATCTATTCCAACCTTTAGACTTATCCAAAATACTTCTATCCAAACTCACAGTCCAAAATTTATAAGGAAGGTAAACATAATGGAGATCTTTTTTGCCACGTAATAACATGTGAATACTTTCATAGTGTATTCTTTTAAAACATGGTAACAAACTGAATTACCATAAAACCTTATTGATTAAATTCATGCTCCCTTATTCCTTAAAGAACACTAGATATACTCCTTGTATCCAAAAATGTTGTAAACTCCAACAATGATGGAATATAAAAATCATTAATCAGTTCCAAGGTATTCAAGAATATCCAATATAATTTATCAAAATCAACCATCTCTTATTCCAAAATTACAACCTCAGTATCAGGACCATATTAAGTTATATCTTTCCTTTAACCATGTATTTTCAAAAAAATAACTTTCTGTTGAGTCACTTTTCATTGTACCATATAATATCAAATCATCAATGAAATAGTACTGCAGTACAATCCTTATTTATTTTCATAATTCATATAATTGGTACATCATCTATACAACAGTGAAATGACATAATTATTAAATAACAACATAATAACACTAGTAATTCCTCTTCACCTGTGGTAGTATCATAACTTGATTATTATCCAATAGCATCATTTGCAGCATACTCTGATGACTGGGACATTGATTCGTGTAGTGTCTCAACTCCTTGCAGATGAAGCATTGTATATTTGAAACCTTTTTCTTAACCTTGAAATCACATACTTGGTGTCCTTTTTCTCCACACTTATAACAAACTCTCATTACCTTCAAGAATTTACCAAGGTGATTCCTTCCATAGTTATCACATATAGGAAAATTATTCTTTCCCCTCTTCCCTTTATCCATCTTTCTCTCAACCATTCTTTTCTTCTCTGGAATTCTTTCAAATCTATAGGACTCAGAGAATTATTTACTTATCTTATTAACACATGATACTATTTCTTCGTATGATGATAATACATGGGAGACTATTTCCCTTCTAAATGTTGGCTTAATACCAAGAAATATATGATCCTTATTATTCTTTGGATCACGTGTATTGCTGGAGTTCTCACTCCTTCTACTAGGCACCATTTCTAAACAATGGCATACACTAGGTCAGTTTATGAATCGAAATAAATAATTCCAAACTTTTAAATCACTTAACATAAATTGAATAGTTTATAGATATGATCCATAATCATAAAAATGTTTTCTTTGAGAAAGTATATACTCATAAACCCTTCATAATGGTTTGTAAAGAAACTGATAATTATCCTAAGCATATCCCTCAGAAGTGTCGTAACCAAGAGTGAAGCAAGGCCCATTGTCGTGCACCAGTTCCCATTTGAGTCTAGCTCGAAGCGGTGTTTTGGGGTTTTACCCCTAGGTAAATTTGTGTCAGATCCGCCTCTACCTGCTCGTATACAAACAGGGATGTATTGCTCAGAAAACTCACAAAATCTATACAATACCAAAATTCTAGTAAATTCTTTAATACTAATCCTCAAAGTACATCTTAGGTCTATGTGCTATAATCATATTTTATATGAATCTATCTTCCAACGTTTATACTAAAATTCCTCTGATACCAATTGTAACACCCCGACCCCAATTACCCAGAGTTGGTACATTATTACATAACATTGGCATGATCACAAAAGATCAAGTCTTGAATGACCGATTAGTTTAGTAGACTTGGAATCACTAGATACATTCATAAAGTTTAAATTACATCATAAAGTGAAAAACTACAACAACATCTTGTCTCCATAGACCAAACTCATATCCCCTCATACTATCCCTACAGGTCATTCATAAAATACTTCTTCACATCTTGGAAAAAATAAAACATAGAAAGGGGTGAGCTCAGATGCCCAGTAAGGATAACAATATAGCGGAAACTTTTATAAATAAACATAAACATTTAAGTAAATATATAACTAAAACAAAATCCTTTTAAACTTGAACATCATCATAATATGGAAGAAATAAAATGAAATAATTCCACTTACTTATTCACATGGATATTCTACTATTCGAATAATGACACGCAATATCAATAACCACTTTCATAATGATGGAATGCATAATTTCATACTATCATAACCACATAGTCAAGGCCTTGTGCCGAGACTACAAAAAATATTTTTTTCAAGGCCTTGTGACAAGACACTAGTTTGTCTCATGAGACCTACCGATGCATTGAGGAGCTATAGCGGGCTCCACCCATCACCTACTAAGTCCAATGCATTCCTCATATGAAAAGGTTTAAACATAACATAAACATTCGTATTAAAACTATCATATGAAATGTTGATACTTTATCCATAAACCATGAATGGTGTAAAAATAACACATCCACAGTCAAACATATCCCAAAACATTCAATAAAATATTGAATTTTTATATCATAACAAATCAACTTCAAATAAGCTTAAAATCCATCAAAGGATGTTGACATAAATGAAATTGTTTTGTAAAACTCTTTGATAGAAATATACCTTTTACATGAAAACATTTAAAAGTTACACCATTTAGAAAGTAAGAAATTTAAATACATTTTTGAATCAAAGTGTCTCATACCACTTTGAAACTTTTGCATGGAATTAACATTTTTAAAACACTCATGTCCATATAAATAAATCCTTAAAAACCATTTTGAAAACATGGACATTAATGAGAATGATTTAGAAGAATAAATATTTAAAAAATTTAAAATGATTTTTTAGTAAAAATTCCCATAAAAATAATCAATTTCAAAACTCTTTTATGAAACATGGACATGGATAATAAATATGTCCCAGTAGATACTTACGTAAAAACAACCTCGGATAATAAAGAGATTGTGAAATTAAACCCTTACCTTGTACTTTTCCTTGGTCGAGGGTAGGTTAACCTCCTGTATAATGGTGAAATAATTGTTATTAAATTATACAAGAATCATATACATTAATATGATATGAGATATGATCTTTTAACATTGCTTTGCTAATAATATCTTAGTCTTATCGTCGTTTCGGGTGTTAACTTACTCGTTTTCATTTATATGTTTTGTTACATAAGTTGTGTTTGTTATGTATAGGTTTTATCTTATTCATATATATAATGATATCAAGTCCTTAAAAATTATTTATAATCATCAAATGACAATTATTCTTTAATGGATACGATGGGGAAAGAATCTCATCGCGTTCGTGGAGACGGTAGTCCGTACGTATGCACGAGCGACAATGTCATTATTTTGATATTAAAATCATATATAACTGGATGGTATATCATATATACAGAATCATTATAATGTTATATTTATTATTTACTTAAATTACACATCATTATCATACCCATACAAATAATAATGTTTTGAATAACAATTACACCACGACGTGGAGACGGTAAGTCGTACGTACGCACGTATGGTGACATGTCATTCAAAGGATGGATAGAATACTGAATATGGTTGTACCATATTTATAATAACATCAAATTATATAGGAGATACTGTAGTTATTATTTTATAATAGAAATAAAAAATAAAGAAGAATTGGAAGAAGAAAGGAACTTGAAAGAGGGTGGTGAAATCATTACCTCCTCTTCGGGTTCTTCCTTTTTATTTGATCAAAAGGGCTCCTTAGTTTGGATTTCTAACTAAAGTAAGGCCTCTAGGTTTAAGGTAGGATATTTGAGAAAATATTTGGGCAGGTTTTGGCCGATCCAAAAGGATTTGAAGGTGTGAATTAGTGAGAAGGGAGAGTGCCCTTTTATAAGAGGGGTGAGGGGCACCTTAGGAAAAGCTAGAAATATTATTTTATAATAAAATCATTTTCGGTTTCTAATAGATACAAAATGGATTATTTAAAGTCTAAGGTGGGTATAGGTCGAAAAACGCTCCACCAATAAGTTTTATATAGGTTTGGGTCACTATATGAACTTTATCTTTTTGATTTAACTCTTAGTTAAATAGTTTGACGTTTACCATGTCTCTTTATATTTTTATATTATATAGTTAATAAAATTACTATATACTTCCAAGAGACCCCCAAGTGGTCCATTAATGACACACCTATCATTATATAAGTCATTTTTCCAAACCTTAGATTTTTAGGAATAGAATATCAATTAATAATATAATATTTGTTTTAAAAACTCTTTTATGTCAATTTTGACACTATTTGGAATTTGATTTTTGTGAAAATCATAAAAACATGATTAATTCTAAAAAAAAAGTTAATTAAATCAATCCTAACATTCCATATTATCCTAGAAAATTATTCTAATTCATAAAAATTCTCAAATTACATTTATTTTTGTATTTATAATATCAATTATCTTAATCTCTCATTAATACGGTAATTATTGTATCATCATTGTGTCATAAATAAATTAATTTATTTAATGTCTAAAAATTATAAATAAAATACCATTATGTAGGAAATAATTTTATCTTTCTAATGAATATTTATAATCGAATTTATCGTTTTAATAACACTATATTAAAAATGTTTAAGTTATTAAACTTTGATTTTAACTCTTTTAACTCTTCTTTGAATTAAATAATAATAAAAGCCCTAATATGATCCAAGTGGACCTAAATGATAATATTTTAATCCTAAGATTTTTTTTGGTCTAGATACACTTGTCCAATAGAATTAGGACATGTGTTAGGGTAATATTAATAGCATTTTTACCCTTAATTGCCCTATTTACTTTTAACCGTGGTAAATAAAAGTAAAAAGTTACTATTCACCAAAAAATTATTTTCATCTCATTGAACCACGTTTTACTTACTGATATCAACCGTGTCTCTTGGATTTTTGAAATTCCACTCACAGAAGCGGTAAAATTAAATTTTATGAAAATTTGCAAAAGCTCCTAGGAGGTGGGTAAAAGACGGTAAAAAGTTCAATAAAATTTTATATATCTAAAATTAATATAAAATGACTCCAATGAATTACATTGAACTTATATAGGTATTATGTATCTATTTTTACCTAAAATAAATTTAAATAAAATAAATAATTATTTAAATAAAAATTTGGTTTTAACCAATAACTTAATGTTTTTCACTATTCATCAAAATTGAAATTTTTCAGAAAAATACCAAAGAATCACCCTAAGATAATTTTGATATTCTGAATCCAAAAATGATGTCTATTTTACCAAATTCAAAATATATAAGTTTCATTATTTAATTTAAAATTAATTCCCGTTGTCAAAACCAAAAAGCGGGTTTTTAAGAAATAATAACTATCAAAAGATTGACACTTGTTTATGTGCAATTTCAAAGTGAAATTACTCACAATGAACAATATTTAATTAAATGGTAAAAATATAATCTAATTATGATTTAAAACAACTATAATTTATAATTTAACAATATAAATTATTTTGATTAAAAAAGTTGTTTTTAGTTAAAATTTAGTATTTTTCACTATTCACCCAAATATGAAAGTTATCAGAAAAACATAAAAAATTCATCGACACTAAATTTTTATGTCCTGATTCTTAATAAGAAGTTTATTTTGTCAAATTAAATATATAAATGTGTCAAATGTTTGATTTTAAAAAGGTTCTCCATTAAAAGGCGGTAAAATTGCATTTTTTTAAAAAAAACTTCTTTTATCTGAAAAAATGAATTTGTTCTTATATTATTTCTAAAAAACTCATAATATGGATTCTAAAATTATAATGATTATATAAAATTCAAAATTTAGTTAATACTATTCATAACCACTTTTGAACGACTAGTTTGGTAAGTCGTGATGCGCTTGAACTCAGTGTTGCGTGTAGTGGAAGTTATTGAATTACTTTGAAGAAATAACGTACTATGAAATATTGGGGTGTTAAATAAGTAGATATAAAATATATTATATTCAATATTCAATACATACATAATCATTGAATATGAGAGACAATGAAGAAGTAATATAACCCAATGAAAAGAAATTGAGTTATGAAATTTTTTACCACTTGGTAATTTTCAAGTCAAATACTCATGGATGAAATAATTCAAATTGAAACTTAAAATACCATGAATTATTAATAAATCATAATATTACATGTAAAATGGAAATTATATACACCATATAAAATATATTAGGTTCATAACATTATAATATGCCTCAATAAAGGGAAATTGAGATGAAGTCCCTTACCGCTTTGATAATAATTTGAATCATAAGACCCCATAAATAATAACATAAAATTAAACTTTAAATATTATGAAAAGAATTATATTTATGATATAAAATTTTAAAGTGTAATTACATTCATCATACAAAATAAAAAAGTGGAAAATATGGCATATATCTCCTTGAAATAAAAGAGAGACAAGATTTCCCTTACCTTACACTTCCTTTTAGTTGAACATTATTTAGCCACATATATAGTGGTTTTAAACATGTTATTAAATTATACTAGAACCATATTAATATTTATAATAACATATATTATCCTTTTATAACACCTTATCCCCTGTTCGTTAATATCATTCATGGTTTTCATTATTCCTGGTGTTAATTGTCATGTTTTCTCATTCATTATTTATCATGAAAGTTTTAGTTATTTTGAATATTATATAGTTCCAAAATATACATAATAATAATCATGACATAATTATCTTATTTATACATCAATTATAATTTTTAAACTAATCATGAAATATGGTTATGAAAAATGAACTACATTATAATCATGGAGATGGTAGGTCATATGTACACATGAGTAGTGTTTATATTTTATAATGATCATTATGGAAAGTATAAAAGTAATATTTTATATTTATATAATTATAATAATATCATATATTCCATATTATTTATATAAATATACTTATATATATCATCAATGTGGTGGGGTGATGAAAATAGGGTCATATCGCTTCGTGAAGGTTGTAGTCCACACGTACACGAGCGACGTTAGCATTTTTTCAGTGTAAGAAATAAAACAATATATTATCAATTAATAATTATAAATATGTAATTAATATAATATTTATGTCATGTATATAACATATATTTATTAAATTTTTCCTTATTATCTTCCACGTAAAGCATTATTGAAAATGAATCACATTACTTCCCGAGGTGGTAGTCCATTGCACACACAAACGACATTATCATATCCCCTATGAAATTGAAATTAAAAAGTTATATATGATATAATGAAAAAAATGTATAATTATGTTATAATTTCAAATATATATACTTTATATCAATCATCATACCCAACTATGATAGGCGGTAATGTAAAAAATGAACGGCATTGGTTCATGAGGTGGTAGTCTACCGTATACACGAATAATGATTTCATAACCCATTTGATGGAAGTGAGGATGATTTTAGGTCATGAAATTAACATAAAAACATATATAAGTATATTTATTATATATAGGTTATTATATCATAAGGTTTTAATAATAATTTAATGAGTTGTAGGAAAAAATAAAATAAAAATGCTTATTGCAGAACGTTACCTATTCTTCGGGTATCCCCCTTAGGTTTGCACCAAAATCTTTACTAGGTTGGATTTATTCCAAAAATAAGGATTCTAGGATGATATTAGATAATTTTTTAAGTGATTTTTTCAGGTATTTTCTGAACCAAAATGGTTTTAATGTGTGAAGAAGAGAGTAAAGATGGTGTCCTTTTATAAGTGAGGTGAGTGGCACACTTATAATTTTTGAGAAGAAAAAGGTGTATCCACATTTTTCATCTGCTAGAAGGGTAAAAATGGGGTATTATAAATAATTTTACATGATATCGTCTAAATATTTCCATAAAATAGATTTTATATAAGCTTTTAGGTCATTTTAACCCTTATCATTTTAGTTTCACCCCCAGTAAACTCATTTTTACCTTAACCATGTTAAAAAAACTGTTTTTACTATTCATAATGATAAAAATTTAATTTTAACTTATTATATAATATAAATTATACTTATTCCAAACATGGAATCCATTTTTCCAAATTTTAATTTACATAACTAGAAAATTTTTAATTTAAAATTAATCCCATAGACGTAATGAGAAAGCAGGTTTTCAAAGAGAAAATGTTTAACAATTTGAAAAGTTTTTACATCAAAATTCAATATGAAATTGATTCCAATGAAAGAAATTGGATTAATAGATATATAATTTAATTAATTTTACTTTTTAATAAATTAAAAATATAATTTATCTTTATACATAATTAAATGAAAAGGTAGTTTTCAATTAAAATTCAGTATTTTTTACTATTCATTAAAAAATGAAACATTTCAAAAAATTACCAAAAAATTACCCTTAGATAATTTTTATATTATTATTTAAAAAAATTATTTAATTTTAAAAAATATATTTTCTAAATTTGGTAAAAATTATTTTTAAATTATGTGTGCAAATCATGACTAAATCATCTTTTAGAAAAATACAGTTTTTTAAAAAAACATTTTTTTCCTTTTAAATGATTCTTATTTTATTTTTAATAAAAAGATATCCATAATTTTAATAATTTAATTACTGTAATTCATAAAATAAAATTTAATTTATATTTTATAATTTTATACTATATTATGGTATATTTACACTCGGGGTTGTGTGTTCCGTAAGCTTTTGAATAGATTAAATTCTAAAAAACTTTGTGGGTTGTTTAGGATCGGTGTTGTGTGTCGCATATTATATCAAAAAAATATTATTATTTTATAATTTCATGTCCTTAAATTATTCCCACATTAAAAAAATTCAAACTTTCTATTTAAACTTGACCTCAGTAATCAAGGGTTTGATATTTGGAAATACCATTTTTGAAAAACCCACATCTTAAAAGGGTTAATAAAACATCCTCTTAATAAGAGAGAAAATTAAATTTGAAGGTCATATATAATAACACATTAATAAGATTCCATATAGAATAACATAAGTGTGATGTAAATATATGGACATGTAATAAAATTATAAATAATTATAGAAAGTGATAGAGGACATTTCACAAGAAAGTGGATGATCAATAGAAATTTAAGGGCCTCAAAACTATAAATCTATGATGATTTAAAAGACTATCAATTCAACATAGATTAAGGTATTAGGATAAAAAAATTAATATACTTTTCCTAGTTTTTAGGAATTCGTTTACAGTCTAATAATAAAAGGAAATTAATGTAATTGATACATTTTTATTTTATAAGTGCGATTTCATATTTTGGTTGTTCTTTGATAAATTTATAATTCATCAGTTAATCCAAAAAATGAATATCCAAAAATGAATTTTTGTATGCCTTAAGCACTGAAATTAAATTTTAATAGATTTTAAGATACATAAAAGAGTGAAAAGTATTTCCTTATATTTCTAATTATTTTTAAAAACCAATATGGTTAGCATAAGCTATCCAATATAATACATTAATCTCTAAACCTCAATAGTAACACCATTGGTTCATCATTAATATATATTTTTAAAATAGTTTAATTAAAAATAATTACATATTAACAAAGATATCATATAGTTCAGTGGTAGTTTCTTACCCCTTATCATCATTTATTTTTTGGTTCAAGCCTTGCAGCCTTCACTGGATGCAGCGAGAAGTCATTTTTACAAAACTATATTAATATAATTCATATAACATTCCCAATTATTAATGAACCATAATTACTACAACATAAAATATAAGATAAACCATAAAGGATGCAAATACCTTTAATCTTATTCCCATAAAATATAAGGTCATTCTTCCTTAAAAAATCATATACTAAACCAATAGGTTGTATTCCCATAAATGTATCCCAAAATATCCTTAATATTAGTAGAATCCCATCACATAAAACCTAAAAAGGGGTATTTAAGAATTTTAACTTATGATCAACCTTAAAATCAAAAACCCATGATGGTATCCATAACTCTTAAGTTAATAAAGACATGTATGCCTTTAAAATTTAACATAATCCTTAGATGTTTCATAATTCTAATCACCAAAATACAATCAGTAAAAATAATTATACAATTTAATTATTAAATACCAATACATAAATACTTAATCCATTTTATTTTAACATAATTCCATCCTTTTTCTAGGGTTTAACCTTTATAAGAGGTAATTGACTTGGATACTTCCTAGGTTCCCCAAATTTTATCCAATAAACTATAAATGGGTCCCAATGATGAGATTTATTTACTTCTATCATACTCTCCATTTTTCCTCGGTGATTATTTAATTTATGCCATTATTTTCTACAAATAAATCATTTTCTTATTCTAGTGAGACACTTTTCTAGATGTATCCTTCCATGTTTCTGACATGAATGAAAGTGTTCTTTCCTTTCTCCATGGTCTCCACTACTTGAGCTCTTAGATAACTCCATCCTTCTCTTCTTTGGTGAGTTTGAGAGTTGGTTATTATATAGGTTGTTAATAATATTTAGGTATAACTAATTGGTCATAATCATGATATATTTCACTAATTTAAAAATCCCATTTTGTTTCTAATAGTCACAACATTTTCCTTCATGTTCAATGTTAACATGATTATTTTGGGTTCTAGTCATTGACTAAAACCAAAAAAGCATAGTGTGAGAAACAATAATTGTAATGGAAAAACCATATAATTATTTATAGGATGTCTAAATACTAACACCTACTTTTAAATCTAAGACACCTTAGGTTTAATCAAGTTCATTCAATTAAATTATTGATTCAAATCCTCCATAATTTTTTGTAAATAAAATTTGAATTATCCTAAGCATTTCTCTCAGGATTTTCAAACCAAGTGTGCAGTAAGTCCCATTTTCATTCACCAAGTGACGATCGAGTCAATCCTAATGTAACCTTTTTGGAGCTACTTACCATAGGTACAACTATTCTATAACCACGTCCACTTGTAGTATTTATATAACAATGTATTGCTAGAAAAAAACACATAATATATTCCTTACCAAAATATTAGGATGTTCTTATATACTTATCCTAAAATTATATCATAGGGTTATATTCCCAAATATATGTTTTCCTAAATATAGTTCCCAAGGTTTCTACTAAACTTTCTCTTATACCAACTATAGATACCCCAACCCCAATATCCCGAATTCGGTTTCTTCTTTATTATTTTGTAATAAGATACAAGGAATCACATCCCAACGTATTGAATTATTTAGTAGTATTGGTAAACTAGATATATTCTTGATTTTCAAATAACATTTGAAAACGCAAATTACAACATAATGTTTTTTAGAATAAAATTCTTTCCTCTAAAACATCCTTATATATCATTATTCATACACTTGATTGATTCCTAGGAAAGGAAAAAAATAAGGGTGAGATCAAATTCTTTGTAAGGGTTAAGTACAATGGAAGCTATCATGAGTCAATAAGAATAACCAAAATGGTATGGTAAATAAATTAACACACATTCCATTTAAACAATTTTACTCGTATAATCAATATATAAAGTTAAATAACTAAAAAAACATTCCATTTAATCAATAACATAACTATCATAATTGGATAAGGAATAATCAATATATAAATTTAAATAACTAAAAACTCATGTCATTGAATCAATGAATTGAGAATGAAATGAATCCATAAATAATATAATTTAAAAAAATCTCAAGGATAAATATAGATGAATTCTTAATTAAGTAAATACTTAATTATTGAATTCCATGATCTTAGGTATCATTAAAATATCTAATGTCAAGATCTTTCCTCAAGACAATTTAAAACTATTGGGTAAAAACCCATCTGATTTGGAAAAATGGTTTGTCTCATGAGACCTATCAATACATCGAGGGGATATCTATAATAGGGCCCCACCCATATCGGAATGTCCAAATCATTCTTTATATATCAAATAATTAATTTAATTAATGAACAATGTGCCTTATCATTAAATATCTGTATTGAGTAAAGAATACTGATTTTTCAATATTTCCCTTAATAAACAAATAAATTTCAATGTAAAACTCCATATGTAGAAATTATATGTATTTTAATAAATAAACATATCTATTATAAATAATATATATATTTAGGGGAAATTTGATGTCCAGTGATTATAAAAATGTGAATATTTTAAGGGAAAGTTAATGACTACAAAAATAACCCAAGAAAGGTAATGTCAATAATTTCCTTATTCATAATTATCACAAACCATCCATAGAAATAATAAGGATGGTATAAATACACCATATACTCATTGAATTAATAATAAAGGTATGTTTTCGTTGATGTATGTGGATACCATAAAAATATCTTTAAAAACATTCCTGAGGAAAATATCCTTTTCATTTTGAAAATCACTTTTTAAAACTAAAATTTCACAAAATATTTTGAAAATAATTTTATTTGAAAATAATATTTAAAAATAATACATTAATCTTTAAAACATTGATTATTCGTTACAATAGAAAATTCCATACATGTTGTGTGCGTTAAAATAAAGATTCCTTTCACATTTTTGGTAAAATCCAGACATGCCTTGTTTTAAAAATGATGTGAATATTTATTTCTAAAACAACTTAAAAAGTTAAAATGGGTAAAATTATCTTTAATTAATAATTTTTAAAAGGCTAAAAACATTTCTAAAAACATTTTTAGAAAAAATGGTTTTGGTAGAAAATAGATTTCCGACTGAAGAGAGAAATAAAGACAGATTTTCTTAAAAACATTTTATCAATTATTTTAAGTACCAAAGATTGGGAAAATTATACTATTACTTGAAAAAGTTCATGAATAACCAAAGTAGAATAAAATTAAATGTTTTATTAAAAAATGATCAAATAATTTCCTATAATGTAAATTCAAGTATAAATAATCCTGATTAAAATGAGATTGTAAAATAAACCCTTAAAAATATCATAATGTTGAAGTGAGAATTAAAAAATTAATTTATTATGTGTTTCGAATGTAAATATGAATAAAATAATTTTATTTTAAACATTATATAGTTAGTATTAAATACACATTTAATTATATAATATCAAATAAAACAAAGAATTAATATAACCCAATGAAAATAAATTGAGTTATGAAATTCTTTACCACTTGGTAATTTTCATATCAAATATACATGGATGAAATAATTAAAATTAAAACTTAAAATACCATTAATTATTAATTGTTAATTATATTACTTATCAAATTTTCAATACATATACCATATAAAATAGATTAGGTGCATAACATTACAATATTCCTCAATGAGGAGAAATTGAGACGAAGTCCCTTACCGCTTTAATAATTTTTGAATTATAAGCCCCAATAAATAATAACATAAAATGAAACCTTAAATATCATGTAAATAATTATATTCATGATATAAAATGTAAAATTTTCAGTACATACACCACACAAAATAATTAAGTTCTGAATATGTCATATGTCTCCTAGAAATAAAAGAGAGACTAGAATTCCCTTAACTCACACTTCCTTTTGGTTGAACATGATTTAAGACTCATATTTAGTGGTTTTAAACATTTTATTAAATTATAAAAAACTATATTAATATTTAAAATATCATATATTATCCTTTTATAACAATTTATCCATCATTCATTAATAATCATTCATTATTCTCATGGTTTTGGGTGTTAATTTCCTTGTATTCTCATTCGTAATTTGTCATGAAAGTTCTAGTTCTTGTTAATATTATATAGTTAACTAATATAAATAATAATAATAATGAGATAATTATCATATTTATGCTTCAATTATACTTTTTATACCAATCATGAAATATGGCTATGAAAAATGAACTATGTTACTATCATGGAGACGGTAGGTTGTACGTACGTATGGTAACATTTCTATTTTCCAATGAAAATTATATAAATAAAGTAATATTTTAACTTTATTTAATTATAATAATATCATATATACCATAATATTTATTTAAATATACTTATATATATAATCTTTGTGGTGTGGTGATGAAAATAGATTTGCATCGCTTCATGAAGGCGGTAGTCCACAAGTACACGAGCGACATTATCATTTTTCAGTGTAAGAAATAAAATGATATATTATATTTTAATAATGAAATATATTTAATTAATATAATTATTATTTAATTTATATCACATATATTAATTAACTTTATTCTTATTATATTCCATGTAAAGTGTTAGTAAAAATGAATCAGATCACTTCACAAGATCGCAGTCCGTTGTACACATGAACGATGTTATCATATCCCCAACAGAATGGAAATTAAAATTTTATATATGATATAATGACCAAATATGTATAATTACTTTATAAATATCATATATATACTTTATATTAATCATCATACCCAACCTTAATAGGTGTTAATGGAAAAAATGACATTGGTTTGTGAGGTGGTAGTCCTCCGTACACACGAATAATGATTTCATAACCCATTTAATGGAAGTGGGAATGGTTTTTGGCAATGAAATTAACATAAAAAATATCAGTATATGGAGGATAATTATTTTATTATATAATTATTTTTTAATAATAATTTAATGAGGTGGTGGAAGAAATAAAATAAAAACGCTCGTTGAAGAAGGTTACCTCTTCTTCGGGTATCCTCCTTAAGTTTGCACCAAAATCCTTCTTAGGTTAGATTTATACTGAAAATAATGATTCTAGGATGATATTAGGTAATTTGGTAAGTTATTTGGGTAGGTATAGGTTAGTAAAAATGGTTTGAATGTGTGAATAAGAGAGGAGAGGGGTGGCCTTTTATAAGTGTGGTGAGTGGCACACTTGTAATTGTTTAAAAGAAAAAGGTGTAATAATGTTTTTCACATGAATAAAGGGTAAAAAATGGAGTATTATCAATAATTATACATTATAGGGTTTAAATATTTCCATAAAATATATTTTATACAAGTTTTTAGTTCATTTTAACCCTTATAATTTTAGTATATCCCTTGGTAAATCTATTTTTACCTTAATCGCGGTAAATAATTTTTACTGATTTTACTATTCATAATGGTAAAATTTTAATTTAACCATATTAGATAATATAAATTATAATTTATATAAATATTAAATCCATTTTTTCTGATTTATATTTACATAATTGGAAATTTTTAATTTAAAATTAATCCTAAAGACACATAAAGAAAGGGGGTTTTCAAAGAGAAAATGTTCAAAAGTTTGAAAATATTTTAATTTAAAATTAAACATTAAAAAGATTCCAATGAACTAAATTGGATTAATATATATATATATATATATATATAATTTAACTAATTTTACTTTTAAACCAATTAAAAATAGAATTTAACTTTTAAAATAATTTAAACAAAAAGGAAGTTTTTAATTCAAATTCAATATTTTTCACTATTCATCAAAAAATGAAATTTTTTGAAAAAATCCTAAAAATTCACCCTAAGATAATTTTTATGTGATTATTTCAAAAATGAATTTATTTTATCAAATAAATTTTCCCAAATTAGAAAAAAAAATAATTTATGTGTGCAAAGCACAAATAAACAGTCTTTTAGAAAAACATAGCTTTTCAGAAAACATTTATTTTTCTTTTAAATGATTATTATTATATTTTTAATAAATATATAATCATAATTTTCATAATTTAGTTAGTAATATTCATACCTTTTGATTTAAAAAATAGGTTATAATGGTATACTTTATTATGGTTCATTTAGATTTGGGGTTGCATGTTCCTTAAGCTATCGAAGAGATTAAATTTAAAGAAATATATTTTGTGGGTGGATTAAACTTTGTGTTGCATATCAAATATGATATCTAATACAATTTTATTCTTTTATAATTTATAGGTGTTACATATTATCTATATAAAAGACAAGTGAAAGTTTTTCTTACGTGATTTTATTTGAATTGAGTGCATCAGATGAGTGAATCATGATATTTTATTAGTGGTAGTTTAGTCACTCAATGATATGTTTTACTTAGGTATTTGTGTATTGAAAATAATAAAGATGATCCTTATAGGATAATTCATTTTCTTAGAAGTGACTTGTGAGATGAATGAATACAAAATGGTATAGATCAAGGATGGGATCATATGAATAGGGGAGATGACCTTTCAAGGGTAGGATGTTGGGGAAACCATCAGTCAATGAGTCTGTTATGTAACCTTTGGGTGTGGGATTAGTGATTTATGGTCTAAATACTTGTATTGTAACATCTTGGTTTTTCCCATTTATTATTTTTAGAAATTTTATGGAATAATTTCGAGACTAGTTATTGAGACGACGTGTGATTCTGAGACCCGGTTTTCCCAGAATTTTTTTCAAAAATATTAAACTTTTAATAGAACATGCATGTGGTTTTCTTGAAAAAGTTAAATAACTCATAAATGGTTGCCCGAATAAGAAATCTGAAGGAATCGTTGAGTTCAAATCAGTGGTTTTACCCTACGCACGACTTAACTTTAGTCGGTGCAGGTCGTTTCTGAAAAATCTATTATGGGACGTAACGGGAATAATATAATAAAATAAAAAATTATTTTATAACATAGTGATATTTCTCATTATTAATTTTTTATTAAGAGTTCAAGGTTTTCATCATAAACCTATAATTCCTCTAGAGATGTGGAGAAAGAGATATCTTAAACAAATGATGACTGATCATGGATCGACGATCAATGTGCAACTGATTCAAAAGAACTTCGCCAACGACGACGACACAATGATCATTCTTCATTAGTGACTGATTTGAATCAAGGTAGGGTATTTGTTTCTTTGTATTTTCCCCGTTCTTGATTTTCAAAATTAACGTGGGTCAATCCCTGAATAGATTGATCCACAGTTCGATCATTGCAGGATGGTTTATAATTACGGGGATTATTTTTGGGAGTTTTTCTTGATTTTACTCTTCGTTTATCCTTCTAACAGAAATGAATTTAGGATGAAATGAACAAAGGCCTAGGTTCATTCCTTGGGTTTTTATTTGTGCTTCTCTCCTCCCCCTTTCTTCACGTTCTTCATCGTTGGACCCTCGTGGTCACAACTCACCTTTTTGGGTGCTTATGAACATGATCGGACCCCTAGGTTGGAGGAAAACCGACAATAGAAGTCGGGTTTGTATAGATTGGTACCCGAGGAGCTCGGATCTGTGACTGCTTTAAATTCTAGGAATCAAAGGTGGATCTGTAGTTCGCTAAAGGGACCAGCGACATGGTTTTGGTGTAGCAGTCTAGCGAGGCGAGCCAATGGTGATAGGAGATAGAGGAAACTAGATGTGGCGGTGATCGGTGGCGGCCATGTGGAATGTGGAAAGTGGCCACGTGGAATGCGGTGGGTGGTTTCATGGGAGTCAGTGAGGCTGGAGACAGTAGACCATGGCGGTGGCTGTGTGAGACATGACTGATGGCCGCATGGATTGGAGTCGTGGATGTGGCTAGGTGGGCTACGTGCGGCAACCCATGTGGGTTGTGCATGAGTGTATTGGGCCAGGGGAGATGGGTCGAGCTAGGCGATGTAGGCTGGGCCCAGGCAGAGTGTTCTGGACTAAGAGAATGGGTCAGTCCAAGTGGGTCAGATCCAAGTTAGACCTAGGGCGATCAGGTCATAGCTAGGCCACAGTCGACCATGACAGTCAACCATGATCCATGGTTGCTCTAGCTACCATGCAGACGTAGAATATGGGGGGTTCAGTCTACCATAATGTTCGACCACATCATCCATGGGGCGATTGGTGCGGGCGGTCAATGGTGTTTTCGGTCCATGAGCCAAGTGACCCCCCTTTGAATCATTAAATTTTCATAACTTTCAAATAATACATCTGTTTGAAAAGCTGTCTATGGAGTTAAGACCTTAGAGATGAGATGGTTGTTTTGGGACAAGTGGTGAGTTTTTATTTTGGACTAATATAGATTGATTGAATTACATTGGTCCTTTCCTTAGGGGTTCAGTATGTCATAATGTCCACATCACTTGATTGCAATCCCCTCTAGAGGTTGAGTCCCAAATAGAGTATGGTATCCATTCGTGGGATTGGAGTGTGATCATATATCAACCCTAGTGTAGTTTTTTGTAATCAATGTAACCACTGAGAGTAGGGTGTTGGTCCTCTACCTTGCAGGCCATATCAGTAGGGTTAGTGGTATTTCCCAGTGTGTCTGGGTAGGATTCTCTAAATTGTGGGTTAAACCATATTGTGTCTATGGTATTCCCTAGTGTATTTGGTAAGGATATCCTATTTTTGTATCATATTCTTCCTTGACCAATACGTTCTCATTTGGGTAGAGCCCAAATGAGCTATACCTCTGTGTGAGTGTCTCTGATGATATCATGGATCAGGGAGTGAGTTCTCCTGGAACGAGCATACTGCGAGTAGAATATTGTGTCTAGTAAATGGTTGTGGCTTATCTCTAAATTTTTTGTCTTGGATTGAGTATATATATATATTCTTGTTATATGTGTTGTTGAGATATATCTATGTGGATCTGACTAGTATTTCCTTCATGGTATTTCCTTTTTGGTATTTCCTTCATGGTATTTTCCTTTGTGGTATTTTCTTTATGGTTTTGATATGTTCTACTAAGTATTTTTGTACTCACGCATTCATGGGATTTACCTGCACATGTCATGTCTTATGCATACAATCAACTCTTTGACGGAGTCCAAGGTGGGCTAGGACCAGGCGGGACCTAGCGAGGATGGACAGATGAGGTGTGTTCCTACAGTTCAGACAGCAGTTACAGTACCTCTTTTCTTATAGGTTGGACTTGTGGTTATACACTATTTTTAGTGGTCTTGTATTTGGACCTATTTACTTTTCAGTAGTTTCACTGTTGTACTCTAGTTGTGGGATATAGTGGTTTGTATGCATTGTTTACTTAGTGTTTTTACATTTCAGTATTTGTGGCTTGGAGATGTGTTCATGTGTATAGGTACGTTAGGCTAATGCCTCCCATTTGTGGGATATTCTTACTCAGTGCTAGTCACTAGCCCCTGGCCTATTAGAGGCGGGCTTGGGGAAGTCATAGCATGGGCCCCTCTGGGATGGTTCATGACAGAGTGCTATCAGAGTAGTCAGTTCTACTTTAGGAATGGGAGACTGTGAGGTTGGTTTGGGGAATAGTGTTGAGTGTTTTGAGTTTGATTTTCTGGAAAAGGACTCTAGTGTTGGTGCGGTGGCCAACTTATCCATACACCAGGACTCTGATTACCTGTTTTTTGACTTAGTACATGAAAAAAATAGTTGTAGTGAAAAACAATGGTATATACATCATATAGGAATGGTTGTGTTTTATATGTCCTTATTGAGTCAGGTCTCTTGATATAATCTATTGATCATAGTACATCTTGTTTTATTTTAGGATTCCTCCTCTTAGACAGCTAGCTAGGATTCCACAGTGTGGTCATGGGGATGATTTTCCTAGTGATGAGGCATTGGTACGGGGGCCTATACCATTTATAGCACCATCAGGTGGTCTTCTTTCTATAAAACAACCCATCAAGTAACAGATACTACCAGCACTATCAGCTAAGGATGTGCACGGGCTGAGTGTATTGCATGCGTTTCATAGGTAGTGACCTCCTAGGTTTTAGGGTGATCCAGACCTATAGTTGGTTGAGGATTTTCTAGAGTCATTCACCTGTATTTTTTTCCTTGTGAGGATTTCTACCGACCATATGGAAGTCCTCTCCTTGAGTCTTCTTTAGGGATTTGTGGGGTGATAGTGGAGAAATGTGACTCAGAGTTACAATGAGACATCTCTCTCTTGAATAGACTTTGACCATCTCTTCAGATAGGAGTTCTATCCATCCAATTTGTGATCAGTACGCATAAAAGAGATTTTTCATATATATCTGGGAAGTATGACCATGGAAAAGTATTCAATGAGGTTTACTGATCTTTCATGCTACTCCATGGACATGGTGTGAGACTAGTTCTTCAGGGCTCGAACCTTCGAGCAGAGATTACATTGGGGCATCAGGCCATCAGCGGTACCCCTTAGAATTTCTACCTATGTTGGGGTACGTGAGTGAGCCCTGATAGTGGAGAGTTTTCTATTATATCAGACACCATTAGTGGGATCTAGAAGTGGGAACTGGGTAGTTGAGACCTCAGCAGCAGACAGCTAATGGTAGTCGCAGGGACCCAAGTAGTTCAGGAACTTTAGAAGATGACCCTAGGAATCAGGGTCAGCAGTGTAGGGCTATCATGGTGGCTCAAATAATCCAAGATATAGACAGTGTTACTCATTCAGTGGTCAGGGAAATCTAGCATGGTATTTATTGACCCTTCATATAGCTAATCAGGAGACGGTCGAGGGACTTGCGAGGTAGTGGTAGAGATAGGAGAAGGGTGTTCCACAGGGTAGAGTACATGGAAGAGGGGTAGGAAGGGAAGTAAGAGGTTGTCAGAGTTTTGACCTATTACCACCACCACCCCAGGTGGTCCATGCCAGGCTCAGGGAGCTGGTGGATAGGGATGAGGTCAGCTGCAAGTGATGGAGGATTTTAACCCAGGGGATCCAGGGGTGATATAAGGTATGATCTATGTCTTTTCCACCTTAGTTTTAGTTTTGATAGACATAGGGTCTAGTCATTCCTTTCTTTCCATGAACTTTTTTTGGGACATAGAGATTCCAGTTGAACTGTTGACTCGACCCTTACACTTGGAGACTCCTATTGGAGAAGATTCAATGATCATTCACTAGTGCCAATAGTGTGTTATGAATCTTAGAGATGATATTTTCGGTTGGGATCTCTTGTAAGTGACATCGAGGCCTTACGATGTCATTCTTGGTATGGACTGGTTATCCATAGTTCATGCTCATATTTACTGTTTTCAGTGTAGAGTGCAGTGAGTCCACAATGATGGAACCAAGTTTTCCTTTTTTTGGTGAAAATTAAACACAGGTAGTGCAGGATGGACTCATGTATAGGAGGGTGTAGTAGATTACTCATCAGTTGGCTTGCCTCACCCTCAGTGTAGTGGATGATGTGAGTCCTCGGTTTCCTATAGTGGTGGTGGAGTATGAGGATGGATTCCCCCAATATGTTCTAGGTTTATCTCCCCATAGGGAGATGGAATTCTATAATGATATACACCCTGGGACAACCCCGATATCTACACCTGCATATCTTATGGCTCTCGCAGAGTTTCATGTGTTAAGGGTGTAGTTGGAGGACTTGCAAAGTAAGGGATTTGTGAGACCCAGTGTTTCAACCTGGGAATCCCTAGTTTTGTTTTCCAAGAATGCATACACGATCTTGAATTTATGTGTGGATTACCGATGATTGAACTATGTGACCATAAAGAACAAGTATCCACTGGTGAGGATTGATGACCTATTTTATTAGTTGAAAGGGGTGTGGTGGTTCTCGAAGATTGGCCTCATATCAGGCTATCATCAGCTATGGGTGTGGGATGAGGATATATCAAAGATGGCCATCAGGTGTTGTTATGGTCACTATGAGTAATTTGTGATTATTTTTTGCATGAATAATTCCCAAGTAGTGTTCATGGGACCCATGAATCAAATATTTTAGCCTTAATTAGACCGGTTCATGGTGGTCTTCATCTATGACATCCTGGTGTACCTAGCATCCAAGGAGGAGCATGCAAGACACTTGAGGATGGTCTTGGACACACTCTGAAAGAACCAACTTTATAGAAATCTCTTGAAGTGTCAGTTATAGATTTGATAGGTTTCTTTTCTAGGACACATCATCTCATAGGCTGGAGTTATAGTGGATCCAGTGAAGGTTGAGGCAGTTCTTTCTTAGGAGCCACCCAAGAGTGTTATTGATGTGTGGATTTTACTTGGATTGGTAGGTTACTATCAAAGGTTTGTAATTGACTTCTCCAGAGTAGCATCACCCATGATAGCCTTGACATGAATGGGGAATCCTTTTATGTGGATGGTGATGTGCCAGCAATACTTTCATGAGCTAAGGAAGAGGTTGACTAGCGCTCCCATATTGAGATTATCATAGGAAGGAATCGAGTACATAGTGTTATACAATGAATTAGGGATCGGGCTTGTTTGTGTGTTGATATAGGGGAAAGTGGTGATTTCCTATGGTTCGTGTTAGTTGAGACTGCATGAGCAGGGTTACGTCACTTATGATCTTGAGTTAGCAGTGGTAGTCTTCACATTGAAGATGTGGCAACCCTACCTGATGGGTGAGCGGTTTATCATCTACTCTGGTCACAAGAGTCTTGAGTATATCTTCTATCAGAGTGATCCTAACATTATAGAGAGGTTATTTCTAGAGTTCCTCTAGGGATATGATTTTAAGATTCTCTATAATCTTGGTAAGGGGAACGTGGTGGCAGATTCTCTTAGAAGAAGATCTAGTTTTTAGTTTTTGAACAAGGCATCGGATCAGTTGACCTCGTTATAGTTATCCTTTGTGGATGGAGATAGAGAAGCTTACCTCTTTCTGATGGTTGTCACCCCTATACTCTTATAGTGAGTCTGTGAGGCACAACTTGGGGATACTAACTATGAGACCCTATATGCTCAAATGTCCATATGGCATTCCCCTGATGGATATTTGAAAGATGGAGAGCATGTTATTATTTTCAGAGGGTGCACAGTTATACTAGTGGCATTGTGGGAGGATGTTTTTAGTAAGTTCCATGCATCCCATTTGGTGGTACATCCAGGTGTGGCGAAGATACACCAAGACCTTCGAGGTTGGTTTTGGTGGCTTGGTATGAATAAGGGAGTTGCAAAGTTCATCTCTTGATGCCTCACTTGTCAGCAAGTGAAGGATGATCACCAGGTTCCAACGGGTTTAGCTCAACCCCTTGAGGTTTCAGAATAGAAGTGGGATGGAATATCGATATACTTCATGATAGGTTTACTATGTATACCCAGGGGACATGATTCCATCTGGGTGATCATTGACCAACTCACCAAGTCGTCCCCTTTCCTAGATATCTGAGAGAAGAGTTCCGTAGAGAGATTGGGACGCCTCTATGTAAATAAGATAGTTCGACTCCAAAGAGTTCCATCAAATATAGTTTTAGATCATGATGCTCTATTTATATCCCTATTGTGGAAGGGATTGTTGGCGGCGTTTGGGACCCAGTTTCACTTGAGCACAACGTTTCACCCACAGATGGATGATCAGACTGAGCGGACCATTCAGATTCTTGAGTACATGTTGTAGGTGTGCATGTTATATTTTGGTTATGGTTTGGAGGATCACCTACCATTGGTGGAGTTTTAATACAACAACAGTTTTCATTCCACCATTGTTATGGCACCATTTGAGGCATTTCATGGGCGACCATGCAGGTCACCACTTTGTTGGACCAACCCAAGATAGTTAGCACTCATGGGCCCGAAGTTGGTGAGAGCTACCATAGAGAAGCTGCAGATCATCGAGGAGTGGATGAAGACTACATAGATCCGACATAAGTCTTATGTTGATAGGTGGCGGATGCCTTTGGAGTTCGAGGAAGGATACCTTGTGTTCCTTCAGGTTTCACCTCGATAGGGATTATAGAGATTTGACCAAGGTAGTAGTTGTATCTAAGGTTCATTGACCCTTTCTATATTATTCGTAGTGTTGGTGAGGTGGTGTACATCATGGATCAACCACCACATCTAGATTGAGTACATGAAGTCTTCCACATGTTGCAGTTGAGGAGGTACAGGCATGACCCATCGCACGCCATCGGCTGGGGCGAGCTGGACATCGAGGATTGTGTGAATTTTGTTGAGTACCCAGTGGAGTTTTAGGATCTTCAAGAAGTATCCTTCATGGGAACTTTATTCCTTTGGTGTGTGTCTAATGGTAGCACTAGAATCTCTATAAGAGCACATGGGAGCAGAAGGCTCAGATTCATGCTCAGTACCCTCATCTATTTGAGTATCCGTTGTTTTGGATTTTTGGGGATGTAAATCCCCAAGGTGGGGAGAATTTAATGTCTCAATTTTTCCCATGAATTATATTTAGAAATTGTATGAAATGATTTTGTGACTAGGAACTGATACAGCATGTGATTCTGATGCCCGATTTTTCCAAAACAATTGTTTGAAAAATATTAAAATTTTAATATTACGTTCACACAGTTTTCCTAAAAAATTGGAATAACTCTTAAATGGGTACCTGGATTATAAATACAAGGGAACCATTGAGTTCAGAGTAGTGGGTTTACCCTAGGCATGACTTAAATTTAGTCAATGTGGGTCTTTTTTGAAAAATCTATCCCGTGATGTAATGGGAATAAAATAATTAAATAAAAAACTATTTTATAACGCAGTGACATTTCACTTTATTAAGTCTTTTTCAAGAATTCAGGGTTAGCATCATAACCCTGTAATTCCTCTGGAAATGTGGAGAGAGATATCTCTCTAACTAACAGTGATGGATCATGGATCGACTATCAACATGCAGCTGATTTGAAGGAACCTCCCCAACGACGACAACGCAACGATCATTCTTCATCAGCGAATAATTCGAATCAAGTTAGGGCGGTTATTTCTTTATGGTTTCACCATTCTTGATTTTCATGATGAACATAGGTCAATCCATGAATAGATTGATCCATGGTTTGATCATTGCAGGTTGGTTTATAATTACGGGGATTATTTTTGGGAGATTTTCTTGATTTTCCACTTTATTTATCCTTCTAATAGAAATAGATTGAGGCAGAAATTAATAATGGTCAAGGATCATTCCTCAGCCTATTATTTGTGCTTTTCTCCTCCTCTATTCTTTTCTGTTGGACCCTTGTGTTCATGGCTCGACTTTTGGGGTGGTTCCAAACATGATTGGACCCCTGGGTTGGAGGCAAACCGACAATAAAGGTCGGGTCTAGGTAGATCAGGACACAAAGAGATTGGATCTATTACTGATTTAAATTTTGGGAATTTAAGGTGGCTCAGTGGTCCTCTGAATGGACCACCAGGGTGGTTTTGGTGTGGTGGTCTGGCAAGGTGAGGCGGCCATGGTAGGTGGCAGGGGTGACTGGAGGTAGCGGTGATCTGTGGTGGTGGCAGCAACTGCGTGGAATGCGGAGGGTGGCTGCATGGGAGCTAGGGGGTCTAGCGATAGAAGACGTGGCTAGGAGGGATGTTTGCAGTGGCCTAGGTGGCCCATGTGTGAGTGGGCCGAGCCAGGCAAAGTGGGTCGGGTCAAGCAGGTCGAATACAGTGGGCTGGGTCGGGCCAGGCCAAGCAAGTCGGACCCAGGGTGACCAGGCCAGAGCCAGACCACAGTCGACTGTGGTGATCAACCATGAGACACATTCACTCCAACTGTCACATGGTCATGGTAGATATAGGCATGGTTGACCATGGAAGTTATGGGTGGTCGGTTTGGGTGGTCGACCTCCACGGTTGGTGGACCAACTATTTGGTCCGTCCATGGGCCGAGTAACCCCCCTTTGAAACTTCAAATTGCCATAACTTTCAAATGGTACGTCTGTTTGATTATCCATCTACAGCATTGGGACCCTAGAGAAGAGAAGGAAGTTTTGGGACAAGTGGTGAGTTTTTAATTTGGACCAGTATAGGTTGAAATTGTTCCCTCGGTCCTTTCCATGAGGTTTTAGTATGGAATTATGTCCACATCACTAGATTGTAACCCATCTAGAGGTCGATTCTTAGATAGAGTATAGTATCCATCGGTGAGACTAGAGTTTGATCCTATATCACCCCAAGTGGAGTCTTTTTTAATTTATGTAACTAATGAGAGCAGGGCGTTGGTCCTCCACCTAGCGGGATATATCAGTAGGGTTAGTCGTATTCCCTAGTGTGTCTGGGCAGGATCCTCTACATTTTAGGTTGATCGAGATTGGGTTCGTGGTATTCCATAATGTGTCTGGGAAATATCCTCTATCTATGTATCATAGTCTTCCTTGAACAATACATTCTCATTTGTATAGAGCACAAATGAACTAGACCTCTTTGTGAGTGTCTCCGATGATATCATGGATTGAGGATTGAATTCTCCTAGAACGAGAGTGTTGTGAGAGGAATCATGTGGTTGGTAATTGGTTATGGCTTACCTCTTGAATTTTTGTCTTGGAATGAGTATATATGGATATTATTTTTATATGTTCTATTTAGATATACCAGTGTGGAGATGACTGGTATTTCCTTTGTGGTATTTCCCTTGTGTAATTTCCTTCATGGTATTTTCCATTGTGGTATTTCCTTTTTGGTTTTGGGGTGTACTACTGAGTATTATTTAGTCACAAATTAACAGGATTTTCTCACACGTGTCGTGCCTTGTGTACACGATCGACCCTTTAATGGAGTCCTATGTGGTCTAGGACTAGGCAGTGCTTAGTAAAGCCAGATAGACAAGGTGTGTTCCTATGGTTTAGACAGTAGTCCCAAAACCTCTATTCTTATAGGTTGGACTTGTGGTTATAGACTCTTTTTGGTGGGATTGTATTTGTCCTTGGTTAATTTCCAGTTCTTTTACCATTGTACTCTGGTTGTGGGATATAGTGGTTTTTATGTATTTTTTACTTATTATTTTTATATTTCATAATTTTTGGCTTGGATATGTGTGTGCGTACAGGTAATTTAGGATAATTCCTTCGATTTTTGGGATATGTTGACTTGGTGCTAGTCACCAGCCCTTGGACTATTGGAGGTGGGCTTGGGGTAGTCATAGCACGAGTCCCTCTAGGATAGGTCAAGACATGTATAATATGAGAAATGATCACTGAGAGTTGTGTGTTGTGATAAGGATTGTCGATATTTAAATTAGATGTATCAAGAGATTTGGGTCATGTGATGTGATGGTTGACATTAGTTGATAGTTATGTGATCAATACGTTAGGATAAAAGATGAATGAGGTATAATGGGTTACTAACCATGGGATATGAAATTAGGTTATGTGAGTTTATATAATTATAATTTTTATTATTATCCTAACAAATCTATTATTGATGGGATATACCAATCAACCGAGGGGTGGATATGACTACATCAGTCCTTTTATTTGGTAAATCTCTATAGAATTAGATAAATTTATACCACTTATGATTATGAAATATGTTCCTAGGGTTATGTGATTTCACTATGATATTAACATGAAGATGTATCCTAGGGTTGAAAATTACACCAAACTACTATCAGTGTTAATATTTTTTACTACTCTAGAAATTTTAGAGATTGGTTAATAGGGATAGATATTTCCCACTTACTATTAGGTATACAGGTGATGATTATTCTTGGGGGTAAAGTACATGTATCTTAAGATTGTTATTTGGGGTTTATCTCATGGGGATAGATGCTACTAACCTATTTTCATAATTATTGTTGAGACGTGTACATTAACATGTTGATGTAATATTTAGATGATATTATTAGTATAACCATGTTATTACCTAGATATGGATACATACACACTCACTTGGCCATAGAATAACTTGTAGTTGAGACTGTGAGCTAACCTATATAAGCTGGACCACCGTATCTATCAAAATTCAACCTGATTTATGACCTAGGAATGACCATCTCACTTACTAGATTATAAAAAAAATGGGTGATTTCAATCATCATGATATCTTTACGAGCAGCTAGTGATGTTATTTATATAATTCATTTTTTTATTATCATTTTCATTTTATACTATAAATGAATATATATATATATATATATATATATTATAGATTATATTAGGAGACTATTGGTGGTGTTCTATCAATTCTTCTACTCACACCCTACACATGCATCTTAGTGGAAAATATAGGCCATATATTTTCCATGAATGTTTGGGAAAATATGTAAGTAAAAGTGATTGAGTCATGGAATCTTAATGAGGATTTGGAGATAGTGCTGAGGTGAGATTAGGATCCTTATAGTAGAGTCTTACTTTATATTTTTTTATTCCTTTTTGTATTTTTCATGTATAGGATCATACATTTGGGAAATCCTTTTTATGATATATGAATTGTATATCATGTATTGGGTGTATTTTTTTATATCATGGTTTGTGGTATTTATTATGGTTAGACTTCCACTATGATTTCATATTAAATTAATATTTACATATATTATCTAATTTCTATTTTCATATTTTTTATTGTATTCTTATGATATAAAGGGTATAGTCTCCTAATGATATATTATCTAACCCTCACCACTATTTGGTAGATTATGGTGTTTGAGGACGCATGCTTGAGATCACTCAGGATTCCTAGGACCAATAGATGGGTAATCGAATCGGGATGCTACATAGGTTGTATCATCTCCACTATTTGAAAACAAATCCAATCATTCCAAAATTTAGTGGGTCTAACACAAAAGTTACAATTGATAAAAATTTTATACTTTAATAAATTTTTCATTAATAGTGGTCCAAATATAAATAAATTCAAAATTAAATGTGGATCTTTGGTCACAAATAATTATGAGGAATATTATAATAATGTAATATTAGATATAATACCTTATTTAATATAACAATACGTGATATTGATTTTTGATATACTTATGTTATAGAATAACATTTAATTGAACACATGTTATTGACTATCACTAATGTTTATCCTTAATAAGTACACATTAAATGAAAATAACTTCATAGAGTTTTATCATATTCATAGTATTTTTCTCAAGAAAGAGAAGAAGCTTTAAATTCTGAATTAGCCTGTTCCTGATAAGATTGTTTTTAATTCCTCAAAAGTGTAGAAAAATTATTATGTGTGGCACCTAGAAGATCACTTGGATAAAAAATGTTTAATAATGGAAACCATGAATTTATATCTATAAAATAAGAATGAATCCATGTATATACATTTTATGTTCTCAAGATGGTTTGGTATATGAACAATTTGAATATACTAGGGCTTTCCCTTGAGAAATAAATATCCATATAGCTAATATTTTAATCACTTTCTAGATCATTTAACAAATTATTTATTAATTATAATATTGAAAAAAATTGGCAAGGATCTGTTCTATATTTTTGATATGTTGAGAAATTTGAAGGAACCTGAAAAAATATCTAAACCCAACTTTATTTTGGTAATAGAGAAGATAAATGGAAAGGGAAAGGATACTTATAAGAATAAGATAACTTGAAAATTTTAAATATTTTCATTTTCACTGAAGTGAAAAAAAATAAGTTTTTGGGAAAATTACTTCTATTACCATGTGTAAGTCATTGGAATAGAAATAAGACCAAATATATAGATGGGCGTTGGAAACATATAGGATTGAGACTCCTTCCTACAATATTTATGTTATATGGATTAATTATATAGACTCTGTTTCATATGTTTTGTATATTGGTTTTTCATTTCACATATGTACTGATAAGAAATAACTATAAAGTATAAAAGTATTAACAAAAGGGGTGGTGAATCTTTGCATTGTAAATTATTAAAAGTTTATTATGTTATATATAGAAACATAATATTTAACTCTACCTACATATTGATTTTAGATATATAAAGTTGTTATTGTTTTACTTTAATCAACATGTTTTTTAATTATATTTGGATGAGAAAGATTTCTTATTTTAAATATATAATAATAGATATCAAATATTTACGAATGGGGTATATTATAGAAATTTCCACATTGAAAATGGTTTATTTATTCTAGATATTACTAATTTAGAATGTAACATAAATAAAAAATAAGTTTAAATAATTGTTACATATATGAAATTCCTTTATGAATGTCACTTCAAACATATAAACAAAATTTAAATAAAAATTATTTAAAGTTATATGTTATACCCTATTACTACTATAAATCTTAATTGGGGTGAACTAGGGTTATAAAAAATCTTTTTATTTTTTGAAAAAATTGGATCTTATTTTCACGTTGAAAAAAACAACTTCAATTTGATTTTAATTGCAACCAAATATAGAAATATAAAGATTATGAATGCAATGGTTTTACTTGTTTCACCTATAAAAGGTAAATTCTAGGATCACATATTAATGATATGTTAATATGATAATTAATCACTATTTTACTAGTATGTGATTGCAAGCTTATGAAGAACCCATTACTCTACTAAATTATACAACCTCCTCCTCTCTTTCACTCACCGCTTTCAAGATGGATAAAAGGATTAAATCAACTCTTGGGGTGATCTTACAATATTTATATCAAAAATAAAAACACAAACAATAAGGTTGTTCTTTCATGATGCACCAGTCATCACTTTTAGATTTATCAGAGATAAGTACAATTAAATATTCTTTCAATCTTAATTTTCATATCAATTAAATCTCTATAGACTTATATTATCTAATCTAGATATTAAATTATATTCATAGCTCACTAAACTTAAATATTCTCATTATCTATTCTATGTTTATCATTTTATGTTTTTTTCTTCTGTGTTTCAACACACTCTATAATCAGAAGATTTTTTTTATTTTCAAATTTGAAATTCAAACTCCAAAAAACATCACAATTTAATAAATCTATTGAATTAAAAAATTATATGATCTCCTTAATTGAATTTTGAAAAAAAGATATTTAATAAATATTGATATAACTAACAATCCATTATGTTACTATCACATAAATATCTAAATTGAAATCCTATAGAAACCCTTTCTTATGGCATGATATGATTATTCATGGTGGGACATATTGGTTTCTCTATAACTTCAATGAAAAACCAGATAGGCCTTAGTGTGACCTATGTCTTCATAGTGTGAATACATCATATTCTAAAATATTGAATATGCCTAGATTTTTTTCACAGTGCACCCTATTCTATTACATCATGGGTACATTTTCTCCAGAGACACTCTAAACTGTTCAACTTCCTTCATGGTGTGATCTTTTATTTCATGAAATGAAAATACTATTTATAGATTCACTAAGAAACTACTAAAATTTCTCCTTGGTTCATCACTAACTTCATGGAATAGAACATCAGTATACAAATTTCGTATCATATCCTCAAACTCTAATCACAGTGAAATGATTGTAGTCATAGAACAAGCATCAATATTATGAAGTCCCCATTTCACTCTTATTTAGAATTTACTTTTCCATTTTTTTATCAGGTTTTAATCTCATTCATGGAATGAAAATGGTTTTTTTAGCATAACCTCTATAATTTCAAAGATCCTAAAAATAATTATCTAAAAAACTTCCAAAAAAATTAAGAAAATTAAAGAGACTACCAAGATCTCTTAAGTTCACAAAAAATATAATCAAAATTTACCTTGATAACAAATCCAAAAAAAAATATTTGGTTGTAACAATATACCCCTTTGGATTTTGTTATTAAACTTTTTGATTGTCAATTATGAATATATTCCCACAAAGTTTGATGATCAGGCTTCCCCTACATGTATACTCTCTCTTTAGGGTTATCAAACATCCTTCCTTGTATTTCCTTCTTCATAATCTTTACTCTCCCATTGACAATAAAATTAAACTAGTTCTTTCAACTAAGTGAAAAAAATGATCTAAATTTCTTTGATGCATCTATAAATTAAAATATAATAAAGAATTATTCAATTAATCTCTAATCATATGTGATACAAATCTCAATATAAAAAACAATATAAATAATCAAATTCATCAATGTCATCCATATTTCCTCTAATCAATGCCATTTTTTTTGTAAATCCTACTTTTCTAAAAAACACTATAAATAGTATCTCCCTATAATTTATTCACTTACAATGATATATAAAAATTTATAAATAAAAATAGTAAGAAAATAAAGTATTAATTTCAATGGAGATGGGGGGTAATCTAAACCTCCTTAGTTTGAGGATAGTTGTTGAACTCTGAGATTCAACCTATGCCTTTTAACACATGAGATGCCAATGTATTTGTGAAAATATTAGCTATTTGATCTTTAGTTCTAATAAATTCTATCCTCACTATATTGTTATCCATTTTTGGCATTATCAAATGGTATAGAATCTCAATGTTATTCATTCGAGAGTATTAAATAATATTTTTCATCAATTTAATGGAATTTTATTGTCACATTGAATCATCGTTGGATTTTCCACTTCTTCACCAATGTATTCTAACTATATCCTTATCCAGATAAGTTTTATACATTCTTTAGTGACTAAAATATATGATTCCTATAAAATTCTGGGAGAAACACAATATTATTCCTTGTTTAAGCATCCAATACAATTTCTTACAATGTAAAAAAGATACACCACTTTTAGATTTTTGATCTACTATATCACTAACCCAATAATCATCTGAATATGCTAAAAAATATATATTCTTTCCAGGTTTTAACAACAAACCATAATGTAAAGTTCCTTAAGTATATGTTAGTATTCTTTGTATCACCAAGAGATATTTTTACTTAATAAAAATCTAAAACCTTTATAACATGAATGTTTCATAGAATATATTCATCTAAATTATAGTAAGGTAGAATAAACTACCAATTATTCTTCTATATAAAGTTGAGTCTACCCCCTCATCATCCTTATGATTTATAATATTTCTTCTAACCACTATCGAAGTTAAAACGATATTTCAATCCTCCATTTGAATTTATTCAAAACTTACTTTACATACTTCACATGTGAATTAAATTTCACCCATTCAACTTGATGAACTTACAACCCAATAAAATATATCAACTCTCCAATCATTGACATTTCAAACTCATTCATTAATTTTGAAAATATTAAAACTGAATTATGCTTTTTTCATCTACATACACCAATTCTATGAACTAATCCTCTTTTAAAACCTTCACAAAAAGGATTTAATCAACCCCTTCAATTTTGAGTTCCATTTTCTTTAGAAAAGCATCCATCCTTACATATAAATCATGAGGTTCTTTATTTAGTCCATGAAAATATTTTCTCAACCAATAACTTTTGAATCATAATTTATAAGAAAAAAATCCAACTGGTTGTTTGATATATACCTATTAATTTAAGAGTTCATTCATAAATGAATTATTCACATCCATTTGAATCACTTTGAACTCTCTTTAGATAGCTGCTACTAAGAAGTGTCTAATAGACTATATCCTTTCCACTGGTTTGAAGTATTTCAACATCAACACCTTCAACCATAGTATATCCCATAAAAACCATCCTTTCTTTATTCTATACAACTTTTTCATTTTCATCCAAATTATTTTTGAAGACTAATTTTGTAAAAATCACATTATATTGCTTTGGTTTGTCTAAAATCACTCAAGTCTGATTTTTTATCAATTTTATCCAATTCTTCATTCATGGATTTCACCCATGAATCATATTTTGTCGCTTAATCAAATTAAGTGGGTTTTATCACAAGTAATAGAGAAGTGTTCTCTACTAACTTAATAATTTGAGTATAAATTATAGAATATTTGTCTCCAATTATATTTCTTGGATCAAATTAATACTTTATACTTATTTAATGATTCAAAGGTTGACTCACCTTTTCAGTTTGTTATTTTATATATTTAATCTCAAAATTATCATAAACAAAAATATTTTGGTAATATTCTAAATCATTATTTGTTTCATTACTTTATTCAAACACATTTTCAGAAACTAAAATTCTAGAATATGTTTTGGATTCATTATTAACAACCTTTAAATCACTACTCTGGAAAATCTTGTTGAGCCTCTTATTAAAACAATTATAAGCCTTACTCTTTGGTGAGTAGCCAAGGAATATTAATTTATCTACTATATCACTAAATTTTCTTTAATTGTCTTATTTATTTTAGAATAAATGTTTTATTATAAATACCATGAAATTCTTAAAAGAGTATTTCCTTCCATGCCACATTTCATATGGTATTTTCTCTACTCCTAGACTGAGTAATGCTTTATTTTTAGTATAGATAGCTGCTTGAACCACTTCTTTACAATAGTGACATTAGATGACACTATCTATCAACAAATTATTTTATATATTTTTTATCATGAGATTTAATATTTACACAACCCCATTTTTGGAGGGATTCTCACTAAAGACACTTCAAACTTAATACCATGTTTTTTCTAATAATTTACAATCTCATGGGATGTGTAATTTGTTCCATTTTCTAATCTCATAATTTTTAAATTTATTCCAATTTTATTTTATACACTTCTTCATAACCTCTTGATAAAAATTTTCACTTCTTCCATTGATTTTATGAACATGGAACACATAATCCAGTTATAATTCTCTACAAATATGATAGAATACCTCTCACCATAAGTTCTTGCTTGAACAATTAGAACACACACATCAGTGTGAACCAAATTTATCAAACCTGGTTATTTTTTCTTCTTTCATGAATATAGATTTAGAACCATATTTACTTACACACAAGCTTCCCAAATATTTTCATTATCTCTCTTCATGTTAGTAATATCCACTGATACACTAAACTTTGATAAGTTCTCAAAAATTTATTGATTAACATGATTAGTACTCAGGTGCCACAATTTTTTTCATCTTTTGTTATTAATAGAGATTATTGACCTTATTATCAAATTGATATAAGCTAACACTAGTTATATAACCTTTCATCAAAGAATTCTCAGATTTTTCTTTGATGTAGAAGCCCTTCCAACTGAATTTGACCTACAAACTTGATTCGGAAAGCTAAATAATGCTCAATAAATTTTGATAGAGTCTATCAACATAAAGAACATTAATATTCTATAATTAATTACCAAGGATTAAAATATTTACATTTTCTTTAATTTCCAATGCTTTATTATTTCCAAAGAAAATTGTTCCATCAGCTTTACCATTAACATTATTCAACAAATTCATATTAATTCTTATATGGGATAAATACAAATTTTCTAGAATCTATGTACTATTATTCATTGTTTATTTTAATTAAATTTCAAACAAATTAACCTTCTTATTATTCCTTTTTCCTTCCAAAAAATTCCTAAATTAGTTGAGACTTTTTTTGGTATATTCCCTTTATTTGTAACATAATCAATCATGTTAAATTTTTCTTTCCTAAGGAAAAAACTTGTTATTTAAGATAACTGAATTAGACTGCCTTTGATCCACTTTCCTTTATCTTCTATATAATTATCTTGTATTATAAACCAATAATAAACTATTTTATGTCAAAATTTTGAACATTAAAAATATTAACCATAGAAATAATTTCTTCCTTGATATATATTGTAACACCCCAAAATTCTAACAAAATAACATTTTATTCAACAGGGTGTATGACACAAAACACCAAGGGTAGAGATGAATATAACATCTTGAGAATCTACGATATACTTAATATTTTAAAAAAATAAATCTATTATATATCTTTTAATTCATGAAACACTGGGTTTACCTTGAATTACACATAATATCAATATTCTTCGATAGTTTTCGTTACACGCAAGACCGAGTTTTACCAAAAACAATTAATATTATTATTTAAAATGAAAATTATCACCTAGATATTAAATTGGTGATTATAAATAGGATTAAATAAATTATTAAAATATATGTTTGAATTCATTGGTTACCAATTAATTATAAATTAAAATAAAACCAACTAAATATAAATCAAAATTATTTATAAAAAACTATTTTTATGCGTCCAAATATATTTTAACCTAATAAATTAAATTAATTAATAGTAGTTAACGTTCACAATAAAATTTATATATTATATATCATATAATTTTTTTTATATTTATCTAATATATTTGGTGGTAATAATATAAAAATAAATCCAATTTTATGTATAAAAAACTATAATTTTCTAAAGGCAATTTTGCCACCTTTTAATGGAGCACTTATTTTAAAACTAAATTTTGACGCTTTTATAAATTTTGTTTTAAAATATAAACTTCATTTTCAAAATTTTAATTTGAAAATTATCTTAGGGTTATTTTTTGGTATTTTTTTAAGAAGTTTCATTATTTGATGAATAGTGAAAATACTAAATTTTAATTGAAAACGGCCTTTTCATTTAAATAATTTATAAGGTTAAATTATATTTTTAATTAGTTTTAATGTTAAATTAGATCATTAATACATCTATTAAACCAATTTAGGTAATTTTAAACATTTTTATTTTGAATTTAGATATAAAAACTTAGTAAATTTTTGAATATTTTTACTTTAAAAACCCGCTTTCTCATCCCATCTGCAGGATTAATTTAAAATTAATTTTAGCAGATTATGTGAATTTAATTTGAAAAAATGGATTAAATATTTTTAATAATCATAATTTATAATTCATAATAATGTAAAATTAATTTTTTATCAAAGTGATTAGCAAAAATAGTTAAAATTAATTATAGTGATTATGGTAAAATGAGTTTACTAAGTGGTCAATCTTAAAAGATAAGGTGTAAAAATGACCAAAAACTTTTCCAAAAAACATTTTACAGAATTATTTATACCATATAATGTATTTTATATAAAAATTTCATTATTTTAGGCACATGAGTTAAGATATACCTCCCAACAGTGTTTACTTTTTTTTATTTACAAGAATACCACTCCTCCACTATAAAAGTGCACTTCCTCCTCTCACTTATTCACAACTCTAAATCCATTTGGATCGTCCAAAACCAACCCAAATCACAACCCAAAATATCTAACCTCATCCTATAATCCTTTTTTTAATAAATACAACCTTTGAGGTATTTATTACAAACCTAAGGAAGATACCTGAAGAATAGGTAATGTTTTTCTAAAAGTGTTTTTATTTTATTTCCTTCTCCACCTCCTTCAATTATTTTTATATCATGATTAAATATTAACGTAGGTATATTAAATATATTTATGTGTTCTTATTTTAATTTCATTACCTATAAATTCACACACTTCCATTAAAGGGGTTATAAAATCATAGTTTGTGTGTACAGCGGACTACTGCCTCACAAAACAATATCGATCATTTTTTCATTACCACCTATCAAGGTTGGAAATAATGATAGTCATACTATTTATATATTATATTTATGATTTATTTATTATTATTTATTATTATATAATACATACCTTTATAATTTCCTTTTTTTGGAAATATGATAACATCGTTCGTGTGTACGACGGACTACTGTCACACGAAGCGATGTGATTCATTCAAGCTTTACATGGAATGTATTAAGGATGAGTTTAAAAAAAAATATTTGATATACATGAAATAAATTTGATAATATAATGATAATATATATATATATATCATTTAATTTTATTTCTTTCAATACTATAAGAAAATGGAAACAACATTTATGCGTATGTACGACCTACCGTCACCATGAACGGTGTATTTCATATCTTATCACTAAATATTATAGACTACTATAAATACATATTTACTGAATATATAAGATATTTATATCATGGATTAAATTTTGGAGATTATTTAATCATGATATAATTAATAGGAACAAAAAAAAGTCAAAACATACTCGAAAAACAAAGAAATTAACACTCAAAACAATGAAAATATTAAAATATTATTAACAAATGGATGATAATATGTGATAAAATAATAATACATGATATAATACATATTAATATAGTTATGTTATAATTTAATAACATTTTTAAAACAACTATATGGGAGGTTAAATCTTGTACGAATAAAAATAAATTGTGAGGTGAGTGATTCAGTCTCAATTTTATTTTTTTGAGGCATATTGTAATGTTATGCATATAATTTATTTAATATGGTGTATATAATTCCCATTTTACATTTAAAATAATGAATAATTAATTATTAAATTAATTTTGAGTTTAAATTTTAATTATTTAACATAAGGGTATTTGAACTTAAAGTTACTAAGTGGTAATGAAATTTCATTACTCAATTCCTTTTCATCGAGTTATATTACTTACTCGTTGTTGTTAATATTATATGATTATTATTATAATTAATTTGACTATATATTGATGTATTTACACTTTTTATGTATATTTATAGTTTATACACATAATCTATTCATTTATTAATTCTCATTCTAACGTTACAATCATTTTGCAAGTCTATTTCACAATCTCAATCTAATCGAGATTGTTTTTTATTGAAATTACATTAAAAGAAATTATATAATAATCATTTAATAAACCCTTTAATTTTATTCTCATATTTTTACTATTGATTTTTTAAACTGATAGTACCATTTTTTCTACTCTTTGGTACTTAAAATTATTAAGAAAATGTTTTAATAAAATTTCACTCCATTTCTCTCTTCGGTCAAAAATTTGTTTTCTTAAAAAAACCATGTTTTATAAAAAAAATTCAAATATGTTTTATTTAAACTTTTAAAAATTATTTATTAAAATACATTTCTACCCATTTTTTCTTTTTACAAAAAAAAAATCAAATGAATCACTTATTTATTTCTAAACAAGTCACATTTCTAACATTTTTACAATACAAAAGGAATGTTTTTTACCTTGTAAGACACATACAGAATTATCTACCACCATTTATTTGAAACATACTTTGAAATTTTAAGAACATGTATTCAAAGAATTTTTTTTAAAGTGATTTTCAAAGAAAAATATTTTCAAAATGTTTTTAAAAATGAAAAGGATATTTTCTTTCAAATATTTTTTAAAGATATTTTTTTATTTCATCAATGAAAACAACCCTTATTATTACTCTAATGGGAATACAACATATTGATACCATATTTATTCTTCCTCTATATGGATTATGATTATTTTGACCATGCATAGTATTGACATTCACTTCCTTGAATCATTTTTATAGTCATTAAATTTCCCTTAAGTTATTCACTTTACAGGGATCATTGAACATTAAATTTTCCCTAAATATCAACATTATTTATCATGGATATGATTATTACCTAAATTGTATACCATTTTTACATATGGTTTTTACATTGATAGTTATTTTATTTTCTGGTTAAATATTGATAAATCCATATTCTTTACTCAATACATAAATCCAATAAGTCACATTATTTATGAATTTAATTGATTATTTGATATATGATGAATGATTTGGAGTAGTATGACATGGGTTAGAGACCATTTAAAGTAATACCCTTGATGCATTAATAGTGTAATAAGATGAATCATTTGGCCAAATCATATAGATTTTTACCCTATATTTTTTAAACTATCTTGTGAAAGGTCTTGACGGTAAAGGTTTTATATTCCTGAGAAATATGGAATCCAATATTTAAGGATTTCCTTCATTGAGAATTCAGTTATTGTTGTCATCCATGAGATTTTTTCTATGAAATTATATATTGGTTAATTTCATTATAAATTTATTAATTAAATGGTATGTGTTTCAGTTATTTACCTTACCATATCGATAATTCCTTATCTAGATATTTATGTGGCCTATGTGTTCAGTTATCTACCTTCCCATGTTGATTATAATTATTAATTCATACTATCTTCTATTTTACATAACCCTTACTAAGAATTTTAGCTCACCCTTATTTTTTTCCTTCACTTAGGTTATGAATTGGAATCATTTCAATGAGTTTTCATAGATTTTGATAATTTTATTTTGTTATGTATTATGTTTCATTTTCTATTCCCAATGTAAAATGGGTATAATATATGTAATATGGTTTTCCAAAAATACTAAATTATTAGGTACTTTGGAGTTTCAATCTTTTATCTATGCCAATGTAATAAAGTATGGCACCGACACCGGGCTACTGGGGTCAGGGTCATTACATTTGGTATCAGAGGAGGTTTAGTAAAAACCTTTGAAACTAGATTTAGGAAAAAAATAGATTAGGTAACATAACCCTATAACAAAATTTGAATATAAGTATAGAAAAACATCCTAAAGTTTTGGTAAGGTAGATATTATGTGGGTCTTCCTAGAAAGACAACCATGTATAGATACTTTAAGTATATGTGGTTCTGGTACAAATGTACCTAAGGGTAATAAATATGAAAAGGGTGTATCGGTCTTGACTTTAGCATAACATTGTATATGATAATAGTCCTTACTGTGAACCTGGTTTGACACTCTTAGGGGATATCCATAGAATGATTCACATTTTATTTACAAACCATTATGAAGGATTTCAATATAGAATGATAATGAATGGCCTAGGTTAAACCTGAGGTGTCTTAGAATGAAAACAATGTGTCGAGATTTAGACATCCAAAAAATTATTATATTATTTTTTCACTATGATAATTTTTACTCATAGTATACTTTTTGATTTTATTCAATGGTTGGAACTCGAAGGAACCATGTTAACATTGAATAAGATAGAAAAGGTGGTGAAATAAGCAACCAAATGGGATTTTGATATGAGTAAAAGATATCATGTTTATTTCTAATTAGTTTTACCAAAATATTATTAACAACATTTTTGGACTCCTCATGTATTAATAATGTTTTAATAATGACAAATAATATATGTTCTGTAAATCCTGGTAATACTATAATCTTTCTCAAATCATATATAGATGATTAGTATCTTTATGCTTTAAGTAAATCTATCCAAGATCTTAATTACTATACATTCAGACTGATTACTATACATTATATTTGATTTAATTTATAATGATTTATTTGATAAATGATTAAGTCTAATACATTCTATGAATATCACTTCTTAAGTATGAATATAGATATTTGGCTAAGTCTGAGACACCGTGAGTCTTCCACCGGTTATGTTTTTCTGGAAAAGTGAACCAGACACCATGAACCAAACACTGTGAACTAGACACATTAAACTAGACACCGTGAAACAGACACCGTGAACTAGACACCATGAACTAGACACCATTAACTAGACATCATGACCAAACACCATAAACCAAACACCATGAACCATACATTGTGACCAGACACCGTGAACGATACACCGTGAACCAGACACCATGAACCAGACACTGTGACCAGACACCGTGAACCAGACACCATGAACCAAACACCGTGACCAGACACCGTGACCATGAGACACTTCTTCATGGAGACCATTTCTTGACTAACTGTGACACCATTTCTTAATATATTTTTTCGTTTTTCAATTTAATCTCTAACTATCATATTTTAAGAGTTTAAATTCACTGACATAATTAATGTTTCTTTGTAGACATGTCACCTGATAGTACTAGGTACGAGGTATAGAATACATGCATCCTGTCAGCTCCAACACATGCACTCCAAGAATAAAAGAGAAGATCAGCTTAGAAATAATATATACAGAGAGTGTAATGCCAATAAGAACACATGATCTTACCTGAGAAAAGAATTGACACATTAAAATCAACATATCTAAAGAACACACGAAGCATACTCAAATCCCAGAGTCGAGGACATCTTCACATTGTCAAACACCACGAAGAAAATACGCCAGATCTAGCTAACTTGCGATACTCTGTTTTACACACAAGGACTTGATTTCTGTATCTACTTCATACTAGAATTCCAGAGCTGAACAGACAACCACTCAGAGCACTTCTAACCTTGTCTCAACATTTCTAATCTGTTGTGTATTATTTTATTAGCTTTAGAGCAGTGTATGTATCTGTATAAAAACACACTCTATTTCCTGCATTAAACTGAAGGATACAAGATATAATTTATCAAACATCTTTTTACACTTGTGTATATCCAAAAATAAGTGTGGAAGAGGTCCTTGTGAGGCCTGGTAGTTTTTACCCACAAAGAACTATGGAAGAGGTTGTGTAACCTGAATAGTTCTATGTACTGTTGTTAACCTTGATCCAGGGTGTGGATCAAGTTTATCTATATAAACTACTTAGTGTCAAGTGATCACCAAGTGGAGTGGATTATTTCTCATCTTGAGACTGAACCACTTGTTTTATATCCTCTATGATGCTTAATTTAGTTTTCTCTGTTTACTGTATAATCTAGAAATCACAAAATTTACCTTGTTAGTTAATCTTGGAAAGAAGTTATAATTTTATGGCCTTATCAGAATAGATTTAAAAGTAATGTTAATAACCAATATTAAGATTACTGAGAATTAATCAATATTCTAAGAAGTTATTTAAATGGTTAAACTTTCATAACAGTATAACCTTGATTAACTGGGTTGTAGTTAACTTTATTGGGGAAAACTTTTAGGAATATTTTTTGAATAGAAATTTTGAATAGATACTCAATTAACCCCCCCCCCCCCCCTTGAGTACTCTACTTCGACCAACATTTGGTATCAAAGGTTTGTTTGTTAATCCTATTAAGACTCTGTTTTTAACTTTATTCAACTGTGATTGTAGTTGTACTTTAAAGATCTATAAATTCATATTAATTTTAAATTTCTATCTCTTTTAAGTTATTTATTTATCATGGATAATATATTGGAAGGTTCTGCAACCAACGGACCACCATTATTTAATGGAGCCAATTATGCTCAATGGAAAATCAAAATGAAAATGCATTTAGAAAGTATGGGTTTTGAAATTTGGTCTTCCATTATAGATGAATATAAGATTCCTACTTATGAGAGAATCACTTGGGATGAACCTAGAAAATTTTCCTATAATAACAATTTCAATGCTATGAATGATTTATACTACTCTTTAGAAGATGAGTAATTTAATAGAATTTCTACTTGTAAAACTGCCCATGAAATTTGGGATACCGTGTCTGTTTCACATGAAGTAATTTTTAGTGTGAAAGAGAGGAGACTCAATACTTATACTATCAAATATGATAACTTTAAAATGAAACCTAATGAGACTATTTCTGACATGTATCTTAGGTTCAATGAAATTTTCAATACAATTATTTCTCTTGGATGAGAAGTCACTACCAAGGAATAGATTATGAGAATTCTCATATGTCTACCTGACATATGGAGAGTAACCTCTGTCTCTATTAGAGAATCATGCGACATCAGAAATCTACTAGTAAAATAACTTATTGTCAAATTGATGATGTGTGAAGAGGGTCTGAAAGTCAACAAGGAATAGGATTATGAACCCAAACGAAAATCAGTTGCATTCAAAATCAACACCTCTAAACACAAAGACAAAGGGAAATTGGAAGCTTCTGTAGAGAGTTCCAGCAGTGAACAGTCATCACCTGATAGTGATGAGGAGATGGCTCAATTAGCCATAAGATTCATGATATTTTACAATAAGAAGAACTTTTTCAAAAAGCCTAACTTCAAGGGAAAATATGATCAAAAAGGAATTTGGAAGAAAGATTGGAAAAGAAGTGAAAAAACTGATGAGATTGTCTGCTATGAATGTAAGCGCAAAGGACATATCAAGGCTGGCTGTCTAAAGTTCAAGTACAAAAGTAAATATGAGGACAAAGATAGAAAGTACAAAAAGAAAATGAAAGAAATCTGTAGTGCTTCTGAGGATAGTTCAAGTGACTCAGAATCTTCGCATAATGAATAGGCTAACAAATCCAATATGTGTTTTATGACAAACACATATGAGGTAACACTGGACTCCCCTGTAAAAAAATCATACTATTTTGGAGATTAGAGTGACCCTAAAAATATGTCTAATGAAGAAATGTTTGAATAATACAATATGATTGAAGAAAAATGCAATGAAATAAAAGATAAATATAAATATTTGAAGAAACAGCATGCTCTTACTGTGACTGTTAAATATGAACTCACAACTAAAAAAGAGAAAAATTCTCAACTGCTCAAGGAGAACACTGAATTAAAAATATATAATGAGCAATTGAAGAAAGACTTAGAAAAGATTACTAATCGAAAAAATACTCTTACTCAAATTTTAGGTAAAAAAATTGCTCCTAAATATACTATACGAATTGGATATCAACCTGGAAAAAGAAATTTTGGAATAAAAAAACTTTGTTTCTAAATCTAGGGCATACATATTTACTCCCAGTTCTATAAAAAATAAACTAGTTTAAGTTATGATACACTCTCTACTGTTTCAAGTTTTTCTGGACCGAATAGAGTTTATTTTTCAAATACTTTACATAATGCTTATAGAAAACTTATGAGGCAGATATGGGTTCCCAAAGCACTTATCAATAATGTTACTAGACCCAAACAAGTATGGGTACCAAAATCTATTTTTACTTGATCATTTGGTAGGAAAGATACTTAAAGAGTTCCTGTAAAATTTTATGGTACTTGGATAGTGGGTGTTTAATATGCATGAAAGGAGACTACTCATGCTTCAAGAACCTAATAAAAATTGATGGAGGACAAGTCACATTCAGTGACAATGACAAAGGAAAAATCATTGGCCTTGGCCAAATCGGTAACTCTAACTCAGTTTTAATTTCCAAAGTACTATTTCTGATAGTTTGAAATATAATCTGCTTAGTATCTCACGACTATGTGATGATGAATTTCATGTTAAATTTTAAAATGATGCTTGTAATGTTTTTAATTATAAATATGAATTAGTTTTTTCAGCATTAATAAATGAAAATGTTTATTCTATTAACTTAGATTCTTTAGCTTCTCAAAATTCTTTATGTCTAAGTGTATTTCATAAAGAGTCTTGGCTTTGGAATAGGAGACTAAGACACTATAATATTCACTCCCTTAGAAAGCTAACTAGAAAACTCTTAGTCAAGGACCTACCCAAACTTGAGTTTCAAAATGGTAAAGTGTGTAATCCCTATCAAAAGGGAAAGAAACACAAAATTTCATTCAAATCAAAGAAATAAGTGTCAACTTCTCAACCTATCGATATAAGTACCAGGCCTTAAAACATTACATAATATTGAATTAAATGAATAATTCACATTGGGGATCTTTTTAGGTTTAGAGTTTTAGAGAATTAGGACATAACTATTACATCTCAAAAGATTACAAAGTAGACACTTCTACACAGTTTCCATTTTTTCATAAAATAAAAACTCTTGAAAAAAAAGAGTCATGTATAGTTCCATGTTTTAGACAGAATTACTTTTCCTTGATCCCATCCTTGACCCTATTCATCTTTAAGTCCTGTGAAAACATTTCAAAACTTGGGATGAGCATAAAAATCTCAGTAAGGGTTATAAAACAAAGAATGAAATAATTTGTTCATAAATACATACAAACATGAAATCTTTTACTTACCTCATGAAATCATAAGATTTATGAAAGACACATAGAAATCATAAATCAGAAAGGTAACTTGTGGCATCCATATCATACTTACATTGTGGCTATCACAGCTACATAGAGAGTTACTTTGGAATACCCATCACAGTATATTCCCTAAATATCTTAGGAGAAACATTCACGTTTACCTCCGTCGCATTACCCAATGCATTGGAGAGCTATCTCAGGCTCACCTGCCCTAGGTTTATCATGGAACCACCCGTATACATAAATAATGCCCAAGAACCATAACATGATCATAACACATAATATAAACATAAAGGAAATATAACATTTCCACATTGCAATAACAAAATATCATTTCAAGATATTGAAATAATAAATCCATTATCAAAATCATTTTCAATACCAAAATACTTAAAAAGAGTATATGATATTTATTTTTTTCTTTCAAAAACAATCTGGCTTGTTAAGGAAGCCAAAGATCAAATAATACTCACAGCGGTGGAAAGGTCATTGTCACCGCTTACGTAAAAAAACATTCATTTTTGTCATTTAGTAAAACGCTTCATATAAAAAGATTCACTTTTAATGAAATGAAAATTCAAATGTTTTTATACAGCGTATAAAAGAAAATCATGTATTAAAACAAAATATGCCTCAATTAAAGGAGATTGAGACGAAGTCTCTTGCCTCGTGTCCAACTTGACCCGTTCGTTCTTTAATATCCTGAATAATAAACTAAAGTTAATTTATACTTTTTACGAACCTTTTTCATGTTTATTATTCCTTTTATATCAATTATTACCATGTTATAAACATTATTTAAACATTTAAGTTAATAACGTCCATTTTGTCGATATTTGGTACTTGAGTTAAAAATGGACTTCTTATAATTACATGTTGTCCATGTGGTCAATATTACATTATATCCAGAATGATATTCATTATTTGGATATCATATATATAATATATATATCCAGAATATACATGTTTTTATAATAGTACGTAACATTTAGAGGTAATAAATGAAATGCACCGTTCATGGAGATGGTAAGCCGTACGTACGCATGAACGCTACTTTCATTTATATTTCTTATTTTAATGGAATTAAAACATAATGATACATAATAATATTATAATTCTAGTATAATATCATATATAATATCATTAACTTCATCCTTTATACATCCCACATAATGCATTAACGAGTCACGTCACTTTGAGGGGGCGGTAGTCCGTACTTCCCCAAATGAGATTATCGTATTTACCCACTATGGAAACCATAAAGGCATGATATAAATAAGAAATAAAAAAGAATAAGGAAATCATAAAAATAATATATATTATATATAAATACAGTGCCATCATAATGGCCACCATGAGAGGCGGTAGGATATAATCGAACAATCATCATTTCGTGAGGCGTTAGTTTTCCATCCACAGAAACATTATGTTCTTCATCCATTAGATGGAGGTGTGTGTATGTGTAGTTCGAATAATTCTCATAACAACATCCTAGTATATTTAGGATACTAGTTTTATTACAAAATAAATTAATACAAAAGATTTTAGTGGTTTGAGAAGTAAAATAAAAGAAAACAATTTAAGAGAAATTGTTACCTTTAATTTGGGTAACTCCCTTTGGTTTGAACCAAAAGACTTCTTGAAATACTTTCTGCCTAAGTTAAGGATTCTAGGAGGAGGAGAGGGATGTAGGGAGCTTAATTGGGTAGAGTTTGGACGATCCAAATGGCTTGAGAGGTGTGAGTAATTGGTTAGAAGTGGTCTCCTTTTATAAGGGAGAGGAGGGGCTCTTTAGGAAAGTGTAAAAATATTATTTTATTATAAACTTATATTCGGTTTCAAAAGGTCCAAAAATCATTATAGTAGAAGATAATATGACTTATGGTCGAAATAAAATCATACAATAGGAATTGGATAGGTTTTAAATAATATTTTAATCATTATAATCTTATTTATTTAAATGATTTATTAATGAGGTAAACACTGCATCATTATTGTGTCATAAATAATTTAAATTATTTGATGTCTAAAAATTATGAAAAAAATACTATCATGTAGGAAATATTTTTATATTTCCAATTAATATTTATAGTCGAAAATAGGACTTATATAACACGATAAAAAATTAATTACTAAAATATTTTTGTTAAAGTCAATTTTGTCTTTACATTAAATTAATTAATCTAAATTGTCATTTTCACTCCCAAGTGGATCAATGGGGTCCCAAAATCGACCCAAATATTCCCATGGTCGTAAATGACTCAACCAATAAGGTTTGAACAAGTGTTATGGTAATTTTGAATTATTATAATATTCTTTTAACCTTGAATTACCCTATTTACCTTTAACCGCGGTAAATAAAAGTCAAAAGTTACTATTCACCAAAAATTATTTTCATCTTATTGAACCACATTTTACTAACTAATAATAACCATGTATGTCAGATTTGTAATATTCAATTCACAGAAGTGGTAAAATTTCATTTAGATGAAAATTTTAGTTTTTTTAACTACCACTAAGTGGTTTCACTATTCATCAAAAATTAAAGTTTTTCAGAAAAATACAAAAAATTCAGCCTAATCTATATTTGATATTTCAAATTCAAAAATGATGTCCATTTTTTCAAATTAAAAACATATAATTGGAATTAATTAATTTTAAAATTAATTCCCATTATCAAAAGAAATAGTGTGTTTTTAAAAAACAATAACTATTAAAAGATTGATACTTTTTTATGTCCAAATTCAAAGTGAAATTAATTCCAATGACCAACATTGGATTAAATGGTAAAAATATATTATAATTACACTTTAAAACAAATTAAAAATATTATCTAACCATATAAATAAATTAGATTAAAACATAGTTTTGAATTAAAATACAATATTTTCATTATTCATTAAAAAATGAACTTTATCGGGAAAATTCCAAAAATTCACACGAAGTAAATTTTGATGTCCCCATTCTAAAGAAGAATTTTATTTGGTCATATATAATGTATTAAAGTGACCAAAACTATATTTAAAAAGGGTTCGCCATTAAAAGGCGATAAATCGGCCTTTTAATGTAAATTATGCTTAAAATTAGATTCATTCACATTTTAAGCCTCTAAATTTTATTGGATAAATGTAAATACATTTAAAAAACATGTATAATCATATTGTAGTTATTTTTTTTCATTCCCACCAATACAACGGCTAGGAGTTAACGACCATTTAAAATAATAATATTCTATTATTAGTGTGCAACGTAAGATTCCAAAGAAACTCATTGTTGCGTATCGGGTACGCTATCGAACATAGCAACCCATTTAAAGTAAAATTAATATTTAATTCAAAAATATTAATAAATATGAAAATATTTTATTCTTCAATTACCTGGGATGTTACACTCGGACTGGTTCACATGGATTTGTTTGGACCATCTAGAGTTTCTAGTTTAAATGGGAAGCACTATGTTTATGTTCTTGTAGATTATTTTTATAGATAAAGTTGGGTATACTTTCTAAATCACAAAAATGAAGAATATTATTACTTAATTAAATATTCCAAGTCTGTATAAAATCTTAGTGTACTTATAATTAAGACCTTGAGAATTGATCATGTCCGTGAGTTTGAAAACCAAGAGTTTGAATCCTTTTGCTCACAAAAATGGCTATAGTCATAATTTCTCTGCCCCTAGAACACCTCAAAAAAATGGAGTTGTATAAAGAAGAAATATAACCCTACAAGAGATTTCTAGAACCATGCTTAGTGAGTATGACCTACCTGTTTATTTTTGGGCTAAAGCTCTAAATATAGCATGCTACATAATCAATAGCGTATTGATTAGACCTGTTCTTAAGAAAACCCCTTATGTGTTATGGAACAATAGAAAACCCAAAGTTATCTACTTCAATGTTTTTGGTTGCAAATTCTACATCCTTAATACTGAGGAAAATCCTAAAAAATTTGCATCCAAGAGTGATAAAGGAATATTTTTAGGATATTCCATCTCTAGTCAAGCCTATAAAGTGTTTAATAAAATAACTAAATGTGTGGAAGAATATATTCATATTAAATTTTATGAAATAGATCCACATGAGCCTAAGACCACTCTAGAGAACCTGGAGGATGATGTATCAAAGTTGGACATTAATTCAAAATCCTTTAACCATCCTATGAAGGAATCTGTGAAAACTTCAAACTCTAAAAATTCCTTATACTCAAGTCATAATGAACCTAACCCTACTGAAGAACTTGAAATTACTAGTCCGCCCTTTTTCTAGAGTTATTATAACTCTTAAGAACCATCCCTTAGATGATTTTGTAGGAGACTTAGAAAAAGGAACTCAAACTAGAGCTTCTCTTAGAAATCAGGTTGAACATCAAGTCTTCTTGTCACAACTTGAACCTAAAAACATTAATGATGTTATCAATGATGAATTTTGGGTAATGTCTATGTAAGAAGAACTTAATCAGTTTGAAAGGAACAAAGTTTGAAAACTTGTTGAAATACCCAAAGGCACATTCACCATGGGACTAAGTTGGTGTATATAAATAAGGTAGATGAAGCCGGTAACATAGTTAGAAACAAGGCTAGATTGGTTGCACAAGGCTACAGTCAAGAAGAAATAATTGACTATGAAGAGACCTTTTCACCAGTAGCTAGACTTGAAGCCTTCAGAGTTATGCTTTCTTATGTTGCACATCTAAATTTCAAACTATATAAAATGGATGTTAAGAGTGCATTCCTAAATGGGTATATAGCTGAGGATGTCTTTATTGAGCAACCCCCTGGTTTTACAAATACTCATTTTCCAAATCATATTTTTAAATTATCAAAAGCTTTATATGGTTTAAAATAAGCTCCAAAAGCTTGGTATGATAGACTAAGTTCCTTTCTTATTTCCAAAGGTTTTACAAAAGGAATAGATGGTCCTACCCTTTTTATAAAACGAATTTCCAATGATGTTTTAGTAGTTAAAATTTATATAGATGACATTATCTTTAGATCTTCAAGAAATTATTTATGTATTTATTTTTCTAAAATGATGAAAAATGAATTTAAAATGAGTTTAATGGGTGAACTAAAATTCTTTCTTGGATTTCAAATCTTTCAAAATAATGATGGTATTATTTTAAATCAAAGAAAATATACCAGAGATCTTCTAAAAATTTTTGGTTTGGATATAACTAAAAGTAGTGACACTACAATGAGTACTATGTGTAAGTTGGATCTTGATGAAGATGGAAAATCTGATGATCAAACCACTTACAGAGGAATGATTGGAAGCTTACTCTACTTAACTGCTAGCTGACCTGACATTATGTTTAGTGTGTGTGTTCTCGTTTTCAAGAAAATCCTAAAAAATCTCATTTAAATGTTGTTAAGAGAATTTTCAAATATCTCAAACATACACCCAATCTAGGATTGTTCTATACTAGAGGAAAATAATTTGAATTAGTTAGATATTATGATGTTGACTTTGGTGGTTGTAAATTAGATAGAAAAAACACCTCTGGAACATGTCACTTTTTAGGCAAGTCACTAGTATCAGGGTGTAGTAAGAAACAAAATTTTGGTGCATTATCTATTGAAAAAGTTGAGTACATAGCTGTTGGTAGTTGTTGTATAGAAATTTTTGTGGATGAAACACACATTACTAGATTATGGATATTAATTCAGGAATGTACCTATAAATTGGGACAATACAAGTTCTATTAACATCTCGAAAAATCCTATTTCACACTCTAGGACAAATCATATTGATTTAAGACATCACTATTTGAGAGATAATTATCAAAAAGGTGATATCACTTTGGAATTCATTAGAACTGAATATCATCTTGCTGATATATTCACCAAACCATTAAATCCTGAAAGAATAAATTACATCATACATGAATTGGGAATGATAAACCATAAGTAGATATCTTACTATTTCATGTCTTACTATTTCATATCTATTTATTTCATATCTTACTATTTCATATCTTACTGTTTCATATCTTACTGTTTCATATCTTACTGTTTCATATCTTACTGTTTCATATCTTATTGTTTCATATCTTACTATTTCATATCTTACTGTTTCATATCTTACTGTTTCATATCTTATTGTTTCATATCTTACTGTTTCATATCTTACTATTTCATATCTTACTGTTTCATATCTTACTGTTTCATATATTATTATTTCATATCTTATGGATTCATATCTTATTGTTTCATTTTTACGGTCTCACAGTTACTATTTATTGGTTACTGTCTGAAACTCACTATCTCAAACAATACGGTCACAGAGTTCAGAAATCACACTATTATGGTCCCACCGTGAAAATTGATTACAGTCTCACCGTGAACACCTGTTACTGTCTCATTGTGAGAGTCAGTTACTATCTCACCATAAAGATGCCTTATTGTTTTATTTTTAAATTAGAATCTGTATCGCAGTATTTCATTATTTTACCCTTTTATTTTCCCGCATTTTTGTTTTTGCGACGATTGGTATTCCTAAATGATAAAGTAAAAGAAGTTTTACTTGCTCCTCAATCAAGCCCTCTTATATTTTCTTGTACCATCACCCCACTTCAACCCTTCTCTCTCTCGAACCTTCGATGAATTCCCAGGATGAAATGTCCTTTATTGTCAAATCCTAAGAAACACAGTTCAAAGAAGAAGAAGAAGATCGCACCTAAGTTAGCACCCAAGGGTCCTCTGAATCCAAATCTAGTAAACCAAATAGTAGTACCTAAGAAAGATATATGCCCTAAGTAGCTTTTGATGAGTAAGTCTTTGGTGTTAAAAGTTCTAACAAATCAAGGTTGGCTATATTGGTTTACTAAGGAAGATAGGCCTATCTACCCGAAGCTAGTTGCACAATTTTATCTGAATGTACAAATTTCTTTTAATTATAAAGATGGTTATGTTGTAAGAAGTTGGATAAATGGCTAGAGATGAAAATTTTCTTTGAGGTTATGGGTTGCATTCCTTAGGATACCTCATAAAGGTATTTGTGAGGACTACCAGATAGGTCCTCCACCTCCAAGTGAATTTTTTTTTGGAAGATGCTTTGAGGAGTTTAACTAGAAATGGAACCAAGAGGAGAGCCATCGCTGCCGAGCTAGATGGAGAATCTATACTTTTGTTCAAGTTTATTCAGAATTTAATTATCCTAAGAAAAGTTGATTTCGTTGTACTCAAATATCAGTATGTATTTTTGATACATCTCATGAATAATGGACATAAGATCAATCTTTTCAAGTATATTATACACCATATGTGTGAGTTGATTAAAACCACCTCTAAGTCAACCTCCCTATTTTATTCTCGGCTTATCTCAACCATGCTTTATGCCAAAGTATTGGTTGGACCAAATGGAGAAGTTATCAAATATTATGAGTTCTATATATCAAAATTTACTATAAAGAGAATGAAAATCAATTGGAATCTTGGAAAAATGAATGGGTGTAAGATAATGATAGAGTCTATGAAAAGTTTAATCTAGTGGAACACCCTTCAAGACCTAAAGGTATTTATGATCCTAGATTGGAGATAAATGAACTTGTTGAATATTCTGATGAGGAAGAAGAAGGAGAGGTTTTTGTACCTATGAGGGAAACTATTCTTGATGAGGAAGACATTACATTGGCACCTCAAGTCATAATTGAGAAGGAAATACCTATTCCTGAAAAGGTTGTTGATTTGGAAGAACAACCCACTACTGAAGAAGATTTTTTTGCTATTGAAAGAGAAAAGGAAGTGGTGGAGGATCATATAGAAGAAAATATGTCTCTTGTGCAAGAAACTGCTAGTGAGGAACATGTATAGGAAGAATTTGTTGCTAAGGTAACCAAAAAGAATGATGTGGAAGAAAATATAGAAGAATATCTCCCTGTTATGTAAGAAGATTCACTTGAGGAACTCCCATAGGAACAAGATATTCCGAAAGTCATTATTTCTGCTAAAGAGAGAATGGAGCAAGACATTCAATTGGCTTGAAAGGAAATGATTTAGGAAATCAAGGATGACATGGTGCACATAGATCAAGGATCTAAATCTCTCAATCTTGAGGAAGATGCACCTGTTGAGGGGGAGAGGCCCCCCAGTCTGGAATCTGGTGAAGTGCCAAATTTGATTGATCTATGCTTAGTGGACACATGATATAAATTCCCCAATTATTTCGATGTGAATGATTCACAGGAAGTCTTATTAAAAGGTATTTATCTAACTACTATGTTTTAGTTAAAAATGGCATATGATCCTGAAGCTATTTTTACCAAATAACTTGAGTCTGTCCCAGCTTCTATCTCTAATCCTTCATAAGAACCTCTAACCTTAGTGAATAAGGATGACCTGAAAGAATTTGGAGCTACAGTTTTGGTTGGGGTTGAAAAGCTCATGAATACCCAATTGGATCCTATAAAAAATTTGAGTGAAAGAGATGCTTCACTGTTTCTAGAGAAAATTATTTGGAAGATTCAGCCCAAGATGCTCCATGAGATTCAAGAAACAATTATTGAGAACAAACTGCTTAGTGATGAACTAAAGACTCTAAGAGGTATAGTTGACAATATGAAAAAAGTGATGAACTCAAGACCAGAGCCTGCTTCTCATCCTATTGAGAATATTGTTACTCGGACCCCATAGGAAGTAGCCTCACTGATTCATCCTCATCTAACCTCTTTATCTGAAAAAGTAGCTGAAAGAAAAAAACAGATTGTTCAATAGATGCGTGAACTTGTTATTGGAATTAACAAGTTAACTGATGAGTATAAGGGGTGCCTTCAGAAATTTCTCAATCAACTAAAATATATTACCTCGACTATCACTACTTCTCATGCCTCTGGAAAATCTTCTCAACCTTCTTTAGATAGTGATCTATTCCGAATAGTGGTCAAAGAATAACTTTAGGCGATGCTTAGTGGTTTTAATAAAGAATATTTATATGAAGTTATCAAGAATGGTGATAGAGTTCTTGATTTGGTAAGAATCCATTCCAAATTTTATAATGATTCTCAACAAGAAATTTCTAATAAAGTGGACTTCTACTTCAACCGGATCTTCTCTAAGAATGACATGACAAATCACTTCAAATACCTTGTGGAAAATTTGAGGATTCCTCCTATTACTCAAGCCTTCAAGACTCAGGTCCAAAATCTCACAGAGTTCACTCATTTGTTAGACAAGTTTATGGAGAACAAGGATGACTTTGAAAAAGTCATGCAGTATTGGGTGAAATCATTTCTGACTTTATCAAGCTTCTGTGGCCTTATCTTCATGTTCAGAGTACTATCATTGTTGCTCCTGCAACTGCACCTCTGAGATTGGGTTTACCTACCTTCACCTCTGCCCTAGCCTCCACATCTATGTCTTTGAAGGTCATCCTTTACCTTCTCTGTCAACGAGTTCACTCCCTTCTTCCACTTTAACCTATACTTCTATGGCCTCTTCCTCTGATGCTGATGCTAAGGGCAAGGATAAGACTATCTAATGATGAAGAACAGTGACTACTATATTTTTATAGGGATCTTGTTGCATTTATTTTACTCTTTGTAATGACACTCTTTTTATCTAATGCATTGTGCACTTTTATTATCTATTTCTTATTCACTCTTTTTGATAATCCCAAAAGGGGGCAAATATTCACCCCCAAAGTCAGATTAGTGAAATATGTAGTTTATATTGGAGACAAATACACTCTAAATACACAAGATTTGTGATCATCAAAAAGGAGGAGATTTTTGGAATCCTCATGTATTAATCATGTTTTTATAATCACAAATCATATATGTTCTGTAAAACATGGTAATCCTGTAATCTGTCTCAAATCATATACAGATGATTAGTATCTTTATGCTTTAAGTAAAGCTATCCAAGATCTTAATTGTTATACATTCAAAATGATTACTATACACTATATTTGATTTACTTTATAATGATTTCTTTGATAAATGATTAAGTCTAGTCCATTCTATGAATATCACTACTTAATTCTCAGTACATATATTTGGATAAGTCTGAGATACTGTGAGTCTGCCACTAGTTATTTTTTTCTGGAAAAGTAAACCAGACACCGTGAGTCAGATACCGTGAACTAGACACTGTGAACCAGACACCGTGAGCTAGACACAGTGAACCAGACACCATGAACCAGACACTGTGAACCAGACACCGTGAACTAGAAACTGTGAACCAGACATCGTGACTAGACACCGTGAACTAGACATCGTGAACCAGACATTGTGATCAGACACTATGAACTAGACACCGTGAACTAGATACCGTGAACTAGACACTGTGACCAGACACCATGAACTAGACACCATGAACTAGACACTGTGACCAGACACCATGACCATGAGACACCGCTTTATGGAGACACCGTTTCCTGACTAACTGTGACACTGTTTCTAAATCTGTTTTGTCATTTTTCAATTTAATCTCTAATATTCATATTTGAATAGTTTAAATGCACTAACATAATTAATGTTTCTTTATAGACATGTCACCTAATAGTACGAGGTATGAGGTGAAGAATACATGCATCCTGTCGGCTCCAACACATGCACTCCAAGAATAAAAAAGAAGAGCGGCCCAGAAATAATATATTCATAGAGTGTAATGCTATGAAAAACACATGATATTACCTAAGAAAATAACTGACACATGCAAATCAACATTCCTGAAGAACACACGAAGCATACTCGAATCCCAGAGTTGAGGACATCTTCGCATTTTCAAACACCACGAAGAACACACGCCAGATCTAGCTGACTTGTGATACTCTATTTTACACATGAGGACTCTATTTTTGCATATGCTTCATCCTATAAGTCCATATATGAATAGACAACCACTCAGAGAACTTCTAACCTTGTCTTATCATTTCTGCTTTGTTTTGTATTATTTTATTAGCTTTTTAGTAGTGTGTGTATCTATATAAAAACACACCCTATATCCTTCATTATAATGAAGGATAAAATATATCCTTTCTCAAACATCTTTTTACACTTGTATATACCCACGGATAAGTGTGGAAGAGGTCCCTATGAGGCCTGGTAGTTTGTACCCACGAAGAATTGTGGAAGAGTTTGTGTGACCTGAACAGCCTTGTGTACTGTTGTTAACCCTGATCCATGGTGTGGATCAAGTTTATCTATATAAACTGCTTGGTGGTAGGTGATCACCAAGTGGAGTGGATTAGGTCTCGGCTTGAGACTGAACCACTTGTTTTATATCTGTTGTGCTATTTAATTTAGTTTTCTTTGTTTACTATATAATCCAGAAATCACTAAATTTACTTTCATAGTTAATCTTGGAAAGAAGTTATAATTGTGTTTCCTTATTAGAATGGCTTCAAAAGTAATGTTAATAAATAATATTAAGATTACTAAGAATTAATCAATCTTCTAAGAAGTTATTTAAATATTCAAAATTTTATAACATTATAACCTTGATTAACTGGGTTGTAGTTTAATTTATTGTGGAAACCTTTTAGAAATATTTTTTAAACAAAAATTTTTAATAGATACTCAATTCACCCCCCCCCCCTCTTGAGTACTCTAATCCGACCAAAAAACATATACCTTAACCAAATTTAGGACTCACCAAAGAAGAGAAGGATGGAGTTTTCTAAGAGCTCAAGTGGTAGAGACCATATAGAAAAGAAGGCTCAATTTCCATCATATAAGAAATGTGGAAAGAGACACCCAGGAAAGTGTCTCAATGGAAAGGAGAAATGATTTATGTGTGGGAAATTATTGAAGAAAGAAAATAATTGTTGAGGAAAAATAAAGAGTGGGGTGAAAGGAAATAAATATCATCATAAAGATCCATTTATAATTTGTATCCTTAAATGTGGGGAACCTAGGAATTACCAGAGTCAATGCCCGCTTCTAAAGGGTAACCCCTAGACCATTTAATGACCTATATAGAAATAAAACTGATAAAGTACTTATGTATTGTGATTCAAGGAATAAATTTTTGAACTGTTTTACCAATGTATTTTCGTTATAAGAATCATGAAACATCTAAGGATTCGATTAAATTTTAGAAGCATGTGTGTCTTAATTAAATTAAGAGTTATGAAATTAATCATGTTTATGAGTTTAATATTGTTCATAATTTCAAATTCTTAAACAAATATTTTTGGGTTTTATATTATTGGAATCTATCAAGATTAAGGATATTTTTGGAAAACATTAATGTGGATACAACCCATTGGTTTAGTATATGTTTTTATAGAAAATTTTTTTGAGGAATAATGCCTTTAAATTTTAAAGACATATGTTTAAAGGAATTGATAACCTTTAGGGTTAATATAATCATTAATAACATTGTGATAATTTCCAAATAAGATTGTTATATTTTGTGTGAAAAAATAAGTCGTATTGAAAACCTTATCAAAAAAATTATTTAATGATTAAATTTCAAGTATGTCCATAATATTGATTTTGGGAATTATATTAATATAGTTTATAAAAAGTAAAACATGCATGTTGGGTGACTACTCAATACATCTAGAAAGGGGGAGAGGTTTGAACCCATGATCGAAGGATGATAAGGGTTTCATTCCTACCATTATCCTATGAAAAGTCTTGGTTAATATATTTTTATTTAAACCATTTGAAAAATAAATATTAATGATGAACTGGTCGGGTTACATTGAGGTTTATGGATTAATTATAATGGATAACTTTTGATAACCATATTAGATTTGGAAAATAGTTATAGATATATGTAAATACTTGTTACTCTTTTATATATCTTATGATCTGTTAAAAGTGAATGGTAGTGCTTCGGGCATAAAAAATTCATTTTTGGATATTTATTACTTGGAGTAAAGGGATAAAATTGGAAATTGATAGAAGCGCAACCAAAGGATAAAATTTTGATTATGAAATAAAAACATATCATGTAAGTATATTTCCTTATATTATTAGACATTAAAATAACTCCAAAACTTTAGGAAAAGGATCTTGAAAAAAAAATATTATCTTATTATATTCATATTTGATGGATCATATGGTCTTTAGAATCATTAATAATTTATGATTTTGAGGCCATTATATTTATATTTAGAACATAATTTATTTTTATCAATGAAATAATTCTATCCCTATAATTATTTATACTTTTACACAAAATCTATATCTTCATTTTCTACTAATGTTCCCCTGTGTATAAACCTAGTTATATGTTATTCCATAGGACCGTTGTACTTCTATTTATCAGTTATCAAGAGGATGTTTTATCAATCCTTATCATGATGTGGGATTTCAAAAATGGTATTTTAAAATATCATACCCTATATTACGAAGATAAATTTTAAATTGTGAGGATGTAATTTATTTAAGGTGGGTAGAATTTAACACCACGAAATTATGAAAGAATAAAATTTTATTCAACAGAATGTATGACGTGAAACACCAAGAGTAAAAAGGAATATAACATCCTGATACTTTTTGATATATTTAATATTCTAAATAAATTCAATCTATGATATAGCTTTCAATTCATGAAACACTGAGTCTAGATTTCATTACACAAAACAAAAACTTTCTTTTATAGCTTGTGTTACACACAAGACCGATTTTTACTGAATACTATTAATATTATTATTTAAAATAAAAATTATAAACTAAAAATTAAATTGGTTCTTATTAATATAATTAAATAACTTAATAAAATATATGGTTTAATTCATTGGTCACCAATTAATTATAAATTAAAATAAAAACCAATTGAATATAAAGGAAATGTTTTTATAAAAAACAATTTTTATGTGCCCAAAGATTTTTTATCATAATAAATTAAATGAATTACTATTAGTTAATGTTATTAAGTAAATTTATATATTATATATCAAATAAAAAAATTTATATTAATCCTATATATTTGGTCTGAATAAGATAAGAACAAATTCAATTTTACGTGTAAATGACTCTATTTTTTGAAAGGCAGTTTTGCCACATTTTAATGGTGCATTTGTTTTAAAACTAAATTTTTTAAATTTTATAAAATTTATTTGAATAAATAAACTTAATTTTATAAATATTATTTTAAATTTTATATAAGGGTTAATTTTTTGTGTTTTTCTATGAAGTTTCATTTTTTTGATGAATAGTGAAAACTACTGAATTTTAATTGAAAATAGCCTTTTAATTTAAATACTTTATAAGGTTAAATTATATTTTAAATTGGTTTTAGAGGTACATTAAATAAATTATACATATATTAATCGAATTTAGGTCATTTGAATAATTTTATTTTTTAATTTACCTATAAAAACTTAGTAAAGTTTTGAACATTTTTACTTTAAAAACCCCACTTTCTCATCCCATCTATGGGATTAATTTTAAATTAATTTTAGCCAATTATGTTAATTAAATTTGGAAAAATGGATTAATATTTTTAATTATAATATTTTATAATTTATAATATTTTTAGCTTAATTTTTCACCAATGTGGTTAGTGAAAATAGTTAAAATTAATTACAGCGGTTAAGGTAAAATTGAGTTTACTTAGTGGTTAATCTTAAAAGATAAGATGTGGAAATGACCCAAAAATTGTCCAAAACTAGTTTTATGGAAATATTTATACCATATATCTTATTTCATTTAAAATTTTCCATTATTGGAGGCACATTGTGTAGGGATACCTCCCAATAGTGTTTTCTTTTTGGCATTTACAAGAATGCTACTCCTCATCCACTATAAAAGGGAACTCACTCCTCCCACTTATTTACACCAATAAAGACATTTATCACATAAAAACCCTAACCAAATAAATCAACAAAATACCTAACCTCATTCTATAAGTCTTATTTTCATAAAAATCCATCTTTTTAAAGATTTAGTGAAAACCTAAGGAAGATACCCGAATAAGAGGTAATGTTTTTCTAAAAGCATTTTTATTTTATTTCCTTCTCCACCTCCTTCAATTATTTTTATATAATGATTATATAACAACATAAATATATTAAATATACTAATATATTATTATTTTAAGGTTATGACCTAAAAAATCACACACTTCTATCAAATGGTTTATTAAATCATAGTTTGTGTGTAAGGCCGAATACCGCCTCACAAACTGAAATCATTCATTTCTTCATTACCACCTATAAAGGTTGGTAATAATTATGGAAATAATATTTATATATTATATTTTTGATATTTATTATTTATTTATGGTTATATAATTATTATATAATATATACCTTCATATTTTCTATTTTTTGGGAATATGATAACGTCGTTCGTGTGTACGGCGGACTGTCGCCTCATAAAGTGATGTGATTCGTTCATGCTTTACATGGAAAGTATTAAGGATAGTTTTAATAAAAATATGTGATATATATGAAATAAATATTATACTTTAATTTTAATATATATATATATATCATTTAATTTTCTTTCTTTCAATACGATAATAAAATGGAAACAGTGTTCATGTGTACGTATGGCTTACTATCTCCATGAATGATGTATTTTATTTCCTATCACTAAATATTATGGAATATTATGAATACATAAATATATAATATATATGATATTTATATCATGTCTCATATTCTTAATATTATTAAATCATTATCAAATTAAGAGGAACAAAAGAAACAAGTCCAAACATACTCAAAAAAACAAGGCAATTAACACTCAAAACAATGAAAATAATAAATTATTATTAACAAAAGAATGATAATATGTTATAAAAGAATCATAAATGATATAATACATATTAATATGGTTATTTTATAAGTTAATAACATGTTTAAAGCCACTATACATGAGGTTAAATCATGTATGACCAAAAAGAAAGCATGAGGTAAGGGATTCCATCTCAATTTCATTTCATTAATGAATATTGTAATGTTATGCACCTAGTTTATTTTATTTGGTTTATATACTACATCATTGACATTTAATATAATTAATTATGAATTATTCATTTTATTTTGGGTTTAAATTTTAATTATTTCATTTAAGGGGATTTAAACTTAAAGTTACCAAGTGGTAATGAAATTTCATAACTCAATTCCCTTTCATTGGGTTATATTACTTCCTCATTATCATTAATATTCTATGATTTTGTGAATAATGAATTTTAATATATATTCATGTATTATTACTTGTTTTATGTGTATTTATAGTTGATATACCAAATCGATTAATTGATTAATTCTTACTTCAACATTATAATCATTTTAAGTGTTTATTTCACAATCTCATTCTAATCAATATTGTTTATTCTTGAAATTATATTAAAGGAAATTACATGATCATTGTTTAATAAACCATTTAATTTTATTCTCCTATAGTTATTTAACATCTTCTTCAAGTAATAGTACCATTTTTTCCACTCTTTGGTGTTTAAAATTATTGAGAAAATGTTTTAATAAAATCCAACTTCATTTATCTTTTTAATCAGAAATCTGTTTTCTTAAAAAACCATGTTTTGCAAAAATGTTTTCAAAAATGTTTTCTTTAACCTTTTCAAAAGTATTTATAAAAATAAATTTCTACCCATTTTTTCTTTTTATAAAAAAAATAAAAGGAATCCTATTATCTCCTTCCGAACAAGTCACTTTTCTAACCTTTTTACAATGAAAAATGAATGTTCCTTTTACCTTGTACATAATGTATGGAATTACTCACCATAATTTATTTGAAACTTCCTTTGTAATTTTACTGAGATATTTTTTTAAAAAAAATTATTTTCAAAGAAAAGTATTTTCAAAAAAATCAAAATGAAAAGGATATTTTCCTCAAGAATGTTTTTAAAAATATTTTTTATTTCATCAACGAAAATAACCCTTATTCTTACTCTAATGGGTATACATTGTATTGATACCATACTTATCCTTATTATGGATGTATTTTGATTATTTTGATCAAGGATAGTATTTATATTCACTTACTTAAATCATTTACGTAGTCATTAATTTACCCTGGAGTTATTTACTTTCCTATGATCATTAAACATTAAATTTACACTAAATATACACATTATTTAACATGGATATGATTATTTCATAAACTATATATAATTTTTACATATGTTTTTTACTTTGATATTTATTTGATTATTTAAGTAAATTTTGGTAAATCTATATTCTTTACTCAACACATAAATTTGATAAGGCACGTTGTTTATGAATTAAAATAATTATTCAATATATGAGAAATGCTTTGGACTAGTAAAACATTGGTTGGGGACTATTTAATGTAATACCCTAGATGCATTGGTAGTCTCATGAGATTAATTATTTGTCCAAATCAGATGGGTTTCTACCCAGTATGTTTTAAACCATCTTGTGAAAGGTCTTGAAGGTAAAGGTTCCATGTACTTGGGAAACATAGCGTCCAATATTAAAGCATTTCCTTCATTTAGAATTCATTTATTATTAAAATCCATGAGATTTTTTATGTGACATTATTTATGGATTAATTTCATTCTCAGTTAAAGGATTAAATGGAATGTGTTTCTGTTATTTACCATAACATGTTGATTATAATTTATCCAGATATTTATATGGCATGTGTGTTTAGTTGCCTACCTTTCCATGTTGATTATGATTATTGATTCATGCTAGATTCCATTATACTTAACCCTTACTGAGAATTTAAGTTTACCCTTGTTTTTTTCCTTACCCCAAGTTATGAAGAGGAATCCTTTAAATAAATTTTCAAGGATGTTGAGCATTTTATTTTGTTATGTATTAGGTTTAATTTTATATTCCCAATGTAAAATGGGTATCATGTATGTAATTTGGTTTTCTAAAAAACTAAACTATTTAGTCTTTTGGGATTTGAATCTTATATCAATGCCAATATAATAAAGTATATAACCGGCTCTGGGATACTAGGGTTAGGGTCGTTACATAAATAGTATATTCAAATTATCATTTTTTAGCTTCTAATATATTCTCCTCTCAGATATCTTTCAATTTCAAAATAATAATACATAGTGTGCTCAAGAAAACCGTAGAACTAACATTTCATCAATGGAAACATTATGTTATTATCTCCTCTCCACATATCTATAACTTTTGAATAATACCTTGATTATTGATATGTTATTATTGGTTTAGAACTTTTTCCCTTCAACTGTTTCTTTGTGTTCTTTAGGATTATAGACTTTTCCTTTGATGTTTCACTATTAAATCTAATACCATTTTTACCCATACCATTTAGACTTTGAGAACTGAGTATTTCTTAAAAATTTATTATTCCTTGTTTATCCCTTTCTTTAAAAAAATCATTTGAAAACTTATCAAACTAAAATATCTTCTTTGAACTATCTATTTTGATTTAAATTTCAACCTTGTTTCTTAAAGAAAAAACTTCTTATTCAAGAGTTTCAATAATCTTGACTTTATATTTGATTAATAAGTTAAGATCAATAATGATATTGATATATTCTTTAATATTTAATCTATAACTTATAGCTTCTTTATATTACACATAATTATTTTCATAATATTGTGTAACTTTTTCAAGACGACCAACTTCAGCTTCAAGTTCATAAACATAGTTTGACTAATTCTTCATAAAACCTCCAATTTTCTGGTTCTTCTTTATTTTTAAATCAATATCTTCAAGATCTCCTTCCAAATTCACTTTAAGTACTACAAATCTTTTGTATGGTTATCATATTCTTCTTCAATTTTTTATTTATCCACTAAATCCATCATAAAATCCTTTATATCTAAGATAAACTCAGTTCCAATGCCTTCAAATGGATCTTTTTTTATATAATTTTTTTTCTTGATAACAATCACCATCCGTTGAAACTTTTTTCTACTTGAATTCCCAAAAGTAAATTTTTTTCTAGATGAAAACTTATTTTTCTATTTTGGTGATAACATATAATCACCATCTTATTTATCAAACCTCTTTGGACATCTAGCAGTGATGTGACCTACCTTTCCAAAATAGAAATAAGATAAAGCTATTTTTCCCTAAAATATATCTTCTCTTATTTTAAATTTCTTTGCAATAAGTGACAAGAAATCATCACTTAAATCATCCTGATTTACAATTTCTTGAAATTATTGGTTCTCAAAAAAATCAATGAAATCTCTTTAGATTAATGTTTTAAAGGGTTGTCTATTTTCTCCCCTATTTCATAGGAAACTATTGTATTATTATAAAAATCACTTTTTTAATGATATCAAATCATGTTCCTTATGATTATAATGTATTCTATGTTTTATGATAGAAGTATCTCATTTGTTAAAAATATACTAAGTACTAGATAAACCATGCATTACACTGGATTGGTCGTATGAAAAAATAATCAATCATATGAATAATTGGAGTGACCATGTAAACGAATTAAGTGACCATAATGAAATTTCTCTAAGTATGATATTGAACTTATGTTGATGCCAAAAGTTTGTGCAAAAAATTATCAACTATGAGGAATATATATGAAAATTTTCTATGTTGTGGAACAACTACACTAATAAAATTAATAATCATAGATGATTGACTACATGTAATAGTCAAGTGACCTCAAGAATACATTCTACTAATCATATTGAAAATCAACCATGGAAAATCAAACCCATGAGTATTTCAACAAACTGTGTTAGTTAGAGTCAAAATTTCACTAATTGTTGAATCAAGATCATGATAACATTTAATTGATCATGCACATCCAATCGACTTCATACCGAGTTTAATCAATGCCAATTGATGTGGCTCTAAAAACACATAGTTTTGCCACATCTTTTTGTTATGTTTTTAATAAATTAATTAATAATTTTACACCTTTTGAAAAATAATTGCACTTTTGTATTTTTATAAATAAATTTATTAATTAATCAATTTTTATAAATAATATTGTATTTTTTAGCCTTTATAAAACAATTTTTGTGTTTTACTTATCTTAATAATTTAATTTTGTTTTAATTTTTTAATATTATTTATCTAATAATAGTATTTTTTATATTAATTAATCAATTAATCATTATATTTAAAATTAATTAACTTATTCATTAATTTAATAATATATCTTTCAATTTAGATCAATTAAAATAAATTATTATTTTTAACTTGGTAAGTCTTTAGTATAAATTTATGATTTAAGTTTTAATTTGAAAAAATAATGTGTTTTTTATTTTAAGTCCTCATTTAGTTAACTAATTAATTAATTTAGTTTTATTTTAATTATTTAATTTCCTTAATGATTTAATTTAATGTGTGTAGTTTAAAATTTTAAGACACCTCTCTTCTATCATCGGTAGCACTCTTGCTACCAACGCTTCCACACTTTTTCGGTCTCACCAATAGTTTCTTGTCTCACCGATACTACATTTTTTCACCGTTAGTGACTCATTAAGTCACCAATGCATATCATATCACTCACCTTTTCCTATTCCTTTTATCAATTTATTTATATTTAATTAATTAATTTTTTAATTCCAACCTTAATCTACTACTTTTGTAAATTTATCATTAACTAATTTTATTAATTAATTTGATTGCAATTAATTGTTTAATTATGTAACATTGATTGATTATTTTTTTAATCCACCTTCTTTGTATTTAATTTACTTTAATTAGTTTTAGTTTTATTTTTATTTTTTTAATTTTATGTTTTTAATTTAGTTAATAAATTAATTATTTTAATTAATTTAAGTAAATCTAGTTTCATTTTATTTCATGTTTTAAATTAATCAGTTAATTAAACAAATTAATTAACTTAAGTTTTAATTTACACTTTTGTTATAAATTTCTTGCCTCTTGGACAGTAGTAACTATTTCACCGACAGCCCGTCCATTTTCATATATCTCACCGACAGTTTTACACCCTATTAGTATTCATTGATGGGAAGTTTGGATTTGGGTTTGCAATAGGTGGCGATGGTGTGACGAAATATCTACTGTGCGCTCCTCCGCTAGGCTAAGCCGACCCCCTGGTTCCGCACTCCCTTAGGCCACCACCCAACGCGGTCTTCCCTATTGTGCGCTCCTCCGCTAGGCTAAGCCGACCGTCTCCTCATTGTGGGCTCACATCTCCTCTGTCTGAGTCGTGTCGTGAATCCGAGTCGAGAGGTGTTGAAGGAGAAGAACTGCCAGACCATAGAGAAGCCTGTATCGTGGCTCCTTCATGTGGAAAAACCAAGCACCCTCACCCCCTGCGCGTGGAAGAAGAAAGGGGTGGGGGAGAATAAAAAATATTAAAAAATTATAATAATCAACATAATAAAATTAATTAATTAATTAACAATAATAAATAATTTAACCAATGTTATTGAATTAAATAAAATCAAACTAATTTAATACTTAAATAAATAATAAATAATAATAATAAAATATTAATTTAAAAATAAAATTAAATTGTTAATTTAAAATAATTGTTTATAAATTTAATAACTTTAATAATTAAAGGTCTAGTATTTATAATTTAACTTTGTAAATAAAATAATTATAATAATTAAATTAAAAAATAAAGTAATTAATTCAAAATAAATTAATAATAATTTAATTTAAAAATATAATAAAGATATAATAACTAATAATATTAATTTAGTAATTTAATCAAATAAAAATTAAATCTAAATAATTTAATCTAATTATAAATTATTAATTTAATAAATAAATTAATAACTTTTATAAATAATAAAATAATTATAGATAATAACCTATAGAACAACATTAATAAAGTAAATAAAATAATCAAATAAAATACCTTTTAATTAATAACAAATTATTATAAAATAATAATTTAACATTTTTAAGTAAATATTTTGATTTTTATTATTACATCTCAATTTTTTTACGATCCTCTATTTTAAACTTGCATATACATACAGGTTCCCTAAGTTATCTAGGTACATTCCAATTACCAGAGAGTGGTTAGTTACAAGGGATAATATAAAACATCGTGTGATGTTTGGAAAAAGCATACGTGTGCGGTGCGGAAGTGAACCACCAACTTATGTCGGAGGAAGGCGGTAGTGAAAAGCCACATATGACAGCAGATAAAGAAACAGATAAAACAAAGCAGCAAAGAACTCAAACGGCAGAGACATATGAGGAATTTCCAACTCATTCACTTACGATTCATCTCACAGAGTAAGAAAGAGAGCAGTCTGAAGGAGTACTTCTTGGAGAACCTTGGAGAACCTTAGAGAGCCACTTCTTAGAGATCCATAACAAGAAGTGTAGCACCATTATAGTGCGTAGGGGATTTCTTTCTCTCCTCTCTTTCTTCTTCATTTCATATATTGTAACTGAATGTTTTCATTTTCATCAATGAACATGATAGTTAGCTAAATATTTTGAGTTTGGTTAAAGGTCATTTTGTTTATCTTTTTCAACCTTTTCACTTTTTCATTTAATGTATTCCGAATTGATTAGAAATATCAAATCTGAATTCATTCAATCGCATTGTGTCACTTGACTTTAATTTTGAAATACACAATCATTCGGTGAGTTTAATCATTGATTCATTTCTTAAATATTTCAATTTCAAAAGAAAACTTTAGAACATATGGTGAGTTTTTTCTGTTGTTCTTTTCAAATATAAATTTTGTAGTTTAATCTTTCTTGGAGTGGAAAACTCTAAGATTGGTGACACTGTGTGATTTAACACTTTTCGGGGGAGATAAATCATCATTTTCAGTGGCTATGTTTGCAATCATTTACATGAAAAGAAATTATTTAGACACATAGGACAGTTTTTCCCAAGGATTTTCATAATTTTATATTCATCTATCAGTATCTATTGTTTTCATTGCTTGTTGTTTCTCCATTTTACTTCTTGTTCCATTGTATTTAGAAAAAAATATTAAAAAATCTATTTCATCATAGCCTTATAAAAACACACACAAAAATAATATAAAATGTAAAAAAATAGAAATTTCACCCCATTGCTGACAACATTAGGGTTGTTTTGAAAAGTTTTAGAAGAAAATGGGTAGTTCCACCTTCCATGTTGTTTTGACCCTACTTGCCAATAAACTGTAGTTAGTAGGAAACATAAATAATTAAAAATTTTCTGGCTTCAATGAAAATTGGGTCAAGTTTTTTGCGGTGTTGTCAAGGAAGGATTCATGTGACCATTTATTTCTAAAAAAATCAAAAAAAAACAAATAAAAAACACCGAAAAAAAATTAAAAAAATTGAAAATTGTGTTTAAAAAAAATCTATTTGATTTACAGTCTATTTTTTACCCATTGTTACTACATTTTTGTCGTTACTTATCTGTTACTATTGTTCTTGTACTTCTATTCTGCTATTACTTGTGCTTAAATTCATTTTTTATCACACTTTTCATGAGCACTAGATCTACCATTAATAGATCAGATCCCTTGAACCTTGAAATAGATAGAAATCTTACTACTCTTAAGAAGAAGAACATAAATGAAATTGAAAATCTAGATGATAGAGTTCTAGCTAATAACTTTTAAAGTTTTCAACCTAAACACAATGATAAAGTAAAAAAGGCCTAGGGTGAGAGAATTCCTTCTACCCTCTATTTCTAGCAACCCATACTATATTAGGCTCTCACTTAGGTCCAGGAATTATAAAATAAAGTAGTCTATATTGATTAATATTTCTATATTCAATGGAATTCCTAATGAAGACTCTCTTTCCTTCCTTAAATCTTTCTATTATAGCGTTCATCAGCTGCTACTTAAGGGTATTACTGAGGAAGAGCTCAAACTGAGAGTTTTCTCCTTCTTCCTCAAGGGAAATTCTTGGACCTAGTTTCAATAGTTAAAGGATGAGATCTTTATCACCTTTTATCAAGTTTAAAATGCTTTCATAATGAAGTTATATCCTAAGAGGTTGAGATTTGAGATTAGGAACAAGAACATTGGATTCCTTCAAGATGAGGGAGAACTATTTCATAAATCCTAGGACAGGTTTAAAGGACTTATTAGGTATTGTCCTAAACACTAGTGAACACCCCAATTCCTCATGGATACCTTCTATAACAACATCACCCCTTACCACCAAACCTTGGTGGACCAATCTACTGGAGGGGACTTTAGTGATAGGACAACTGAGGAGCTTAAAAAAATCTTCAACACTTTACCTCAAAACTCCTAGCACAAATGCTCTATAATGAGAACCATTGTTAGGAAGGAACCCATTCCTACCCCTCAAGTTGAATCCAAATTAGTTAGCTTCTTCAATGAGGATATTCACACCACCCTTAGAGATAAGTATCACCATTATGGCATGTATGTCCATTCACAGACTTACTATCCAAACTTTGATTTGACTATCCAGCCTCTTGAGAATGAAAACTTTGCTGGCTATAGCCCTAGGATATATCCTAGGGAAGATAATATCTCAAACTCCTACAATCATGGGTATAGGAACCACCTGAACCTATCTTGGAGGGATCAAGGAGTCATTCGACCTGCTGCCCCTCCTGGATTCTAGTAACCTCCTAGGTAGCAATTCTAACCCCAACATCAACCTAAGGCTAAGTCTTCCAATTATAAGGATAAGGTGAAAGATATGTTTCATCAATTAATAGAGAGTTTTGATGAACAAAAGACCAAAAATAATTATGATAAAAATAAAATGGATACAAGAATAAAGAGCATGTAAATTCAAATGGGGCGGTTGGATAGGGATGCTAGTAATAGATAAAAATATAGGTTTCCCAGTACCACTGAATTAAACCCAAGAGAGAATGATATGGATGTAGTAACTATAAGTTGGATTAACACTCAATATGAACCTAAAAAGATTATGAAAATTCCCAAAATGAAAAACTATATGAATTTGGAAACAAAATTCTTCTCTGTACACAATGTGGAAGTCAACATAAAAGTGTAGAAAATGATCAAAATATGAATTTCTCACCTGGAACTCAAGTTGAAAATTATTTTGAAAATTAAAATAATAAAGGAAAATAAAATTATGCTGAAGAGGTTATAGATATTCCTACTGTCTTAATAAAATTTTCCCCACCCATCCCTTTCCCAAAGAAATTGAAACATCAAAGTAACACTAAAGCTGAACTTCCTCAATTCCTTGGGATTCTTACTAAGCTCCAAGTGAGTATCCCTTTCATTAAAGCTTTATTTTAAATATCACCTTACTTAAAATATATTAAGAAAATTGTTTCAAACAAAAATTGTCTAGAATAATTTTCTACCTACAGCCTCACTAAAGAGTGCAGTGTTGTTCTGTAAAAGAAAATCCCACCTAAACTTGAAGATCCTGGTAGCTTTGTCATACCCTATACCTTATAAAATTCTAGTCAACTAAACTATCTTTGTGAGTTAGGTGATATTATTAATCTACTCTCACACTCATTGTTCCAATAGTTGAGATTGGGTGATTTTCAACCCACCATAGTCATACTACAGTTGGTTGATCATTCATTCACTACTCTTTTGGGGAGGGTAGACAACTTGCTAGTAGGAGTTGGGAAGCTTTTTCTGTCTTCTTATTTCTTAGTCCTTGATATGGACTGTGACCAAGAGGTTCCCATCATTCTGGGTAGGCCCTTCTTGGCCACTGGTGGAGCAGTAATTTATGTGTATAAGGGTCAGCTTATCTACAAAATTGGAGAACAATAATATGAGTTTAATGTCTTTAAAAATGTCAAAGGACCAACATTCCCTGAAAATTGTTCAAAAATATAGTCCTTAGAAGTTGAAAATTCAATTGAAAAACTTGAAAAATCTAAAAAAAGATCAATTTCTGAAGAAAAAAATTTGGAAGCTGAAAATCACTTTTCATATTCTGATTAATCCACTCAAACTTAAAATATGGAAAATTTTCTATAACTGGATAACTATCTAATTCCTACTTCTATTGTAGTTGTTCCATATACTTTTGAGATTAAATACTTCTCTAGTGATCTTGAAGTTGTTTCTTCTATTGATAATCATTCTAAAAATTTTGATAAAGTATAGGGAGATCTTATTGAACAATTTGATGGTTCTGATTTATTTAATTTTGAAAATTCTGAACTGGAATGCTTTGAGAGTGAGTTGTCCACTTTGGACAGCAGTGAAGAAAATCTTAATCTTGGTCAAGAAATTGAAAACCTTTTATATTTTAAAACACCTTACAAGAAATATGTCGAATACCTTGAACCTCCTAGGCCCAAGATCCTTCCTTTATGTGAAAAACCACCCATTCTTGAACTGAAACCACTTCCTGCGCATCTAAAATATTCATTTTTGGGTGAGAATTCCACACTGCCTAGTATTATTTATGCTAAGTTAAAGGATAACCAAGAGGAAATATTTTTAAGTATGTTTAAAAAATCAAGTATGCCATAGGATAGACCATAACTGATATTAAGGGTATTATTCTGTCATTCTGCATGCATAAGATTCCTATGGAGCTAGATCATAATCCTTGGTTAGAGTGTCAAAGAAGATTAAATCCTAACATTAAAAAGTTGTGAGAGAGGAATTAATTAAACTGTTAGATATTAGAATAATTTACCCTATCTCTAATAGCACTTGGTTCAATCCGATCCAAGTAGTTTTTAAAAAGGGAGGTCTCACTATTCTCAAAAATGAAAATAATGAATAAATTCAAGTTATAAAAGACACAAAATGGAGAGTATATATAGACTATATAAAGATTAATTCATCCACTAGGAAGGACCATTTTTCTATTCCCTTCCTTGATCAAATGCTTGAGAGGTTTGGTGGAAATGAATTTTTATATTTTCTAGATGGGTATTCTGGTTACAACTAGATTCTTGTTGCTCCATAGGATCTGAAGAAAACTACTTTCACATGCCCCTTTGGGAAATTTTTCTATCTAAGGATGCCATTTGGGTTGTTTGGAGCTCCTGCTACCTTTTAAAGGTCTATGATGGCTATTTTATCTCATATTATTGAGAGGATCATTGAGGTGTTCATGGATGACTTCTCCATTGTGGGTAATACTTTTGATACTTATTTAGAAAATTTAGAGTTAGTTTTAGAGAGATTCATAGAGACCAACCTAGTTCTTAACTGGGAAAAATGTTAATTTATGGTCACTAAAGGTATTGTGTTAGGACATAAGTGTCCAAGAGGGTTTTGGAGGTTTACACTGCTAAAATTAAAGTAATTAAAAAAACCCCACCTCCTGAAAATGTTAATGGTGTTATAAGTTTCTTAGGGTATTCTAGTTTCTATCAAAGGTTTATAAAATAATTTTCAAAAAACCTTAATCCATTGTGTTCTTTGCTTGTCAAGGATGAACCATTCAAATTTGATGAGAACTATCTAAATTCAATTAATCTTATTAAATAAAAACTCACTTCATCACCTATCATTACTATGCCTGATTGGAAACACTCTTTTGAACTAATGTGTGATGCTTGTGATATGGTTGTTGTTTCTTTCTTAGGAAATAGGAGAGATAAGAAGTATCATGTGCTTTACTATGCTAGTAGACTACTAGATGAGGCTCAAAGGAATTACACCACTACTAAAAATGAGTTGTTAACTGTTTTTTTTTTCTCTTGAGAAGTTTAGGCAGTACCTTCTAGGCTCAAAAGTTATCATATTCACTTATCATTTTGCCTTGAATTACTTATTGTCTAAAAAATAAACTAAACCCATGCTTATTATATGGATTCTATTGTTGAAGTAATTTGACTTAAAAATTAGAGATAAGAAGAGAGATAAAAAACTAGTTGTGGATCACTTATCTATGATTACTCACACTCATTTTGAAGATCCAAGGGGTATAAATTCTTCCTTTACTGATGAGAAATTACTCACTATCTCTATTAGGCAGTCTGAATAGTTTTTAAACTTTTCCAATTTTCTGGTAGTGGGAGTTCTTCCTAAGGACTTGTCTAATAACCAGAGAAAAAAATCATCTCTGAACTTAAGTATTACCTTTGGGATGATCCATTTTTGTTTAGAAGATGTTATAATGGTATTCTTAGATGTTTTGTACTGGAGGAAGAGATGTTACCTATTATAGAGAGTTGTCACTCCTCACCTTGGGGAGGTCACCATGGTGGTAAAAGGATAGCACAAAAATTTATTCAATTTATTTTTTGTTATCCCACCCTATTCAAAGATCCTAGGAGCTTTATAGTTGGTTGTGATAGATGAAAAAGGTTAGGAAATGTTGGTAGGAAACAGGAGTTACCCCAAAAGGGTATTCTGGAAGTTGAAATTTTTTATGTATAGAGTCTAGATTTCATGGGTCCATTTCTATCATCTCATGGGAATGAGTATATCCTAGTTATTATTGATTATGTTTCTAAATGGGTTGAGGTGGTAGATCTTCCAAATAATCAAGCCAACGGTGTTATTAAACTTGTTAAAAAGAATATATTTTCATGATTTGGAGTACCCAAAGCCTTCATCAATGATAATGGAACAAATTTTAAAAATTAAAAGTTCAAGGATTTGATGGAAAAGTATGGATGCACCTCTAAAACCAGTACTTCTTACCATCCACAATCTATTAGATAGGTATAGATTTCTAATAGGGAGATGAAACAAATTTTAGAGAAAACTATCTCAAATTATTGTAAAGACCGGTATCTTAAACTATATGAAGCTTTATGGGCATATATAATAGCTTTTAAGACCCCAATAGGTATGTCTCCATATAGGCATTTGTTTGGGAAATGTTTTCATTTTCCTGTGGAGTTGCAGCACAAGTCTTATTGGGAAGTTAAGGCTCTAAACATTGATTTTAAGAGTGATGGTGAGAGAAATATTCTTGAGTTGATTGAGTTAGATTAGATAAAGAGAGACTCCTATGAAAAATCTAGTATATACAAAGAGAGGTCCAAAGTATTTCATGATTCTATCATTCAAAACAAAGAGTTCAAACTTGGATAGAAGGTCCTCCTCTTTAATTAAATGCTTAATCTCTTTCTTGGAAAATTAAAGTCCAAATGTTCTGGACCCTTTAATGTAGTTAGAGTACTTAATAATGGAGTTTTAGAGATATTAGGTGAAGAGAATAAACTTATTTTGGTTAATGGTAAAAGAGTCAAACTCTATTTTGAAGGATAGCCAAAGGGCATGGCTGCCTTCACTATTCTTGATAACTGATCTTGAATAAAGTCTAACTGAAGACTTAAAATTTAGTTGTTTCATGGGAGTCAACCCATGGTTTTTTTATTTTTACTTTTGTCATGTTTTTTATTTAGAATAAAGTTTTTCTTTCTTGATTTTTTTTTTCTACTGTTATTTGTTCTTGCTCATGGTTCTTGTTTTCTAAGTCATAATGATGTTACTAGTGTCATTAAAGATTGTAATTACCATACTAAAGCATAAATGAAAAACTTTAATTCAGGGAAGTACTTTACTCTTGTTTTCTATATTCATTTTTCTGCTCTAGTTTACTTTTTAAAATTCACTGTTAAGTCACAATTTCACTCTTGTCGGTGATTCATTGACTCACTGATGTACCTGAGCCACCGACTCACTAATGTCAGTGAATCACTAGTGGCAATGTTGGTGATTGAATTAATGCTACTAAAAAATTCTTCTTGTACTGGGAAGAAATTTTGTTGCATGTTTTGTTATGACTAAAAAATTATACTACATGCTTTTCTATTTGTTGAAAATGTATTCTTTGTATTTTTCTTCTTATTAAAATTCATTACTGCTTGTGATGATATGATTCTATTAAAAATACTTCATGTACCTCTTTGTTGAAAATTGAAATTCATTGATATTAAAACCACTTCACTGTAGAAAACAAAGTGGGGTATATGTAGGCTGAAAATTTGTTTTATTGTGTTTTACTTGTTTCTTTAGGGTGTTTTAGCATGAATATTCATGCTCAACTAAAAATATTATTGAATAAATTCTTAAACTACTAAACCTTATTAATTGTGAACCCATATGTTTCACATGAAACTTTTTAAACTATAATTGAAATTTCCTTTCACTAACTTAATTGATAATGCATGTATTTGGTTAATGTACCTACTGTAAAGTAATATTATTATTCCAAACAATTTTCTTCTGATATTCACTAAAACCCTTAAAATATGTAATAAATCTACTTAATTTAAAATATTCTTTTAACTTTAAAAGTCTAATTGTTCTTCTCTACATTATAATTCAACTTTGGGGAAAAATTTGGGTTTTAAGTGTGGGGGAGGGGGTCAAATAATGTTAAGATAAACATTTCTTTAATGGAAGCCCATCAATTATCACTACTCTTCAAAATTTTTGTTAAAAAATGGGTAAAATTTTCAAAATTATTTCTCAAATTATGGAACTTTAGGCTTCAAATTGTACTCAAATGAGTCTTACTTAAGGATGATAGTTATTGGCAGTCAATAGTTTCCTTAAATCTGAAACTTAAGTGGTTGTATGATTTCTTAGTGAATATATGTAGTAATGTTATGAATATTTGGTTTAAGAACTATATTTAAGAGTGATATAGGATAATAGTTTGTGTAATTGAGATCATAGCTTCCGAAACTGTATGTTTGAAGTCAATCCTAGGGGTTTCACTTTATTTTTAATTTAAAATAATAATAACCATGTTGATCCAGTTTGAATGGGTTTCATATAGATCTTTTGAAACTAGAGTAAAATAGGACTTTGGGAACCCATAGTGAATCACTGAGACCCTGGGGGTTGGGTGCATTTCTATTTACTAAAATACCTCTATACACTTTGAATAAGTGCATATTCACGGTGCTCATCACATTTTACAAGGCTTGGAAAAAATAAAACTAAAGTTTCTAGCATCAAAAATGTGTTCATTAAGGTGAGGGGAATAATTAATTCTAGATGAAGAAGGAGAAAATTGGTTTCAATGTAAATCATTTAGGTTGTATCAATAACGTGATTCAAAAAAATATTATTTATTTTGGAACCTATGAGTGAGTCAAATTATAAAGTTACTCTAGTTAATTTTTTAATTCCACTACTTTTTAACTTGTTATACATCTTGAATTTAGGAATTAAATTTGATTTTAAGTAATTCATTAAGTAGTTTCATAAATGAGGAAGGACATCCTCATTGGTATATGATTCACTTATTTCTTGATTATTAGTAATAGTTATCCTAGTAAAGACATATTTTGAAATTTTCTTATCAAAATCCTATTACTCAGTTTTGAGGTCCTCTGTTTTGAAATTGATCAACATGTTATATTTTGAACTGATTATTAAAAAAACACACACTTTTATTTTTCAAATCTAATAAAACATGTAATTGTTTGAGGAAAAATAATGTTTAAGTGTGGGGGAATTTGATGTAGCTCTAAAAACACATATTTTTTTCATATATTTTGTTAATTTTTTAATAAATAAATTAATAATTTTACAATTTTTGATAAATAATTTCACTTCTGTATTTTTATAAATAAATTTATTAATTAATCAATTTTTGTAAATAATATTGTATCTTTTTATCCTTTATATAACACTTTTTTGTTTTACTTATCTTAATAATATAATTTCATTTTAAGTTTTTAATTTACTTTTTCTAATAATAGTATTTTTTTGTGTTCATTTTATATTAATTAATCAATTAATCATTATATTTACAATTAATTAACTTATTCATTAATTTAATAATATATCTTTCAATTTAGATCAATTAAAATAAATTATTTTTTTAACTTAGTTAGTCATTAGTATACATTTAGAATTTAAGTTTTAACTTGAAAAAATAATGTGTTTTTAATTTTAAGTCCTCATTAAGTTAACAAATTAATTAATTTAGTTTTTTTCTTTAATTTAATTAATGATTTAATTTCATGTATGTAGTTTAAAATTTTAAGACACCTCTCTTCTGTCGTCGGTAGCACTCTTGCTACCAATACTTCCACACTCTGCTGGTCTCACTAACAGTTTCTTATCTCACCGATACAGCATTTTTCCATTGTCGGTGACTCATTAAGTCACTGATGCATATCATCTCACTCAACTTTTCCTATTCATTTTTATCAATTCATTTCTATTTAATTAATTAATTTTTTAATTTAAACCTTAATCTGTTACTTTTGTAAATTATCATTAACTAATTTTATTTATTAATTTGATTGAAATTAATTATTTAATTCTATAACATTGATTGATTTTTTTTAATCCAGCTTATTTTTATTTAGTTGACTCTAATTAATTTTAGTTTAAGTTTTATTTTTTAAAATTTTAAGTTTTTAATTTAGTTAATCAATTAATTATTTTAATAATTTTAAGTAAATCTAGTTTCATTTTATTTTATGTTTTTAATTAATCAGTTAATTAAAAAATTAATTAACTTAAGTTTTAATTTACGTTTTTTTTATAAATTTCTTCCCTCTTCAATAGTAGTACCTATTTTCACTGTCAGTGAGATGTCTCACCAACAGCACATCCATTTGCATCTGTCTCAGCAATAGTTGTACACCTTGTTAGTCTCACGAAATCAATATTTCTTTAACATTGTCAGTCTCACTGATAGGTGCTCCTCTCATCGGTATCTCAACATCACACCAACACACCACTCCTCTTTTCCTACTATCAGTCTCACTGACGCAACACTTCCACTCTTTAGACCACGACTCACCAACAGTAAATATTTCGTCACACCGTCACTGCCTGCTGCAACCCCAAATCCATCCTTCTCATCAGTGACTCTGTGTCTCACCATTCATACATCTCTTCCCCATCCCACCATTCGAACCAACAACATCACTAAAATTTCACTCTAAAAACACCAAAATACCAATGAAATTTCACAACAACAATAAGAAATTGAACCAGCAGTATCTTAAATTAGTCCAAACCCTAATTTGAAGATCAAACCTAAAATTGAACCAGGACAACCCTAGCCAGACCTGGTTTCCAACCTCACCTCGCGTTGTTGACCAAGTGCGAGCTGCGACCCCCTAGTTTCGCACTCCCTCAGGCCACCACCAGGTGGTGGCCTGCCCTACTGTGTGCTCCTCCACCAGGCAATGTCGACCATCCCCTTACCACGGTCTCATATCTTCTCTGTCTGAGTCGTGCTGCAAATCTGAGTTGGGAGATGTTGAAGGAGAAGAACCGTCAGAACATGGAGGAGCTTTTACCACAACTCCTTAATGTGGAAAAACAAGGCACCCCCACCCCCTGTGCATGGAAGAAGAAAGGAGGTGGGGGAGAATAAAAAAATATTAAAGAATTATAATAATCAACTTAATAAAATAAATTATAATAATAATCAATAAATTAACAAATGATATTAAATTAAATAAAATTGAACTAATTTACTAATTAAATAAATAATAAAATTTTAATTTTAAAGTAAAATAAAACTGTTAATTTAAAATATTGTTTATAAATTTAATAACTTTAATAATTAAATATATAGTATTTATAATTTAACTTTTTAAATAAAATAATTCTAATAATTAAATTAACTAAATAAAGTAATGAATTCAAACTAAATTAATAATAATTTAATTTAAAAATATAATAAAGATATAATAACTAATAATATTAATTTAATAATTTAATCAAATAAACATTAAATCTAAATAATCTAATTTAATTCTAAATTATTAACTTAATAAATAAATTAATAATTTTTATAAATAATAAAATAATTATAGATAATAACATATATAACAAAATTAATAAAGTAAATAAAATAATCAAATAAAATATCTATTAATTAATAAAAAATTATTATAAAATAATAATTTAACATTTTTAAGTAAATATTTTGATTTTTCTTATTACATCTCAATTTTTTTTATGATCCTCTATTTTAAACTTGCAAATACATACAGGTTCCCTAAGTACGTTTAGGTATATTCCATTTTCCAAGGAGTAGTTAGTTACATAGGAGAAGCTAAAATGACGTGTGATTCTTGGAAAAAGCGCATGTGTGCGGTGTAGAAGTGAACCACCAACTTATATTGTTGGAAGGAAATGGTGACAAGAAACATATGATAGTAGATGATGGAGCAGATAAAACAAAGTAGTTTAGAACTCAAACATCAGAGACTTACGAGTCATTCACAACTCATTCACTTACAATTCATCTCACAGAGCAAGAATGAGAGCAGTCTGGAGGAGCACTTACTGGAGAACCTTGGAGAGCCACTTCTTGGAGATCCAGAACAAGCAGTGTAGCACCATTATAGTGCGTAGGGGAGTTCTTTCTATCCTATGCTTCTTCTCCATTCCATATATTGTAATTGAATGTTTTCATTTTCATCAATGAACATGATAGATAAATATTTTGAGTATGGGGAATGGTCAGTTCTACTGGTTATATTTTTCTACCTTTTCACTTTTGCATTTAATGTATTCAAAATTGATCGGTGAGATCATATCTGAATTCATTCAATCGCATCATTCCACTTGATTTAAATTTTTAAATCCACGATTATTCGGTGAGTTTGATCGTGGATACATTTCCTAAAGCTTTCAATTTCAAAAGAAAACTTTAGAACATATGGTGAGTTTGTTCTATTGTTCTTTTCAAACATAAATTTTTAGTTTAATCTTTATTAGAGTGGAGAACTCCAAGATTGGTGAAATTATATGATTTATATTCTAGAGAGGGAGATAAATCAACATTTTAAGTGGATATGTTTGTAATAATTTACATGAAAATGAATTCTTTAGACCAATAAGAGAGTTTTTTCCTAGTCTTTACATAATTGTTTGTTTATCTATCAGCATCTATTGTTTCCATTGCTTGATGTTTCTTCATTTTACATCCTGTTTCATTATAACTTAGAATAAAATATTTAAAAAAATATTTTTCATTACTGCCTTATAAAAACACACAAAAAATAATATTAAAAGTAAAAAAATAGAAATTTTACCCCACTTCTAACAATAGTGGGGTTTTTTTTTGTTGAAAAAATTAGAAGAAAATTGGTAGTTCCACCTTCCCTGTGGGTTCGACCCTACTTACCACTAAACTGTAGTTAGTAAGAAACATAAATAATTAAATTTTTATTGACTTCAATGATGGTTGGGTCACTAATCCTACCAGTATAAGGGTAAATCTACCACCTCAAGGGAGTGTTCACTAACCATGAGTATCAAATTTTATTATGTCTAAGTAAAAATTTTCCAAAAACTATTTTTGGTATTTAATGAGACCTTTTAGAGTATTTGAGATTTTTTAGATGTAAGATGATTATGTTTAAATGGTTACTTGGAAAATAAACATCTAAAAATCTAAAGAATCCATTCATGTGTTTGGAGTGGTTACTTTTAGTGATCTTTATGCTTATATTCTACTCCACTTAGACACTCTATATTTTAGAAATTATTGAAAAATATAAAATAAAAAACTACTAACTATAAATCTCACTCCTAATATTATCAGATGATCATTTAGGGAATAGAACCTTTATTATCAACCAAATTCAATCAAAGATTTAAATTCATCAAATTTATCACCACTCTTAGCTCTCTATTTTTTCATTTTGAGTTATGTTTGTGTTTCCTATAAATTTACATGCCACTTATCTTATACTATAAAGATGAGTACTCTGATACTCATTCTTTCATTTATTTACATTTTGTATCCCATGTATAAGTTTAGAATATTCTTAGTATAGCCTAGACTAAATTGTGTACATGTATCTGTATAGAACACGATCCAAGTTATGGATAAATTTATTATTTTAATAAATGTGCTTGGTAATGGATAATTGTCAAGTGGTGGTGATTAGTTTCTGGCTTGTAACTAAACCCCTTATTTTAATTCCACCATGTAATTTTGGTTTCTCTTTCATACATGTTTTAAATTTACTCAAAAATTATTTTATTACTTCTAATTTTCAATCATTGATTTATAAAATTGTGTTTTCAAAAACTTTTTTTCATATTTTACATCTTTAAGTGATATATATAATTTGTTTGGTGTGAGTAAAATTATTTCAAAAGTTTAAGTTTTTTTAATTATTTTAACTTGGGTATTGATCATACCTTTTAGAAACTATTTTAAAGTACCAAATTATAAATACCTATTGTATTTATAAACTAGAGAAGTTTTTAAATTGGGGGGGTTTAAATTTATAATTTTAAAAATAGAAATTTTTATATTGGAAGTTCAATTCAACCCCTCCCCCACCATTGATCATTACACTAGGACTAATATTTGATATCAGATTATATTTTTATCATGCTCTCTATTTTTACTATCTTCATTTACATTTGACCTTGATCAAGTCCTAAAGTAACTATCTTTACTTTATATTTATTTACTTTATTATTATAGATTCTAGAGTTGAAGTTCTTTCAAACAATCTAACTATTTATTTTAATGGTCAAAACTATGATCAATGGAAAATAAACATGAAAATATATCTTGAGAGAGTGGGATTTGATATCTATGGTACTATCGAAGTCATATGTAAAAAATTCAAAATACCTTGAAAATTATGTAGTGATGAAACTAAGTTTTCTTATGATATTAATTTCAAAGAAATAAATTCTTTATTTTGTTATTTATGTGAAGAGGAATTTAGTAGAATATCTTCATGTGATAATTCTTACTAGATCTGTGATACTTTAGTTATATCACATGAAGGATAATAAAGTTGATATATATGAGTTATGGCCTAATTATCTAAATCTCTAAACCTGAAAAGATCCTCGAAGTGAATTAAATTCAAATTATTGACTTAACTCAAGATTATTTAATGTTTAAGGATGGGGTATTCTAGTTGGTATCAGAAGTCGGTTTAGACAACTTTAGGAATTAGGAGTTTTGGTTAAACATGTGGTAACAATATATGTCTATTATTTTGGTTAAATCCTTGTTATACAACTTTTTCAGATCAAGGAAAGTTGGTTATAAATAGAAGGGGAAGGATCTCAAACAACATTCTTATCTCTTCTTGATGAATTTCTTACAAATTCATGTCCAGATGATTCTGAAACTTTTTCTAACATACAACTCACTTTCAAGAAATTGTTTGAGATATCAAACTCTTTCACTATACTTCGATACCGTCGTGTATCATGGGTCGTTTTTAATAAAATTTTATTTTCTCAATATTATCATAATTTAAAAAAGGTAAATATTATCAAGGAATTTTTTGATATTTTACCTTATCACAAGATTATGAATCATATCATGATTTTGAAAAATCTTCTAAACAAGGAGACCCTTGCGCAACCTATTTATAATTTTTTTAAAATACAGTCTTTCATCACATACCTATGGTATTTTAAAAGGAAAATTGATTGAAAGTTTCAACTCAAACTCAGTTTGAATGTTTTATAAAAATAAAGTCTTATCTGATGTTTTGAAATTATATGTCATACAAGATTATTTTCCAAAACTATTTCTCTATAAACACCCATACAATCCATGTTGTACAAGGTGTATTTGGACAAAGGAAGCAATTGATTTTGAAGAATATCTAAATCATTATTGCAATTCATGGACCTTCTATCAACATAACTAAAATGAAGATAAAACCATGTGGACACCATGATCAAGGTACGATGTTCTTTCTTTTGGGAATAGTTTTATTAAATGTTTTGTAGGTGAAAAAAAATGTCAATATATATAAGACTTCATGAATTAAGATGTTGAGTTATTTATGAGTAGGGATGAAAATGAGAGTTATAAGACAAAATTTAAGGTTAAAACATGTTATGGTCATTTTTGAGTTTTATAAAAAGGGAAAACTCACAATATTGGTGACAACTCGTTGTGTCGAACAAGGGTATGGGAATCGAACTGACAACTGAAGTGTGACTGGGATTTATCACCTACCACTAGCCTACGTGAAGTCCCTGGTTAGTATGACTGTTTATTTTTATTTAAATGGTTTTATGGATTAAGAATAAGTTTATTTTGGGAACTAATGTTTTATCAAATGGATATACATAGTATAGGAAAATGATTTGGTGATTAAGTGATAAATGTTATTTTTGAAGATGTTTACTATTTTGGGAACAATATATGCCTAAAGAAAATATAATACTATGGGATTTCATTTGAGGAGTGATGGTTGAATTTTATTTTGGAAGAATCTATGTTTTTATTGTGTACATATTTTGATTTGGGTTATTTATGGAAATTATTAACCTATAAAGGATAATATGTGATTAGGTTAATTACTTTTCAGTATCATACTTTAAGAGTAGTCGGTTTTATTTGGAGATAAATGTTTAGATTTATTATGGAAGACTATGTGATCAAATCCTTCTGAATTTTGGGTTTCAATATTATTTTAGATTATTTTGAGTAATTTTAAGTACATTTGTTTATTTAATGGTCTATGTATAACTTGGGTATTATTGTTGAATTTTAGAGATTAAAAGTAGTAGCCCTTGTCTTTATAAAGGATTATTATTTTTGGGGGATTATATGATATTGTAATGACCATTTTTGTTTTGGTAATGTCTAAATACAGGGGAAATATGTGGTTCATCTTTTTTAGATTATTTTATTCTTTATAAGTTGATTCTAGTGCTTCAGGATTGACTTAGTTATTGTTGGGAAAAAATCCCTCAAGGTATCATTGAAGCATTTTTGAGGTAATTGTGTTTGTTGACAAAGTGGACATCTGAGTTGTGATTGTTGACAAAGCAAAACAATGACATACAAATTTGTTGACAAAGAGGATTTCATGGTGGAATGTCGAGTTCAAGAGCTGAGGTCAACGATCCATGTTTGATTCAAGAACTTCGATAAAAGGAATGGATTATCTGGAGGCGGTACAAAAGAACAGATACAAGGTGGCGCCGTTTTCCAGTGTTTGCCAAATTTTTGGGCCTGAAAATCGGCAAAGGAAGAAAAGTGTTTTTGGCAAAGGAACTTGCGCGCCGTGGACTTGGAGTATAGGAAACTTGCGCGCCATATGTTTTTCAAGATCAGAAGATCAAAATATGGAAAAGGAAATAGGTTCGCGCAAGTTTGGGAGTTGGTCGCGCAAGTGTCTAAAAGGAGAGAAGACTTGCGCGCCAAGACTAGGTCGCGCAGGTGACTTGCATGTCGTCGCGCAGGGTGGTCAATTTGCCTATAAATATTGGACCACCCCTCTTCATTCTTCACCGGAGTTCAACTCAGAGCTCCCATCGCGCAGGTGTGGTGGTCGCGCAAGTGGTGTGTGTGGTCGCGCAGGTGGGAGTTGCGCGCCAGAGGTTGAAGTTGTGCGCTGGTGTTAGAAGTTGCGCGCCGGTTGGCAGTTGCGCGCTAATATTGGTTTGGGCGTAAAAGGAAGAGAGTCACGCAAGTTTGGAGTTGAGGAATCTTGTGTCGCGCAAGTGTCAGAGGAGGACTTGCGCGCCCATTGTGACTTGCGCGCCGATACTTGCGCGCCGTGATTGACTTGCGCGCCAAGTAAGGCTTTGTTCCAGTGGTGCTTCTTGGACTGCGTGGAAGCTGGAAGTTTGCCCGATACCTTCGGTGCAAAGAGATATTCATCTTCGGGTGAAAGTTGTACTTCAACAGAGCATCTACACACAGAGAAAGATGCATTCATTCATGCAAATGAAGAGACCTACAGGTCTATAAACTGTGAGTGGATTCCTTCCAGAGCAGTGAGCTTAGGAAGAGGAAGAAGGTGATCCTCTCCACCGGCAGTGATCCAGAGAGAGAGAAACAGGGAGTGACCCTTGGGAAAGCAGTGAGCTGACCCTAAATTTGTAAAGGCAATGAGCCTGGGCATAGAAGTGATCTAGCCCGAACCTTGTAATCCACAGCTAGTGAAGATTAGTGGAATTTGGTACGATCGGAAACCTGTTGGCGTATGCTCCTTGGACGTAGCCCTTAGCGGTGAACCAAGTAAAATTGTTGTGTCATGCGCTTGCTTTACTTTCTGTTTATATTATGTAGCAAGAAAGAGAGAGAAGAATGTTTTTCTTAATAGCGAAACAAGATCAGAACGGGCATTAATTTTTAATTATTCATACCCTGATTCACCCCCCCTCTCAGGGTATTCAGCCTAGTGGACCTAACAGTTATCTTAAATACTCATCGATTTTGGAAAAAGATGAGTTTGTGGTCGAATTTAATTAATGGATGATATACTACCTTTCAAGTAAGTATATTTCCTTATGATATTGTTATAAGGAGTAAAATAATTCCTCAACATTATGAAAAGGATCTTTAAACTAAAATGTTTTCAGTTTACTTTTCCTACTGTAAAATCAAAGACCATTTAACCCATCATAATTTTTTGGTTTTTTTATTGTTAATGTTCTCCTGATCAAGTTTTTTATCACTCTCCATTAGAACTCAAAACTTATTTTTTCTTCCATATCCATATTTTCCCTACATGGAACCCTAGTATGTGTTATCTTGGGTGACCTTTGTACTTAACTTTCTATCTTTTAAAGTGGAAGTTTTATTAACCCTTCTTCTGATATGGGTTTGCAATAAAGGTATTTTGAAAATTCATAACCTAGTTACCAAACCCAAATTCAAATTGCGAGGATGTAATTTATTAAATGGTGGAGGATGTAACATCTTGAGTTTTAAGAAAGAAACACTATGTTCAATAGTGTACATGATACGCTACATCGAGCTTAAACAAACAATTAAATATTATTATTTAAATGTTATCATTACAACCTAGTCGTTGGAATGGTGGGAATGAATAGTATCAAATTAATTATGAAAATATGGTTTAAACATGTTTAAATAATGATTCGTTGGTTACCACATTTTTTATCAAAGAAAATAAAAACCAATTGAATATAAAGGATGTATTTTTATAGAAACCTATTTAAAAGAGAATAATTGTGTTTATAAAATCATATCACTCTTTATGGATTTTTATTTAATGAAAAATATATGTTATATATTCAATATAATGTTTTAAATTCATCTTACGCGTTTTCTAGATATTATATAAGAACAAATCCACTTTTTTAGAGAAAAGAAGTATTTTTCCAAAAAATACAGTTTTACCGCCTTTTGATGGTGAACCCTTTTTAAATCAAGTTTTAGTCACTTTTATATATTATATTTGAAAAAATGAAAAACTTATTTAGAAGCGGGAAATCAAAATTTACTTTGGTTGAATTTTGGTATTTTTCTGATAAAATTCATTTTGTAATGAATAGTGAAAATATTTGATTTTAATTAAAACTTCTTTTTCATCTATTTTATTTATATAGTTATATTATCCTTTTAATTAGTTTTAAAGTGTCATTATATTATTTTTTTTATCATTTAATCCAATTTTTTTCATGATATACATAGAACCTATAAAGGATGGTTTTATTAAACCTATGAGACATACATGACATTAATATAATACTAGAATTATAATATACCTATTTATCATTTAGTTTTCATTCCTTTAATATGAAAAATAAATGAAAGTAGCGTTCATGCGTACGTACGGCCTACCATATCCATGAACGGTGCATTTCATTTCTTATCATCAAATGTTATAGAAAATATAAATAATTATATACTAGATATATATGATATTTATATCATTAATATAATTTTTGATGTGATGGACTTATAACCACATGGAAAATTTTAATCAAAATAAGTTCATTTTTGACTCAAGTACCAAACATCGACAAAACATATGATATGAACTCAAATAATTAACTAATTGTTATAGAATGATAATAAGTGATATAAAATAAATAATAAACTTTAAAAAGGTTGTGAAGAAATTATATATTAACCTAAGTTTATTATTCAGGAAATTAAATAATGAACGAGACAAGTTGGACTCAAGGTAAAGGAACTACTTAATCTAAGGATACGATCTTTGTAAGGTATTTCCTCTCAATTTACATTTCATTGAGACTTATTTGTTGTTATTCACCAATTCACTTTTATATGGTGTATGTACTTCCCTTTGAAATATTATATCATGAATCTCCTTATTCTCATGATATTATAATTTTTGTTTAATTTTATTCTTTAATTATTTTTATTCAAGTATTTCTCAAGTGGTAAGGGACTATTTAACTAAAACATAGTTTTAAAATGTTTTAAATATTTTTTATTCTAAAACCTTTTATTTCATGTCTATGTTTTTAAAATGTTATTTATAAATTTATTCATATGGCCATGAGTGTTTTAAAATATTAATTTCTTTTAAAAGTTTCAAATTGTTATGGGACACTTTGATTCAAAAGTCTCTTTATTAAATTTTTTAAATGGTTTTGGAAATGGATGGAATATTTCAATATATTGAAATGATTTCTTGTGATTTAAAATGAAGTTTTATGAGTGAAATGTTGAAAATTGTAATCTTTTATGTTTTTTGATTATATAATGGTACTTGGACATTTGACGGGTGGTTACATGATAAACCAAAGACCACTGGTTACATGATAAACCAAAGATGGGTGGTTCCATGATAAACCAAGGATGGGTGGTTATGTTATAACCTCAAATGAATTGGGTATGGAAGTCAGCCTTATGGTTATTCCATTTAGTGATATGTGTGGAAGCTGATCGTATGGTTATTTCATTTAAGTATGTTTATGTCCCAAGTTACCTTAATATGTTATATGTTTCTTTATATGGTTTTATGGTTATATTTTGGTTACAAAAAGGGTAAGCAATAAGCTTATATTCAGTGAAGTGTATTTACTACTTATTAAAGGTGAAAACTATTACTTTATGATAAAGTATTCATGATTTTCATGTTATCCCAAGACTAACAGTTTTCCATCCTTGTGTATCCCTTACTGAGCTTTTTATACTCATCCCAAGTTTTGAAATATTTTTCACCAGACTTAAAGAAGAATAGATTCAAGGATGGGATCAACGAAAATTCAGGTTGTTTAAATAACGAACAAACCATGTTTCTTTTAAAAAAAAAATTGTTGGATATTGAGTAGAAGTGTATGATTTGTAATAATAAAGTTGATATATATGAGTTATGGCCTAATTCTATAAATCTATAAACCTGAAAAGATCCTCAAAGTGAATTAAAGTCAAATTATCTACTTAACTCAAGATTATGTAATGTTTAATGCTGTGGAATTATATAATCACCCATGGCTGGACATTAATCATGCATTAACTCTTTATGGGGGAATTAACTAGCTAACAAGGAAAACCAAGGACCCAAACCAAACTGGTCCATTGTTCTAAACGTACCACAAACAAATTCTAACCACACAAAGGGAACCTCTATAAGGGATCCTAGAAACACTCCTCAAAATAAACCACTAACCATTATCCTAAAACTAACTCACCAATAGGAACTAAAAGTGGAAAACACCCTTCAGACATGATTTTCTTTCAAACTCAAACATCTTTCAAACTACACCTCCACAACACGAAAATACACACCACACAACCATTGGTTGTTAAAATGTCACATCTTTCCCTTAAAATCATTTTCAAAAATAATACAGGATTTTTGGTTTGCACATTCACCAATGGGATGCCATGGAGCCTCACACATGAACATCATTATGTCATACCAGGTATTCATTTACTTTATCACACATACCTATGCAAGTGGTCACTCATGGAAACACCAAAGATCAAAATGAAACTTTTCCACTTTTCAAAACAAAACATTCAACCCACATATCCATTTTCAAAATTCACTAAGACTCATTTCAAAAAATGCTAGTCACGGAGATCATGACCCAATTCGAATTTCACATAACCTTTTTAGAAAAACACCAACCATTCAAATAAACTCATTTCAAACCCTTACACATCCCTTCCAAAGCATTTTACTAATCTTGAAACACTTACAATTTCACAAAATGACTTATTTTATTCAAAACCATTTTAATTAAGAACCCAACTCTTCTTATTTGAAACAAATTTCCAAAATCCTTTAGATGGTAAATTTCCATTTTCCGAAAGACAAGTTTTGGAAAAAACTCAATTTTTGATTATGAAAACCCATTCTCATTAAAACCACTCTCATCTTACACAAAAACCATTTCATAAAAATCCACTATTCTAAAAATTTATCCAAAAAATCTGAATATTCATTTTCTTCCCTTTGAAAATCAAACCCCTTTAAATTAAACCTTTCATAAATCCACAATAAGGGTTTTTCAAACAATTTAATGATTCAAGAGAGACCCCAAACAACTCACACAGGGAAACTAGTGTCGATGGGTGAATTGAACACATGGTTCGTGGCCATATTCCAGTCACGCCACCATCACAAAGATTATTCTAGGGAAATTTCCCCAACTCTACATGGATTTCCTTTCCCTGAGAGCTCATAGAGGCCACTTCCCAACTCCCTTTTTATTTACCAACACCAAAAAAGTCCACTAGAACCAAAGGACACCATAAAACCTGAACATCCCCTGGTAACCTGAGGTTCCGAATGAGCAAGAGTTCACGACGCTCTTCCCAATATTACCCTTCGAGTCTCGACAATTATACTCATTCTACCTCGACATCCCCAAGTAACAATAGGAACTCTAAAAAGCAAGGTCCACTAAAGATCCAACCTTGCCTCTGATACCATTTTTTCATGAACCAACCCGGGTCAACCCAGAATTGGTCACCCGAGTTGGCCCATGATAAGGCTCGAGAGCCATTCCTGATCCTCTTGGCCTAGCAACAAGCACCAAGGGCATCAACAGAGTGATGATGGAAAAGTTTTCACCCAATATAAATAAGAAAAAGCAGCAAAAAAATAAAAGATCATTCCAAAATAAATAAACCTAACAAAACGACTAAGCAAGAACTGATAAATAGAACTAATCAAACCTGGTGACCACTAAAACTCCATGTGGACCCATGGGTTACACTCCAATCACAAGACTCAACATCACCCCCAGCGATCAAGATCAAGCTGAAACCTTTACCTGAGACTAAAAACAAGAACAAAGTATAGGCATGAGTATTAAAACTCAGTAGGTGTGCTCAAGTAATACATTCCCAAATGAATTTCCTTTAAACAAAATAATCATCAAGTTCAGGTTTGAGATACAATTTATAAAAGTAATTTTTTCACACATTTTTATATAAAATCAAATCATGGTAAATTACCCTTTTTATTTAAACCTATTTCTTTTCCAAGAAGGAAGCTTTAAACTTTTAAAGAAAGATAGATAGAGAAGAAGAAAGTATAAAACATTTTTAAAACCATTTTCCACACACTTTTAAAAATATTTAATCAATTTTGGCATAAAGACACACTACTTAGAATGTAAACACAAGAGTCGTACAGTAAGGGTAATGGGAATATATCACACAAGAGTGTCCAACAAAACAATGCATTATAATCATCTATCGTAGATAACTAGGTGCCTAAATATATGGGATAACCTAGAAGCTTGTGAATAATCTAGAACGTATTATACATGTAACTCATCCCAGAGGCATTACCGACCTGATGACATCATAATGCCAAAACACATGATCATCGCCCTACCTGTCCTGAATGAGGGGCCTAATCGCATAGTAATGATAAAAAAATAACCCCTAGTATAGGCCACTAGCTAGTGAAATAACCTAGACTAGTGCATCAATTTTTCACCATGAATTTGCTCGATATGCTAGGTTCCCATGTTCAAACAAAAAAGGGGGGTGAGCCGATAGTGTTGAATAAGCAATTCATCACATATACATGCATCAAACAAAAGAAACACACACAACAGTCACCCCCAAATCACTCCAAGGGATTTCTCCCCTCTTACCTTCAACTATAAACATGTGAGGAAAGTCCCATATGAGGACCACCAATTCCCATAAATATCCAACAAGTCAAGGGGTGCATCCCAAAGATAATTTTCAATGTAACTTATTTTATAAAGGTATCAAATGGGCCTCAACCAACCATTTGACACCAACCCATTTTCAATAGAACCAACACACACCACTTTTAAAACCAAAAATACACTTAGACACACATTTCAAAAATTCAATAAAAAATTTTAAATCCAACACATATTTATAAAGTCCAAAGAAGAACTTCATCGAGCAATTGGTATGAACATTCAATAAAAAATTTCATGCATTTCACAAAAAAAATCACTCATTTTCACAATAATAATTTATTCAAAAAACCATAAATTACTAACTAGCATTAAATAAAAGTGTGAAAATAAATAAATCAATAATTATTTAATTTAAAGGATAATGAAAAGGGCTCCTACCACAAGTATTCTAAGCTGACACTTGGCATTCGGTGCTTTCTAACTCAAGAATCCATCTGCTCGCAAACACATATTTCCATATATATTTATTTATACCCTTTACACAATGCTTGTATTCCCCGCACCATGAGGGATTATGCACATGGAGGATATACACATTTATATATATATATATATATATATATATATATATATATATGCATGCCTTTGTATGTGCCCACGAGTCTTCCAAAGGAACCGAAATCACTACACATATTAACTGGGACCCTTAAACATCATAATATTCTCAAATTAAGGGTGCGAAAGCCAAAAGTGGGTTTAAAACCTTACCTTGTATGGTGGTGGGGATGAAAAACAGGATGAACCACCTCACCTTCAGTTGAAGTTGATGTAATTCACAAGAATAGGTCCCATGGGACCATTTTCACAACCCTAAACAATAAAGAACCACAAAAACCTGAATCAAACCTTAACCTAGGGTTTCGGTCAAACCTCAATGGGTTCAAAAAGAAGAGAAAATCACCAAAGTGAAGGAGTAGAAGGGTTATAAGTACCATACCTCGATCAAGAGAAGGGAAATCATGAAGAGATTGGAAGAAAACGGTCATAGAAGGAGGGAGCCGGGAGGAACTCGCATCGTGCGCTATTGGAGCTCATCCAGGGGATATGTCGCGTTGTAGGGAGGTCATGCTACAAGGTAGGGTCACTCCATAAGGGGTTATACTGAGGAATATTGTGAAGATAGAGATATCCATGGAAGGGAGCTCATGCTATAGGGGTGCATCATGCATAGAGGAAGGGGGAGAGTGTCACACCGTATAGGAGAGGAAAAGGAATGAGACCCCTTAAATTTTAAAAAAAACCTAATTTAAAACTTATAATAATAATAATAATAATAATAATAACAATAACTTAATAATAATATTAGCAACTTAATGACAGTATTAACAATAATAATAATATCATTATTATTTTAAATAATATTTTCATTATTATTATTATTAAAACAATTATTTTTATTTCATTTTATTTTTTCTATTATTTTATTTTTGTTTTCATTTTATTACTCATCTTTTTTTTTCAACATTGGGCAGGCCGCACAGTGTACTAGGTGAAGCCACGTGGTTTCAATTGTGCTTCGCCCATGCGCCAGATGCTGTTAATCCCAAAACATTCGTTTATTAGTGAAAACACAAAATTATAACTGAGACTCAGCCCAAACCTCAACAATAATAATAAAAACCAAGAAAAATAATAAAATAAAATAATTCAAAAAAATTGGTTGTGACAAATCTCTATGTGAAAGATATTGTTTGGTTGCATTGAGTTTATTCTGTTATAGTCTCTGATAGGGATCCTTGGTTCACATCTCTCTTTTGGAGAGGCCTTCAAGAGGCACTGAGATGTCTAAATAATGACACCATCTTTCTAATCTATGAAACCATAGGTTTATCCTAGGCTATCCATGATCATCACTTTTTAAAATCCTTTATAATGGTTCGTAAAGATAATATTTATTATCAAAATCATATCCCTCGGGAGTTTCAAACTAGGTGTGCAGCAAGACTCATTATCGTACACCAATTCCTAACTGATTCTAGCTCAATACGATGTTTTTAGGATTGATACCCCTAGGTACATATATTCCATATCCACATCCACCTGTAGCATCTAGATAGGTATGTATTTCTAGATAAACCACATAATCTATTTATTTACAAAAATTTAGTATGTTCATCTAAAATTATCTTCAAGGTCAATCTTAGGCTTATGTTATCTAATATATAGTTTCTTAAATCTAGTTCTTAAGGTTTATACTAAACTTGATTGGATACCAAATGTAAAATCTCTTAGTTTAAAAACTTAGAGCCGATGGTTACTTTATTACATTGGTTCTAGATACGAGTGTTAGCATCCCAAATGATCGAATAGTTTAGTTGTCTTAGTAAACTAGATAAATATATGAACCTCTTTTAAATTTGAAAACATAAAGTAAAACATAGAATTTTATTTGAGAACAAAAATATTTCCTTTAGCGTATGCCAGCATATCAATCAAAATGAACCTCATAGAATCCTATGGAAATGAAACATAAGAAAGGGTGAGCTCAAATTCTCGATAAGGGTATGCATACAGAAGAAGCTATCAATGATCACATAAGTATATCATAAGTATATCATGAGTATAGGGCTATGATAAAATAAGAATAACATTTGAAAATAATACCCTGTCAAAGATCATAATCTTGAGTCATGGCATAAATATTGGTAGTTCATAAGACATGAATCATAAATGAATCAAAGAACATAAATCATTAGAGAATAACATTGGCATAAGACATAGATTTGTGGAATACACATAAGCATAGAATATATTATGTAAAGGATAGTCACTAAGAAATTAATAACATGTTAGTATTGGGATGACCACATGTGTACCTTATTCGAGCTTGTGTTGACCACCCGTGTACCTTTCTTTTCGGGCTTGGGATGACCACCCATATACCTTATTTGGGCTTGGGATGACCACCCTTGTACCTGCTTCTCACTTGGACTGACCACCCTGTACCTTCCTTTTCAGGTTTGGGATGACCACTCATGTACCCTCTGATCTCATGTAGCATTTATCTTTACCCAATGCATTGGAGTGAGATATTGGTCTCACCCATCTCATAATGAAAACCATATTTATGTGTTTCACAGGATCATAAACATTCATCATAACATAACCCATGAAATCAAATGGGAATCATAAACATTTCATCATATCATAACCTATATAAAAGATACATGTTTCATAATCATTTCATTATAGAATAAACTTTGAAAAAAAGTGGGTTTCATAGGCATTTCTTCTTGGTATAACCCATGGAAGAGAAATGATTTTTCTTAAACATCATGTCATCAAAACATAAACCATTCTGAGAAAGTAATAAGAATGGTATACTTGGAACATGTCCCCGGTAAACCATAAGTGACATCAAATGATGTCATATTAGATGGAAAATGAATTTTAAAGATCATTTAAAATATTTCTTAAATAAAATATTTTTTCACTATGAAAACACTTTTTAAAACCTAAAACAATTTGAAAATCATTTTCTTTGAAAATAACTTTGAAAACTTAAAAAGGAATCTATGAAGCAATGATCAGTTATCGAAGCGTAGAATTTTGTTCATAACATACATGTTATAATAAATATTTTATTCACATTTCAGTAAAATCCAAATAGGAATTGTTTTGAAAACTGACATGATGAGTGTAACACCCCAAAATTCAAAAATAGGGACATCAGATTTGATAGCGTGTATGACATGCCACACCAAGTGTATGAGGGAATATAATATCTCGAGACTTTACTATATATTTTCTATTTTAAATAAATTCAATATATGATATAACTTGAAATTCATGTGATAATGAGTTATCTTTCATTACACACAAGAACAACTTTGTTCGATAGTTTGTGATACACACAAGACTGATTTTTACAGAACAACAATATATTATTAAAATATTATTATTTAATATAATAAGATACAACCTAGAAATTAAATTAGTGGTTATGAATATTATTAAATAACTTATGAAAATATATGGTTTATAAAAATATAATATGAATTCATTGGTTTCCAATTAATTAGAAATGAAAATATAAACCAATTTAATATAAAAGAAATATTTTTATTTTTATGCTTACAAAAGTATTTTATCCTAATAAATAAAATTAATTACTATTAGTGAATTATATTAATAAAATTTATATTTTATGTATTCAATAAAATATTTTTGATATTCATATAATATATTTTATAGGTATAAGATAAGAACAAACCAAATTTTATGCATAAAAATCTATATTTTAATAAAGGTAGTTTTACCACCTTTTAATGGAGAACCTATTTTAAATAAAATTTCTGAACTTTTATTGATTTTATATTTCAAAAAAATAATATTTTAAATCTAAACATAAAAATTATATTAGGATGAATTTTTTATATTTTTCTGTGAAGTTTCATTTTTTGATGAATAATGAAAAATAATGAATTTTAATTCAAAACTTCTTTTTCATCTGATTTATTTATAAGGCTTAACTATATTTTAATTGGTTTTAAAGTTAAATTAGATAAATTTTACATTAATTAATCCAATTTAGGTAATTTTAATCAATTTAAAATTAAAATTGGACATAAAAACATTTCAAACTTTTGAGTATTTTAACTTTAAAAACCCTCTTTGTCGTCCCATCTATGAGATTATATTTAAATTAATTTCTGACACTTCTCTAATTGGAATTTAGAAAAATAGATTCCATATTTTTAATAAAAAATAATTTATAATTTATAATAATTTAAACTTATTTTTTGACCAAAAATATTAGCAAAAGTAATTAAAATTAATTATAATGATTAAGAGGGGGAATAGTTTAACAAAGGACTAAACTTTAAACTTAAGGGCCCAAATGACCTAGAAACTTATCCAAAAAAAAATTATGGAAATATTTCGACCATATACTACCTTGGATAAAATTTTAACCATTATTGGATCCACTTTACATAGAAAAAATGTGGATGAAATTCCCTTTCCAAAAATTTACAAGAATTTCACTCCTCTTCCACTACAAAAAGGAACTCACCCCTACCACTTCCTCACACCTATCAATCCACTTTGACTTGAAAAAAATCTGAAAAAATAGATCCTAAAAATATATCCCATAATTCTAGAAGTATCACATTTATCATAAATAAAACCAATGAATTCTTTTGGTGTAAACCAAAAGGAGTTACCCGAATAAGAGGTAACATCCTTTCTCAAGTTCTTTTGTTTTATTTTCATTATCCACCCCCTAAAATATTCTTATTCTGTTCTTATATAATAACATAGGTATATTAAATATACTTATATGTTTTTATTTTAAGTTTTCTATCTACTCCTACACACGCTTTTATAAAATGGGTAACGAACTTACTATTCGTGCACGGTGAACTACGCCTCATAAAATGATGTCGTTCGTTTTTCTTTTACCACCTATCATGGTTAGGAATTATGATGGGCGCATGGTTTTTATATGATATATATGATATTTATTATGTATTTATTCTTTTTTTAATTTTTATATGAAACATAACTTCATTCTTTCCATTTTGTGTAAATATGATAACATCGTTAGTGGAAGTGTGGACTATCACCTCCTCAAAGCGATGTGATTCATTTACGCTATACATGAAATGTATAAAGTATGGTTTTAATAAACCTACATGACATATATGAAATAAATATGATACTATAATTATAATATGAATTTATATCATTTAATTTTCATTATTTTAATATGAAAAATAAATGGAAGTAGCTTTCATGCGTACGTACGACCAACTGTATGTATGAACAGTGCATTTCATTTCTTATCTCAAAATTTATAGACTACAAAAAATACATATATACTGAATAAATATGATAATTAAATCATTTTTTATATCCTTGATATTATTAAATCATGATAAACTTAATAATAACAAAAATAACAAGTCAAAACATACTCGAAAAACTAGGCAATTAATACGCAAGAGAGTGAAAATAATGAAAGATTGTCAACAAAAAAGTAATAATATATTATAATAAGTTAATATATGATATTATAAATATTTTTATTATAATTTTATAAGTTATTAACATGTTTAAAACCATTTTACCTGATGTTAAAGTATTTTCACCCAAAAGGAAACGCAAGGTAAAGGATTCTTGTCTCACTTTTCTTTCCATGAGGCATACATCATTAAAACCACTTACTTATTTTGTGTGGTGTACCTACTAACCCTTTTGATATAATATATCATGAATTATTTTATCTTCATGGTATTTAAATTTTTAATTTTATGATTATTAATTTTGGGTCTTCCAATTCAAAAGTTACCAACTATTAAGGGACTTCATCTCAATTTTTCATTTTTTGAGACATACTTTATTGTTGTGTACCTGAATTATTATATATGGTGTACATACTAACACTTTGACTTGTAATATAATTATTAATTAATTATTAATGATATTTTGAGTTTTATTTTTAATTATTTCATCTAAGGGGATTTAAATTAAGAGTTACCAAGTGGAAAATTATTTCATAACTAATTTATTTCCATTGAGTTATATTACTTCCTCATTATCATTAATATTATATGATTATGTATATAATTAATTCGAATATCTATTTATGTATTTCAAATTATTTTATGTGTATTTATAGTTGATATACATAATCTATTCATTGACTATTTCTCACTTCTACATTATAGCCTTTCCAAGGGTTTACTTAACAATATCATTTTATTTGGGATTGTTTGCACTTGAATTTACATTAGAGTAAATTATTTTATCATTATTCAATAAACCATTTTATTTTCTTCTCACATGATTATTTATGACCTTTATCAAGTAATAGTACCATTTTTTTACTCTTTGTTACTTAACATTTTTTAGAAAATATTTTTATAAAAACTCGACTTCATTTCTCTCTTTAATCGGAGAACCTATTTTTATCTAAAAAACATGTTATCTAAAATGGTTTTCAAAGGCATTTTAACCTTTTAAAAATGATTTATTAAATAAATTTTTACTCTTTTTTCATTTACAAATATTTTCAAAGGAATCTCCTTGCCTTTTTCTAAAAAATATACTTTTATAACATTTTTACCTTGAAAAAGGAATGTTCTTTTACCTTGTACGACATGTAAGGATTTACCCACCATAATTTATTTGAAGATTTATTTGTAAGTTTAAAAGGTTTATTTTTTAAGAAAATTTTTTAAAAAGTTATTTTCAAATAAAATTATTTTCAAAATATTTTTTAAAATTAAAAGGATATTCTCCTTAATAATGTTTTTAAAAGATCTTTATTATTATTTATATTTATCAATAAAAACCCTTATTTTACTTCACTTAGGATATGTTGTACTGATAAAATCCTTATTCTTACTTTGGATGGTTTTTTATTTATTTTTCCAAGTATAGTATTGAAATTCACTTCCTTGATTCATTTGTATAGTCCCCTTGAAATATTCAATCTCTTATGATCTTTGAAAATTGAATTTTCCCCCGTTATCCATATCATTTATCATGGATTTGTTAATTTTCTAAACAATATACCATATTTACATATGGTGTTTACTTTGAAATTTATTTTATTTACTGAGTAAATAATAATAAATTTGTATCCTTACTCAATAAAGATATTTTATGAGGAACTTTGTTTTTTAATTAAATCGATTATTCAATATATGAGGAATGCTTTGGAAATGAAAGACATGGGTTAGGGACCATTTAAAGTAATAACATTGATTCATTGGTAGTCACATGAGATAAAATCAGTTGGATAAAAACCCATTGAGTTTGTTTCCAAGTAAAATAGATTGGTTTAAAACCATAAATTTAAACTGTCTTGTGAAAGGTCTTGTTAGTATTATGCTAAAACGTCTTATAAAAGGTCTTAATGGTAAATTTATCATGTGAATGGGAAACATGATGTCTAATAATTATGAATTTCCTTTATTTTGTTATTATTATCCATGATATTTTTTTCTTTGATTGTAACGCCCCGACCCCAGTTACCCAGAGTCGGTGCATTATTATATAACATTGGCATGATCACAAGAAAGATCAAATCTAAAAAGACCAATTAGTTTAGTAGCCTTGGAAACACTAGATATATTCATAAGTCTTACATTACATAGTAAAAATTAAAACTACAACAACATATTTTCTTCATAATCCACACTCATATCCCCACATACTATCCCTGTAGGTCATTCATAAATTACTTCTTCACATCCTGGGAAAAATAAAACATTGAAAGAGGTGAGCTCAAATGCCGAGTAAGGATAACAATATAGCAGAAAACTTTCAAAAATAAGAATAAACATTTAAGGAAATGTATAATTAAAACCAAAGCCTTTTAAACTTGAACTTCAACATAGTATGGAAAAAATGAAATAATTTCATTTACTTATTCACATGGATATTCTACTAATCGAGTAATCACATGCAATATCAATAACCACTTTCATAATGATGGAATGCATAATGTCAGACTATCATAACCACATAGCCAAGGCCTCGTGCCAAGACTACAAATAAGATTTTGCCAAGGCCTTGTTCCAAGACACTAGTTTGTCTCATGAGACCTACTGATGCATCGAGGAGCTATAGCGGGATCCACCCGTCACATATTAAGTCCAATGCATTCCCATATGAAAAGGTTTAAACATAACATAAACATTCGTATTAAAATTAGCATACGAAATGTAAATACTTTATCCATAAACTATGAATGGTATAAAAATAACACATCCACAGTCAAACATATCACAAAACATTCAATACAATACAGAAGTTTTGTATCATAATAAATCAACTTCAAATAAGCATAAAATCCATAAAAGGATGTTGACATAGATGAAATCAAAACTCTTTTTAGAGAAATATCTCTTTCTATTTTGAAATCATTTAAGAGTTATATATTTATAAAATAAAAAATTTTCTTTGAAAATATTCTTATAATCTTGTAAGGGATGCTTTGACGATTTTATAACGGTGGAAAATAGCCTCACCCGTCGTATAAGTTAAAAAAAACATTCTTACCTTAATTCTGTCGAAAAGGTTAAAAAGCACCTTGTTTGGAAAACGACGGAAAGATTCCTTTATAAAACTCTTATAAAAAGTCAAACAAGGGTATAAATGACTTTAACCCATATTCTTGTAAATGGTAAAAATGTTTTGAAATACATTTTTAAGAAACATGAATGTGGATGATAAAGAGAACCCAGTAGATTATTAAGTATAAACAACCTCAGATAATGAAGAGATTGTGAAATAAACCTTTACCTTGTACTTTTCCTTGGTTGGGGTAGGTTAACCTCCTGTATAATGGTGAAATAATTGTTATTAAATTATAAAATAATCATATACATTAATATGATATCATATATGATCTTTTAACATTGATTTGTTAATAATATCTTAGTATTATCATTGTTTTGAGTGTTAACTTACTCATTTTCTTTTATATGTTTTGTTACGTAAGCTGTGTTTGTCATGGATAGGTTGTATCTTAATCATATACAGAATGATATCAAGTCCTTAGATACTATTATTAATCATCAAATTAGAATTATACTTGAATGGATATGATGGAGAATGAATCTCATCGCGTTCGTAGAGACGGTAGTCCGTACGTACGCACGAGCGACAATATCATTATTTTGATATTAAAATAATATATAATTGGATGTTATATCTTATATAAAGAATCATTATCATGTAATATTTATTATTTACATGAATTAAACATCATTATTATACCCATCCTAATAATAATTTATTGAATAACAATTACACCACGACGTGGAGACGATAAGCCCTACGTACGCACGTATGGTGACATGTCATTCAAAGGATGGATATAATACTGAATATGGTTGTAACATATTTATAATAATATTACAGTATATAGGAGATACTGGATTAATTATTTTATAATGGTAATAACAAAGAAAGAAGAAGTGGAAGAAGAAAGGAACTTGAAAAAGGGTGGTGAAATCATTACCTCTTCTTCGGGTTCTTCCTTTTGATTTGATCAAAAGGGATCCTTAAGTTGGATTTATGACTAAATGGAGGCCTCTATAATGAAGTGAGGGAAGTTGAGAGAGTATTTGGGCAGATTTTGTCCAAGCCAAAAGGCTTTTAAGGTGTGAATTAATGAGAAGGGGGAGTGCCCTTTTATAAGAGGGGTGAGGGGCACCTTTGGAAAAGCTAGAAATATTATTTTATAATAAATTCATATTCGGTTTCTAATGGCTTAAAAGTGGATTATTTAAAGGTTAAGGTGGTGATGGGTCGAAAACCACTCAACCAATAGAATTTAGACAGGTTTGTGTTACTATATTAACCTTATCATTAAGTATTAACTCTTAGTTAATTAGTTTCACTTTTACAATGTCTCTTTGTATTTTTATATTATATGGTTAATAAACTTACTATATACATACAAGAGACCCCCAAGTGGTACATTAATGATACACCTATCATGATATAAGTCTCTTGGCCGAACATTATATTTTTAGGAATTTAATATCAATTAATAATATAATAGTTTTAAAAAAAACTCTTTTATGTCAATTTTGACACTATTCAATAATTGATTTTTTTAAAAATCATAACAGAATTATTACTTCGAAAAAGGTTAATTAAATCATTACTAACATGTCATATTAACCTATAAAATTATTATAATTCATAAAAAGTCTCAAATTATTTTTATTTGGGTATCTACAATATCAATCATTTTAATTTTTCACTATTATGGTAATTACTGCATCACCATTGTGTCATAAATAAATTAAATTATTTAATGTCTAAAAATTATAAATAAAATACCATTATGTAGGAAATCTTTTTATATTTATAATTAATATTTACAATTGAATTTATCTTATGTATAACCCTATATTAAAAATGTTTTAGTAAATAAACTTTTATTTTAACTCTTTTAACTCTTCTTTGAATTAAATAATAATAAATGTCCTAATCTAATCCAAGTGGACCTAAATGGTAATATTTTATTCCTAAGGTTGTTTTTGGTCTAGATACACTTGTCCAATAGAATTAGGACATGTGTTAGGGTAATATTAACATCATTTTTACCCTTAATTACCCTATTTACTTTTAACCGTGGTAAATAAAAGTAAAAAGTTACTATTCACCAAAAATTATTTTCATCTCATTGAATCATATTTTACTACTTGATATTAACCGTATCTCTCGGATTTTCTAAATTCCATTCACAGAATGGTAAAATTACGTTTTATGAAAAATTCAGTTTTTTAACTACCACTTAGTGGTTTCACTATTCATCAAAAATTGAAGTTTTTCTAAACAATGCCAAAATTTCACCCTAAGCTATAATTTATATTCCAAATTCAAAAATGATGTCTATTTTACAAAATTCCAAACATATAAGTTGCATTAATTAATTTTATAATTAATTCTCGTTGTCACAACAAACAGCGTGTTTTTAAGAAACAATATATATCAAAAGATTGACAATTTTTTATGTCCAATTTCAAAGTGAAATTAATTATAATTAACACCATTGGATAAAATGGTAAAAATATATTATAATTATAATTTATAACCACTCAATAATATAATTTATCACTATAAATTATTTTGATTAAAAAAGTTGTTTTTAAGTATTTTTCACTATTCATAAAAATTGGAAGTTCTCAGAAAAATACCAAAAATTCAACTTAGGATAATTTCGATATTCTGAATCCAAAAATGAAGTCCATTTTGAAATATAAAATATATATAATTTCAAAAAGTAGGTATTACTATTCATAACGACTAGTTTGATTGGTTGTGGTGTGTTAGAACTCGATGTTGCGTACAACACACGCTATCACATTATTCAAAGAGAAGCGTACCGTAGAAGCTTGGGGTGTTACATTCTCCCCACCTTCAAATAATTTCATCCTTGAAATTTCTAAATACTACCGCATGAAAAGACTCGGGTGGTTCTTCATCATAAGTTCCTCGGGTTCCCACGTTGCCTCTTCCATCTTATGGTTTCTCCACAAGACTTTTACCAAACGCGTCGTCCGGTTTCTCAGTACTTGTTCTCTCGTATCAAGAATCTTGACAGGCTCTTCGCAATAAGACAGATCGGGTTCCAGTTCTAATTCCTCGTAGGTGAGTACATGCGTTGGGTCAGGCATGTATTTCCTCAATAGAGATACGTGGAACACATCGTGAACTTTGGAGAGACTTGGCGGCATTGCCAATCGGTAAGCTACAGCCCCAATTCGTTCTAGAATTTTGAAAGGTCCGATGTACCTGGGACTCAATTTACCTTTCTTACCAAAACGTATGAATCCCTTACATGGAGATAGCTTCAGGAAAACATGATCACCGACTTGAAATTCCAAATCCTTCCTTTGATTATCGGCATAGCTCTTCTGCCTACTTTGAACTGCTTTGATGTGATTTTGGATTACCTTCACCTTTTTCATTGTTTCCTCTACCAGTTCTGGACCTAAAAGTTTTCTTTCACCAACGTCATCCCAACAGGTTGGTGTGCGACATCTCTTCCCGTATAACGCTTCATATGGTGCCATCTGAATACTCGAATAGAAGCTATTGTTATAGGAAAATTCTACCAGAGGTAAATATTTATCCCACATACCCTGAAAGTCAAGTGAGCAGGATCTCAACATGTCTTCTAAGGTTTGAATAGTTCGTTATGATTGTCCATCTGTTTGAGGGTGGTAGGCAGTGCTCAAATGAAGTTCAGTATCCAAGGATTTCTAAATACTTTTCCAGAATCTTTAATTAAAACGGGGATCACAATCAGAAACAATCGATAGGGGTACTCCATGAAGTCTCACAACTTCATTAATATATAGTCTTTCTAGACATTCTAGTGGTAGATATTCTCTTATAGAAAGAAAATGTGTTGACTTGGTAAGACGATCAACAATAACCCACATTGCATCGTTCCTTCTAGGAGTCATTGGTAGCCCCATGACAAAGTCCATCGTAATATTGTCCCATTTCCACTCTGGTATGGGAAGAGGTTGCATGACCCCTCCAGACTGTTTCCTTCCAGCTTTCACTTGTTGACAAACCATACATCTTGACACAAAATCAGCAATCTCCCTCTTCATGTTGTCCCACCAAAAATGTTCCTTCAAATCTCTATACATTTTGGTGCTCCCAAGGTGTATAGAGAAATTGGAACTATGAGCATCATCCAGCAATTCCCTTTTTAGATCAGGTATATAGGGAACACAAGTATCTTCCCGAATTTCAAAATTCCATCTTCATACACAAAGTCTCTCAATCTCCCATCATTCACAGCTTTAATCTTCTTTTGAAATTCTTCATCATCGGTCTGAGAACTCTTAATCCTTACTAGTAAAGATGGTTTGGAAACCATTTAAAAGAGAATTGATGTTTCACCTTCCCTAGTTATTCCCATGTCCATCTTCACTAGATCCATGAAAATTGGATCCATTTCAATTCTCATATTGTTCAAAACTCCATGATCTTTTCTGCTCAAAGCATCTGTCACCTTGTTTGCTTTCCCCAGGTGGTAGTTTATCGTACAATCATAATCCTTGAGTAATTCAAGACATCTCCTTTGCCTCATGTTGAGTTCTTTTTGTGAGAAAATATACTTCAAACTCTTGTGATCAGTATAAATCTCACATTTTTCACCATAGAGGTAGTGCCTTCATATCTTCAAAGCAAAGATAACAGCTGCTAACTCGAGATCATGAGTAGGATAGTTTTGCTCATGAATTTTCAACTATCGTGATGCATAGGCAATAACCCTATCATTCTTCATAAGGACACAACCAAGTCCTTTCTTCGATGCATCACTATAAATAACGAACCCATCATTCCCCGATGGTAGAGTCAATATAGGAGCATTGACTAATCTTCTCTTCAGTTCTTTGAAACATTCTTCACACTCTTTTTTCCAAACAAATTTAACCCCTTTACGTGTGATCTTCGTTAATGGGTTAGCCAATCGGGCAAAATTCTGGACGAAACGTCGATAATAACCTGCCAAACCAATAAAACTGCGTACCTCAGTTATACTCGTAGGTGCTGGCCATTCTTGGATTGCCTTGGTCTTAGAAGGATCAATAGAGATTCCATCTTTAGAGACAATATGGCCAAGAAAAGAAATCTCATGAAGCCATAATTCACACTTGCTAAACTTCACATATAATTCATGTCTTCTCAGAGTCTTCAGGATAATGCGCAAGTGACTTTCATGATCCTCGTAGCTTTTAGAGTATACCAAGATATCATCAATAAATACCACCAAAAATTCATCGAGATATTCCTTGAAACTCTATTCATCAGATCCATGAATACAGAGGGTGAATTAATCAATCCAAAAGGCATTACAGTAAACTTGTAATTCCCGTACCTGGTTCGAAATGCTGTCTTCGGAATGTCTTCCTTCTTTACACACAACTGATGGTATCCAGATCGAAGGTCAATCTTTGAAAAGTATTGATCTCCATGCAGTTGGTAAAATAAATCATCAATGCGAGGTAGGGGATACTTGTTCTTTATTGTTATAGCATTGATCTCCCTATAGTCGATACATAACCTCATAGATCCATCTTTATTTTTAACAAAAAGAACAGGGGATCCCCATAGAGAAACACTAGGGTGAATAAATCCCTTATTACTCAATTCCTCTAGTTTTTTCTTTAGTTCAACTAATTCTACAGTGGCCATTCTATAAGGGGTCTTCGATATAGGCCTTGATCCAAGAATTAAATCAATGGAAAACTCAACTTCTCATTCTGGAGGACGTCCAGGTAAATCTTCCAGAAACATATCTACATATTCTTTCACAATAGGTACATCCTCTATTTGAAAATTCCTTTCCTCACCCACAGTCATTTCATTCTCTTCCTCCCCAATAATTGAATTTAGTTGAGCTACTGGGGGTGGATCTAGATAAGAATTAGGTGGTGATGATTCTTCTCTAAAGATAAGGTGTTCCTTATCATCATCATAAAAAATCGTAACCTCCTTCTTCTTAAAATAAATCTTCGCATCATAGTCCGAAAGCCAATCCATACTGAGGATTATATCAAACTCAATCATAGGTATGACGATGAGATCAGCAGATAAATAACATTTATGTGCTCTAATGGGGACTGATTCACAAAACTTTGTTGCATTGATACTTCCCTTAGGAGTTTTAACTGACAACTCCCTTGTTAAATCAAATTGGAAATATCTAATTTTCTTAGAAAACTAGGAATATATGAAACAATTTGATGATCCAGAATCAAATAATTCATTTTCTAAACTTGAGGAAACCATTAAATTACCTTCCACCACGTCTTTCGGAGCTTCTACCTCAGCAGTAGTGATAGCATAAGCTTGGACTTGATCCCTTGTCCTTTTCTGAGGTAAGTTCCCCGGACGCTTAGGACATTCATTTGCATAATGTCTCATCTCCCTACAATTGTAGCACTGAACATTGGTATCTTCCTTCTTTCCTTTTCAATCACGATCTTGGTGGCCTTTTTCACCACACTTGTAACAGACACCCATTCCCTTCAAGCAAGTACCGGGGTGTTTATTCCCACATTTACCATAGGATGGATATTCAAACTTTCCCTTCTTCCCCTTATTTCCATTCCCAGATTGATTAGAAGATCTAATCTTCTCTTACTTTGCTTTAAATTCATAAGACTTAGAGAATTCCTTTTCGGTCTTGATAGCACATGAGACAATGTATTCGTACGACGAGAAGGATTGTGAGACTAATGCTCGATGGAGAAATGGTTTTAACCCATCAAAGAAACGATCAATCTTACTTCTTGGGTTACGTATATAATCTCCAGCATACCTTACTAACCTTGTAAAGTTATCCTCATACTTTGCAACATTCTCATCCTCCTTTTGTCTCAGACTCAGAAATTGTCTTTCCATATCTGCTCGATGGTCACGAGGAAATTATTTTTCTAAAAATAGATCTTTGAACTCTCTCCATTCCATATTTGATATTTCATCATCTTCCTTCGTGTTTTGAATCAATGACCACCATTGATCAGCATCTCCAGTGAGGCGGTAAACTGTCATGATAACTTTTTCCCTTTCACTACTCCCCAAAGCCTGAAATATTTTCTCTAGGGAATTTATCCATTGCTCAGCTACTAAGGGATTTGTACTCCCATTGAACGTTGGTGGTTGTTTCCTCATGAATCAATCTAACATTGATCCTACATGCTGCGGATCAGGGTGCTCCATACGGGTAAGGTTATTATTCATAACCTGAGTGAGTTGTCCCAGTATGGTGATTAGCTGATCGGCACCAGTTGCATCACCAGCTCCACTATAATTATCTTGAGCAGGAGGGAAATCCCTACATGGAGTGTGTGCATTGATATGGTTTCCATTTCTTCCACTAGGCGCCATTTCTAAACAATGGCATAAACTAGATCAGTTTATGAATCAAAATACATAATCCCATACTTATAAAACACTTAACATAAATTGAACTATTTATGGATATAATCCATAATCATAAAAAATGTTTTATTTGAGGAAGTACATACTCATAAACCCTTCATAATGATTTGTAAAGAAAATGAGAGTTATCCTAAGCATATCCCCCGGGAGTGTCGTAACCAAGAGTGCAGCAAGGCCCGTTTTTGTGCACCAGTTCTCGTTCGAGTCTAGCTCAAAGTGGTGTTTTTGGGTTTTACCCCTAGTTACATCTATGCCAAAGCCGCCTCTACCTGCTCATATCCAGACAGGTATGTATTGCTCGAAAAACTCAAAAAATCTCTACAATACCAAAATTCTAGGAAGTTCTTCTATACTAATCCTCAAAGTCCATCTTAGGTCTATGTGCTATAATCAGAGTTTATCTAAATCTAGCTTCCAAGGTTTGTACTAAACTTCCTCTGATACCAACTGTAATGCCCCGAACCCAGTTACCCAGAGTCGGTGCATTATTACATAACATTGGAATGATCACAAGAAAGATCAAATCTCGAAAGACCGATTAGTTTAGTAGCCTTGGAAACACTATATATATTCATAAGTCTTACATTACATCATAAAAATGAAAACTACAACAACATATTTTCTTCATAGTCCACACTCATATCCCCACATACTATCCCTGCAGGTCATTCATAAATTACTTCTTCACATCCTGGGAAAAATAAAACATTGAAATGGGTGAGCTCAAATGCCCAGTAAGGATAACAATATAGCGGAAAACTTTCATAAATAAGAATAAACATTTAAGGAAATGTATAATTAAAACAAAATCCTTTTAAAATTGAACTTCAATATAGTATGGAAAAAATGAAATAATTCCATTAACTTATTCACATGGATATTCTACTAATCGAATAATCACATGCAATATCAATAACCACTTTCATAATGATGGAATGCATAATGCCAGACTATCATAACCACATAGCTAAGGCCTCGTGCCAAGACTACAAATAAGATTTTTCCAAGGCCTTGTGCCAAGACACTAGTTTGTCTCATGAGACCTACCGATGCATCGAGGAGCTATAGCGGGCTCCACCCGTCACATATTAAGTCCAATGCATTCCCATATGAAAAGGTTTAAACATAACATAAACATTCGTATTAAAATTAGCATACGAAATATAAATACTTCATCCATAAACTATGAATGGTATAAAAATAACACATCCATAGTCAAACATTTCAAAAAACCTTCAATACAATACAGAAGTTTTGTATCATAATAAATCAACTTCAAATAAGCGTAAAATCCATCAAAGTATGTTGACATATATGAAATCAAAACTCTTTTTAGAGAAATATCTCTTTCTATTTTGAAATCATTTAAGAGTCATATATTTATAAAATAAAAAATTTTATTTGAAAATATTATTATAATCTTGTAAGGGATGCTTCGATGATTTTATAACGGTGGAAAATAGCTGCACCCGCCGTATAAGTTAAAAAAAACATTCTTACCTTAATTCTGTCGAAAAGGTTAAAAATCACCTTATTTGGAAAACGATGGAAAGATTCCTTTATAAAACTCTTATAAAAAGTCAAACAAGGGTATAAATGACTTTAACCCATATTCTTGTAAATAGTAAAAAAGTTTTGAAATACATTTTTAAGAAACATTAATGTGGATGATAAAGATATCCCAGTAGATTATTACGTATAAACAACCTCGGATAATGAAGAGATTGCGAAATAAACCCTTACCTTGTACTTTTCCTTGGTTGGGGTAGGTTAAACTACTTTATAATGGTGAAATAATTGTTATTAAATTATAAAAGAATCATATACATTAATATGATATCATATATGATCTTTTAACATTGATTTGTTAATAATATCTTAGTATTATCGTTGTTTCGAGTGTTAACTTACTCATTTTCTTTTATATGTTTTGTTATGTAAACTATGTTTCTCATAGATAGGTTGTATCTTAATCATATCCAGAATGATATCAAGTCCTTAGATACTATTATTAATCATCAAATGAGAATTATACTTGAATGGATACGATGGAGAATGAATCTCATCGCGTTTGTGGAGACGATAGTCCGTACATACGCACGAGCGACAATATCATTATTTTGATATTAAAATAATATATAATTGGATGATATATCTTATATACAGAATAATTATCATGATATATTTATTATTTACATGAATTGAACATCATTATTATACCCATCCAAATAATAATTTATTGAATAACAATTACACCACGACGTGGAGACGGTAAGCCGTACGTACGCACGTATGGTGACATGTCATTCAAAGGATGGATATAATACTGAATATGGTTGTACCATATTTATAATAATATTACAGTATATATTAGATACTGTATTAATTATTTTATAATGGGAATAACAAAGAAATAAGAAGTGGAAGAAGAAAGGAACTTGAAAAAGGGTGGTGAAATCATTACCTCTTCTTCGAGTTCTTCCTATTGATTTGATCAAAAGTGATCCTTAAGTTGGATTTATGACTAAAGGAAGGCCTCTAAGATTAATTGAGGTAAGTTGATAGAGTATTTGGGCAGATTTTGTCCAATCCAAAATGCTTTTAAGGTGTGAATTAATTAAAAGGGGGAGTGCCCTTTTATAAGAGGGGTGAGGGGCACCTTTGGAAAAGCTAGAAATATTATTTTATAATAAATTCATATTCGGTTTCTAATGGATACAAAGTAGATTATTTAAAGTTTAAGGTGGTTATGAGTCGAAAACCACTCAACCAATAGAATTTAGATAGGTTTGGATTACTATATTAACCTTATCATTAAGTATTAACTCTTAGTTAATTAGTTTCACTTTTACAATGGCTCTTTGTATTTTTATATTATATGGTTAATAAACTTACTATATACATCCAAGAGACCCCCAAGTGTTCCATTAATAATACACCTATCATGATATAAGTCTCTTGGCCGAACCTTAGATTTTTAGAAATTTAATATAAATTAATAATATAATATTTGTTTTAAAAACTCTTTTATGACAATTTTGACACTATTCAATAATTAATTTTTGTAAAAATCATAACAGAATGATTACTTCGAAAAATGTTAATTAAATCATTTCTAACATGTCATATTAACCTAGAAAATTAGTTTAATTCATAAAAAGTCTCAAATTATATTTATTTGGGTATCTACAATATCAATGATTTTAATTTTTCACTATTATGGTAATTACTGCATCACCATTGTGTCATAAATAAATTAAATTATTTAATGTCTAAAAATTATAAATAAAATACCATTATGTAGTAAATCTTTTTATCTTTCTAATAAATATTTAACAATCGAATTTATCTTATTTATAACCCTATATTAAAAATGTTTTAGTAAATAAACTTTGATTTTAACTCTTTTAACTCTTCTTTGAATTAAATAATAATAAATGTCCTAATCTAATCCAAGTGGACCTAAATGATAATATTTTATTACTAAGGTTGTTTTTGGTCAAGATACACTTGTCAAATAGAATTAGGACATGTGTTAGGGTAATATTAATATCATTTTTACCCTTAATTGCCCTATTTACTTTTAACTGTGGTAAATAAAAGTAAAAAGTTACTATTCACCAAAAATTATTTTCATCTCATTGAACCACATTTTACTACTTGATATTAACCGTGTCTCTCGGATTTTCGAAATTCCATTCACAGAAGCGGTAAAATTAAGTTTTATGAAAAATTCAGTTTTTTAACTACCACTTAGTGGTTTCACTATTCATCAAAAATTGAAGTTTTTCTGAACAATGCCAAAATTTCACCGTAAGCTATAATTGATATTCCAAATTCAAAAATGATGTCTATTTTACAAAATTCCAAACATATAAGTTGCATTAATTAATTTTATAATTAATTCTCGTTGTCACAACAAACAGCGTGTTTTTAAGAAACAATATATATCAAAAGATTGACAATTGTTTATGTCCAATTTCAAAGTGAAATTAATTCTAATGAACACCATTGGATAAAATCGTAAAAATATATTCTAATTATACTTTAAAACCACTCAATAATATAATTTATCACTATAAATTATTTTTATTAAAAAAGTTATTTTTAAGTATTTTTCACTATTCATAAAAATTGGAAATTCTCAGAAAAATACCAAAAATTCAACTTAGGATAATTTCGATATTCTGAATCCAAAAATAAAGTCCATTTTGAAATATAAAATATATATAATTTCAAAAAGTAGGTATTACTATTCATAACGGCTAGTTTGATTGGTTGTGGTGTGTTAGAACTCGATGTTGCGTATAACACACGCTATCACATTATTCAAAGAGAAGCGTACTGTAGAAGCTTGGGGTGTTACATTGATATTATGTATGGATGCATTTCATTCTCATTTCATTGATTAAATGGTATGTGTTTTATTTATTTACATTTTTATATTGAGTATGTCTTATATAATTATTTAAATAGAATGTTTTTTTAGTTATTTACCTTGACATATTGGTTACTCATTTCCTTCTTAGTTTATTGAGTACATGGAATGTTTTTTCAGTTATTAACTCGTCATATTTATTATTCTCATTGATTCATTTTTCTTCTACTATAATTGACCATTACTGAGCATTTGATCTCACACTTATTTTTTTTCTTTCCCTAGGATTCCATAAATTGTACTAAGAATTATATGCAAGGATATCATAGATGGAATAAATTTACCCTTGTAATTAGTGTATTCATTTGTAATACAAGACTCATTTTTTCCCTTGGGGCCTAGGCTAGTGTTAAAGGGCCTTGTGGGGTGTTAGGGAGATCTCGGGTTCGAGTATCTCTGGCTTCCTTCATGTGTGTGTTGCATGTTTCTTTGTAGCTTTGTAGTCCCCTAACCCAATAGTTTGTAATACAAGACTCATGTTTGTATCTATTTTACCAATACTAATAAACTCTTTAGTCTGTTGGGATTTGATTCCTTGTAATCATGTCAATGTAATGGTAGTATACACTAGATCCGATCTTTCTAGGTTCAATTGGATACAATTGGTATTAGAGAAAAATTAGTAGCAACCTTGGGAACTAGATTTAGGGAAACATAGATTAGAGAACATAACCCTAAGGTATAATTTGAGGATAAGTATAGAATAACATCCTAAAGTTTCGGTTAGATATATATTATGTGTTTTTCCTAGAAATATATACATATATGGATATTATGAGTGGATGTGGTTCTGGAATAGATGTACCTAGGGGTAACAACCTTGATAAGGTGCATTGGGTCTGACTCGAACATAACCTAGTACATGAAAATGAGCCTTATTACACACCTATTTTGACACTTCTGATGGATATGCTTAGGATAATTCACATTTTATTTACAATCTATTATTATTGATTTGAATAATGAATAACCTATATTAAACCTAAGGTATTTTAGATTGAAAATAATCTATCAAGATTTAGGAATCCTAAAAATAATTATATGGTTTTTCTAATATGATAATTGATGCTCACACTATGGATTTTGGTTTTAGTAAATTCCATCCTCTATAGGATAAAATCTAGATCAATTAAGGACCTATGTGGAAATAAATGGATAATGAATCTATGTATTAAGGTTGTATTGAAAATCCTATTTAAAAGGATATTTAATGATTAAATTTCAAGGATGTCCATCATATTTATTTTAAAAATTATATCAATATGGTTTTAGAAAAAGAAAAACTCTATGTCAGGTAAAAAACCATCAAGTCCGAAAAGGACATGGGACTTGAACCCGTGATTGAATGATGATAAGGGTTTCTCACCTACCACTATCCAATGTGATGTCTTAGTTAATGTCTCATTTCTTTTAGATAAAAAAATTTGATGAATAAATGTTAAAGATGAACCGGTGGTATCACTTTTTATGTTTATAGATTAATGTATTAACCATATTGTATTTTGAGAATAGTTAGATAAAAATGGAAAGACTTGACACTCTTTTATGGGCCTCACGATCCATTATAAGTGTATTTCATTACTTCAGGTATCAAAGTTGATTTTTGGATATCCATTTATTGAAGTAATGGATGAATTGAAAATTAATCGAAGCATAAATAAATGATAAAAATTGTGTTTATGAAATAGAAATATGTCAATTATATTTCCTTATATTCTTAAATAGTAAAATAATTACTCAATATTAGAAAATGATCTAAAAATAAAATTTTGTATTGTAACTTAATTTATATTGAACTGATGGTCTTTTAAATCATCACATATTTATGGATTTGAGGCCCTCAACTTTTCATTGATCATTCACTTGTTTTTTATCAATGATCTCAATCACTCCCCATAAATATTTATACTTTTACTCTATATACATATCTCCACTTTCCACTAATTTTCTCTGAAATATAATCCTAGTTATATAGTATTCCATATGACCTTTGTACTTCTCATTCTATCATATCAAGTGGATATTTTATTAACTATTTTATGATGTGGGTTTTTCAAAAAGGTGATTTTAAAATATCAAGCTCTATATTATCAAGATAAAGTTTAAATTACAATGACGTGATTTATTTGAGGTGGGGAGAATGTAACACCCTGAAATTTGAAAATAAGGACATTGTATTTGATAGCATGTATGACACGCATCACCAAGCACGTAAGGGAATATAACATCCAGATACTTTATTATATATTTAATATTTTAAATAAATACAATCTATGATATATCTTGAAATGCATCTGATACTGAGTTAACTTACGTTACATGCAAGAATGAATTTTTTTGATAATTTATGTTACACGCAATATCGAGTTTTACCGAACAACAATATATTATTAAAATATTATTATTTAATATAATAAGAAATATCATAGCCATTAAATTATAATTTATAAATATTATTAACTAAATTATGAAAATATATGGTTTATAAAAATATAATATGAATTTATTGATTTCCAATTAATTAGAAACAAAAATATAAACCAATTAAATATATAAAGAAAATATTTTTATTTTTATTCTCACAAATGTGTCTTATCCTAATAAATTAGTGAATGATATTAATGAAATATACATTATATATATTTAATCAAATATTTTTTATATTCATCCAATATATTTTATAGACATAAGATAAGAACAAACTCAATTTTATGCATAAAAACCTATATTTTTATAAAGGTGGTTTTACCTCCTTTTAATAAAGAATCTATTTTAAATAAAATTTTGGAAATTTAATTTATTTTCTATGTCAAAATAAACTTCATATTTTAAATCATAACATAAAAATTAGATTATGGTGAATTTTTGGTATTTTTCTGTGAAGTTTCATTTTTTAATGAATAGTGAAAAATACTGAATTTTAATTCAAAACTGCTTTTTCATCTAATTTATTCATAAGAATAAATTATATTTTTCAATTGTTTTTAAAGTTAAATTAGATAAATTTTACATATATTAATCCAATTTAGGTCATTTGAATTAATTTCACATTAAAATTGGACAAAAAACATTTCAAACTTTTGAATATTTTTACTTTAAAAACATGTTTTGTCGTCCCTCCAGTGGGATTATATTTAAATTAATTTATTCCTCCTATGTAATTTTAATTTTTAATAATGTATTCCATATTTTTAATAATCATAATTTATCATGTCTAATAAGGTCAACTTTATTTTTGACAAAAAATATTAGTGAAAGTAAATAAAATTAATTACAGTGATTAAGAGGAAAATTAGCTTAACAAAGGATTAAACCTTAAACTTAATGGCCCAAATGACCAATAAGATTTTCCAAAATACATTTTATTACCATATTTAGACTCTATCCTCACTTTTATCTAATTTGGACTATTATTGGATCCAATTTACAAGGAAAAAGTGTGGCTGGAATTCCCTTTCCAAAAATTTACAAGAATGTCACCCCTCTTCCACTATAAAAAGGCACTCACCCCTCCCACCTCCTCACACCTCTCAAGCCACTTTTTCTTGAAAAAAAATTCCCAAATAAATCCTAAAAATACCTCCCATAATCCTAGAAATCTCAACTTGGTCATAAAAAAAATCAATGAAGTCTTTTGGTATAAACCAAAAGGAGTTACCGGAATAAGAGGTAACAGCCTTCATCAAGATCTTTTGTTTTATTTTAATTATCCACCCCCTAGAATCTTCTTATTACATTATTATATAATAACAATAGTATATTAAATATACTGAGATTTTTTATGTTAAGTTTTCTACCTACACCTACACACACTTACATCAAATGGGTAACGAACTTATTGTTTGTGCACGGTGAACTACTGCGTCACGAAATGATGTCATCCATTTTTCCTTTAACACCTATCATGGTTAGTTATTATGATTTTAATGTGGTTTTTATATTATATATATGATATTTATTATGTATTTATTCTTTTTTAATTTATATATGACACATATATTCATTCTTTCCATTTTGTGTAAATATGATAACATCGTTTGTAGAAGTGTGGACTACCACCTCCTCAAAGCGATGTGATTCATTCACGCTATACATGAATTGTATAAAGGATGGTTTTAATAAAAATATGTGAAATCTATCGAATAAATATGAAAATATAGTTATAATATTCATTTATATCATTTACTTTTCATTATTTTGATATAATGATGAAATAGAAGTAGTGTTCATGTGTACATACGACCTATCGCCTCCATGAATAGTGAATTTCATTTCTTATCTCCAAATTTATATACTATTATAAATACATATATAATTAATATATATGATAATTAAATCATGTTTTATATAATAGATATGATTAAATAATTATCAATGTAATAATAACAAAAATAAAAAGTCAAAACATACTCAAAAAACTAGGTAATTAACACCCAAGATAGTGAAAATAATGAAAGATTGTTAAAAAAATAGTAATAATATCTTATAATAAGTTAATATATGATATTATAAATATATTTATTTTCATTTTATAAGTTATTAACATGCTTAAAACCATTATAAATGAGGTTAAATGAAGTTCGCCCAAAATAAAATGCAAGGTAAGGGATTGTTGTCTCACTTTTATTTCCATAGGGCATACGTCATTAACACCACTTACTTCTTTTGTGTGGTGTAAATAATTACCCTTTTGATATAATATATCATTAATTCAATTATCTTCATGGTATTTAAATGTTTTATTTTATGATTATTAATTTTGGGATTCCCAATTCAAAAGTTACTAAATATTAAGGGACTTCATCTAAATTTCCATTCTTTGAGACATACTTTATTGTTGTGTACCTAATTTATTATATATGGTGTAAATAATGACACTTTTAATTATAATATCATTATTAATTAATTCTTCATGATATTTTGAGTTTCATTTTTAATTATTTCATCTAAGTGGATTTAAATTAAGCATTACAAAGTGGAAAAGAATTTTATAACTCAGTTTCTTTCTATTGAGTTATATTACTTCCTCATTGTCATTAATATTATATGATTATGTGTATAATTACTTTGAATATTTATTTATTTATTTCAAATTATTTTATATGGATTTATAGTTGATATACATAATTTATTCATTGACTTTTTCTCACTTCTATGTTATAGTCTTTCCAAGGGTTTACTTCACAATATCATTTAATTTAGGATTGTTTGCACTTGAATTTACATTAGAGGAAATTATTTAATAATTTTTCAATAAACAATTTAATTTTATTATCATCTAGTTATTCATGAAATTTTTCAAGTAATAGTACCATTTTCTCACTCTTTAGTACTTAACATGTTATAGAAAATGTTTTTAAGAAAACCCGACTTCATTTCTCTCTTTAGTCTAAAAACGTGTTTTCTTCTAAAAATCATGTTTCCTAAAAAGGTTTTCAAAGATGTTTTAACCTTTTCAAAATGATTTATTAAAAACTTTTTTACCATTTTTTGTCATTTACAAATATTTTCAAAGTAATATCTTTTTTTTTCCAAACAAGGAACTTTTCTAACCTTTTTACCTTGCAAAAGAAATTCTCTTTTTACCTTGTACGACATGTACGGATTTACCCGTCATCTTTTAATTGAACCTTAATTTGTATATTTAAAATGTTTATTTTTAAAGAAAATGGTTTTCAAAGTGATTTTCAAATAAAATTATTTTCAAAATATTTTTCTAAATGAAAAGGATATTTTCCTCAAGAATGCTATTAAAATATATTTTTATAGTGTTTCTATTTATCAATGACAACAAACCTTATTTTAATCCACTTGGGATATGTTGTATTGATACCATACTTATTATTACTCTGGATGGTTTTTAATTTATTCGACCAAGGATATTATTGAAATTCACTTCCTTGATTCACTTTTATAGGCCCCTTGAAATATACAATCTCCTATGATACTTGAAAATTTAATTTCCCCTAGTTATACATATCATTTATCATGGATATTTTCATTAACTAAACCATATAACATCTTTAAATATGGTGTTTAATTTAAAATTTATTTAATTTACTAGGAAAATATTGATAAATCTATATCCTTAATCAATACATATATTTTATGAGGCACATTGTTTTTGAATTAAATTGATTATTATATACATAAGGAATGATTTGGACATGTAATACATGGGTTGGAGACCATTTAAAGTAATCCCATCAATACATCAGTAGTCACATGAGATGAAATCAGTTGGAAAAAACCCCTTCTAGTTTGTTTCCAAGTAAAATAGATGGGTTTCTAGCCATAGATTTAAACTTTATTGTAAAAGGTCTTGATAGTAGTATGTTAAACCATCTTGTGAAAGGTATTTATGGTAAATGTATCATGTGCCTAGGAAACATAACATCTGATAAATAAGAATTTCCTTCATTAAAGTATTATTATATATGATATTTTTGATTTGGAATTATATATGGATTCATTTCATTCTCATTTCATTAATTAAATGTCATTTGTTTCAATTATTTACCTTTCCATATTGATTATGTATTATCTAAATATTTAAATGGAATGTGTTTTATGTTATTTACCTTGACATATTTTTTACTCACTTCCTTATTATTTTATTGATTACATGGAATGTTTCTTCAGTTATTACCTTTCCATGTTGACTATTCTCATTGATTCATTTTTGCTTCTCCTATACTTGACCCTTACTGAGCATTTCAGTTCACCCTTATTTTGTTTCTTCCCCTATGATTCTATGAAGTGTACTAAGAAATATATGTAAGGATATCATATATGGAATAAATTTATCCTCTAAATAAAAAAATTATGTTGTAATTAGTGTATTTATTTGTAATACAAGATTCATGTATGTATCTAGTTTACCAAAACTAATAAACTCTTTGATCCTTCGGTATTTGATTCATTATAATCATGTCAATGTAATAGTAATAGATATCAACTCTAGGATTACTAGGGTAGGGTTTCTATAATTATTCCTTTACAAAAAAAATTAAAAAAATATAACATAGTTAAAAATGTCTTTTTCAAAATCATTTGATAATATTAAAACATTTTTGAAAACATTTTAAGAAACCATGGTTTTGGAAGAAAACAGATTTCCAGCCAAAGAGTGAAATAAATTCATATCTATCTTAAAAAATATCAATTATATAAAGTACCAAAGAGTTTTAAAATGGTAAAATTACTTGAAAATATTTGGAATAACCTTAGGAGAATAAAATTCATGGGTTTCTTGAGATATGGAAACATAATCATAAACAATCCTGATAAACAATGAGTAGCAATAAACCACTTTGATAACTTTTAATCATAACCCCCATGAAATAATAACATTAAATGAAGTTTAAAATATCATGGAAATAAGTATATTCATGATATAACATGTAAAATGTTCATTATATACACCTTGTAAAATAATATAGGTGCATGGAAAAACATGTGTCTCAAAAAAGGATAATTGAAACAAAAATCCCATATCGATTTGGAAACTTTTGAACCATAAACCCCATGAAAGATATTTCCTAAAATTTATATGTAAATACAAATATTTATTATTATAATAATAATAAAATTAATTCATGATCATTATACACACCACATGAAATAAATGGGTGGTGAACATGGCTTGTGTCTCACAGAAAATAAAAAGTGAGACGGAAATCCCTTACCGCTTAGGTAACGTTGAAACTATAAACACCATGAAATATAGATTATAAAATGGATATTTAAATAACCATAAATTTAAGGATAATAATCATATATTACATTCATGGTCATTATATACACCACACAAAAAAATAAGTGTTTAATATAGCATATATCTCACAAAAATAAAAGTGAGACGAGAAAACCCTTACCTTAAGTCTTGACTTCCATCGTACTCATTAAAACTTATCATATAATAAATATAATTTTATTATACACCTATTAAATAAAATTATTCTTATATATAATTCCATCTATAATTTTATAATGAAATTTTATTACCTATTTATTAATATTTTCATGTTAATGTTACATTTCGGGTAATAATCACTTTGTTCTTCGTACAAGTTGTGACTTGTTATTTTTAGTACTATTACATAGATCATGGTTTTATCATATATATAATTGTAAACATGATTTAAATATCATATATATTTATTTATAGTAATTCATAATATTTTGCGATAGGAAATGAAATACACTATTCATGGAGATAGTAGATCGTATGTACACATGAACACTGTTTCCATTTTCTTATCATATTGAAAGAAAGAAATGTAATTGATATATATGTATATTATCATTTAAATTTAATTTTTATGTCATATATATCACATATATTTATTAAAATCATCCTTAACACATTCCATGTAAAGCGTGAATGAATCACATAGCTTCGCAAGGCGGTAGTCCGCCGTACACACGAACGATGGTATCGTATTCCCATAAAATTGAAATTCATGAAAGTATATGTGATATAATAATTCAATAAGTACAAAAATATCATAAATATAATAAATAAACTATATAAATATTATTTACATCATTATTCTCAACCTTGATAGGTGATAATGGAAAAAACAAATGACATTGGTCCGCGAGGTGACAGTCCGCCGTACACACGAACGATGATTTTATAACTCATTTGATGGAAGTATGTGTGGTTTTAATTAATAACTTTAATATAAAAACATATTATTATATTTGAGATACTTATTTTATTATATAATAATTATATAAAAATAATTTAAGGGGTTTGAAAAATAAATAAAACAAAAACATTTGTTAATGAATGTTACCTCTTCATCGGGTATCTTCTTTTGGTTTGCACCAAAGGCCTTACTTGGTAAAAATTATTTTGAAAATAAGTCTTATAGTATTATTGGGATGTTGGGAAGTGATTTATTTATGGTTTATATTATCCAAATGTCTTTGTATGTGTGAATAAGTGGGGAGAGTGAGTGTCCTTTTATAGTGGAGGAGCAGTGACATTCTTATAAATACCAATAAGTAAACACTATTTGGAGGTCTAACTTACCTCAAGTGCCTCCAATAATGAACCATTTTTTATAAAAGTTGGTATATGGTATAAATATATTCATCCAATGTGTTTCTGAAAATTTTTGGGTCATTTCCAAACCTTATCTTTCAAGATTAACCACTAAGTAAACTCATTTTTACCTTAATCGTTGTAATTAATTTTAGCTGTTTTCACTAATCATTTTGGTAAAAAAATAAGTTGAACTTTTTATATTATTTAAATTATAATTATTCAAATTATGGAATTAATTTTTATAAATTCAATTCATATAAGTGGCAGAATTTAATTTAAAATTAATCTCGCAGATGCAACGAAAAAGTGGGTTTTCAAGGTAAAAATGTTCAAAAGATTACTATGTTTTTACATCAAAATTAAACATGGAATTGATTATAATGACCTGTATTTTATTAATATATGTATAATTTATCTAATTAAACTTTAAAACCGATTCAAAATATAATTAATCATTATAAATTATTTAGTCTAAAAGTCAGTTTTCAATTAAAATTCAATATTTTTCACTATTCATCAAAAAATGAAACATTTTAGAAAAATACCAAAAAATAACCCTAAGATAATTTATACATTAATATTCCCAAAATAAAGTTTATTTTTTAGAATAAAATTTATAAAATTTTAAAAAATAGTTTTAAAACATGTGCGCCGTTAAAAGGCAGAAAAACTATCTTTTAGGGAAATACAACTTTTTATTCATAAAATTGGATTTTTTTCTTCTCTTATGCCTATCAAATATATTGGATAAATGTGAAAAAACTATTTAGTATATAATATATACATTTAAATAATATCATTAAATAATAATAATTAATTTAATTTATTAAGATAAAACATATTTATGGTCATAAAAATAGTTTTTCATGAGAACACATCCTTTATATTCAATTGGTTTTTATTTTATTTTATAATTAATTTATAATAAAATAATTAATTGGATATATATATGGTTAAACCATATTTTCATAATTAGGTTAGTCTTATTAATTTCCTCCATTCCAATGGCTAGATAACAATTATCGTATTAAATAATATTATTATTTCATGGTTCATTAAATCTCGATGTTGCATTTCGTACACACCATCGATGAAACTTGATGATGCATGTAATTCAAGATAAACATGGTGTTTCATGTAATAAAATCTAAAAAATTTTGTTTTGTGTAACTCAAGCTAAACTTTGGGTTGTGTGTAATGTAATAAAAACTTAGTGTTTTGTGTAATGCAAGATAAACTCAGTATTGTGTGTAACACAAGCTAAACTTAGTATTTCATGTAACACAAGCTAAACAGAGTGTTAATTGTAAGGAAATCTGAAATCGGTTTTTCATATAACACTAAATATCAAAAATATTAAATTCATTTGAAAAAAAATCACAAAATATTGGGGTCTTACAACTACTCTATAGGAAATTCAAGGTGCTAGCATCCCCAATACCTATGAATCCACCTCAAGAAGTGAGGGTGTAAAAATGATTATAAGAGACTCATGTATGTAGCATATAATGGTTATTTCATAATTCTATTATAGATACCCACCCTAGATATAGTAGATCTAGTGTATACTACCATTGCATTGGCATGATTATAAGTAATCAAATCCCGAAGGACTATAGAGTTTAGTAGTCTTGGTAAATTAAATATATACATAAGTCTTGCATTGCAAATGAATACAAAAATTAAAACAATATTTTTTTCTAAATAACTTTGAGGATAACTTTATTTCATATATTATATCCTTGTATATATCTCATAGAACACTTCTTGGATTCATGGTTAAAGTAAAAGAAATAAGGGTGAGCTCAAATGATCAATAGGTGTAAAGTATAGAGGAAGCAATAATGAATCAATGATAATAATTAATATGGAAACATAATAACTGAACATACATGTCATGTAATAAATAAACTGAGTAGAAATTTAATAATCGATATGGTAAGGTAATAAATGGAAACACATACCATTCAAATAACTATATAAGGAAAAATCAATATGGTAGGGTAAGAAACTGAAAACACAATTAATTTAATCAATTAACTAAAAATGAAATTTATCTATAGATATATCGACAGAAAATATCATGGATGAATAATAACTAAAACTAAATGAGGTAAATTCTTAATTATTGGATTATTGCTTCCTAAGTACATAGAACCAGTACTGTTAAGACCTTTCACAAGAAAGTTTAGCATATCGGGTAGAAACCCATCTATTCTGCTTGGAAACAAACTAGAAGGGTTTTTTTCTAACTAATTTCATCTCATGAGACTACTGATGCATCTAAGGGATTTTATTAACCAATAATCAACCCATAGGGATTACCTTAAACAATCCTCAATATGTGCCTTACATGTCTCAAGCATTACTCATATCGAATAAACAATATTCCTTATCAAACATCCATATTGAATAAAGGATATGGATTTATCAATATTTACCAAAATAATAAAATAAATTTAAAAGTAAACACTGTATAAAAAATGGTATACAGTTCAGACAATAATCATATTCATGAAATATGATATGAATATTTAGGGAAACTTCAATTTCAAATGATCATATGAAATTGAATATTTCAAGGGGATTAAAAGGAATCAAGGAAGTGAATGTGAATACTATACTTGGCCAAATCAATCATAAAACAACCATAGAAATATTAAAGATGATATAAATACAACATACCCCAAGTGGCGTAAAAATAAATTGTTATTGTCATTGATAAATGGAAATACTATAAAAATATCTTTTAAAACATTCTTGAGGAAAATATCCTTTTAATTTGAAAAAAAATATTGAAAACCCTTTTCTTTCAAAATCACTTTAGAAAACATTTTCTTTAAAAATTAACCTTTTAAACATGAAAATGAATCTTAAAATAAATTATGGTGATTAAATTCATACTTGTCGTACAAGGTAAAAAGAAAATTCCTTTTGCACAGTAAAAAGGTTATAAAAATGCCTTGTTCGGAAAAAGACAAGAATATCCATTTGAAAACACTGGTAAAAGACAAAAAGGGTAAATATTAATTTATTAAATCATTTTTTAAAGGTTAAAAAAATTTTGAAAAACATTTTTAGAAAATGGGGTTTTTATAAGAAAATAGGTTCTCCGGCTAAAGAGATAAATAAAGTCAGGTTTTCTTAAAAACATTTTAAGTAAAAGAGTGAGAAAAATGGTAATATTTCATGATAAAGGTTAGTAATGACCATATGAGAATAAAATTAATGGGTTTATTGAAAAATAGTCATATAATTTACTCTAATGGAAATACTGTTGAAAGATCATTAGAATTATTCTAGAGGAAAATAATATTTAAACATTCCAAAGTGTCTCATACCACTTTGAAACATTTTAAATCACAAGCCTTATCAAGGAATAACATTAAATAAAAAATTTAAATTTCATGAAGATAAAATAATTCATGATATAATTTATCAAAATGGGTATTAGATACACCACACAAAATAAGTAAGTGGTGAATGTTATATTTATCTCATAGATGTAAAAAAAGTGAGATAAAAATCATTTACCTTACGTTTACTTTTGGATGAATGTCCTATAACCTCATGTATAAGGGGTTTAAACATGTTACTAACTTATACCAAAACATTACTCATCATAAAATAAATTATTATAATATCTTATTACCCATTTTATAACAATATTTCATTATTTTCACTATTTCGGGTGTTAATTGCCTAGTTTTTCGAGTATGTTTTAACTTATTATTTGTTGTTCCTATTAATTAGATAATGATTTCATCATATTCAGAATGTAAATAACGATGTAAATATAATATATAATCATTATATATGTATTTATAATAATCCACAAAGTTTGGAGATAAGAAATGAAATGCATCATTCATGGAGATGGTGGTCGTACATACGCATGAACGCTACTTTTATTTCTTTGATGTATTAAAAGAATGAAAATTAAATAATATATATGTATATTATAATTCTAGTATCATATCTATTTCATATATGTTACATATTTTTATTAAAACCATCCTTTATACATTCCATGTAAAGTGGGCGGTGGTTCACACTTCTACAAATGATGTTATCGTATTTACACAAAATAGAAAGTATAAAGGTATGTGTTATAAAAAAATTGAAAAATCATAAATACATAATAATTATCATATTTATCATATATAAATATCATTTATATCACAATTCTCAACCATTAAAGGTGGTAAATGAAAAAAAATAACATCATTTCATGAGATGGTAGTTCACCGTACACAAAAACAGTAAGTTCGTTACCCATTAGATGGAAGTGTGTGTAAGTGCAGGTCGAACCCTTATCATAAAAACATATTATTATATTGAGTATAATTATGTTATTATTTAATAAAATAATAATTATAATTTAAATAGTGTAAAAATAAATAAAACTAAATTGGTAAAGGAATAATGTTACCTCTTATTCTGGTAACTCCTTTTGGTTTTCACCAAAGGGCTTCCTTGGATTGATTTCTGACCAAGGTAAGGATTATAGGAAGAGAGGATGGAATTTGAGAATCTATTTGGGTAGATATTGGTTGATAAAAAGTTTCCTAAGAGGTGTGATAAAGTGGGAGGAGATGATGCCTTTTTATAGTGGAGGAGTAGTGGCACTCTTATAAATTTTGGGAAATTGAATTTTATCCACGTTTTTTCCATTGAAAGTGGCTCCCATAATGGTCCAAAGTCAATAAAAAGGAGTATAGGGTCAAAATATGTCCATAAAATGTATTTTTAACAAGTTTATATGTCATTTGGACCCTTAAGATTAAGGTTTCGTCCATTATTAAGCTTAATTTCACCTTAATCATTGTAATTAATTTTAATTATTTTCACTAATCTTTTTGGTCAAAAACTAAGTTGACCTCATTATAAATTATAAATTATTCTGATTACAAATATGGAATCTATTTTTACAAATTATAATCATAAAAGTGGTATAAATTAATTTAAGTTTAATTCCATAGATGGGACGACAATGGGAGTTTTTAAAGTAAAAACGTTTGAAAGTTTACTATGTTTTTATAGTCAATTTCAAAGTGGAATTCATTTCAATGAACCAAATTTGATTAATTTATAAAAAAATTATCTAAAAAAACTTTAAAACCAATTTAAAATTTAATTTAACCTTATAAATAAATTAAATGGAAAAGGTAGTTTTGAACTAAAATTCAGTATTTTTTCACTATTCATTAAAAAATGAAACTTTACATAAAAATATCAAAAAGTCACTCTAACATAATTTTTTTGTTTATATTTTAAAGATAAAGTTTATTTTTAAATATCAAATTTATAAAAGTACCAAAAAAATTATTTAAAATAGGTTCGTCGTTAAAAGGAAGTAAAAGTGCCTTAATAAAAATATTGATTTTTATACAAAATATTAGATTTGTTATTATCTTATGCTTATAAAATATATTGGATGATTTTAAAAAATATTTTATTAAATATATATTATATATATATTACATTTATATCACTCAATAATTGTAATTAATTTAATTTATTAGAGTAAAACATCATTTTAAGCATAAAAATAGTTTTCTATAAAAATACTCTTTTTATATTCAATTGGTTCTTATATTAATTTCTAATTAATTTAAAAACAATGAATTAATTTTATATTTATGTAAACCATAGATTTATATAATTTATTTAATACTATTCATAACCATTAATTTAATTTCTAGGTTAATTATTATTATATTAAATAATAATATTTTAATAATATATTGTTGTTGAGTTAAAACTTGATCTTGCGTGTAACGTAAGCTATCGAACAAGGTCATTTTTGTGTATAATGCATTCTAAATCAGTGTTGCATGAATAAAAATATATTTAATATATTTAATCTTTTTAAAATAGTAAATATACTGTAAAGTCTTAGGATATTATATTCCCTTACGTGCTAGGGGATGTGTATCATACACGCTATCGAATACAATGTTTTACTTTAGAATTTTGAGGTGTTACATTCACAAAACCTTAATTAAATTGCATACTCAAAATTTAAAATTGATCTTGATAATATATTTTTTTATATTTCCTATGTTGAAATCTCACATCATAAGAAGGGTTTGTAAAACATCCTCTGGAAAAGATAGAATGGGATGTGAAAAGTTTACATGGACTAATGTATAACTAGGTCTCTAAATAGGAGAACATTAGTGGAAAGTGGAGATACATACATGGAGGTAAAGCATAAATATTTATAGGGAGTTATTGAGGTCATCAATCACAAACAAGTTAATGATCAATTGATAGTTTAGGGCCTCAAATCTATAAATTTGCAGTGATTTAGAAGACCATCAGTTCAACAAAAATTAAGGTATTAGAACAAAAAAAAATAAGTCATTTTCATAATGTTGGGTAATTATTTCACTATCTATGTATACTTACATTATATATTTCTATAAAAAAAATTCATCATTTGGTTGTGCTTTGATCAATTTTTCAATTCATCCAAAAATTAATTTTGATACCTGAAGAACTCAAATATATTTCTAATGGATCTTAAGGCCCATAAAAGAGTGACAAGACTAACTATTTGTCTCTAAATATTTTCCAAAACTAATATGGTAAGGACATTAATCTATAAAGCTAAAAAGAAACACTAATATTTTATTATTAATATTTATTCATCAAAATTTTCAACTAAAAATAATGAAATATTAACCAGAACATTGCATGGGTTAGTGGTTAGCTCAAACCCTTATCATCCTTCGGTCATGGGTTCAAGTCCTATGGCCTTACCAGATTCAATAGGTTGTCACTAGGTATATAGGTTGTCCTTTTCTAAAACCATGTTAATATAATTTCCAAAATAAATATGATGAATATCCTTAAAATAAGGTTAATTACTAAATATCATTTTAACTAAGGTTTTCAATAAAACCTCAATACATAAATACTTCATCCATTTTATTTCCACATAGGTTCTTCCTTAGTCTAAGATTTGAAATAGGTTATTAATTTTAATTATCTATTCAAATCCTTCATAATGTTTTGTAAATAAAATGTGAATTATCCAAAGAATATCTCATGGGAGTGTCAAATCAAGTGCGCAATAAGGATCATTATTGTGTACCAGGTTACGCCAAGTCAGGCCCGACACACCTTATCAGAGTTGTTACACCTAGGTAAATATCTTCCAGAACCATATCCACTTGTATTATCCTGATAGTGATACATTTCTATGAAAACTACATAATATTTATCTAACCAAAACATTACGATGTTCTTCTATACTAATCCTAAAATTCTACCTTAGAGTTTTGTTATCTAATCTATGTTTTTCTAAATCTAGTTCCTAAGGTTGCAACTAAACTTCCTTTGATACCAATTTTAGCGCCCCAACCCCATAAATCTTGGATTCGGTGTCTACTACCATTACATTGGAATGATTATAGGGAATCAAATACTGAAGGTCTATGGAGTTTAGTAGTCTTGGTAAACTAGATATATACATAAGTCTTGTATTAAAAATTAATATACTAATTACAGTAATATTTTTTCTAAATAACTTCAAGGATAACATTATTACATTTAGTATATCTCTGTATATCTTTCATAGAACACTTAATGTATTCCCAGGGAAAGGAAACAAAATAAGGGTGAGCTCAAATACTCAGTAAGGATAAAGTATAGAGGAATCAATAATGAATCAATGATAATAATTAATATGGAAATATGGAAAGGCAATAAATGGAAACAAATTTCATTAAAATAACTAGATAATGAAAAATAAATATGGTGGGGTAAGAAAATAAGAACATGTGTCATTTAATCAATAAACTAAAAATAAAATATATCCATAGATATGTCGACACAAAATCTCATAGATGAATAATAATTGAAACTAAATGAGGGAAATGCTTAATTACTGGACATCATGTTTCCTAGGTACATGGAACTAGTACCATCAATACCTTTCATAAGATAGTTTAGCATATTAGGTAGAAACTAATCTATTTTGTTTTGGAAACAAACTTGAAGGGTTTGTATCCAACTAATTTTATATCATGTAGGTATCAATTCATTGAGGGGATTTCATTAACTGATATCCAACCCGTAGGGATTACCTTAAACGGTCCCCAACCATGTCTTACATGTACCAATCATTCCTCATATCAAATAAACAATATTCCTTATCAAACATCCATACTGAATAAAGGATACATATTTATCAATATTTCCCCAAATAATAAAATAACTTTTAAAGTAAACACCGTATGAAAAATGGTATGTGGTTCAGACAATAATCATATCCATGAAATATGATTTGGATATTTAGGGGAAATTCAATGTCAAATGATCATAGGAAATTGAATATTTCAAGGGGATTAAAAGGAATCAAAGAAGTGAATGTGAATACTATCATTGGAAAAATAAATCATAAACCATCCAGAGGAATATTAAAAATGGTATCAATACAACATATCCTAATTGGAGTAAAAATAAAGGGTTTTTTCATTGATGAATGGAAATACTTTAAAAAGATATTTTAAAAACATTCTTGAGGAAAATGACCTTTTATTTAAAAAAATTTAAAATTTTTTATTAAATAACTTTTGAAAAAAATTTATTTAAAAATTTAACTTTTAAACATGAAAAGGAAGCTTCAAACAAATTATGGTGATTAAATTCATACTTGTCGTATAAGGTAAGAAGAACATTCCTTTTGTGTGGTAAAAATGTTAGAAAAATGTTTTGTTTGGAAAAAGACAAGAATATTCATTTGTAAACATTGGTAAAAGAAAAAAAGGTTAAAAATTTCTTTAATAAATCATTTTTTAAAGGTTAAAAACATTTTTGAAGACCTTTTTAGAAAACAGGGTTTTTAGAAGAAAACAGGTTATCTGACTAAAGAGAAAAATAAAGTTGGTTTTTCTTAAAAATATTTTAAGTACCAAAGAGTAGGAAATAGTACTATTTCATGATAAAGGTCATTAAAAAACATAGGATAATAAAATTAATGGGTTTATTAAGCAATGGTCCTATAATTTTCTTGAACGTAAATACCATTGAAATATCATTATAATTATTCTTGAGGAAAATAATCTGTAAACATTCCAAAGTGTCTCATACCACTTTGCAAAATTTTGAACCATAAGCTTAATCAAGGAATAATATTAAATGAAAGTTTTAAATACCATGAAGATAAAAAAAATCATGATATAATATATAAAAATGGGCAATAGATACACCACACAAAAGAATTAAGTGGTGAATATTACATTTATCTCACAAATGTAAAAAATGTGAGATGAAAATCACTTACCTTGTGTTTCCTTTCAGGTGAACATATTTTAAACTACTTTATAAAAAATTTAAATATTTTACTAACTTATATCATAACCTTAATAAATATATAATAACTTATTATAATATCTTATTACCTATTTGATAATAATCTTTCATTATTTTCGCTATTTTGGGTGTTAATTGCTTAGTTTTTTTAGTATGATTTAATTTGTTATTTGTTGATTATATTAATTAGATCATGATTAAATAATATAAATAATGTAAATAATGGTTTAAATATAATATATAATCATTATATATGTATTTATAATAATCCATAAATTTTGGAGATAAGAAATGAAATGCATCGTTCATGGAGACGGTATGTCTTACGTACACATGAATACTACTTTCATTTCTCTGTTGTGTTAAAAGAATGAAAAATAAATGATATATATGTATATTATAATTTAATTATAATATCTATGTCATATATGTTACATAGTTTTATTTAAATCATCCTTTATACATTCTATGTATAGTGTGAACGAATCACATCACTTTGAGGGGGTGGTAGAGTCCACACTTCCACAAATGATGTTATCATATTTACATAAAATAGAAAGTATAAAGTTATGTGTTATAAAAGAATTAATAAATAATAAATACATAATAATTATCATATATATCATATATAAATAGTGTGTTCATCATAATTATCAACCATGAAAGGTGGTAAAGTAAAAACGAACAACATCATTTCATGAGGCGGTAGTTCGTCGTACACAAAAACGATAAGTTCGTTACCCATTAGATGGAAGTGTGTGTAAGTACTGGTCAAAACCTTAGAATAAAAAATATTAGTATATTTAGGATACTGATTTTATTATTTAATCCAAGAATTAGTATAATTTAAAGAGTGGAAAAAGAAATAAAACTAAAGAGGTTAAGGAAGAATGTTACCTCTTATTCGGGTAACTCCTTTTAGTTTTCACCAAAGGGATTCTTTGAATTGATTTTGGCCCAAGGGGAGAAAATTTTGATATAATTAAACTTTAAAACCAATTTAAAATTTAATTTAACCTTATATATAAATTATATGAAAAAATAGTTTTGAACTGAAATTTAGTATTTTTTCACTATTCATTAAAAACTAAAACTTCACAAAAAAATACAAAACATTTACCCTAACCTAATTTTTATGTTTCACTTTCAAAGATAAAGTTTATTTTGACATATTAAATTTATAAAAGTACCAAAAAATTATTTAAAATAGGTTCTCCATTAAAAGGTGGTAAAATTACATTAATAAAAATATTGATTTATATACAAAATATTTGGTGTGTTCTTATCTTATGCTTATCAAATATATTGGGTGAGTGTAAAAAATATTTAATTGAATATATAATATATTTATTACATTGATATCACTCACTAATTTTAATTAATTTAATTTATTATGGTAAAACATTTTTTTGAGCATAAAAATAGTTTTCTATAAAAATACACTTTTTATATTCAATTGGTTCTTATATTCATTTATAATTAATTTGAAACCAATTAATCCATTTTATATTTTTTTAAACCATATATTTTCATAAATTAGTTAATATTATTCATAAAAACTAATTTAATGTCTAGGTTAATTCTTATTATATTAAATAATAATATTTTAATAATATATTGTTGTTTGGTTAAAACTTGGTCTTACGTGTAACGCAAGCTATTGAACAAGGTCATTGTTGTGTGTAACGTACACTAACTTGGTGTTTCGTGAATATAAATATATATAATATATTTAATCTATTTAAAATAGTAAATATATTGTAAAGTCTCAGGATATTATATTCCCTTATGTTCTAGGTGATGTGTGTCATATATGTTATTGAATACAAAGTTTTACTTTATAATTTCAGGGTGTTACAACTATCATCAACATCTAATGTAAGTTTTGGATACTACATCAGGACAGGATGATATTTCACATTATCTCATCTTTGAGAAGCTTGTAAGGAGAATGTGAAGCGAGATATGAATTGGTGATGATTACACTAGATGTGTAAATTGAAAGATGGATCAAGATCTTTCAATGGATCCATTTATCATATAATTTTCACCCATTTAATCCAATTTCATTTTAATATTAAAAAATGAACAGTATGGAGAAAACTTTTTGTTACATTTTGGGTAAGGTTCTCCAAGAAATAATAACATTAAATAAATATTAATTTTTAGTTATTATGGAGAACGAGTAGAATGAAAGGGATAAAAGGATAATTTGAAGATCAATTCCAAAGGTGTCTTTGCAATGTCCTTAAAAGAAAATAGGTTAGTTATCATACATGAGGTTATTCACTTCGCATGTCATAAAATAAATCTTTGAAAGTTTAACTGCAATGAACTAAATTGCAGAAGCAAGTAGTCACTTATTATTCAGTTATATTCATCAAGTAATTTTTCTATAATACTTATTGAGTATTAAATACAATATTCCAATCACATATGTGTATTTGAATACAATAACAAAGAAATAAATGAAATTTTACTATTAGGATTAAGGTGTGTTATCCAAGTTGGTGATAAAGGGTGGTTCCTAAATCAATGGTGAGAAGCAAAGAACTTCTAATTGTCAATTTTAATGATTATGGTAGAACTTTTATTGAGTATTACCAAAAAAAATATCTCATTTGTACTTTGGATATAAGGAGACATTATTCTAGTTTTGAAATGAATGTTGTTTTTTGTGTTTAATACTCATGTAGTAGTTCAGTGATACATGAATCATAGGCAATATGTGATGAGTATAAAATTTAAGACTTATATACCTAGTTATGGAAAGTTGATACTTTATCAAGAAAAAATAAGTATTTTTCAAGGATATACCTAGTATGGTTTTATAATCTTCATATTTAAATACATTAGGTATTATTGACACACTTATGTACTTAGTTTTGGACAAATAATCCTCTAGAAATAAAGGTAAGTCGCCGAACTTTTGGGTTTAGTTCATCTAGATAGCGTTGAATATTCCAAGGGTAATCTAGTAGTAAATATACTTCATTAGATTACTTTAAGTTCTTATTAAGGAATGTGAAAGTGAAGTATATTATATTCATGGTCAGGAGATATGAGATGCTTTGGGATGGTATGTTGAAGAATATCTTGACCAAGCATTCATCGATCAATATAATGTAGCATGGAGAAATTCCTAAATGCAGATTACCTTATCCACATTAGGTCTATGATACTAATAAGGAGGATCGATGATGAGTCTTACATGTTATCATTGATCAACAAAATTTAGAATGGAGTAATTCCTAAATTCACATTTCCTTATACACATCAGAGACATGATGTTAGTAAAAGGAGTATTAATATTAAGATTAATAATCATTGTAGAAACATCCATTTTGTTATGAGACATGATTTGTAGATAGTGGCATTATCCCATAACCATATGTCAACTATAATGATGAGTATATATCATATAAGTTATAGTATGATGTAAATCCATTATGTCATAAGATTAATAATCAATGCTAGTGATGTATAAATAGTTGGCATAGGAATAATTTCCATAAGGCCTTTTAGAAAAAAAATGTTCTAGAGACACATATTGAATAGGAAGGATAAAACCATAGTGATGGTTTTATATTCACCATAACTGTTGATATATATTATTCATTGAGAATAATAATTCTTACAAGTAGGCAGTATATGAAAATTAGCTAAGATGGACAAGACCAATTAAAATTAAAAAATGGATTCCATGTATCAAAGTGCATAGGTGAATACTTTGTTGGGTATTCAAGTGAAACTATACATGGATGGTACAAGCCTAGTATCAATAAGGCTCAACTAGTTATACCAAGTCATTATGCCTAAATACATTAGAATTTTACTTGTCATGTCTAATTTTTATGATCATTTTATTGAGAATTAGATGTCAAGACCACAAATCATGGAAGGTGTCTATATGATGCAACCAGAAAGATATGGTGACACCATAGAATTCCAATAAGGGCTAAAAGTTACTGAAATCTAGTTCAGGATTGAATTAAGCATCAAGATAATAAAGTATTCATTTGGAATGAATCTTTTTCATGTGTCTGGCAGAGGTTAGTGGGAGCGCTATTGTTTTCTAAGTAAAATAGGTTTGGCAAAATATGGAAAACAACTATTGGTAATACAATTAGATAAGACCGAAATGAAAGTAATTATCTGGTGATTAACTTAAATTAGAAACCTAAGTTCTGGGGAAAATGATCTACTAAGGTAGATATAATGGTTTCTTAGACCTAGTAAATGGTGTACATATACTAACATAGTATTGAAAATTACAAGTTGGAAATTTTTGAGAGAGAATTGTTATCAATGTCGCATGAAATAAATATATCCAATATGACATGAATGGGAATAGAAGAAGATTAATGTGGTGAGTTGAATTCTATACACATTAGTGATAGATATTAAGTAGTTAAATACCATTTATATCTAGAATAAGTGAAAGGGAATTAGTCAGAACTATATGATTGCACTTTAGTGAGTACAAATGATATATACTTTCAATATAAAGAGAAAGGGATACTAGTTACAATGAGACACAAACTAGTTTTTATATAAGTTAAATATGATCTAATGTCATGGTTAGGTTACAATAATAAGCAATAAAATCTCATTCAATCAAGTGGTATCCATATCTACAAATACTGAGTGCATCATTTCTTCTTAGATAGTTAAGAAGTAGTGTATTAAACACAATAATTTTTTCCAGTTCTTGGAATTGTACCTAGTAAGTAAAGTTTTATCATTATAATAATTCTATAACTGGTACTAGACAATATGTCAATTTTGGATAGTAAACAAAAGGATATATACTCAGGGATAATATTTCTTGAGAATTTTTACTCAAAGGAGGTGAGGTCACACAAAACAAAATAGCCATGTAGCAGAGATGTGAAAAACCTAGAAACTAAAGTCATGAATCAACAGAAACATGATTTTAATCATGTGAGAGCTAACGAGGATAGTTAGCAAGTTTTCTGTAGTGAAACTGATAGTTTTTTAATATTGGGTACCCTGGACCCAACTAAATAGTACTTTTTTATTACCATTTCATGTATATAGTGAGATATGAATGATATACACTTACCATTATAGTGTATACATTTCTATGTCTAATATTCAATGGTAATATCCATATATTAATTTTTTTATCAAAATATTATAGTAGATCTCATACTATAATGAGAATCTCAAGATAATATGAGATTAATATTAAATATATGTATTATGGTCTAGATACACTATACTAAATGGACACAATTGATGTCTGAATATCAGGTGTTGGATGCTCATAAGCATTGAGGCTTATTCTCATGAATTTCACACTTAGTTGTCTTTGGTAGGTAAGATCATGAGAACTGGCCTGCTAATAGGAACACCACATATTTTGGGTTTCATTGGATGTGTCTATCTATAGACATGTGTATTGGTCTATTAACATGATATCATTATTAATTTGTGACATTTGATTGTGTAATTTGATGTAAGTAAAAAACCATGATAATGAAATCATGGTTAAGTAGCTTGTGTTGGGTGTATCATTGGTGGTATGACATTGGTTTAATAGTCAATATAGAATTTGTCCCTTCTAGGTTGAGGAAGTAATATCTCAGGCCTAGTTGATTGGGATGGTAATACCTTTATAAATCCATGGTCATGGTAATAAAACATAAACATGTAAAATTATATCAACAAACAATAAATAAATAAAGGGATATGACACAAGTGTGAGTCGTGCTTTATGATATATCTAAATATAAAGAGATTCTAGTATATATTGTGTGTTCGTATGATGGTTGTTGTTGATATGACCATTCCATGTATCTTTAAGGGACTTAATGGATTTCTAGACTCCACTCTTGGTATGTTAATACTATTCACTACTATCTTGATAAGGTCCTAGAGGATCACACATAATAGCGTATTCAATAATATTCCCTAGTTTGGTGGATTGGAATATAGACATGGTAGACCCCACCATTGGGGTCCAGGATTTTTATGAGAATATATGATCATCAATGAATAAATAAATTCATATTATTCAGTTTTTTAATGAATTTATTTATTAAATGTATTTACAATTATTAAAGTAAATATATAGAGAATATTATTTGAATGAATATTATTTTTAATATTCAAGGTTCATTTAATATTTGCAGGAACAACAAGTCAACTTAATGACTCTCTTTTATCATGTAATATATTTATTATATTAAAAGTGATAAAAATATAAATGATATTTATAACTCAATACAGTAGTCATAATATGTTTTTAGGGTTTATTAAGTGGGTAATAAATATTTGTGGATCAGGGAGACTTTTTAAGGTAATTTCATAACTTGCTATATATAGGAGGAGAGAGGCTCTCACATGATCACTATTCACCATGATTTCTTTAGAGTTTCTCTCTATTATCCGATTTTCTAGAGAAATAAGATCTCAATCCAAGTGAGAAGATCGATATCTCCCTCATGCATCATAATAAAGTCGATACGGTGATCATCAGGGCATTGAAGGCGTTGTCGAATCTCTGCGCTAGTACCCAGAATTAAATGATCAACAATCCTGTAGATTTTTGAAGTGTGTGTGGACAATCTAGAGTAATTAAACTTCAAATTATTTGAGCAGTGATTATCAAAGATGAATGGATGAAGAATGCACAGGTTCATATCAAACCAGGTATTTATGGTTTATTTTGTGCTTAAAATTCATCATGTGTGATCCTAAAGCTTTAACCATAGCAGTGCTTCGTGGGAGATGATGTAGTTATGTTGATCGCTGGTGAAAATTTTTAAATCCCAATCCCATTGGATTTCATTTCTCACTCGAGTACCTTCACCTTTATCGAACCTCCTCTAGATACTAGAATGGTGTAGCCTAATCTATTTGGATGTTGTTGAGTTGAATTTTAGTGGTTCATACTATACACTAGACTACAACTCTTTCATGCCGATCTCCACAGTGAGATCACTGGGGGTTGCATGGGGAAACATACCTCTGCTCTGAGGGTCTAGGGGTCAAAGGACCCCAACCCAAATTTTGGGAACTATAGAAACTCTGATCGACTATATCAGAGCTAACCAAGTGACACTAATAGGGCACTGTAGTAGAGCAGAATTTGACATAGTTACTATAGCATCTTGTATTTTGGAGACAAAGTTATTGTAGCTCTGTGGACTTCTAGCCACCGGCCACTATAGCATCTTGGATTTGGGTGGCTGCAGCACTGTAGCAGTGCAGAATTTCAGCCACCATTCACTATAGTACAATGGCCTTACTATGCAGTTGGTGAAATAGTGATTATTTATCTTTATTATATCATTTGAGCTAGTTTTTTTGCGTGTGAAACTCTGATCTCCCTATAATTGTGCTCCTGAATTAATAATTAATTGATTCTTCCTCTCCATGGATGTAGGGATTTTTCTCGAACCATGTAAATAATTGTGTCTATATTTGTCTTCTTTTTCTTTTTTTCTATAATTTCTTCATCTTCAAACCTCTATCTCTATGACTCCCAACATTTACACAACACTATCCTCCTCTAGGCACTCTCCAACCATAATAATGGCAAAGTAATAGGTTGGGAAGGCACGGACCATTACACATGAGATTATTATGCTCTCATTTTTTCCTTGTATGGGAAACTTGAACTATCTCATCTTCGGATGTGGGGGGCTTTGGTGCTGAGAGAATGTACACAACTTTGAGTGTTTCAAGTAGAAAGTGCATTCTCTTTTTCCACCTCTTGAAATTGTTCTCATTGAATTTATCCTCCTTTATTACATTGTTGAGTACCAACATATGCATGTTGATAGTAATCTACTCTTAAGATTATAGGGGATATTTAAGTGGGTATAGAATGTATTTTTCTTGGATGATACTAGAAGGATATATCGATACATGTTACATCGTCACTCTCATTGAGAGTAGATTGGCCTCCACCAAATTTATAGTACAATGGATTGTCATAGAATCCTCTTTAGGATAAAAATATGGATCACTAATTTAAACTTATATTGAGTGGAGAGTAATCCTTAAAGAATCCTTAGAATCAAGAGATTATTTGAAATATTTTTGTTTTTGTGCACCAACATAAATTATTTTGATGCTTTTTGAAGTCTCTTAGAGGGATTTCAAAATGAGAGGGATTGGAGTTCTTGGGATTTGATGGAAGTTAAATATCATTAAATTCATTGAGTTTTTCATCCAATGGGGGCTCCAATTTATAGTCATGGAAGAACTTATTCGAATAAGGCATCATGACCCTTGTAACTAGGTAGATGGAACTTCTAGAAAAGCATAAATTTTCCAGATTTAATCATGTTTGTCTGATTTCACCCAATTGATTAATTGGATCAAATCACAGTCACTAACGAATGGATATTTCTATTAAATAGTTCCTAATATGATTTACAGATCATATCCTATATGTTTGGTGAACCAGGTCACTCTACTGGATGTACATGTTCGGGTCTGACCTGAACCAATACATCCCACCAATCCATCAGGAAAAATTAAGGCACCTCCAAGCACTGAGTGAAGTGCAATGTGTGTTATCAAAGAATCACATTACATGTGAGTGCGTGCATAGAATATGTAGAGAAAAATCCCGCAAAGGATTATTATCTCCACATTTTATCATTTTAAATTACGATAAAAGTGTTCCATTAATAAATTAATTTCACTCCAAGATATTTTTTGATGTGGGATGTGAGATCCCATCTTTTTTCAAGTGTGTCCCTCTTGAGTTTTCATTTGAACCTTAGTGGTCAAGTATAGTTTGGAGGCAGATAGATTTTGTTTGGAAAATGACCTAATGTTTGGGGATATATTCTTGTTTAAATTAATGAAGTCCGTGTATAAATAGGTTAAGTGTTACAATGGGTTCATGGTAATTTGAGAATATTTAAAGGGGGTTCAGGTTGTTTATAATGAAAATGGACAGAAAAACCATCCGCAGAACATTTACACATCATGTAAATGAATTACATGTCATGTGATGTTTGGGATATTTTAATATTCAGCCGAGGTGATGGATTTTTCAGTGTATCCGATTAAAAATAATTACATGACATATAACTACATTACACGCCATGTAATCCCCTAACCTATTGTTTTAAAGTATGATGTGTGGATGATTTTTTCATTCAATCGCATGAAGCCTTCTCCCCTTATCCCTAAGGAACCTTCCAAGTGATTTTTTAGTGCCAACATCCCTTCCAGATGTCCCAATAATGCAATTAATACATGGTAAGTGGTTTTAATCCAATTTCCATTTCTATCCCTTGTTTCTAGGGTTATTGCGGTGTAATCCTTTGATCATGTGTGTTATTTGTTTTGATCTTGATTAGTTTTATCTATGAATCTTCATACGATCATCTGCACCTTCTTCCTTATGGGATTTTTCCATTGGAAGTTTTTTTTATCAGTAGTTAAAGGTATGGGGTCTAAGCCTTAACTCTATGGTTTGATAGTTGTCAAGTATATACAATATTTCAATTGTGCCAATATATCATGCCCCTAATAAATTAAATGATGAATTGAATTATTCCTTGGAGTCCCTTTGGATCCTTTTGGTTTTTACCTGGATTGTAGCTATCATTCGGGTGAGTGAACCCTTTATTATAAATGAATTATTTAAATAGCTTAAAGTGTATTTAGCATGACCTAGATTGTGGGTTTTTTCTTGATATATATTCACCTTGGATTGGCTTATTTATTTGAGATTGTAGGTTCTGGGAACAATGGAATCATGTGATGGGCGGTGCCCAACTTTTTTTCCATAATCGATGATCAATCTGAGATAGTGTGATGATAATGGATCTCTCACATCCTCAACAATGACCTAGTGTGATGGTGGTGGATTCACACCCCTCCCCCTCCTTCTCCGAAGGGAGGGGGAGATGTGACGATGTTCCCTTCTTCTCCTCCCGTATCTATCTCGTTGGTTCCCTCAATCTCTCTCATCCCAAAGGTTTTGGATCTTTTCAAGGGAGCCCTACAGATCTCGATATCATCTTTAAAGTTAAACAAAGTGTTTAATCTTCTATACCTAACACTGGTGGCTCATTTTTTATTCCCTCGGCCCCCAATCACCTCCTTTTATAGGTTTATTCTTGATTCCTGGGGTCGGCAATGCTGAGCATTGGTTGTTATTCTAGATAAGTGAAATTTCATGATTCATTTTTATTTATTAGAGGACTTGATCCATACTTGGTCAAGTTCTCTATGCATCTGTAATGGGAGGCACTTCTTCCTCTTCATATGGTCGTATGACTTCCATATTAAGTGCAACTCTCCTTCAACAGCTCTTTGGGTATGTCTTCCTGAACTGTCCTTACCCTTTCAAAACTATACAATCATTCATGTTATTGGAAACCTGGTGGGAAATTTTTTATATACATATTCTAGAATAGATTTGGTTTCACACCCTATTTCCCTTCGTATTTTTGTTGAGGTTGATGTCTCAAAACCACCTGTGGAATGGATCTTGATTGAAGTGGAAGATGAGTTACGATGGAAAAAACCCATGGTTTTTGAATTCTGGTCAGACTAATACTCCTCTTGAATGTGTTTGGGTCACTATATGTCAGTATGTAATTGTGGTCATCACAAATAGGTTATGGTTTCCAATTTATCGACTCATCAATTGAATGGTGGGGAGAGTGCTTCAAGCCTAACAAAGAGCATGGATGCCAATAGAGGCCCTGTGATGGATAAACCTTCCCAGAGAGATAGACCCACCCAAGTTGAACTATTGGTGGTGGATATTCTTTAACATATAAGGAATGAACTGGATAACCCACAACCTATTGTGAAATTGTCTTCAGTGCCAATAATCAACAGGTCATGTCCTTAAAAACAATTTTCCACTAGAAGTGCTTCTCTTGTGGTTGATACCAGAGTAGAGGTTGATCTAGATTCCAATGTTTTAATCCCTAAGGAGGGTATTTTTTTAGGTCAGGTAGATCAACTAGTGGAGCAGGTTCTCCTACCATATTTGCGACAAGAAATAGGGGGTCTGAAGGGTTGAGTGTTTTGGGTTCCTTGGACCCAAACACTATCATCTCGAAGGCCCCATCCTACTCGGCGGTTGTGTGCACTCTTCATGAAAAATCAATGCAGGTTTCCTATAAGGTTAATGAGAGAAGAGTGAAGTCACTAAGTAGGCTGATCCCCATCAAGGAATCCCCATAACTAATTTTGGGCTACCACTTTGATGGTTTGGATGTCCAAGAATCAGTTCTTGTTCAATATGAGGTAGAATCAGGTGATGACAGTTATAGACAGCTCTCGGTGGATAGTTTGGAGAGAATTTAAGGGAAAGGCCTCCACAGGCCAAGAAGGAAGAAAGGAAAAAATGGAAATCAAGACTCTGGTAGATTCATTATGGCTAAGGGTAAAAATCAAATGGATGTAAATACTATTCACACTTTCCCAAACCAATGGAAACACGATCATACAAGAAAGTTGTAAGCAAGGAATGTCAGGACCTTAAAAATGGGAAAAATGAAGATCAGAAACAAGAACAAGATAATATGGATGATAAGGTGTAAGGGACCAAAGAGAAAGGTGGGGAAAATGGGTAAGGTAAACACTTATCTCTTATTTTACATTCTAATAAAAAAATTCCCTTAGAGTCAATCCAGCTCAAGGCCATAGAAGAAGAGAAGGATTGAATCTTAGAAAGACTCCCATGGGTGTAATTTAATGAGGAACAAGAGGATTTTATCATTAAATAAGATAAAACCATGGCACGATTTTTCAATGAGGGGAAGATCAATGTATAGGATTACTTTCACACATAGGAAAATCTCTCTATCCACTTTGAATATCTACTCCAAGTGACCTGAACTTGAAGGTGCACTCTCTTTTTTGGAATTTTTTACAAGGTAAGAGAATCTAATAAATTTATTGTTATTTTAAATGATTTTTTCATATCTTACTATTTTTAACTCACTTTGTCAAACTTTTTTGGTTTTATAATTTTCCTCAAAAGTTTTTTTAAATAAAAATTTAAATTTAGTAGTAGATGATCAATTTGAGATCTATACGATGATGAATGTCATGATACATGGAATTTAATCAAATAAATATAAAATGGATAATTATTCCAGAAATAGATGGAGAATAATCACATATTATTTATAATTTATTTAATTAAATAAAGAATTATCATTGTTGGAATTCTTTCATCGTTGGCGAATCTGGTGAAAAGTTTGTGGTGCATTGTCATTGAGTTATAGAAACCAAGTGTAGATTTCCTCTAGAAGTGATCCAAATGTGTTCCAAAAATCTCCAAATATCTCTAAAGTAATCTTCAGGTACTATAACGGCATATCCTTATGCATTCTTTATGGAATCCTACCTTTTTATTACATAACTTTACATATCATTTTACAAACAGACTATCTTTTAAATTTTAGTGTCATAGAAAAAAGGTACATAATACATGAAAACATAATAAATTATTTAATTCCAATTGAAAGGATTATTCAAGGTTAATCCTAAGTATATTTATTTCATCTCATAACCTGGGGACATACATCGATGGAAAGGGTGAGCAGAAGGCCCAGTAAGGGAAAACAAGTAAAACATTTTACATGTGATCTTGGGAAATATTGATAAGAACTTGAAGAATATCAATATGGAATGAAAAATAGAACATGAGAAATATAATAAATAAAATAAAATGAATCATAACTTGTAAATGTGGTTAAAAAATTTAATTTATTCATTCATAATAATATCACCAAGGTTTATCAGCGAGGTGTCATAAAAATTACCAAGGTTATTCACCAAGGTATCGTAAAAATTGTAATCTATAGAGATTAAATTCTTTACCCAATGCATTGAAGTGATATCAGAGTGCACCCTTAATGTTTATTAATTAATTTGATCCACAAATATCATAATAAAACATCTCATAAATAACCCATGGAAAATAAAAAAATGGGTTTCATTTCAAAATCATGGTGTTTTAGAAGGTGCTTAAAAACAGGATCCATTTCTCATTTTAAACCCATAGAAAAGGAAGGTGGGTTTCATGTATGTTAATACCATAATTAAAATATATCATTTTTACATCTATGTAAATAAACCTGGAAAATTTATAGGTTTGTGTAATCACAAAATAAAATAAAATAATTTCTTGATAAAAAGATAGAAATTTTGAGACGAAAATCCGGCAGTATAACGAGTATGAAACATGGTTTTAGAAAACATTAAAAATACAGGGGACAAGGATATACCATTTATAAATGATGCTTAATATAGTTAAGGGATATAATAAAATGGATAGAAGGACATGGTATGGAAATTTGGAATACATACCGCATAAAAAATGAATCATGAAAGGAATATAGAAGTTGAGAGTTCTGGTAACTTGAAGAGTGACTCCTAAAACTCAAAGATCAGGACCTTGGGGGCTTGAGTACACCTTGGGAGGAATACTTGGGAGTTAATACTATCAGATATTTGAGGATAATGAATTTGTAAATCTAATGGATGAATGGGTGGGTATTTATAGAAAAAGTGAAGGAGTTTTTTATTAATTTCTAAGGACACCTCAGTAGTGGTATTTGCAAAAATATGGGTTTTCCCATGGTATTGGCCACTTGGGACACATCATATCATATTTAAATCAATAAGAGTCGAAAATAATCTTATCTTACTCATTACATTATTATGACTTAGCTATGATTCCATTAAACATATTGAAAAACTCAAACTGTATTTTTACTATTCACTAAAAACTTAAGTACTTTATAAAATTTTCATAAATTATCCCTAACCTAATATCGAAATTATGAATTCAAAAAATGAAATCCATTTTATTAATGTTATTTTCTAAATATGAGAAATTTAATTTTTGAGTAAAATCATTATTTACTTGAAAAATACTAATACTTAACTAATAATTTCTATAACATTTATTTACTTATACTATGATAGAATTATATCACATTACCATTTAATATGCCTAAATTATATTTATACTTCCTTAGGTTTGGTTACTATTCCATTGGTCACATTACTATTCATAAGGGTAACATAATTATTTCAAAGGGTCAAATTACTATTCACCAAAAAAATAAGTTGATCCTATCAGACTCTAAATATCTTACTGATCACAACCGTGTATGTCCATTTTTAAAAAATAATTCCAAAAAATTATTTAAAGTATAATAATTATTTAAATGAAAAATACAGTATTTTTCACTATTCACCAAGAATATAAAATTTCTTAGAAAAATACTAAAAATTCACTATAGATTAATTTTGAAATTTGAAATTCAAAATGATATTTATTTTACCATAATAATTATTTAAGTATGAGAAGTCTTTAAAAATTAATGTATCAAATTTATCTCAATTAAACATACATTTTATTAATCAAAACTATTCTTAAAATGAAAATGATGAAATAAAAATTTTATTAAAACAAAGGGATTGCATTTTAAGTATCTAGGGCCTTGATGAAAAACCCCTTATAACATCTACACATAAGTTAAGGGTAAGGTGTGTGATGGTGATAGACTCTTGGGGTGGCTCAGAAAACATCGCCCGAGTGGTAATCAACACTAACATGAACTTCTCTCGTAGGTGATTTTGTTCAAGATTAACATATTGAATCTCAGCTTGAGATTGGTCAAGAGTGAAGCCTAATAATGCAACCTCCTTCCCAAGCTTCAACAAATGGGCTCTGTATGACCCGATTCTACTGGATGAGGTCATTGACTCTTCTTTCTGCATTAATTAACCATTATCATTTCTATTTATAAATAACAATCATAATGTTAACAGTATAGTTTCCAATGGTCATATTAACCAACATTCATATAATGGTCAAAACCCAATGGTCTCATTTCAATTATATTCACTTCATTAATAAAGGTATATAGTTTTTTTGGGTATAAAATAATATAACACATATTTTCAAGAAATAATTATCATTTAAAAAGTTTGCGTTGTTTCATTCTTACCCCTTTAATAAATTTTGTCCCCGAAATTTCATCACATTCCCTCATTTTAGAAAAGGTGATGGTACTTCTACCTCATTGTTTCCTCTAGTTCCCATATGTCTTCTTCATATTTGTGGTTCCTCCACAACACTTTAACGAGGTGGGTAGTCTTGTTGCATAGAACCTTGTATCTATGATCCAAGATCTCCACTGGATGCTCCTTATAAGAGAGGTCATGTTCCATTTGTACCACTTCATGATTAAATACATGTTAAGGGTCAGGTATGTACTTCCTCAAGAGAGATGTGTGGAAAACATCATGAACTTGTGCTATATTTGGAGTAATTTCAAGTCGATATGCCACTTCTTCTATGCGGTCAAGGATTTCATAAGGGTCAATGTACCTAGGGATGAGCTTCCCTTTCTTCCCAAACCTCATGACTCTCTTCCAAGGTAAAATTTAAAGGAATACTTTTTCACCAACATCAAAATCCAAGTCCATTCGATGGTTTTTAGTATAACTCTTCTACCTACTTTGAGCATCCTTTATGTGTTTTTGGATGACATGAATCTTTTTAGTCATCTCTTACACAAGATCAAGCCCAAGAAGCTTTCTCTCACCAACTTCATCCCAACAAGTATGTGTTATACATCGCTTCCCATATAGAGTTTCATAGGGTGTCATTTGAATGATTGAATGGAAGCTTTTGTCGTATAAGAACTAAACTAATAGAAGATGTTGATCTCATCCACCTTTAAATTTCATTGAGCATGTTCTTAGCATGTCCTCAAGTGTCTGAATAGTCCTTTCAGATTGGACATTAGTTTGGGGATGATAGGTCATACTGAAATTCAATTTGGTACTTGGGTAATGTTTAATACTTCTTCATAATTTTTATGTGAAACTTGGATAACAATATTAAATGATAGAAAATGGAACTCAATGTAGCCTTATCACTTCCTTCATGTATATTTTTGGAAAAAAATTCAAGATATAAATATTCCCTAATAGAGATAAAATGGGCTATCTTGATGAGATGGTACACTATAACCCATATCGCATTGTTTCCTTTAGAAGTTCTCAAGAGACCAGTGACAAAGTCCATAGTGATATTTTCCCACTTCCATGCTGGTATGGGTGGTGTTTGTAATACCCCTTTAGGAATTTGTCGCTCTACCTTTATTTGTTGACACACCAGGAACCTTGTAGTGTAGTCGGCAAACTATCTTTTTATTTTATACCACCAATAATGATCATGAAGGTCCATATACATTTTTTTCTTTCAGGATGTATAGACAATGTATATCTATGAGCTTCATCCATCAAATCCTTCTTTATTTCTGGAATAGATGGAACACATATCCTTGTACAAAATTTCGGTACACCTTATTGATCAATATTGAACTCAAGAAACTTTCCATTCTTTACATCCTATATCTTCTTCTGCAAAAAAGGATCTTATCTTTGATATTTCTTGATTTTATCTAGTAATGATGGTTGAGAAATCATTTGGTATAGGTTTGATGATGTCCCTTCCCTTATGATTCCCATGTCAGGTTTTACTAGGTCTTTTATCAAAGGATATCTTTGAATCCAAATCATTACCATCACAATAGGTTCATTTCTACTTAATATATCAGTGACTCTATTTTCTCTTCTTGGGTGATAATTAATTGAACAATCATAGTCTTTAAGAATTTCCAATCATCTCCTTTATCTCATGTTCAATTCCTTTTGTATGAAAATATACTTCAAACTTCGATGGTTTATGTATATATAGTATTTCTCCCCATAAAGATAGTTTCTCCATATCTTAGAGAAAAAACAACTGAAACCATCTCTAGATCATGTGTTGGATAGTTTTTCTCATTAGGCTCTAACTGTCGAGTTGTATAAGTAATCACCTTGCCATTTTGCATGAGGTATCACACAATACCTTTAAGAGATTCATTGCTAAAAATATTGAATCCTTCTCTGATAAAGGGTAGAGTTTACATGGGTGCAGTAACTGATATTATTAATATTTTTATAACTTTTTATTTACTCCCTTTACTGACTTTATATGAAATATGCATAATTTTTGTGAAATATTAATGTATAAATATTAAATATAATTTTTTAGCACCATTTGAATTCATCCAGATTCAAGTCTGTTTAATGTTTTAATAATAAATATCACCCTTATGATTCAAATTGTGTGATTATTGTTTTTTTTTATTCTTTATTCAATTTCCAACATTTCATTATAAGTAACATTTGGCCAAATCGTCCATTTGGAGGGTCATATGGTTCACATAAGAAGACCCAAATAATCTGTAAAGAAACTGGACCATCCTTGAAGAAATATTTACTGGGCTCACTACAGAAGTCCAAATCCTTTAATTCTCCTCAAAAGGTTGGGGTACAATTCAATTAATCTTGGATAAAAATTTCAAGGCCCGGATCTAAATAAAGGATGCCCAACTGATTAATTTAAACCCAGCCCACCATTCTGGATGAGAATTAAAATTTGGACCCTATTCATAACATTTCTCCTGATATAGTAATCAAATCAAGATGGTATTTTTCAGTTTGAAAGATACGATATTTTAAAATAACTTGTTAGAAGAAATTATTTTTATTTGAGGGAATATTACTATTCAAAATTCCATTCACATTTTATCCACCGAAAAATCATGGACAGAAATGGATAGTTTAATATTGGTTAATCAAACTGCCATAACTTTGTCTCCATAAGTCCAATTGCCTCCAAATTTTGAGATTAGTAGGAAAACATTATTATCTACAACTTTAAATAATGAGATATCTCTAGATTAAGATTTCTGTATGGACAATTTTTCTATACAAGTGGAGGGTAATATTTGGAATGCAAACAGTTCACCTCCTTGGGCTATAAATACAACCCCCTCTTATCCTTGCATTTGGTTGGAATTTCAGAAAATAGGATCATATATTTTCATGAAAAAATCCTTTAAAATTTATTTGGAGGACCTTCCATACTCATTTTTTCACTTGATATACTCTTCCTCCTCTCTTTGTTTTCATTTACTTTTGTGTTCTTCATTGTTGTAATCATGTAAGTGTTTGTTTTTTATAATTCTGTTTTAATGCAAGTTTCTTCTTCAATATATCTTATTATCATCCACCTTCTGTAGTTTAATATTAATTTTCTTTAAATATTCTAAATAAATTTGAAAATCATTCTCTTCATTCACTTTCTTATTCAAGAAAAAGTGTGTTTTTGTTATTTCTCTTCGTTGCTCATGTGTGTGTTTGGCGCACCACTCTTTTATTATCCCTTTATTTTTCTTATCTTCTTAATTCATAATAATAAACATAATAAATCAGATTACTATTCATTTAAATGGATGAGTAAATATCTCATTGGGGTGAGTTATAATTTAGGTATGTTAAGTGATTAAGAGTTTTTGCTCGATGAATATTCTTTGAATTAACATTGTGTATGTTGGACTTAACATGTCATGGATTAATGACTTGTTTTGTTTAACGTGTGGTTTACATGGATTATTGGAACCATAAATACACTACCATCAGAAATCCTTGATTTAGATTAGAACCTTAAGTTAAGTTAAGGCTTATATTAAAGCCTTAACACTTAAGAATTCCAATCAACGTTATCTTGTGAAGTGGGTGTTAATTTAATGAAATATAAAGCAAGGATCAAGGATATCACAAGCTTAACTACCTAATGATGAACTCAACCCAATATTTATTAAATTGTTAAATAAATCAATCATTTCAATTAATCTCTGCAAACACCCCCCCCCCCCCCCCCGAATCAAAATACAATCAACTAAAAACAATCGACTATTAAAAAGTATCATCATTGAGGATTCGACCCGAGTGTTGTTATACATATTAGTAGAGTATAGGAACATTGAACGGTCGATAGCTGACAATTAGTTTCACTTTTAGTAACTTATCTCTTCTTCACACTCCTTTGTCCAGATGAACTTAACCCCTTTTCGGGTTAACTTGGTTAGTGGATTAGAAAGTCGTGAAAAGTTTTTCACAAACCTCCTATAATATCCCACTAATATAAGGAAACTATGAATCTTAGTTATTGTTGTATGATGAGGCCACTCCTCTACAACCCTGGTCTTGGAAGGGTTAACTAAGATTCTTTCCTTGGTTACAATGTGCCCCAAGAAAACAACTTGTTATAACCAAAATTCACATTTTTTGAACTTTCCAAATAACCTCTCCTTCCTTATAGTTTTCAATATAACTCTTATATAATCCTCATGCTCCTTGAAACTTTTAAAATATATCAAAATATAATCAATAAAAACTACCACAAAGTTATCAAGGTAGTCCTTAAAGACTTTATTCATCAAATCCATAAAAATATCAGGAGCATTAGTCAGGATGAAGGGCATAAAAAACTCATAGTGCCCATATCTTGATCGAAAGGTGGTTTTTGGAATATCTTATTTCTTCAACCTCAATTGATGATAACCAGATCAAATATCAATCTTGAATAAGGACTAATCCCCACAAATCTCATCAAATAAATTGTCAATTCTTGGAATGGGTACTTGTTCTTGATTTTGATCTCGTTAAGTTATCTATAATCAATGCATAACCACATTGATTCATCCTTCTTCTTCATAAAGAGAATAGGTGATCCCCAAGGAAACACACTTGGTCAGATAAACCCCTTCTCCAAAAGATCTTGGAGTTGTTTCTTTAATTCCTCCAGCTTCACATTTTCTATTCTATATGGGTATTTTTATATCATCTTTGATCCAGGTATAAGTTCAATGGAGAACTCTACCTCTCTTTCTAGGGGAGTCCCAGGTAAATCCTTAGGAAATATGACAATGTATTTCTAAACAATGGGTATATTCTCTATTTGTATACTTTCATTTCCTTCTTCAACTTCACTGATCAACTCCATAAAGAATGCAATGGGTGGTGTTTCTAGAAAAAGATCAGTTAGATATATCTATTCTTTAAAGATAGTTGTAGGTTTTCTATTCAAGACTATTAAGATTTCCTTGATTCTATAGTTTATTTTAGCATTATACTTTGAGAGCTAGTACATTCCTAGTATAATGTTGAATTTCGTCATGGAAATGACTACTATATTTATGATGAGATCATGCTCACCAAAGTGAATTCTAGAGTATCTATACACTATTGATGCTTGGATAATGCCTCCAGAAGTATTTACTGATAGTTCTACTTCTAGAAGTGTAGGGATTGATTCTATATTCTTTTCAAACTTAGAGGAAATAAAGAAATACATAGAACCAGAATCAAACAAACTATTTTCTAGCTTTGAGGGGATAATTAGAGTACCTACCACCACATAATTTGGAGCTCCAACTTCATATTTCATGATATCAAAATCATGACCTTGCTCCCTTGGTCTATGCTAATGCTGATGGTGATTCCCCTCCACTACCCTCGGATTTGGTTAGTGATTAGAAAAGTTCCCAAATTGTATACACTTGAAACATTGGACTTTAGGTAGTATCTACACCATCTTCCATTTGTTGATAATGTTGAGAAGTTGAGGATTCACCTCACTATGACAGTTCCAAGCGATATGGTCTTCTCTTCTACACTTGTAACACTTATCACTTCTGAGCAGGTAGTTCCCTGAATGCTTCTTCCCACACTTGTTACACATGGAAAGTTTCACCTTCTTTACTCCTCTTACTTGATCAAATATCCTCCCCAAGTTTGTCTCTAGAGATTTATTCTTCTCATTTTATTTTTGAGACCACTGCATATCAATGCACTCCAATTCAACCTTTATAGCACTCTGTGTGATTTCCTCATAGCTGTGATAGTCTCGATTGGATAAATTATTCCATATATGGGGTCTTAGTCCACCAATGAATCTATCAACCTTACCATTAGGATCCATGAAAAAGATAGATGTATAATGCGAAATTATTGTGAAGTTAATCTCATAGCTTCTAATGGATTCATTCTCCTTCTTCTTTAGTTCAAGGAATTCCTTCTCCATTTTTGTTCTCATCGAAAAAGGGAAATACTTATTAAATAAGATTCCCATGAACTCTTCCCACTCCATAGCTTCAATATCCCCTCTTGGCCTCATGTTTTTAATCAATTACTACCACTGGTCATTTTCTCCCTCTAAACGATACACATCCAGAGTAACTTTCTATTGTTATAAAAAAATGAAGCATGGAAAAGATCTTTTATATAGAGCTTATCCACTTCTCCGCAATCAATGGGTCGGTAGATCCACTGAACGTTGGTAGTCATTGATGCATAAAGGACTCAAGAAAAAGTTTTTCCCTTCATGGTGAAACTGGTATCTCATATTTATTCAAGTTATTTCTCATAGATTGAATTATTTTATTCATCATTCTCATGAAGGTTTCCATTCTGGATTCCATCAGAAGGCTATTAGAACTAGGTCTATTACGCTCACTATTTATGTGGTTTCTCCTATTTCCCTCTATTTTATAAAATAAGAAAACCTTGGTGAGAAACATGTTTTATTTAATAATCTTATAATTCTAAGAGAATTTTTATGTCATATAACATCATGCTTAAACATGTTATTCATTAAAAACAATTAAATTTTCTATAGATCTTTCATAATGATTCATATAAAGATTGTGATTAACTAAACATAACCCTCAGGAGTATCAAACTAGGAGTGAAGAAAGAACTTTTTTCGTGCACTAGTTATCATTCAAGTATATCTCAAAGTGGTTTTTTCAGGTTTTACCCCTAGATACATCTATTCCAGAACCACATCCACTTGTTCGTATCCAGACATGGATTTATTTGTTCAGAAACCACCTACTTTATATTTCACAAAAAAACCATGAAGTTTTCCTATATTTAAGATTTTCTCTACGGTTATTCCTAAAAATTTTAAATCCAAATTTCCAAAAATAAATAAACCATCATGTGATACAAACTATGGTATCCTTCCTTTTTATTACATAACTTTACATATCATTTTATAAACAGAGGATCTTTTAAAGTTTAGTGTCTTGGAAAAAAGAAACATAATACATAGAAAATTAAAACATTATTATATTACACTTTAAAGTCTTATTAAAGTTTAATCCTAAGTACATTTATTTCATCTCCTAACCTCGGTACATACATTAATGGAAAGGGTGAGAAAAAGTCCCAGTAAGTAAAAATAAGTGAAACAGTTTACATGTGATCTTGAGAAATATCAATAAGAATTTAAAGAATATCAATATGGAATGAAAAAGATAACATGAATCATATCATGAATAAAATAACATGAATAATAAATTTTAAATGTGGCTACAACATATAATTGAGTCATTTGTAAGTATATCACCAAGGTTTATCATTGAGGTGTCATAAAAATTACCAAGGTTATCCACCAAGGTATCATAAAAATTGTTATCTCTGAAGATTAAATTCTTTACTCAATGTATTGGAGAGCTATCCAGGTTCAACCTTAATATGTATTAATTAATTTGATCCATAAATATCATAATAAAACATCTCATAAATAACTTTTGTATAATAAAAGTAATGGGTTTCATTTCAAAATCATGGTGTTTTAGAAGATGCTTAAAAATAGGATCCATTTGTCACTTTAAACCCATGGAAAAAAAAGGCAGGTTTCATATATGTTAATCCCAGAATTAAAATATATCATTTTTAAATCTATGTGAATAACCCTATAGAATTTTTAGGTTGGGGTAATCTCAAAAGAAAATAAAATAATTTCTTGATAAAAAGAGAGAAATTTTGAGATGAAAATCTGACACCATAACGGGTATAAAATATGCTTTTATAAAACATTAAAAAGAGAGGGGAAAAGGGTATACCATTAATAAATGAATCTTAATAAATTAATGGTATAGAATAAAATGGACATAAGAATATGGTATGGAAATTTGGAATACATACCACATAAAAAGGAAACCCAAAAGGAATATAGAAGTTGAGAGTTCCCTTACCTTGAAGAGTGACTCCTAAAACTCGAAGATCGGGAACTTGGGGGCTTGAGGACTCCTTGATAGGTAATACTATCAAATAATTTATGATAATGTATTATTAATGAAATATAATTTAGAAATGGGTGGGTATTTGTAGCAAAAGTGAAGGAGTTTTTTTATTAATTTCTAAGGACACCTCAGTAGTGGTATTTGAAAAACCATGGGTTTTCCCATGGTATTTTCCCATGGTATTAGCCAATTAGGACACCTCATGTCATATTTTAATCCATAAGAGTTTATCATCATCTTATCTTACTAATTATATCATTATGACATAGCTATGATGTCATTAAACATACCAAAAAACTCAAATTGTATTTTTACTATTCATAAAAAACTAAAGTATTTTATAAAATTATCATAAATTCATCCTAACCTAATATAGACATTCAGAATTAAAAAAATAAATTCCATTTTATTAATATTATTTTCTAAATATAATAAATTTAATTTTTAAGTAAAATCATTATTTACTCAAAAAATACCAATACTTAACTAATAATTTATAAAATATTTATTTACTTATATTATGATATAATTATATCACATTACCATTTAATATTCCTAAATTATATTTATACTTCCTTAGATGAGGTTACTATTCCATTGGTCACATTACTATTCATAAGGGTAACATTACTATTCCAAAGGGTCAAGTTACTATTCACCAAAAAATTAAGTTGATCCTATCAGACTCTAAATATATTACTAATCGCAATTGTGTATGTCAATTTTTTGAAAATAATTTCATAGAATTATTTAAAGTATAATAATTATTTAAATGAAAAATACATTATTTCACTATTCACCAAAAATGTGAAACTTCTTAGAAAAATACTAAAAATTCACCATAGATTAATTTTGACATTTGAAATTCAAAAATGATATTTATTTTACCATAATAATTATCTAAGTATAAGAAATATATGGAAAGTAATTTACCAAATTTGTCTCAATTAAATATACATTTTATTAAGCAAAACTATTCTTAAAACGGAAATGATGAAATAAAAATTTTATTAAAACAAAGATATTAAATTTTAATTATCTAGGGTATCGACACATAACCCCTTATAACACCCGCATACAACCTAAGGGTAAGGTTTGTGATGGTGATAGACTCTTAGGGTGGCTTAGATAACATCTCCTGAGTGGAAATCTCCACTAACTTGAACTTCTCCCATATGAGATTTTGTTCAAGATTAATATGTTGAAGCTAGGCTTGGGCTTAGTCAAGAGAGAAGCTCAGTGACACTACATCCTTCCCAAAATCCAACAAATGGGCTTCGTATAGCTCGATTCTACTTGATGAGGTCATCGACTCTTCTTTCTGAATTAATTAATTGTTATCATTTCTATTTATAAACAATAATCATAATGTTAACAGTATAGTTTTCAACGGTCATATTGACCAACGGTCATATTGACCAACGGTCATATAACGGTCAAAACCCGATGGTATCATTTCCATTATACTCACTTAATTAATAAAGGGATATAGTTATGTTAAGTAAAAAATAATATAACATGCATTTTTAAGAAACAATTATCATTCAAAAAGTTTGGATCATTACAAACATCGTCCCCCTTTGATCACTTTGAGAACTACTTCCAAAGTTTTCTCCTTGATCCAGTTGAGGAGGATTTCTCTCCATTCTTGGGAGAATTCTTGGATAAGGGATCTCTCTAGGCTTGAGAGGATTCTGCAAATCTGTTGTACACAACCAAGACAAATGAATTGGGTCTCTTGAGAAAATAACATAATTAGGTATTTATATTACTAGGGTTAAAATAAAATAATTAGACAAGTTCCCTTAATTATTTATTTAATTCTAGAAACACCCCATGTCAAATAATAAAAATATTATTATTAATTCTCAAGATGTTCTTAACTTGCGAATTAAAATTAAATATTATTTAATTAAATAATATTCATTATTTATTATTTCTCACCGGACCATTAAACTCGGTCCTCCATTCCTCAAAAATATTTATCGAGCCTTGAATAATGGGTATTTATTTATTAAATAAATATCACTATATTATTCTCTAATAAAAAATAAACATTACATTCACTTATTAGAAAATAGATATTTATTAAATATTGCATTCACATTACATTCTCTTGAATAACTGGTGACAGAATAAATGTAATCAGGCATACATGAATAAATATTAAACCATGTCTGGGAATAATATTTATTCAAATTGTTAAATAATAAATAATAATATATTATTTAATTGATATTCTGGATACACATAGTGTGTGACCCTCTAGGCCTCTTTCTTAGTTTCATTAGAAGAATCATCCTAAAGTCTAAGGTTAGCATCTAGAAACACGCTGAGGCACCCATAGAGAAAGAATTTAATGTCGGAACGACATATTACCACATAAGAACACTTACTATGTAATATAATCTCTTTATCATGATATCTCTATGCAAGCAGGTTGCATGCAGGTGTGATCAACCTATATGCTTGATTTCTCTTTCTTTGACTTCCAAAAAATTGAACTTGACTATAGAACACCATGTTCGTGGATTTATTTAGGCTATATCATTTTCATCAAAGGGGCTGAGATATCAACTTTTGTTAAATAACATAAGGGACAAATTCTTTCTCATGTTATTCATTAATGCAATATTACTCGTGATGCACCCAACGTATCCTACCTTACCGTGAACATATGTCATCACAATTTTTTATAATACATCAAATTATATAAATCATAATACTCATTAATAATAATCTTAAATTCTAAGGACCAATACACATGTCCACATATAGAAACATACAATGACACATATAAATGTGTATTTCCTATTGGTAGGTCCCATTCTCATAATATCTTATTGGATATTACTAAGGGATTACACCATTATAAGGTGCTTCAAAGTCCTATGAGTCTCCACCCCTAATAGCCTATAAAAATTGTGTTTCTCAAATTATATCATCTGGCTATATAACATATATTCAAGAATAGAGTTGTAGCACTTTCGGGTTCTCATCATAACAGAGAACTACTATGACCTTTTAGTGAAATAGCTACTCTTAGGACATTATCACATGCTATGTTACGTATAAAAATAATCATGATGTGATAAGTAGTTTATTAATATTAAAAAACCATGAATACATGTTATTAAAAGTACAAAGATGTTGGTTATAGGGAACCAACTCTAACAGACTCTCACTTGTGCTAGATCCAACTACTAACAACCTTCAATCTGCTAGCTCTCACATGATACTCATGTTTTTGTTGAGATATGTATTTAGTCAAGGGGTCCACCATGTTCTCTTCTGTGGGTACTTTTCTTACTGCAACTTCACCCCTTTGATATAAATCCCTCAGGAGGTGCTACTTTCAGAGTATGTTCTTTGTCTTTTGGTGTCACATTGGCTCTTTTGTAAGAGCCACTAATTCAGTATTATGAAAATACAATGTGATAGGGTCTTTACTTCTAGGTACCATGTCAAGCTCCTAAAAAATTTTCCAAAACCAAATGGATTCCTTGGCTGCATCATAAGTCTCTATATACTTGGACCCTACTGTAGAATCAGCGACAACTAACTACTTTGAAATCTTCCAACTCATAGATCATCCATTGAGATAGAAAACATATCCTGATTATGAATTCAGATCATTCTAATCTATCATAAAACTAGAATCAGTATAACCCCTGATGATCAGGTCCTTGTCTCCTCCATACACCAAGAACATATCCTTAGTTCTTCTCAAATACTTAAGGACAGCTTTAATAGTAGACCAATGTTGTTCTCTTGGATCTATTTGTTATCTTCCTACCATGCTCAATGCTTAGGAAACATAAAGTCTAGTACATAACATGAAATACATGATTTATCATATCGTTGAGGCATATATGATCCTACTCATTATCTCTTTCTCTTGTTGGGTCTAAGGACACATTTTCTTAGAAATATATAAACCATGTGACACTGGAACCAATCTCATATTTGATTGTTTAATATTAATATCTTTAGTATCTGGTCAATATATGTACTTTGAATTAATCCAAGAAGCCTCTTGGATCTATCACAAATGATATCTCTTGATCCCTAGAATGTATGTTGCTTCACCTAAATTATTTATGGAGAAACACTTGTTCAACTAGTCATTAACTAACTATAAGACTAGTATGACATTCCTAATAAGTAATATATCATCAGCATATACTATTAGTATAAGGACTGCATTTCCACTAAACCTTTTTTAAACACATATATCAAATTCGTTCTTAATGAAACCAAATTATTTTATGGATTTATCAAATCAAATGTTCCATGATCTAGATGCTTGCTTCAATCCATAAATGAATCTCTGAAACTTGAAAATCCTTTTGGCATCACCTGGAGTCACAAAACCTTCTAGTTGTGTCATATATAAATCTTTATGAAGGTTCCCATTAAGAAATGTAGTTTTGAAATCCATATAACAAATCTCATTATCATGATAAGTTACTATGGAAATTATAATTCTAATGGATTTAAACATGGAAAATAAAGAAAAGGTTTCATCGTAGTTAATTTCTTGACGATATTTAAACCCTTTAGCCACTATCCTTGATTTATAGGTACTCATTTTACCTTCCATGTCCAATTTTCTCTTGAACACCCATTTTCACCCAACGGTATTTACATCAAATGGCGTATCGACTAGAACCCAAACTTGGTTCTGATACATGGAATCCATCTCATAATTCATTGATTCTTACCATCTTGTAGCTTTTTAGCTCTCTACTAACTCCTTGTAGGAAAGTGGTTCATCATTTTAAACCAATAATGAGTCACCATATTCAGTGACTAGAAAACTATATCTCTCTAGTTCTCTTACCTATCTTACTCTCTTATGCAGTACTTGTGTTTTGGGAACTACTTATTCCATGGGGACTTATGGAATCTATCCATGCACCAAATCATGTATATATTGAGAATCAACTTCATTGAAGTTAATATTTCTCTCACTATCCTTTTTTAGAATGGTCTCCCTCTCAAGAAAGACGTCTTTTCTAGAGACAGTCACTTTATTATCTGAGGGGTTGTATAGGTAGTATCCTTTTTTCCCTTGGGATACCATATAAAGATACACCTCGTGCCTCAGGGTTCTATTTTTTTGCCTAAGAAGGCATTAACAAACATCTCCTAACCCCATACACATGTATGTAGCAAAATGGGTTTCTTTCCACTCCATAACTTGAAGGGAATTACATTTAACACTTTAGTTGGTACTTGGTTTAATGTGTATTTTTTTATTTTGTAATGCATATCTTCAAAAGGATAATGGAAGATCTGCATGACTCGTCATTGAACTTACCATGTCTAACAAGGTACAGTTCATCCTTTCACTAAAACCATTCCACTGTGGTGTATAAGGTGGAGTGAGTTGAGATAGAATCTAAAACTCCCATAGAAAGTTGATGAACTCTTGGTTAAGATATTCACCACCTTGATCCGATCAATGCTTCTTTATCTTATTACCAATTTGATTCTCTACTTCATTTTTGAACTCCTTGAATTTCTTAAAGGAAACAGACTTATACCTAGACATAGTCATATCTACTTAAGTCATAAATAAATGTTATGAATTAAGAATATACACCTATAACTTATACTGAAAATGGTACACACACATTAGTGTGTACTAATCCAGGAAGATCTATATCCCTATCACCCTATCCACTAAATGGTAGTTTGGTCATTTTTCTTTATAAACAAGAATGACATCTATCAATTGGTTTTAACTCAGATGATTCAAAATAACCATCTTGATAGAACTTTTTCAAACGCTTCTTGTTTACATGACCAATACGGTGATGCCAAAGTTGGGTGTTATATAAGTCATGTGAACATGATTCGTTATCAATTTTCAACACTTGTTTTTTGTAATTTAATACATACAAACAATTATTTAAATGTTTCATACCATAACATATGTTGTCCTTATAAAATAAATAACTTTTATTTCCAAACATGAAAATAAATCCATATGTATCTAAACATGACACATAAATTATGTTATTGGTAACTATAGGTACATAATAATAATATCTTAAAACCAAAATCATTTCCATTAGCAATGAAATGTGGCAGTCACCAATGGACAGAGCATCCATCCTCGCATCATTGGAAGCTCACAGATCCACCTCTCCTCTAGAAATCTACCGAAATCTACTTGGTTACTATATTTGGATAAAGATGTGAGCACCACAAGCTATATCTAATACCTAATGTGTAGAAATGGAAATATTTCACTTGATAATGAACGCACCTTTAGATTCCCCTTTCTTTTGGGTGCAGTTCCTCTTCTAGTGGTCTAGTTTTCCACATGCAAAACATATTGTCTCCTTTTACTTATCTTTCCTTTGTATCCTCTTCTTCTTAAAAGGATTGTTATTGGTAGCTTTAGATTTTTTATAGGTCTTGGGACCCTTTACCTTGTTCTTTTTTTCTTGTTCACCATAAGAACCATAGGTTTATCACGCCTCATGTCCTTATCCACTTGACGAATCAATGTCAGGAGTTCTAAAATACTCTTCTCATTATTGATCATATTATAATTCACAATAAAGCTGGAGAAGGTATTGGGTAGTGATAAAATTATGAGATTTGTATGCAACTCATCTGGGAATTTAATTCCTAATATGTCCAGGCGTTCAATGTATCCAATAATCTTGACTACATGAGGCTCATCTGGTGTAGAATATCCAAGATTAGTGGTAAAAAATCATTGGAGATCGCATACCTTACTTGTCTCACCTTTTCTTGATAGATATCCTAAAGGTGAGACATCATGTTATATGCGTTAATGTTCTCATGTTTCTTTAAAATATAATTTTAAATGGATGATAGTATGAAGCACTGAACATCTATAGCATCATCTGGATGTTTCTCATAGAGTTTTAAATCCTCGTCACTTTCCTCATTTCCAAGCACATCGAAAATAGACTCTTCTAACACATACAATTTACTTCCATGGCGAAGGATAACATGTAAATGCCTTTTCCATTTTTATAAATTTTTACCAGTGAGAAGTTTTTCCTTCTCAAGTATGGATTATAATGATATGTTTGATTTCATTTTTAATTTTGTTTCTAAAAATAAGATAAGTGTATATTTAGTAATTTATCTAATAAAATTTAGACAAATAAATAATATTATATTTATTAGTCTCTCATTATTTTATCGAAACCCAATAGCCCTCATCATTGGCTTTGGAATATCTTGTTGCTTGGATATTCTAGTGGCAAGGATACATATTCTCATTCTCATTACCCCAAATTTGGTTGGTTAAGAAAATTTAATGGTTTTAGGTAGGCATTTCAAATTCCAATTGCATTATCTCACAGTTCCTTGATTCGTTGAGTGGACTCCCCAATCCTGAAATCATAAATTTAGATTTTCTCAAACCTTTCCTCTCATTTACACTAAGTCCTACTTTGGTATTCAACTCTTTATGTCAACTAAGTTAAGTCAACCCAAAATTTCAAGTTAGAATTCTGTGATAATTGAAAGCACCTCAGCTTTGTCTGGTCAAGCACTTTGAACTATGGTTCGATTTTAACCAAAGTAATGGAAGGTTATACTGACTTAATATTTTATTGAGGTCTTTTATCCTTTTATGCATAATTTTCCATTTATTATCTTTATCACATGATTTTTGATATTAAGTGGATTTACTTAAGTAATTAACCATTTCTTAGATAATATTTACGTATAAGCCAGTTTATTTTAGTTACATCTTGCATGCTTGTTAATTCATAATTATATGATTACGAAAAAACATTCATAATGAAATAAACATAAAACTTGATATAAATAAAATAATAAAGGGTATTATCATGAGCTTATACTAGTGGTTAGTTTATCTAGTAGTTGATAAACTGACCGTTGATCTAGGGGAAAACACCTTGAACTAATTAAGGTTTGTGTTTGCATCTTTTCACCTATCTGCCTTTTTATCTCCCTTGGATTGGTTTCACCTCGACTCCTAACTTGAACCACCTCCACTATCTTGGGAGATTCATCCATTAGATATTCTTTTACTCACATACAGGTGAGGGGAAAAGGGTTTACATAAAAGAAACTATGGGCATGCAGGCCCTACATAATAAGACGAGGGAAGGCACGTAGGCTAACAATTTAATTTAATAATAAATTAAATGAAACCAATCACATAAAAAAGGTATAGTCTAGCTCATGATCATCCACATGCATGTAATGAATTATTCATTTAATAAAACTATAATTCAATTATTAATCGTTCTTATTTAAGATAAATCACGCTCGAGTCGATTAATTATTATCTTTAATTTATCAATCCTTTTATCTTAATTCTTATCTGAATTTCATTGAGATTATCATCCATTATAATTTTAAACAAATTAAATAAATTCATTTAAAATTAACTGTGTACATAATTTGTACCTTGGAGCCAACATGGTGAATACATGTATGATTCTACCCAATATGTATTATGTTTGTATACTTTTTTACTCTTATGACATATAGGATACATGACTTATCACGTACTTTCATGACATGTACTATCAATTTAATGATTACACAAATTTCTTAATTTTTGGGTCACATGTTATGCTTCATGCACATAAAGTAAAAACTATAATATGACTCATACATGACATGCATATCTGAACATTACACAGATATTAATTAAACATTTATATATATATATATATTAAAAACTCATCACATGGTGTGTCCTATCAATTTAATGACCACATGCAAGAATATGTCTTAAGGATTACATAGTATAATAAATAAATTTTAAATCTATGTAATTTTGTATAAGTACACAACATGTAGATCTGATCTACATGGCATGTACACCTTTCACCATCTATTTGAGAAACACACCTAGGGACTTGGAATGTAATCTGTGCCTCATAAAATTTAGAGTACATGGCATGTCCAATGGGCCACACGGTGTGTTAACTCCGAGTTACACGGTCATCAGTCAGGTAGGCTATGTATGTTAATACACGAATCGTCTATGACTAAAAGTAACTACACTGCATGTAGATCCAATATACATGGCATGTAATCTAGTTGACCATGTGTCAGTCTGTCTTGGTCAACACATAGTGTAAGAATTAACTATATTGTGCGTCATTAATGTGCATGGTTGAATTAATTTCTGAATCAATTTCTGATGCATTGAACATGGATACACGACATGTAACTCCTGTTACATAGCGTGTAGTCCTGTGTTGTCTGGCCAGAAACCATGGAACCTCTAGATGATTTCCTCAATTTTATTTTAATCATAAAATTAATCATCTTGATTAGATCTACGATAAATGAAGGAGGAAGAATCATATCTCACAATTCAGATTAAAAGAATGATCAAAATTGAATTGAAAAACTAAATTACAAATTCATAAATCATCAATGATCTTTAAATAATTATAAATAATTATGTGACCCCTCCAATACCACTTATAGGTTCTGGGCGTAGCGGAAGCGTGCAATGGGCGGTGTCCAACTTTTCTTTTTGTCATAATCGACGATCAATCCAATATCTATACGATGATGAACACCGTGATCCGTGGAATTGAATCAAAGAAATAGACAATGGATAATTAAATTGGAACCAGATGGAGGATCATCACATATTATTTATAATTAATTTAATAAAATAAATAATTACCTTTGTTGGAATTCTTTCTTCGTTGGAAAATCTGGTGATAGATCTACAGTGCACCATCATTTCATTGTAGAAACCAAGTGTAGATTTCCTCTAATGATAATCCACATGTGTTCCATGAATCTATAGATATCTCTAAAGGAATATTTGGATTCTATCACAAAAGATCTTTGAGTTTTCATCACCCGCCTTTGATTGCTTTGAGAATTACTTACAAATCATTCTCTCTGATCCGATGGAGGAGGATTTTTCTCCTTTCTTGGGAGAGTTCTTGGAGAATGGATCTCTTGAGGCTTGAGAGGATTCTTCAAATCCATTGTGCACAACCAATACAAATGAATTGGATCTCTTGATAAAATAACATAATCGAGTATTTATATTGATAGGGTTAAAATAAAATAATTACACAAGTGCCCTTAATTATTTATTTAATCATAGAAAAACCCCATGTCAAATAATAACAATATTATTATTATTTCTTGACATGTGTTTAACTTGAAAATTAAAATTAAATATTATTTAATTAAATATTATTCAATATTTATTATATCTCACCTGACTATTAAACTCAGTTCGTCATTTCTCCACAATATTTATCGATCCTTGAATAATGACTATTTATTTATTAAATAAATATCACTACATTATTCTCTAATAAATAAATAAATATTATATTTACTAATTAGAAAATAAATATTTATTAAATATTCCTACTCACATTATATTCTCTCGAATAATTGGTGACAGAATAAATTCAATCAGGCATACATGAATAAATATTAAACCACATCTAGGAATAATATTTATTCAACTTAAATAATAAATAATAATATATTATTTATCTGAAATTTTGGATACACTTATTGTGTGACCCTCTAGACTTTTTTTCAATGGCATTAGGCGAAGTAGCCTTAAGTCCAAGGTTAGTATCTAGAAACACACCAAGGAACCCATAAAGAAATTAATTTCGTAATGACATGTTACCATATACAAATACTTACTATGTAATATAATCTCTTTATCACGATATCTCTAATCAAGTGGGTTGCATGCTGGTGTCATCAACCTATGTGTACAATTTCTCTTTTTTTGAATTCGCAGAAATTGAACTTTCCTATAGAACACCATGGTCATGGATTTATTTAATCTATATCATTTTCATCAAAGGTATTGAGATATCAACTTCCATTAAAGAATAGAAGGGACAAATCCTTTCTTGTATTATTCATTAATGCAATATTACTCATGATGCACTCAACGTATCCTACCTCATTGTGAACATATGTCATCACGGTTTTTGTCAATACATCAAAGTACATGACTCATAATACTCATTAATAATAATCTTAAAGTATAAGGACCAATACACACGTCCGTAGATAGGAACATCCAATGACACATATAAATGCAGATTTCCTAATGGATGGTCCCTTTCTCATAATATCTTACTGAATATTACCAAGGGCGTACAACATAAGAAGGTGTCTCAAAGTCCTATGAGTCTTCACCCCTGATATCCTGTATCAATTGTGTCCCTAAAATGATATCATCCATATATATAACATATATTCAAGAATAGTGTCATAGCACTTCTGGGTTCTCATCATAGTGGGGAACTACTATGACCTTTTAATGTGACAGCTACTCTTAGGACATTATCACATGCTATGTTATGAAAAATAAAAATCATGATGTGGTAAGTAGTTTATTAATATTAAAAAACCATGAATATAAGTTATCATAAAGTACAAAGAAGTTGGTTCTGGGGAACCAACTCCAACAGAGATAACCATCATGTTATTGGTTATGACCAATTCATATATTAAATGTGTAAATGAAATTTAAATGGTAATTTTCATAATTAAACATTGAGTCATATGATATGATATTGTGGTATCCTTGTTTTTATGACTTGCGTGGTGATTAAATGTTGAAATGCTTATATAGCGGGTCATGCCCAATGGTACATACTGAAATGCTGATATAGTAGGCTTGGCCCAGTGGAAATGCTGAAATTCCGATATAGGGAGCTTGGCCCAGTTGAAATGCAAAACTTCTGATATTGCGGCTTATCCCAAATTAAATGCAGAAATGCTTATATATCGGTTTTGACCTAGATTAATGTGATTTATACCATGTTTATAAGGTTATGGTTGGCATGGTTCTAAGACATGCTCAGAGGCATTCCTACATGGCATCGAGGCAGGTTATGTTATACCTTGGTTATAAGGTTATAGTTGGCATAGTTGTAAGACATGCTTAGAGATATTTCGGCATAGTGATGAAGTAGATTGATGTGGTATGAAATTAATTTTTTAATTAATTAATACTCTTTTTTATTGTATTATTTCATACACTTGTGATTATACTAATTATATTTAAACATGATAGTATAAAACTACTGAGTTATATACTCGCATCCTATTTGGGTCGTCGTTTGGCACCCGATAAGATTATATGGATGCAAGATTGGATGAGGGAAAATAATCTTATTGTTGATTGTTTGTTTTTCTGGATGAGCTAGATCTTAAAGATGGGACTAACGTGGGATTTGGGACTGGGGAATTTTCTTTTATTGAGTCTGCTAGTATTTATTTTTTATTGTTTCTATCATGAAGTTTAATTACATTCCATCATGCCATTGCATTATTCCTTTATTATTTACTGGATTGTTTATTTGGAGTTTATCGTTAGTTTTCAGTTGTATTATATTATTTCCATTATTTCCACACTTTGATGTTTATTATTATATGATTATTTTGTTTTGTTGTAACCCTGTGACCAGGAGGTATAGTCTCCCCACTATAATTATCACACCCTCACTACTAGTCGGTAGCCTCTAACATATAGGGAGGTGTACTTGAGGTCTTGTAACTAACCCTTTATATCCACATGAGAGAGTTCCATATTGGGGGATGTTACAAAGTGGTATCAAAGCACACAAGGTTTCTTGTCTATTTCTTACTATTTGGGAAAGGTAGAAACAAGACTATAATGTTTCAGGACTTGGTAATGATCTTGTTTGGGGGAGTAATTAACCCATGTATGGGGGGAAATCCATGTACCTAGGGGTGGATTGTTGTTTATATTGTTTGTCTGTTACAGTTGATGTTATTTCACCTTGGGTGGTTCACATGTTGTGTGAGGTTATTGTTCTATGATATTATTATTTATTGAGATTTATATTTGTGGCCTGGTATGTCGTGATATGAGTATACATGAATCATAATAGGCACATGGGGATATATTGATATGAATTGTTCATGAAATAGACATATTTATTGCATGTGATATATAATTTCCTATTGAACTGTGATATGAGGCACTTTTTATATCTACTGAAATGAAATAAATGAACAGATATGTCATGCTAAATCACTTGTAAGACAAGTTTAGAGAGACCAGGAGTCAGTGGTTCTCTATTTTTATCACCTGTTGAGGTTGACCTTGTTGTTTAAGTCATTGTTCTAAGGGATGTGTTTGTTTTGTAGAGAAAATTTATCTGCATTATCTTCAAGTTAAGTGTAAAGAGAGTACAAATCAGTATGATCCTGACATATTTGAACTGGATCTTCATGTAGTTATTGATAATTAGATGGATGTTTATCTTCACAACAGCTTCCTGAGGGTCATGCGATCCATGGAAGGAGCGACTGTTCGCACTGTGTCTTCGACGTCTGAGCTGATGAGAGAGTTTCAACTGCAGCATCCGCCTAAAGTCACTGGGGAGGGAGGAACCCAGGTAGCTGATTTCTAGATCAATTTAGTCTAGATGATATTTAAACATATTTAGAAACACGTAGATAGGAGGGTGAATCTTTCTATGTATATGCTTCGTGGACCAGGCAAGCATTAGTGGGACATCCTGGAGTAGGCAGGGCAGTAAGAGGAGTTATCTTGGAAGGACTTTGAGATGAAGTTCCTTGTCCATTTCTATCCTAATACGTTGAGATCATGCATCTGAAATAGGAGGGAATTTTAGTACTGGACTACGATGAATGTTTCACCAACCTACAGGGTTATGCGCCATCTTTGGTAGCTAATGATATCTCCAGGGAAATATGTTTTTAGGATGGTCTTCACTATGATATCATTTTGTAGGTGAACGTGTTCCGTATGAGCAGTTTTTCAAATGTGATAAATCAGGAAATCATCATATAATGAAATATAAGAGAGACCTTGAGCAGCAGTCATGCTATTTCAGCAAGGAAAATTGTAAGCTCTTCTTCTAGTAAAAAGAAGCATCTATGTGAAAATTTTATTTAGGGAAACATCAATCAAAGAAGTCAGGGCAGTGGGAATTTATCTCAGGACTATGTCCCATTGTAGTGTTATCAGTGTGGAAAGATGGTTCACAAATGACCTTATTGTTTGTACCCCCACTTTGGAGTGTCATGCTTGTGGTGGATTGGGTCACCTAAAGATTTTTTGAAGGGGAATGAAGTAGAAAATTAGTGGTGGGAGAACAAGACAGGTACCATATTCAGTCAAGGAATCAGCTACTCCTCAGTGGGTAGGTAGCTGGAGTTCCATGGGATGTTCTGGTTGAGGCAGGGGATGTGGTACCCCAATACAGGAGCCAAAGTACCAGACATAGGGTATAGCTCATGGGAGTCAGTTTGAAGCCTAGGGAAGAGGGGTTGGATAGCTGCGTGTTATGAAAGCTACTTTGACTATTGTGGATACAGGACTGTCTACCATCAGAAGTACGATTCTTGTATCAACTACCATTTCTTTTGTTTTTTTCTAATATGGGATCATCGCATTCCATTTTATTCTCTCTTGTTTAAATAGTTTGGACTTGGATGTAGAAATCTTGTATGGTGTTTTGACCATCGACATATCATTGGGAGTGCAATCAGATAATATCAAACATTATGAGGTGTGTTCTCTAGAGATTGGTGGTTATCATTTATTTTGGGAACTGTTCGTGTTAGAAATGGTAGGCTTTGGTTTGATTCTTGGTATGGATTGGTTAGTTATATACTAGTATCATATCAACTATTACTAGAGAAGAGTTACATTTTTATCTCCAGAAAGAGGCAGCTATTCACACCAAGGTGAGTGGGGTCTTCAGGCTGGTCATGCAGGACCAATTTAGTGCAGATTAGATTTTCTCACAACCCATATAGTTATTCTTGCTCTAGATGGTGGTAGAATATAGTAGAATTATTTTCCTCCAATGGTAGACCATTTTCAGGATGTCTTTCCTGATGAGTTATACAGCTTACCGTCCAAGAAAGAGATCGAGTTCACGATCGAGTTGGTGTTAATGGAAGAACCAGTTTTTATTTTGCCTTATAGAATATCACTAGAAGAGATTTAAGAGTTGAAGGTTTAGTTGGAAGATCTTGAATCTAAGGGTTTTATATGGAATAGTACATATCCTTGGGGTTCTTCAATTCTATTCTCCAAGAAGGTTGATGGGTATTTTCACTTATGTGTGGATTATCGTAGATTAAACCATATGATGGTCAAGAACCCGAATCATCTTTCATGCATCGAAGATCTCTTCAATCAGCTGAGAGGTTCTAAGATCATCCCCAAGATAAATTTGAGATCGGGTTACCACCAGTTATGGGTGAGACTATCGGACATACCTCAGACTACTTTTAGAAGAAAGTATGGCTTGTATGAATTTGTAGTGATGTCATTTGGTTTGACTAATGCACATACAGTATTCATGGCCTTGATGAATATGATCTTTCATCCTTTCTTGGACCATTTCATGGTGGTTTTTGTCGATGACATCTTAGTGTACTCCTAGATAGCAGACGATCATTCTAAACATCTTGACATCATCCTGAGTACATTGATAGAGAATTGAATTCATTCTAAGATAACCAAATACAATTTCTATATTGATAAAGTGCACTTCTTAGGCCATGTCATATCATAGGAAGAAGTTCCAGTGGACCCAAAGAAAGTTTCATCCATAGTATCTTATGAGTAGCCCAAGAATTTCTTCGAGATTTAGAGTATTTTGGGTTTATTAGTTTATTATGAATGCTTTATCTAGGACTTTTCCTATTTAGAAACACCAATGTCAGGGATGACCAAAAAGGGGGTGAATTTTGTTTGGTCATATTCTTGCAAGAAAGATTTTCAGAAGCTGAAAGGTGGGCTGAAATCAGCAACTATCCTCATGTTACCAGTGATGGGTAAGGCCTATATCGTGTAATGTGATTCATCCAGAGTTGGACTTAGAGCAGTTCCGATGCATGAGGATATAGTGGTTGCTTATAGATCTAGACAGTTGAGGCTGCATGAGAGGAATTATTCTACTCATGACTTGGAATTAGTAGCAATTGTATATTCCCTAAGATGTTGTAGGCATTATCTCATGGGTGAGAGGTTTTTGATATACATGGACCACAAGATCCTCGTGTACATATTTTCTCAACGGGACCTGAACCTTCATCAAAAGAGGTGGGTCGAGTATCTACAATCTTTTGACTTTGAATCGGTTTATAGATTGGGTAATGGAAATGTCATTGTCGATGCATTGATCCAGAATACATAGTAAGAGGTAGTATATGAGTCTTTCGATGGGTGGAAAACAATGGACATCTTTGAAAACATGCATCTAGATATTCATGAGTCTCAGGGATGAGTAGCTCTGACCTCAACATTTGTTATACCCATGATTTTGGACTAGATTAAGATCGAGTAATCTGATCTAGAGAGATTAGTTCTGAGAGACATCTTATATGGCGGGGATAATTTATTAGGATGGTCTATTGGTAGTGGAAATTCTATTCTTTTATGTGTTCGAGTATGGGTTCCTATAGTCTTTCGTGAGGAGATGATGAGGTAGCTTCATGCTTCTAGATGGGCTGTGCATCCTAATTTGAAAAAAATGTATCGTGATCTTTGTAGAAAATACTAGTGGTTGGGAATGAAGAAGGAGATAGTATAATTTTTGGAAAGATGTTTCACTTGTAAATAGGTGAAATCTGAGAATCAAAGGCATGCTAGGCTTTTGTATCCTTTTCTCATTCTTGAGTGGAAATGGGATGATGTCACTATGGATTTTATAATAGTATTACCCAAGACAACTCATAAGAATGATGTTGTATGGGTGATTTTGGATCTATTGATGAATTTATATCACTTGTTACCTATCAAGGATACCTTCATAGTAGATGATCTGGGAAATATTTATGTGTGTGAGGTAGTTCGGTTGCATGGTGTTCTGAGGAGTATCGTTTTAGATATAGATCCTCGTTTCACATTGCATTTCTGGAAAGGTAGAAGGCTCTAGAATTGCAAGTTATTCTGATTATGGCTTATCACCCTCAGACTAATGGTCAATCTGAGCAAACTATTCAAGTTTTGTAGGATATGTTACAAACCTTTATTTTGTATTTTGTTGGTTTTTTGGAGAAACATATGGTACTCATGGAGTTTTCATATAATAACAGCATCCAAGCATAAATACAAATGGTGCCTTTTGAGTCTTTGTATGGAAGGTATTTTTGTTTGCCTCTTTACTGGTTAGAGGCAAGTGAGTCAGCACTTGTTGAGCCTGGTATCATGTAGGATATGTCTAAGTAAGTCCAATTGATCAAACAGTGGTTGGTGACCGCATAGAGTAGGCAGAAATCTTATGTTGACCATTGGAGATGACCTCTGGAGTTCGAGGTTGGTCATCATGTTTTCCATTGGGTGTTTCCTAGGTTGGGACAACACCATATTAGGAAATGAGGAAATCTAGCACTTAGGTTTGTCAGGTCATTTGAGATAGTGGACAGAGTCGGTCCAGTGGCATATCGTTTAGCACTTCCATAACCCTATAGTGTCATGCATGACATGTTTCATGTGTCGCAACTTTAGAGATATTATTCATACCCTTCTCATGTGATAGACACAACAAACATCGAGCTTAGTGTTGATGTGTACTTTGATGAGCATCGGATACGGATTGTGAACTTTAGTGAGAAGTATCTCTGGGGTAGGACTATAATGTTGATTCAAGTGCAATGGCAGCATGGGAGAGTTCAAGAGGAGACCCGGGAGAGGGAGTGTGATATGCGAGCATAGTGTCCAGACTTGTTCATTGAAACCCCATAGTGATGCTTGGATCAGCATGGGGACAAGCTGTTATATGGTGGGAAAGTTGTAAGATCCTATCTTTTTTCAGGTACGTCCCTCTTGTGTTTTTCATTTGAACCTTAGTGGTCGAGTATTGTTCAGAGATGGAGATCCATTGTTTTGGAAAATGACTTAAATTCCGAGGCTATATGCTTTTTTGAATTAATGGAGTCTGGGTATAAATGGGTTAAGTGTTACCACGGGTTCTTGGTAAGTAAAGAAGCGTTAAAGGGGGTTCAGGATGCTTATAAGGAAAATGGGCTAAAACCCCATCTACAGAACATTTACACGTCATGTAATGTTTGGGAAATTTTAATATTCAGCCGAGGCGATGGGTTTTTTGATATATTTCATTAAAAATAATTACACGACATGTAACTAAATTACACACCATGTAATTCCCCAATCTACTATTTTAAAGTATGTTGTGCGGCTGATTTTTCCATTCACCCGCATGCAACCTTCTCCTCTCGACCCAGGGCACCTTCCAAGCAAATTTGGAGTGTCAACCTCCCTTTCGGATGTCCCGATAACATAATTGATCCCCGATAAGTGGTTTTGGTTCAGTTTTCCTCTCTCCCTTGTTTCTCCAATCGTTACAATGTAATCCTTTGACCGTGTGCGTTATTGGTTTTGATCTTGATCAATTTTGATATATGAACCTTCTTGCGATCATCTGCACCTTCTTCCTCATGGGCGTTTGTCATTGGAAGTGTTGTTTGATCATCAGTTAAAGGTAGGGGGTCTAAATCTTAACCTTATGGTTTGATAATTGTCAAGTATATGAAATATTGCAACTGTTCCAACATATCCTGCACTGGATAAATTAAATGATGAATTGAATTATTCCTTAGAGTCCATTTGGATCCTTTTGGTTTTGATTTGGCTTGTAGCTACCATTCGGTTGAGCGAACCTGTAACACCCTAATACTTTACAATATTTTTATTTTTGAATAAATTTCATTTTGTTACTAGATTACCTTATACACAACACCATTTTAACCTTACGCTACACACAACAATGTGTTGGCCTGCGTTACATGCAAGGATGAGTTTTACAAAACAAAAGTATATTATTAAAATATTATTATTTAATATAATAAGATATTACCTAATCGTTAAGTTGGAAGTTATGAATAATATTAACTAACTTATGAAAATATATGGTTGAATTCATTAGTTAAAAATTATTTAGAAATGAATATAGGAATCAACTGAATATATAGGAAATGTTTTTATAAAGAACTATTTTTATGCTCACAAAGTTTTTTTATCTTAATAAATTAAATTAATTACTATTAGTAAATTATATTATTGAAATATATATGTTATATATTCAATAAAATATTTTTTATATTCATCTAATAGATTTGATAGGTATAAGATAAGAACAAACTCCATATTACATATAAAACCCTATATTTTTATAAAAGCAGTTTTACCATCTTTTAATGGAGAACCTATTTTAAATGTAAATTTTGACACTTTTATATAATTTAATTGAAAAAATAAACTTATAATTTTAAGGTGTAATATAAAAATTTTCTTTGGTTGAATTTTTTGTATTTTTCTGATAAGTTTCATTTTTTGATGAATAATGATAAAATATTGCATTTTAATTGAAAGCAACTTTTCGTCTAAATAATTTAGCGTTAAATTATATTTTTAATTGGTTTTAAAGTATAATTAGATCGATTTTGTATAAATTAATCTAATTTATGTCATTGGAATCAATTTCACATTGAATAAGGATATAAAAACATTTCAATCTTTTGAACGTTTCACTTTTAAAACTCATTTTCTCTTTCTGTCAACGGGATTAATTTTAAATTAATTAATACAATTTATGTGCTTTGAATTTTGAAAAATAGATTCCATATTTGGAATCATGAGTCCTAAATTTATTAAATAGGTCCCTTTTATTTTTTGATATTATGAATAAGTGACTTTGGAAGGTTTTTATTAACGCGGTTAAAGGTAAATCGGGTAATTAAGGGTAAAAATAATATTGTAAATATTTGAAAATTACCCTAACACTTATCCAAATCTCATTGTATGAGTAGGTATCGGCCAAAAGCATCCTTGGGTGGAAATTATAACCTTTTTAAGCCACTTAGATGAGAGTGACGTTTATAATATTTTATTTAAATAAAAGTTTAAGATGTTATACTCATGTTTTTCATAACTATAAATATCTTAATATGGGGTTATATATGGGATATGTTCAAATATAAATAGTCATTGGAAGTCTAAAATATTTATCTTCATCATGATAATTTATTTTTAATTTTTAGGGAAGAAATAATTAAATTAAAGGCTTGCACAATGATGATGTAGTAATTGATGGATAAATCAGGGAAATGTTATTAAAAATATTAAAATAAATATAATTTGATATAATTATTGTCCTATAAAAATTTTCTAGATTATCTAAACATATTACGGATGTATTAAAGCCTTTATTTCGAAGTTATCTTGTGTATTGATATTTTTTTTTAAAGTCAAGAAATGAATAGTGTCAAAATTGACATTAATGATACTTTCAAAATAAATGATATTTTATTAAATGATATAAATATCTTAAAAATCTAAAATTCATCCAACTGATTGGTATAAATTTGAAAATTTCATCAATGACTCATTTATGGTTTGTTTGGCATCTTATAGTAACTATATTAACCCTTAAAGAGTTAAAAGTCAAGTTGTCGTGGTAAGAGTTAAAGAGTTTAACTAAAGGTTAAAACCAAAAGATTAGGGTAAGATGTGACCTAAACATGTCTAAAAATTATTGGTAGAGAGGATTTGGACTCATCCTCATCTTATCTTCTAAATAACTCACTTTGGATCCATTTGGAATTGAAAATTAATTTATATTAATTTAATATTTTGAGGGTTTCCAAAAGTGACTCTCATCTCAATTATAAAAGGACACGTCATCTCTCATTTCCTCACACCACATTGATCCCTATCAATTGACCAAACTCTACCCATTTCTCCTCCTAACATCCTTACCCAAGTTTTTGAGGTCCTATTATTCCAAAACGACCAACTCTAAATCCCTTAAGAAGTGATTTAAACGAAGTCCACCGAAGAAGAGGTAATTGTTTTACCAACTCATTTTCATTTCTTTTTCTACTTCCTTTTTATATGTTGTTTCCATACTAAAGTAATAAGTCTAGTTTCATCTATAAGTCGAGCTGTTATTGTGATTATGAGACAACCATATTTCATGATCCTACAAAAATGAAAACACTGTGTGTGCGTACGTACGGCTTACCGTCTCTATGCTGTGGTGTAATTTCTTTTTCATCACCACTTTACTTGGACGGGTATAATAATAGAAATAATGGATATATATGATAATTATGACATGATATTGATTTTGGAAAAATTAATATACCATCCAATTTCTTACTCTTTCACTATTAAGGGAATGACATCGTCGCTCGTGCATACGTACGGCTTGCTATCTCCATGACGCGATATGATTCATTTCTCATGTTAACCATTAAAGAATGATAATAAAAATATATTTGATGATTAAATATGATATTTATAACATTAATATCATTCTGGAGATGTTGGATCTATATCCTATGCAAAAGAATCGAGACATTTACGACAAAACATGCATAGGAAAACAAAGTAGTTAACACCCGAAACAAGGATAATAACGAAATATTATTAACAAAATGATATAAGAAGATCGTATATGATATCATAAATATAGATATGTTCTGGTATAATTTAATAACATGCTTTAAACCATTATACAGGAGATTAAAACACATTCGACTAAAGGAAATGTAAGGTAAGAGACTTTGTCTCAATCTCCTTTCATTGAGGCATGGTTTTATGTTATACACTCTTCTTCTTTTATGAGGTGTATATAGTATCCATTTGACTTATCATGTCATTAATTAATTTATTATGTGTTATTTAATGTTTTTTTAAATGTTATTCTTTTATTGGGATTGGTATTTAAATATTCAAAGTACATAGTATGTGATACCTTGAATGTTTAAAGATTTAATTATCACATCTTTTGCTCCATATTTGTGTTTTCTAAAAAAACAAAAATGTTTTTAATATTCTTCAATGGTTGTTTAAAGACATTTTTAACCCTTTGTTGGCTTTTTAAAAAATCTTTAAAATGTATATTTTTTCATTTTCTAAACAAGGACTTATGAGGCTTATTCGGAAAAAATACAGAAGGAATGTTTTTTTTAACTTATACGGTATGAGCGGCTTTTTCTGTTGTCATAACGCCTTAATATTTTGAAGTTTCCTTTACAGGTTTACAAGATTCTTTTCAATGAAAATCTTTTATTTTAAACTTTTGTGGCCTTTTAAATAAATGTTTTCAAAGTAAAAAAATGAGTATTTCTCTCAAGAAATTTTTAATGATTTTAGAGTATTTTCATCTATGTCAACATCCTTTGTTGGATCTTATGTTTGATTGAGGTTGATCTCTTATGATATCATCTATCATATTTTATTGAAGATTTTATGATCAGTTTGACTATGAATGTGCTATTTTGATATCATTCATGATTTATGGTTAAAGTATTCACATTTCATATGCTAGTTTTTTAATATGAATATTTATGTTGTTTATATTTCACTCTTCATATGAGGAATACATTAGACTTAGTAAATGACGGGCATGACCCGCTATAGCCCCTCAATGCATCGGTAGGTCTCATGAGACAAATTAGTTTGGGTATTGATCGAGGCATTACCCGTTTAAGTATGGTGTCTTGGCCAAAGTCTTGACGGTATATTTATGATGTCCGACATTAGGCATTCTCTCGTTATGAGATTAATTATTGATATTACATGTGATCATTCGATTACTAGAATATCCATGTGATTATTTATATGACATTATTTGATTTATTCTTGTCATATTATGCTCAAGATTATGTTTAAATGGATTGTGTTTTAGTTATACACCTTGTCATAATGTTTATGCTTATTTCTTCATAATAGCTTATGTTGTACGTTTACCCTTACTAAGCATCTAAGCTCACCCCTTTTTTATATTTTATTTTTCTCAGGATATCAAGATGTATATTATGACTGATATGCATGGTTAAGCTGGGAGAATAATGGTATTCTCAAGAGATTCTCTATGTTGTATTTTTATATTTTAAATTGTAATGTAAGGTTTATATATGTAATCTGATTTCCAAAACTACTAAATTGATCGTTCCTTCGAAATTTGAATCTTGTGTCTATGTCAATTTAATAAAGTGAGACACCGACTCCGGACTACTAGGGTCAGGGTCGTTACAGAACCCTTGAATATAAATAAATTGTTAAAATGACTTAAAGTGTGTTTAACATGACATGGATTGTGGGTGTTTGCTTAATATAGATTCACCTTGGTTTGGCATGTTTATTTGAGATAACTAACATGTTATTGGTTACGACCAATTGATATATGAAATGTGTAGATGAAAGTTAAATGGTAATTTGCATAATTAATCATTGAGTCGTATGATTTGATATTGTGACATCCTTATTGTTATGACTTGTGTCGTGATTAAATGTTGAAATGCTTATATAGCAGGCTTTGCCCAATGGTACATGTTAAAATGCTGATATAGCGGACTTGGCCCAGTTGAAATGCTGAAATGATGATATAACAGGTTTGGCCCGGTTGAAATGCTAATATAGCGGGCTTGGCCCATTTGAAATTCCGAAGTGCTTATATAGCGAGCTCAACCCAGATTAAATGCTAAAATGCTTATATAATGGATCTGATCCAGATTACTGTGATTTATAACTTGGTTATAAGGTCATGGTTTGCATGGTTGTAAAACATGCTCAGAGACATTCTGACATGGGATCGAGGGAGATTATGTTATACCTTGGTTATAAGATTATGGTTGGCATGATTGTAAGACATGCTCACAAACATTATGATATGGCGTTGAGTCAGGTTATGTTATACCGTAGTTATAAAGTTGTGGTTGTCATGGTTGTAAGACATGCCCGGAAAGATTCTGACATGATGTCAAAGCAAGATGATGTGGTATGAAGTTAATTGTTTAATGAATACTTTTGTTCATTATATTATTACATACACTTGTGATCAGGTAGGTTATATCTAGACACGATGATATCTGCTTGCTGAGTCATACTCACATCCTATTCGGACCGTCGTTTTGTACTCGATCAGATTATATGAATATAGGATTTGACAAAGTCAAAGGATCTTGTTATTGATTGATTGCTTTATCGAATTGAAGCTTGGAGATTGGACCAACATAGAATTCAAAACTAGAGACTTTTGAGTCCGCTGATCTTTATTTTGTATTGTTTCTAACATGACATTCAGTTGCATTTTAACACATCATTACATTATTCATGACTGTATTTTATAACAGTAAGGAAACAAAAACGGAATTCTCGTTTTTTAGGTTTGGTACAAATGAATCGCGTTTCCACGGAAACGGCTGGCTTCAGAAGGAAACTAAAATTGTAGACAGTATATCCATACATCATCTCTGAGCAAAAAATAAATGCTGCCGCAATCCGAGAGCGAGAGGATCATTCCGGGTCAGGCGACCCACCAGGAACCAGCTGCAATGGTGAAGAGAAGTGTGAACAATTATTTATTATTTATTGTTTTTCTCCAGAAATTAAAATGTATTTTTGAAAAATAAAAAGCAGAAAACATGATCATGCACCAGGCACACCCTTAACCTTCCTACTTTCTGGTGCTGCTTTGAAGAATATCAGAATAATGCATATGAGCACACATCAATGCAATCTTGCACAAAACCATTTCAGGCTAAGAGAAAATTAACAGGTGATGGAAGAACTCATTTTGATCATAAAATGTGGTACTTACAATGGCAATGTTGTTTCCATTCAGCAAAATCTGATCAAGCTTTGTTATGCGCCGCCCCTCCGATGTTATCTCACTGAAATAAGAACAACTTCTGTCTGTTAATAGGGTAGACTTAGTGACCAATACACAAATCAGGAGAAGTAGAAGAAGACCAGAAAAAATATCAAAGCATCATCCAAGATGATCTTGTTGGTCATTGATAGAGCTAATTGATGACATTTAATCTGTAAATATTGAATCAAAAGTATTTTTCAGAATACATTATTATCCATAATGAGTTCAATGTGTCCAGCCACTTTTTGAGCAATTTCCTTCATTCTAGGAAAGTAGTAATTTTGTCCCAACAAATTGAACCAGCATTAATATATATTATCAAAAATCATGTGTTGTGCTTTTAAGTTGTAGGGTACCAGTGTCATAACAGGTATTACAGGTAAGAAATCATGTATGAAAATTTCAAACATCAGAAATGATAAGAGATGGAACCCTGTAAAAAACATCAGGAGGGAGGAGACATACTATTCAGTGACATCTTCTAGAACCATGTTTACATAGACATCAAACCCCCTAAGGGTTCCAACAAGCTCCTTGTCTCCCTTCATTATCACCCATATTTTTGATCCTACGCATCTGTCAATCAGTTCTGCAAGCCCCAAGAACCGTTTCCTCATATTAAGCCCGGTCTCTCAGAAATACTTCCAAAGCAGAACATATTACAGCAGGCAACAAACAAGCCTTAAAACACAAAATTTTGTAACTTAAAGCAGAACGTATTAAATCCAAAAAAAAAAAATCAGGAAAAAAAACAAGCAATGCCAGAGTCATCTTTACAAAAAAAATATGATTTTTTTTACTTTTAAATTATTGGAAAGCACAATACCAGTTTCGTTTTAAAGGACGGCCTGTTACTTTCATGAATTACAAACTTGTAGAAACATAAGCTGCAAATATTCAGTGTTTCCTTTTCATTCTATCCCACGGCGTTTACCAGTAACAGAGCTTTGTCTGATATATGTGTGAAGGTGATAATGGAAAAATACCTGAAGGGAGGAGTTGAGAAGGATTGGCAGACATGGCTCTTTGAATCAGCTAAACCTTGCTAGCTTCTGCACTATTGATTCTTAAAAGTTTGATTTAGAACTTCTGGATAATTTAAAATAGACGAATCAATCTCAAACCGCACTAATATTAAAATGCACAAAATTTAAAAGATACAAAATGAGAGTATCTAATCAGTACACGAATTGGTAAAGAATTATAACCTGTTATTAATAATCAAATCTAACACGCCAACACAAATTTGTTAGGAAACCAAAACCTACGGCTCGAGCAACAATCCATCACCACAACCCCGTCTGGTAGGGACAACATCAAAAGTGCAGAGTAACAAAACAAATAAAAAATCTTGAACTTAAGTTCAAAAACAAACAGTAACCGCTTTTCCCTTAAATTTCTACACCAATGAGAAAGGGGGAGACTAAAAGAGATACAAAAGAATATATGTGACCTCCAAACCCAAACCCACTAAATAATACTGAAACCCGAACCCGTTTATCACCCGTTTAATTTTAAAAAACAATACCCAAACCCTACCCTAATATAATTTAAGATGCCCATTTAATTACCCAAGCCCATTTATTTTCAATTAATCCTAACCTGAACCCATTTATTTTTGTTTTACCCAAACACGTTAAATTTATTTTATACTGGTTGGATTTTTTTAACACTTCTCCTGTTCAACGCGATTAAAAACACACACACACAGAACAATCGAAGACCTAAACCAACTGCACAAGCTTCAAATGACACAGATTGTGGTATTCAAAAAAATATGGAGCTACAGTGTTATCATCGTCACTTGCTGCAACTGGTTATTCAAAAAATATGGAGCTGCATTATCATCGTCAAAAAACTTGCTGCTGCTGCACAACCTTGACAAAAACAGAAGATGAAGTTGCACAAAACCTAAAACAACTACAAAAAACTTTTCTGAAGCACAAAAACCTTGGACACGAAATGAAGATGCACAAAACTTTGATGTTGTTGAACAAACCTTGATAGAATGTCAAGATAAGACTAAAATAGAGAGTTTAGTGAATGAGTTTGGGTTCACATTCAAAGTATTATTCAGTAATTCCTTACAAAGCAAAACCCTAAGAGAAATCCTAGAATATTTTAGCAGATGTAGCCGAAAACCCCTTATTGATCCAGCATAGAAGGGGAGGAGCAAGCAAATGAAATAAATGTATACTTTGTGTTGGTTAGGAAATAGTCGTGAAAGAGGTAGGAGCTCGGTCCAGTTCGTGCGAGAGAAGAGTGTCTGCGTGCAAGCGTTGCTCCACTGGTAGGAGGGGGTGAGTACAGAGCGGAGGCGAGCTGTAGATCGGGCGGCGGGCGGCGGGCGGAGGGCAGGGCGGCGGCTACGATCGAAGGAGTTCGAGCGAAGATCGGAGAGGAAGGGCGAGCGCGGCAGAGAAGAGTGCGGATTGTGGGCGATTTTTCGGGTACCCTGGATCTCATATCCGAATCGTACCGAAACCCGAAACGGATATTCACTCTATTGCCTTAATTTGATTGAAACCCGGTTTTAAATTATCTGAACCCGGTTTAACCGAGTCGGATCGTACCGGATATCCGTTTTATGTGTATCCTTTATCATTAAGCCTGAAAATATATTTATCATTGATTTTCTATTCTATTTTATAAATGAAACTTTCAACTAGAGAAATATATCTACGCGGAGCAGTGCTAGTTGTCTGCTTTGTGAGGTTGGGAGCTAGGCACTATCATGTTACAAGAGACTGGGGAGGCACTGTTCTTATGTTGCCAGGGTCATTGGGGTCTTCAGGTCATGTATTAGGCCAATTGTCTCTAGGTCTACGGGGCATATAAGAGTTACCTCTCAACTCAGTTAAAAAGACGATTATTCAAAAATAAATAAAAAATCTAAGACCCTCAGGCCATTAGAGTGTGTTACATGTTTTATTACTCTAAAAACCTCCCTTTAAATATGAAAAACAACATGTTTCATAATAAAACAAAATTATGTGTATTATTTTTATGTAAATAATAGCTTACTATCATCACACAAATATTATTATGTTTTGATAATACAATTTTTTAAAAAGTAAAACGAGCAGCGACATGTCATTGTAATTATGAAATATGAAAGTTGTCACACTAAAACCCGTTTTTCTCGATTACGTATTTAGAAATTAAATCCCGCTTGATTAGAAGAATAATTTCATAAAATATATAAAATCATTTGATAGTGATATGATGCATGACAAACATTCAATAGTAACATGGATGCACACCCATCTCATAATAAAATTAAATTTTCTAAAAGTAAAGTTTTCGAACTTTACGCACAGAATGCTCGATTCTGAAATACTTAAGTATTTAAAAATTTCATATGGATATAGAATTATTTTGAAGAAAAATGACTATTTTTGGACTCAACACATAAAAATTATTTTAGGGTGTATTTTTTAGATTTTTCTAATAAAGTCCATTTTTTGGTGAAAAAGTGAAAATTATGATTTTACGGGTACCGCGGTTTTGATGATGTCATTATGATGTAAGCATTACATAAAAATCTAATAAATATTTTATTTAATCAAAAATGCATTCAAGGGGTATAATAATGAATTTAAAAATATTAATTTGAATTTGGAAATTTATACTTAAAAATTTGGAACCTTAAATAGTTTTTTTCTTATTTTTTTTGGATTTTATGCATTAAATGAAGTGGTTGGAAGCTTTCATTCAGTTTTGGCCCAATTACATGATCAATTGATCCTCATTTTATCACTAATCAACTAGAAAATTCATTGGAATTCATCCCACCCACAAGTGGTCGGCTTAAATATTAAAATAAATAATACTTAACCCTCAGACACCCCCTCCTCAAGTATAAATATCCACTGATTCTCCTTTCGCTCTCCACTCCAAATCCATTGATCATGAATCATCTCTCATTCCCCCCTTTCTAGAGTCTCTCTAAGGTGATTCTAAGGTGCTAAGGTGTCCCTCTCAAGTTTTAAGAAGCTCCCTAGCAAGGTAAGAGTTTCCTCAATCCTCCTATTTCCTTTTCAAGTACAATACTTTTGTTATAATATCTTTTTAAAATGTTTTTCATATACTGCCATGTTCTTCATCCCATGGTATTATCTTTCATTTTTTTATTGTCAATGAGAGTTTATTCAATCCCTCTCATTATAGCCTTTGCCTAAACCTTTACTTATTGGAGTAAGGATTTTGAACCCCCACCCTTATTTTTACGAGTTTTTTAATTTTCTTTTCATTTCAATGGGAAATGTTATTATGCTCCATTGTTATAATTTTATTAAATTTTCATAACCCCATTGTTAATTGGGTCGAGAGGGAACCATTGACATGACCCATAAGCCCAAGGCACAAGGTCCAAACATGATTGAAATCCCAAATACTAGACACACAAATCAACCCCTCCCCTATCACATACACTTTTAAGCTCCAAGCTCTTTATCAACAAAGCTGATCGACAAGCATTAACCCTTGCAGAACTGCAAGGTGACAAGTACCAATGGAGAAAATCATACCCTCTCATCCTTCACAATCTGGTTAGCTCTGATGGTGGTTGCTTCCATGCTTTCCATCCTCTGGGGCATGCACCATGGATCTGCTCATAATACCCACTAGAAGGTCCTTGCACCGACTCACACCTCCATCGTCCGAACCTGCACACCGATGTTGGTCTACAACCGCTGGCCGAGACAGACCACCACCGGCGTGAGTCCGACTTGTCTGATGACCACCACCACCACCCAATGCCACCATTGTGGATCTGTCTTCCATCGTCGCTGAAGTCGCCAACTGCCAACCTGCTCAATCGATGTCATCTGCCATGTCGTCGATGCCTCTCACCCGTCGTTGTGTACTTTGTGCCATCAGTCCCTACCAGCTATCATCGAGGCTTTTCCATCACTATCGAACCAGTGATGTCGTCTCCCCCTGCCACGCTGAGGTCCCCCACCCCCTACTGTGCCGAGGTCCCCGCTTTGTGCCATGCGATGGTCCCTCCCTTCATTCTCTACGTAGAACCCCAAATATTAGGGCTGCTAGGATTTGATCACGAGTTTGATGCAGGATAACGAGGTGCCGTGACCACTTGGCTAAACCCCAACAACTCTATTGTTATAATTTTATTATTGTATTATCAATGAGAGACCACCATTCCATCTTATTATACCATAAAGTCATTATAATGCTCAAACTTTCTCATAACCATAAAACATCCTAATTTTTTGTTAACGTAAAGCATGTGTGGTTTTCTTAGCAATAAAATCTATGTTTGGATACAAACAATGGATGCATACACTGACACATATGTACCTAGGGGTAATTTCCCTAAAAAAGGTGGATTGGGTATTAACTCGATCGTTACCTAGTGCACGATAAAGAGGTCTAATTGCACAACTAGTTTGACATACCCAGGGGATATGCTTTGGATAATTCACATGTACTTTATAATCCATAATGAAGGATTGGGATATATGGATTGAGATTCACTTTCAATTGATATCCATATGCCATGAAAGTGTCCTCCACTATTACTTGATGACAATTCTTTCATCGGAGTACTACCCATAACATTGTGAATATCTTATAGTTTCCAAAGCTGATTATTGGATATTCACCTAGATAGCCGCATTAATCCATTGAAAAAGGGTTCTTTCCCACTCATTTTGTAATCGATGATTATATTCTCTATCAATCTCTATCTTTCTCATGGATTTTACTTTTATCCTTCATGTCCATGTTTCTATGTACATGTGGTATGATGGAAATGAAATCTCTATATATAATGATCCATCACTACCGTTGTCTTGCCTTATCATCACCCACACATAACTTTTCTTCCAATGTCTTTATCATGTGGATACCATGTTTTCTTCTTCAATGTGAAGGGATTTCACCTAGATACTCATTCATCGATTGGTTGGGGAAATTATTAACTAAACCATATACCATTTATTTTATATGGTGTAAATACCTCATAATTCATTATCTTGATTGAAAGGTATTTACCTAGAGAGATACTTAATTTTATTGAACATTCATTTATTTTACATGGGCTCTTGTTATGATTATTGAAGATTTTATGTATGATTCACTTATGTGACACACATATGCATGTAGATGTTATGAAACTGAAGGATGCACCTTGACAACGCTCCAATATTTTGGGTAATGTTATCATCTCATGAGATACCATTGTTGGATGTGCACTAAAAATATAGATGCATGAGATGCATGTATACATGCATATAATGCATGTATACATGAATATAATGCATGGATTATATATGTAACACCCTGAACTGTATCACCGAGTCTGAGTTGGAGGGTCAATGACCTCATGAGCACCTCCTCGTATACAAGAGGTTGCTGACCAGCAATGAGGGTCTAAGTCTGTCTATGGGAAGACTATACCCTCAGTATCATGTCATGAAATAAATAAATAAATAGAATAAAAAATAATATAATGGTTAGAGTATCATGAAGAAACTAATAATAAAAGGGCATACACATCATACCAACAATAAATGACTCCCAAAGTGGCAAGCAAAACTAGAGTATAAAGTGTAGATAAACAAATAAAGAAATAGTGTGGTCCTTTGGAGTCCATCTTGGTCCACTACCAGCTCCATGCTCCTCTCCTAAATTATTCACCACAGGGCCCCTGCCCTTCGCCGGATCCATAGTCATGAAAATCTACAACGCACTAAATGACCAATTAGGGTGTGAGTACAAGACTTGACAAGACACCACCAACACACCATTAATAAGTGTGCTCAATTAAACAAGTGTATTTTATAAAAAAAATTCACAAGAAACACAGAAATATAAAACCAAGCACCCGTGTTCTAACCAAGCCACCACGAGTCCCGATCATACCTGCTTTAGCTCTACGTTGGAAGGAATTTCAAGGTATCATAAGTAATCAAGAACTATCCATGAGGATAATAATCATGATGCTCAACATTGTGTGAACGTACTACTTAGAATCCACTAGGCATCAAGTGAGTCATGTTCTCAGCATCCATTAGCCATCGAGTCATCTTGCTACTTGATATCCACTATGCATTGATTAACATGCTCCTTGGCATCTGCTAGTCATCGAGTATCACAAGACATCAATGAGGCATCGTCGTATCCATACCCATGTGTTTAGGTCCATCATTACCATCATCATAAGTCGTGCGAACTCCACCTCTAAGGGATAAACATGTCACGATGGTCCACCTACTTTGGGATCAAAGCACAATACCATAAATGCACACATAACAGGGTAAAGCATTACCCTTAAATATGTAGTATGTGTTGCATAAGTGTAACTTGGGGTTTACCCTTACACAAATGGCAGACACCCTTATGTGGGATTTGAAAAAACTTGCTTACTCTTATGCATCTCCAATATACCCTTACACAGCCTTTGGAAAGTCTAGTTTACCCTTACACAGTGCATAGATTACCCTTACACAACACCCTTATGTGAGTGATTACCCTTAAGAAGCACCCTTACGTGAGGGTTTACCCTTAAGCAGTGCACTGGTACCCTTACACAACACCCTTATGTGAGTGGTTACCCTTATACAATGCACCGATAACCTTATGTGACACCCTTATGCGATCATTTATCCTTATACGGCATGCCGAATTACCTTTATGCAAGGTCGACTAACCCTTACTCAACCCTAGATACCCTTACATAGAGCATGGAGTAAGATTACGTAACTTAGGAAACTCGGTTGTACCTTTATGAAACTCCCACTACCCTTATGTAGTGCCTTGGATAGCTTCCTCACCCATATGAAAGTTAGGAAAAGTGGGTTTTACCCTTATGAAAGGTCTTAAAAACTCACTTTATCTTTACATAAGTCCATAAAAATCATCTTTTACCCCTATGTACCACCATAAAACTAAAGTAGGGGTGATATTTATTGAAAATTTAGATTTAGACATAAAAATACTTACAAAATACAAACAAAATAGGGTTAAAGAATAAAATAAAAAATGAAAATATTACAATTATTATCCTCTAATAAATTCTAACCCCTGAGAAGTATCTCTAGAAGTCCTCAAAAAACTCAAGCTATCAAGATTGAAAACAAGACTCTCGCTCTCATGTCTCCTCCTAAATATGTTCATGTTACCATCGAATCTGTATAAGTAGTACTATATTCCCTAAAATGAATTTCTTGCTCCATTCCATAATCTACACTAGACTCTCCTTATAAGATGCATCTGGATCCAACTCCATGTCCTCACAGTCAATGATCTACGTAGGCTCGACCGTGTACCTCTAGAGTCGTGACACATGAAACACACCATGCATACCTCGGTAATGAGGAGGAATATCCAGATGGTATGTCATTTATCCAACACACTCAATGATCTAAAAGGGTATAAAAAAACATGGTGATATCTTTCCTTACTTCCAAAGTCATCTATGGCCTAACCGAGGAGTCACTCTCAAGAAAACCTGATCGGCCAGAGTGAACTCCAAAGGTCTCCTCTTACAGTCGACATATGATCTCTTCCTACTTTGAGCAGTAATCAACCTCTTCTAAATTATTTACAATCTCTTAGAGGTCTCTTAAACCAAACTAGTCCCCAAAACTACTACCTCACCCACCTCATGCCAACAAAGCAGTGAATGACATGGCCTCCTGTAAATAGCCTTGTAAGGTGTCATTTTAATTGAATCCTGGTAACTATTGTTGTATTTAAACTCAAATTAGACTATGTTATCATCCAATGATCTACCAAAGTTTAGAATGAAATCTTGAAGCATATCCTCTAGTATGCATATCATCCACTTGGACTGTCCATCTGTCTGTGGATGGTATGTTATTCCCCATCACAGTTGAGTCCCTAGGGATTTCAACAATATCTACCAAAACCATGACATGAAATGTTCATATATTTTAGATACAATGATCAAGGGAATTCTATGTGATCATATGACCTCACAAACATATATCTTTCCTAGCTAATCCAATGAGTGAGTATCTTTGATCAGTAATAAGTGGGCAACCTTTTTTAGATGGTTGACAATCACAAAAACAATTCCACAACTCCTTGGGGTATTGGGTAACCCCATAAAAAATTCTATTGTGATTTCCTCCCACTTCTATATAGTCATAAGAAGTGGCTTGAGAAAATCACTGGGATGATGGTGCTCGACCTTTACCCACTAACAGGCAAGACATCAGGAAACTAAACTAGTGGTATCCCTCTTCATCCAAGGACACCAAAACTATCATATGAAGTCATGGTATATCTTTTTCACACCAGGGTGTACTGACCATCTAGAGGTATGGAAGTCCCTCATCATATCCTCTCTGATGGAAGTAGGGACTACTACTCTTCCATGTACAAGGATCACATTGTCGTCGCCCAATGACTAATTGGGTATTAGATCATGTACAACTAGATATTACTACATTACAACACACTCTAAGTTAATATTTTATATAGCCTTTACCAAGTCTACCAGAGAAGATATAACAACTAGTGGAGAACAAGTCATCAGTCCCTAATCCTCAGAATCATCCATCCTCCAATCATCAAATAAGATCACCAAGCACTACTCCCCTAAAGCCCGCTCACCAAGCTCCTACTCAAACCTGTGTCTTACGGCTAAGAGCATTCACAACAATGTTACCCTTTCTCGGTGCATAATCCATCTTGAAGATGAACATATAAAGATACTCTACCCGGTGCCTCTGTATTAGATTTAGGTCCCACTATGTGAAGATATAACAGAGGCTCTTGTGTTCAGTGTAGACAATAAACTTCTCACCGAAGAGATAGTGTCACCAACACTTCAGAACATGAACCAAAGATGTCAGATTTAGGATATGAGTGGGGTAGTTATGCTCATAGGGTTTCATTTTTTGCGACCCATTAGCTATAACATGATATCTCAATATTAATACCACTTCTAGACTAATTCTTGATGCATCACACTATACTGCATATCTAATCTCAGGATCGAGAAGTGTCGTCACTAGAGCTTTAGTCAACCTACAATTCATCTTGAGAAATTATTATTCACACTAGTCAGACCACTATAACTTCACTCCATTATTCTTCAACATTTTCATGGGTGATGATAAACAGGAGAAGTATTGTACGAAACATCGATAATATCTCACCAAGTCCAGAAATCTCCTAATCTCAAACACATTCTAGTAACATGTCCATGTCACCATTGTCTCCACTTTCTCTAGGTTCACAGATATACCTATCTTAGACACCACATTCCCCAAGAACTTTACCTCCTGAATCCATAAGTCACACTTAAATAGTTTGGTGTAAAGTCAGTGTGCTCAAATCTTACTGAGAACTATCTCAATATTTCTAGCATGCTTCTCTAGTTTTGGTGAGTAGATGAGGAAATCTTCGACGAACATAATGATTAAAAAGTCTAGGTAGATGAAAGATCTTGTTCATGAGGGCCATGAACATTTTTAGTACATTAATAAAACTAAATGATATCAATAGATACTCATAAATCCCATAACTTATTTGAAACTTCATCCTCTCTAACCTATAGTTGGTGATAGATAAATTGAAGATCAATATTAGATAACCATTGAGATCCCCATAACTAATAGAAAATTTCATTAATATCAGGAAAAGGATATTGGTTCTTCACCACCAACTAATTCAACTTTCGGTAATCAACACAGATTTGAATACTACCATCCACCTTCTTGGTGAATGACATATGCGCACCCCACAATGAAGTACTCATCTTGATGAATACCTTCCACTCCAAGTCACTAAGCTACACCTTGAGCCCCTTCAACTCAGATAACATCATATGATAAGGGGGTATTGAAATGGGTTGTACACACTATATGAACTCCATATCAAATCCAACTCCTATATCAAGAAGAAGTCATGTGAACTCATATAGAAATACATCCTTATAGAGATCCATGATTGGAGGAAAAGTTGAGGGGGGCTATCACAGATCGCATTGAAAGTGCCAAGACTGCCATCTATGCTATGATCATACTGAGATGACTCAACTTTATACCCACTCTACTTGCTACTAGTTCCCATTATCTAGCCATTAAGAACCTATCTGTATCTTTATCAAAGTAAATTATACCCATCTCTGATAGTAATCAATGTGAGCTCAGAAGCTGGTCAACCAGTTCATGCCAAGAATCACATTGAAGGCAATCATCTCTAGAATCACAAATTTTGTCATATGTCCATAACCAGTGATGACTATAGGACACTCTGGGAATCACTAGATATGGTCCACTATCATGCCCAACGATGTATCAAGGGAGACTAACTCAAAGGATAACTTGACCTGTAGTACCCCCGGTTTTGGGTAAATAACTTCTTTCCTCATGTCTTTTTAATTGGTGTGCATAAAATAGAGAGTTTCCATAAAATAGTGAGTTTCTATAAAATAGAGAGTTTCCATAAAATAGAGAGTTTCCATAAAATATGGAGTTTCCATAAAATATAGAGTTTCCATAATATACAGAGTTTCCATAAAGTGGGTTGTTTCAAAAAAGTGGGGTGTTTCCATAAAGTGGATGTTTCCATAAAGTGGGGTGTTTCCATAAAGTGGGGTGTTTCCATAAAGTGGGATGTTTCTATAAAAAATGTGTTTCCATAAAAAGGGTAAAGGTGAAGTATGGTAGAGTTTGGGGGTTTTATAAGGAGTGTTGAGACCAAAAGGAAGGTCACGCGATCCATACACGGTTGGCCCAAACTGTGTGGTCAAACCTTGCGCATAGGTCAAATCTAGATCCTATTTTCTTGGAGCTTACTCGTTTTTGCTCTATATATTTCGTTTTGGCTTCAAAACACCCCTATTTAAAGATTAATCTCCCTATAAGGCTGGAGAAACCTCCCCACATGAGTTGGAGCCAACCCAGAGCCTTCCCTTAGTGATTTCGAGTTCGATTATTGAGGTATGTCACTATTCTTTTCGGATTTGTCATGTTTTCTTAGATCTGCTTAGATCTATTTCTACGATCTCTATTCTTTCTAAGATCTGAATATACAGTGGGTAGATATACGTTTTTGGATGCCAAATATTTCAATTTTGAGTCGTGATCTTGGTAGGATAAGATATCTAAGGCCGCTTTTGGAGAATCGACCCGCTTCCTTGTGTGTTCTTCATCTATTGTTAAAGTTTCATCAAAACCTTCAAGGTAGGAGACTTCTATCTCGACTCCTCTTGATAGAATTGATTGGCTTAGATTCAAATTGGTTTATTGATTGTGAAATTCATGGAAAAATATTCATTTGTGATGATTTATAGTTTTTGTGAAATTGCGTGATCTTGGTGAATAGTTGTGCAAAAGGAGGTTTAATTTAAAATGATGATTTTAAATTATGGATTTTCTGGAAATTCTAAATGGTTGATTAAAAAGGGGTTTTCAATAGAAATGGTTTTCAATAAAAATGAAGTTTTATTGAAATGGTTTGGAGTTGAAATGGTTTGGCATTGAAATGGTTTTGATGGAAATAGTTTTCAAAGGTGTCTTTATTGAAAGGTTTATTTTGTCTTGATCGTTGGGCATATGTGTTGTGTGTTCATATTGCATATACAGGGCTTGGTTGAAATATGACCTTGTTCTCGGTTCCAAAGGATTAATGTCACTTGGGAAATAATTACCTTGTGACAAATTGGTAGATCGACGAGAAACCGCTCATGAGTATGGAACTGTCATAACGTAGCATGCAAGGTTGGTTGCATGGGTTTGAGTAATGGTTGGGTATGTTGATATAGGGATATTGGGAAATGGTTTTAAATATTGTTTGGTTGTTTTTCTGGAAAAATATCTTTATGAAAAAATTGGTTTCAAATGCACTTGTATGGTTTTGGTAACGAATGGTTTTGGAAACTTGTTTATATTTAGTTATAAACTGCTTTTGAGAAATTGTTTTATATAAACCATTTTATATAATTGTTTATAACTATTCTATTATAGTGGCGTGAGTAGAGAAGTCATTGGGGAAAACCTACTGAGTTTTATACTCACCCTTGCTTTGGAACTTTGGTGCTTTTTCAGATGCTATCTTTCGGGACAGGGGCAAAGGTAATGTTTCACACGTGTTTAGCACTACCTCGTGACGTTGGGATGTTCAGAGATTTTGGAGCTTTGAGAATGTGGAGCATGGATTCTTGAGGTCTTTGGAGAGTCTTGTGTAGTTTATCCGTAGTGTACTCTGATACTTGGTTATCCTTCCGTTGTTGCTTTCTTTGATGTGGTTTTGAGTGCATGAAGTTGTTGAGTTGTATTTCATTTGTTCATGCATCATATAGTGAATGTTTGGTTATGGTTGGTAGGTTTATTGGTTTATTTCCTAAAGGGTAAATCGTCCCCCACTTGTATTTGAAACCCTTCGGAATTTATTACCAGCCTTTGGCTTCTTGGGGATGTCACTTAAGGCCTAATAATGACTCGTTGTACTCTCAAGCCAATGAGAATTGGCGGGTCATTACAAATGGTATCAGCTTGTTTGGTCCTTGCCTAACAAGTAGTCATCGATGTTCATATTTTTGGAGATGAAATCTCTTCTTGTCTATTCCTTGGGTGGGAATCTTAGAAAGGAGTAGGATTTTCGGAACTTGAAATGTATAGCATAAAAGGACGTAGATAACCCTTTTATGCTAAACTTCAAGTTACCAGGGAATTGGGTAAATAAGTGTTTGGAGACACTTCTAGGATTTTGAAATCTCATTGTCATGGGTTTAGCCAATGAGATGATCATGACATGCATTATAGAGGAATGACTTCCCACTATGAGTGCACACATCATTTTGAGGAATGGTTCATGTTGTGAAAAAAAGAGTGTTAATTTTTGAAAAAGTATGGAATTCGTTTTCAAATGAAAGATTTTGAAAAATTGAATGCTTATTGTATTTTGAAAATGGTTTAATTTTCAAAAGCATGTGATGTGTTTTAAAAAATGGTTGAACATGGGAAAAAAGGTTGTTTTGGAAAACAATGTTGTGATAGTTGATGTGATAGAATTTGAAATACTAAGCCATCAGTTGCTAGAGAGTGAGACTTGTAGAGTTTGTTGTTGGTTTAGAAAATGGCACCTGATAGGTGTCATAAGAACTAGTCAGAAGAGTCTGTTGATAATTTGGTTGCACCTGATCCATAGGTGAACCACCCATTGGTCCAAAGCATCACTCAGACTATTTAAACTGTTGAGTTGGTACTGAAACCAGATACCCCGTTTATGATATTTTTTTTTCACTACTAAAAATCCAAGTGGAGGAAGTATGATTGTCTTCACTAGAGGAGGTAAGAACTCTATCACTAAGATTATGGGGAATTGGGGAACCTATTTTATATGTTTAAAACTTGAAATGATGCCTTCTATGATAAGATTGCAAACTCCTCTCAGTGAAAGAGAATGTCAAGCCTTTGTGTGTACAACATGTGCTATAACTGTTGATAAAGATGAGATAAAATGGGACTTCTCGATGTTAGATATGGATGTATATGATGTAATCCTGGGTATGGATTGGCTGACAACGTTCAAGGCTCAAATTGACTGTTATAGTATAACAATTAGTTTCATGATTGAGAACGACATCGAGCATCTCTTTAGAGGGGAGAGGATTGTAAAGAAGGGTGAAAAGAGATTATTGGCACCAATGATGGGAAAGATCTCTTACCAATTGGCATCATTGACTTTGGAATCAATGGAAGAGATTGAGGACAATAGTTTTCCAGCTGTTGTGGATCAATTTCCAGATGTCTTTCCCAAGAACTTCTTAGGGTTACCACCTCTAAGGGAAGTGGAGTTTATGATTGATCTCCTTATGGGTACCAGTCCTATTTCCCTTGCATCTTATAGGATGGCACCAACAGAATTATGGGAATTGAAAGTGTAGTTATAGGAGCTGGAAAGCAATGGTTTCATTCGACCAAGTACGTCTCCTTCGACAACACCGGTTTTGTTCGTGAAGAAGGCCAATGGAACTCTTTAGTTGTGTGTTGATTATCATAAGATTAACCAAGTTACGATAAAGAAAAGATATCCACTTCCATGCATTGATGATTTGTTTGATCAATTAAGGGGAGATCAGTTGTTCTCCAAGATTGACTTTTGATCAGGATATCACCAATTGAGAGTTTGGAAAGAGGATATTCCAAAGATAGCTTTTAGAAGTTGATATGGACACTATGAATATGTAGACATGCCTTTCGGTCTAACGAATACACCAACAGTCTTCATGGAATTGATAAATCAGATATTTCAAAAATATCTAGATTATTTTGTTGTGGTGTTTGTGGAAAACATTTTGGTCTATTCAAAGACAAGGGATGATCATGAGGTGCACTTAGAAATAATGTTACAAATCTTGAGAGATCATCATTTGTATGCCAAATTATCAAAGTGTGATTTTTTGATACAGGAAGTATGTTTCCTTGACCTTGTCATTTTTGAGAAAGGCATTTTTTTATCCTGAAAATATAGAATCCATTATCTCTTGGAAACCACCAAAGAATGTGTTCGAGATATGAAGTTTTCTTGGTCCAACTGGTTACTACCGACGCTTTGTGCATGATTTATCATGACTAGCTTCACCAATGACAGCTCTGAAAAAGAAGAATGCTCCATTCTAATGGATAGAGGAATGTCATAAGTCTTTCTAGGAACTGAAAGTTCAGCTACATTATCACCTATCTTGATCTTTCCAGAATCAGGACAGGGTTATGTGGTGTATTGTGATGCTTCAAGATCAGGGTTGGGCTGTGTTCTCATGAAAAAAGATCACATGGTTGCTTATGGTTCAAGGTAGTTGAGGTTGCATGAGAAGAATTACCCAACATGTGATTTAGAGTTAGCTAAAGTCTTCCATGCTTTGAAAACATGGAGACATTATCTCTTTGGCGAGAAATTTACTGTGTTTACAGATCACAAAAGCTTGAAACACATTTTCTCATAGTGAGATTTGAATCTGAAGCAAATGAGATGGATGGAGTGTCTACAAATGTTTGGCTTTGACTTGGTGTACAAACCAGGGAAAGGAAATTCGATAGCGGATGCATTGAGTAGAAAGTCATATGCTTAGTTGGTGAAATAAGCTTTAGATGAATGGCAGTTGATGTCGGTCTTAGCTGCCATGCATGTGGAATGTGAAGACCGAAGTGATGTTGCAGCTTTCTTTTTTTTCTACACTTGTTCCTTATTTAGTAAAAATGATCAAATAGGTACAAACATCTGATGGATAATGTCTGGTTGTAAGTTCAAAACTCAATGATGGGAAGACCATTGAGGGCTGGAAACTTGATGGGGGTTCAGTTTTGTGTTTCAAAGATCAGATGGTTGTACCTATGATTTTTCAGGAACAACTCCTTCATGCTTACCACCATTCAAGATGGACTATACATCCAGCTACACAAAAGATGTATAAGGCATTGAAGGTGCAGTTTTGGTGGAGCGACATGAAAAGGAAGGTGGCCAAGTTCATCTCGCGGTGCTTAACTTTTCAGCAGGTTAAAGCAGAGCATCAGAGGCCAGCTGGTATGTTACAATATTTTCCCATACCAGTGTGGAAATGGGATCAAATATCAATGGATTTTGTTACAATACTTCCAAGAATGGTCCAGAAACACGATGCCATTTGGGTGATAGTGGATCGTATTAACCAAGTCGGCCCATTTCATCCCTATTCGTGAAACTCATATAGTAGAGGATCTTTCAAAAATCTATATCTGAGAAGTGGTAAAGAGGCATGGTGTACCAGTTTCAATAGTCTCAGATAGAGATCTGAGGTTCATATCTCATTTCTGGAAATCATTACAGCAAGCCCTTGGAACTCATTTGACTATGAGCACCGTGTATCATCCTCAAACGGATGGGCAATATGAGAGGATGATACAAACATTGGAAGACATGTTGCGTGCTTGTGTAATGGATTTTAGTGTCTCATGGTAGGATCATATACCCTTAGTGGAGTTCTCATACAATAACATATATCAGGCCTTGATACGCATGGCTCCGTTTGAAGCATTGTATGGGAATCCTTGTCATTCTTCACTATTCTGGGTGGAAACGGGTGAAACTTCACTAGTCGGGCCAAGACTTGTCCAAGAAACAACATAGAAGATCCAGTTGATTAGAAAGAGGATGGATACAACTCAGAGTCTTCCAAAATCTTATGTAGATCACCGTCGAAGACCATTGTCATTCGTTGTGGGTTATCATGTCTTCTTTAGGATCTCTCCAAGGCTTAGACATCGTCATTTCGGGAAGTAGGAAAAGTTATCTCCTAGATACATTGGCCATTTTGAGATACTAGAATGGGTTGGAGAGGTGGCATATCGGTTGGCATTACCACCATGGTTTAGTTCGGTGCATAATGTGTTCCATGTATCCTAGTTGAAAAAGTATCACCCTGATCCTAACCATGTGATTAGATGGGATCGTGTTTAGCTAGAACTGAATGCATCACCGATACATATTCTAGTGCGGATCATGGATATACAATAGAAAGTCTTGCATGGGAAAATCATCGGCCTAGTGCGGGTTTTATGGCAACATGGTCAGATTCAGGAAGATACTTGGGAACGTGAGAAGGAAATGAAAGAGCAGTGGTCAAAACTCTTTTTGGCCAGTGAGGGTTTTCTACTTTCCAAGGACAGAAAGACCAATGGTGGGGAAAATATAGTACCCTCAATTTTGGGTACATAAATTCTTTCCTCACGTCTTTTTAATTGGTGTGCATAAAATAGAGAGTTTCTATAAAATAGAGAGTTTCCATAAAATAGAGAGTTTACATAAAATAGAGAGTTTCCATAAAATAGAGAGTTTCCATAAAATAGAGAGTTTCCATAATATATAGAGTTTCCATAAAGTGGGGTGTTTCCATAAAGTGGGTTTTTTCCATAAATTGGGGTGTTTCCATAAAGTGGGTGTTTCCATAAAGTGAGTTTTTTCCATAAAATAGGGTGTTTCCATAAAGTGAGTTTTTTTTCCATAAAGTGGGGTGTTTCCATAAAGTGGGATGTTTCCATAAAAAATGTGTTTCTATAAAAAGGGTAAAGGTGAAGGATGGTAGAGTTTGGGGGTTTTATAAGGAGTGTTGGGACTAAAAGGAAGGTTGCACAATCCATACACGGTTGGCCCAAACTGTGTGGTCAAACCTTGTCCAGAGGTCAAATCTAGATCCTATTTTCTTGGAGCATAATCATTTTTGCTCTATATATTTTGTTTTGGCTTCAAAACGCCCTTATTTCAAGATTACTCTTCCTAGAAGGCTGAAGAACCCTCCCCACACAAGTTGGAGCCAACCCAGAGCCTTCCCTTGGTGATTTCGAGTCTGATTCTTGAGGTATGTCACCATTCTTTTCGGATTTGTCATGTTTTCTTAGATATGCTTAGATCTAATTCTCCGATCTCCATTCTTTATGATATATGAACCTATAGTGGGTATATCTATGTTTTTTGATTCCAGATATTTCAATTTTGAGTCGTGATCTTGCTAGGATAAGATATCTAAGGCCGCTCTTGGAGAATCGACCCGCTTCCTTGTGTGTTCTTCGTCTGTTGTTAAAGTTTCATCAAACCCTTCAAGGTAGGTGGATTATCTCTCAACTTCCCTTGATAGAATTGATTGTCTTAGATTCAAATTGGTTTATTGATTGTGAAATTCATGGGAAAATATTCATTTTTGATGATTTATGGTTTTTGTAAAATTGCGTGATCTCAGTGAATAGTTGTGCAAAAGGGGGTTTAATTTAAAATGATGATTTTAAATTATGGATTTTCTAGAATTACTAAATGGTTGATGAAAATGGGTTTTCAATAGAAATGGGTTTCAATAAAAATTGAGTTTTATTGAAATGGTTTGGAGTTGAAATGGTTTGGCATTGAAATGGTTTTGACGGAAATAGTTTTCAAAGGTGTTTTTATTGAAAGGTTTATTTTGGATTGATCATTGGGAATATGTGTTGTGTGTTCATATTGAATATACGAGGCTTGGTTGAAATATGACCTAGTGCTCGGTGCCAAAGGTTTAATGGCACATGGGAATTTCATATACTAGGCTTGGTTGAAATATGACCTTGTGCTCGGTGCCAAAGGATTAAAGGAACATGAGAAACAATTACCTTGTGATGACTTGGTAGATCAACGAGAAACCGCTCATGAGTATGAAACTATCATAACGTAGAATGCATGGTTGGTTTCATGGGTTTGAGTAATGGTTGGGTATGCCGATATAGGGATATTGGTAAATGGTGGTAAAGATTGTTTGGTTATTTTTCTACAAAAATATCTTGCCGGCAAAATTGGTTTCAATTGCACTTGTATGGTTTTGGTAATGAATGGTTTTGGAAACTTGTTTATATTTAGTTATAAACTGCTTTTGAGATTTTTTTTATATAAACCATTTTATATAATTGATGCTAACTATTCTATTCTAGTGGTGTGAGTAGGGAAGTCATTGGGGAAAACCTACTGAGTTTTATACTCACCCCTACTTTGGCATTTTGGTGTTTTTTTAGATGCTATCTTCTGGGAAAGGAGAAAAGGTAATGTTTCTCACCTGTTTAACACTACCTCATGATGTTGGGCTGTTTGGAGATTTTGGATCTTGGAGCATGTGGATCATGGAGTCTTGAGGTCTTTGGAGAGTCTTATGTAGTTTATCCACTATGTACTCTGATACTTGGTTATCCTTCCATTGTTGCTTACTTTGATGTGGTTTTGAGTGCATGAAGTTGTTGAGTTGTCTTTCATTTGTTCATGAATCATATAGTGAATGTTTGGTTATGGTTGGTAGGTTTATTGGTTTATTTCCTAAAGGGTAAATCATCTCCCACTTTTATTTGAAACCCTTCGACATTTATTGCCAGCCTTTGGCATCTTGGGGATGTCGCTTAAGGCCTAGTAATGACTCGTTGTACTCTCAAGCCAATGAGAATTGGCGGGTCATTACAAATGGTATCAGCTTGTTCGATCCTTGCTTAACAAGTAGTCATAAATTTTATTAGTTTTGGATATGAAATCCCTTCTAGTATATTCCTTGTATGGGAATCTTAGAAAGGAGTAGGATTGTCGGAACTTGAAATGTATAGCATAAAAGGACATAGCGAACCCTTTTATGCTGAAATTCAAGTTACCAGGGAATTTGGTAAATAAGTGTTTGGAGACACTTCTAGGATTTTCAAATCTCATTGTCATGGGTTTAGCCAATGAGACTAGCATGACATGCATTGTTGAGGAATGACTTCCCACTAGGAGTGCATACATCATTTCAAGGAATGATTCATGTTGTAAAAAAAGAGTGTTAATTTTTGAAAAAGTATGAAATTGGTTTTCAAATGAAAGATTTTAAAAAAGTGAATGCTTATTGTATTTTGAAAATGGTTTAATTTTTAAAAGCATGTGAAGTGTTTTAAAAAATGGTTGAACATGGGAAAAAGGCTATTTTGGAAAACAATGTTGTGATAGTTGATGTGATAGAATTTGAAATGCTAAGCCATCAGTTGCTAGAGAGTGAGACTTGTAGAGTTTGTTGTTGGTTTAAAAAATGGCACCCGATAGGTGTCATAAGAACTATTCAGAAGAGGATGTTGAGAATTTGGTTGCACCTGATCCACAGGTGAACCACCCGTTGGTCCAAATAATCACTTAGGTTGTTCAAACCGTTGAGTTGGGACTGAAACAAGATACCCCATTTACGATATTTTTTTTCACTACTGAAAATCCAAGTGGAGGAAGTACGATTTTCTTCACTAGAGGAGCTGAGAACTCTATCACTAAGAATATTGGAAAGTGGAGAACCTATTTTATATGTTTAAAACTTGAAATGATGCCTTCTATGATAAGACTGCAAACTCCTCTTGGTGAAATAGAATATCAAGCCTTTGTGTGTAGAGCATGTACTATAACTGTTGATGGAGATGAGATAAAATGGGACTTCTTGATGTTGGATATGGATTTATATGATGTAATCCTGGGTATGGATTAGCTGACAATGCTCAAGGATCAAATCAACTATTATAGGAGAACAATTAGTTTCATGATTGAGAACGACATCGAGCATCTCTTTAGAGGAGAGAGGATTCTAAAGAAGGATGAAAAGACTTGTTGGCACCAATGATGGGAACTATCTCTTACCAATTGGCAGCATTGACTTTGGAATCAATGGAAGAGATCAAGGAAAATATTTTTCCATCTTTTGTGGATCAATTTCCAGATGTCTTTCCCAAGAACTTCTCATGGTTAACACCTCTAATGGAAGTGAAGTTTATGATTGATCTTCTTCCAGGGACCAGTCCTATTTCCCTTCCATCTTATAGGATGGAACCAACAGAATTACGGGAATTGAAAGTGCAGTTAGAGGAGCTGGAAAGCAAGGGTTTCATTCGACCAAGTACGTCTCCATGGGCAACACCAATTTTGTTCATGAAGAAGGCATATGGAACTCTTTGGCTGTGTGTTGATTATTATAAGCTTAACCAAGTTACGATAAAGAACAAATATCCACTTCCATGATTGATGATCTGTTTGATCAATTAAGGGGAGATCAGTTGTTCTCCAAGATTGAATTTCAATTAGGATATCACCAATTGAGAGTTCAGAAAGAGGATATTCCAAAGATAGCTTTCATAAGTAGATATGTCCACTATGAATATGTAGCCATGCATTTTGGTATAACGAATGCACCAGCAGTCTTCATGTAATTGATGAATCAAACATTTCAACAATATATGGATTCTTTTGTTGTGGTATTTTTGGACAACATTTTGGTCTATTTAAAGACAAGGGATGATCATGAGGTGCACCTGGAAATAATGTTACAAATATTGAGAGATCATCATTTGTATGCCAAATTATCAAAGTGTGATTTTGAATACAGAAATTACGTTTCCTTGGCCATGTCATTTCTGAGAAAGGCGTTTTTGTTGATCCTGAAAATATAGAAGCCATTATCTCTTGGAAACCACCGAAGAATGTGTTCGAGATACGAAGTTTTCTTGGTCCAGTTGGTTACTAACGATGCTTTGTTCATGATTTCTCACGACTAGCTTCACCAATGACAGCTCTGACAAAGAAGAATGCTCCATTCGAATGGACAAAGGAATGTCAGAAGTCTTCCCTAGAACTGAAAGTTCGGCTTACATCAGAACCTATCTTGGTCTTGCTAGAATCAGGATAGGGGTATGTGGTGTATTGTGATGCTTCAAGATTAGGGTTGGGCTGTGTTCTCATGCAAAGAGATCACGTGGTTGCTTATGGTTCAATGCAGTTGAGGGCGCATGAGAAGAATTACCCAACACGTGATTTGAAGTTAGATGCAGTCTTCCATGCTTTGAAAACATGGAGACATTATATCTTTGGTGAGAAATTTAATGTGTTTACAGATCACAAAAGCTTGAAACACATTTTCTCACAACAATATTTGAATATGAGGCAAAGAATATGGATGGAGTATCTCTAAATTTTTGACTTTGAATTTATGTACACACTAGTGAAAGGAAATTCGATAGCGGATGCATTGAGTAGAAAGTTATATGCTTAATTAGTGAAAGAAGCTTTAGATGAATGACGGTTGATTTCGGTCTTATCCAACATGCATGTGGAATGTGAAGACCGAGGTGATGTTGCAGTTTTCTTTTCTGCTACGCTTATTCCTGATTTAGTAAAAATGATCAAAGAGGCACAAACATCTGATACAGAATGTCTAGTTGTAAGTTCAAAACTCAATGGTGGGGAGACCATTGAGGGCTGGAAACTTGATGGGGGTTCAGTTTTGTGTTTAAAATATCAGATGGTGGTACCTATGATTTTTCAGGAAAAACTCCTTTATGCTTACCACCATTCAAGATGGGCTGTACATCTAGGTACACAAAAGATGTATAAGGCATTGAGGGTGAAATTTTGGTGGAGCGACATGAAAAGGAAGGTGGCTGAGTTTGTCTTGCGGTGCTTAACTTATCAGTAGGTTAAAGCATAGCATCAGAGACTAGCTAGTATGTTACAATCTTTTCCCATCCCAGTGTGTAAATGGGATCAAATAGCAATGGATTTTGTTACAGGTCTTCCAAGAATGGTCCGGAAACACGATGCCATTTGGGTGACAGTGGATTTTCTAACCAAGTCGGACCATTTCATCCCTATTCGTGAAACTCATATAGTGGAGGATCTTTCAAAAATCTATATCCGAGAAGTGGTAAAGAGGCATGGTGTACCAGTTTCAATAGTCTCAGATAGAGATCTGAGGTTCATATATCATTTATGGAAATCATTACAATAAGCCCTTGGAACTCATTTGACTATGAGCACCGTGTATCATCCTCAAATGGATGGTCAATCCGAGCGGATGATACAAACTTTGAAATACATGTTGCAGGCTTATGTAATGGATTTTGGTGGCTCATGGGAGGAGCATATACCCTCAGTGAAGTTCTCATGCAATAACAGCTATCAAGCCTTGATACGCATGGCTCTGTTTGAAGCATTGTATGGGCGTCCTTGTCGTTATCCACTATGCTGGGTGGAAACGGGTGAAACTTCACTAGTCGGGAAAATACTTGTCTAAGAAACAATATAGAATATCCAGTTGATTAGAAAGAGGATGGAGACAGCTCAGAGTCGTCAGAAATCTTATGCAGATCACCGTCGAAGACCGTTGTCGTTCATTGTGGGTGATCATGTCTTCTTGAGGATCTCTCCAAGGATTGGACACCGTTGTTTCGAGAAGCAAGGCAAGTTATCTCCTAGATACATTTCCCCTTTTGTGATACTGGAATGGGTTGGAGAGGTGCCATATCGGTTGGCATTACCACCACAATTTAGTTTGGTGCATAATGTGTTCCATGTATCCTAGTTGAAAAAGTATCACCCTGATCCTGACCATGTGATCAGATGGGATCACGTTGAGCTATAACCGAATGCATTACTGGTACATATTCCAGTGTAGATCATGGATAGAGAAGAGAAAGTCTTTCATGGGAAAAGCATCAGCCTAGTGCGGGTTTTATGGCAACATGGTCAGATTCATGAAGAGACTTGGGAATGTGAGAAAGAAACGAAAGAGCAGTGGCCAAAACTCTTTTTTTCCAGTGAGGGTTTTCTACTTTCTGAGGACAGAAAGACCAATGGTGGGGAGAATGTAGTGCCCCCGGTTTCAGGTACATAACTTCTTTCCTCATGTCTTTTTAATTGGTTTGCATAAAATAGAGAGTTTCCATAAAATAGAGAGTTCCATAAAATAGAGAGTTTACATACAATAGAGAGTTTCCATAAAATAGGTAGTTTCCATAAAATAGAGAGTTTCCATAATATATAGAATTTCTATAAAGTGGGGTGTTTCCATAAAGTGGGTTGTTTCTATAAAGTGGGGTGTTTCCATAAAGTGGGTGTTTCCATAAAGTGGTTTGTTTCCATAAAGTGGGGTGTTTCCATAAAGTGGGATGTTTCCATAAAAAATGTGTTTCCATAAAAAGGGTAAAGGTGAAGGATGGTAGAGTTTGGGTATTTTATAAGAAGTGTTGGGACCAAAAGTAAGGTTGCATGATCCATACACGGTTGGCCCAAACTATGTGGTCAAACCTTGCGCAGAGGTCAAATCTAGATCCTATTTTCTTGGAGCTTACTCATTTTTTCTCTATATATTTCGGTTTGGCTTAAAAACGCCCCTATTTCAAGATTAATCTCCCTAGAAGGCTGTAGAACCCTCCCCACATGAGTTGTATCCAACCTAGAGCCTTTCCTTGGTGATTTCGAGTCCAATGCTTGAGGTATGTCACCATTCTTTCTAGATTTGTCATATTTTCTTAGATCTGCTTAGATCTACTTCTCTGATCTCCATTATTTCTGAGATCTGAACCTATAGTGGTTAGATCTATGTTTTTGGATGCCAAATATTTCAATTTTGAGTCATGATCTTGCTAGGATAAGAGATCTAAGGCCTCTCTTGGAGAATCGACCCACTTCCTTGTGCATTCTTCGTCTGTTGTTAAAGTTTCGTCAAACCCTTCGAGGTAGGTGGATTCTCTCTTGACTCCTCTTTATAGAATTGATTGTATTAGATTCAAATTAGTTTATTGATTGTAAAATTCATGGAAAAATATTCATTTGTGATAATTTATGGTTTTTGTGAAATTGCGTGATCTTGGTGAATAGTTGTGCAAAAGGGGGTTTAATTTAAAATGATGATTTTAAATTATGGATTTTCTGGAATTTCTAAATGGTTGATGAAAAAGGGGTTTTCAATAGAAATGGTTTTCAATAAAAATGGAGTTTTATTTAAATGGTTTGGAGTTGAAATGGTTTGTCATTGAAATGGTTTTGACGGAAATAGTTTTCAAAGGTGTTTTTATTGAAAGGTTTATTTTGGCTTGATCGTTGGGCATATGTGTTGTGTGTTCATATTTCATATATAGGGCTTGGTTGAAATATAACCTTGTGCTCAGTGCCAAGAGTTTAATGGAACATGAGAATTGCATATACGGGGCTTGGTTGAAATATGACCTTGCACTCAGTGCCAAAGGATTAATGGCACATGGGAAACAATGACCTTTTGATGACTTGGTAGATCAATGAGAAACCACTCATTAGTATGGAACTTTCATAACGTAGCATGTATGGTTGGTTTCATGGGTTTTAGTAATGGTTGGGTATGCCGATATAGGGATATTGGGAAATGGTTGTAAATATTTTTTGGTTATTTTTATGGAAAAATATCTTGCTGGAAAAATTGGTTTCAATTACACTTGTATGGTTTTGGTAATGAATGGTTTTGGAAACTTGTTTATATTTAGTTATAAAATGCTTTTGAGAAATTGTTTTATATAAACCATTTTATATAATTGTTTCTAACTATTCTATTCTAGTGGCATGAGTAGGGAAGACATTGGGGAAAACCTACTGAGTTTTATACTCACCCCTGCTTTGTCACTTTGGTGCTTTTTCAGATGCTATATTCCAGGATAAGGGCAAAGGTAATGTTTCACACATGTTTAACACTACCTCGTGATGTTGAGCTATTTGGAGATTTTAAATCTTGGAACACGTGGAGCATGGAGTCTTGAGGTCTTTGGAGAGTCTTGTGTAGTTTATCTGCTGTGTACTCTGATACTTGGTTATCCTTCCATTGTTGCTTACTTTGATGTGGTTTTGAGTGCATGAAGTTTTGAGTTGTATTTCATTTGTTCATGCATCATATAGTGAATTTTTGGTTATGTTTTGTAGGTTTATTGGTTTATTTCCTAAAGGGTAAATCATCCCCCACTTGTATTTGAAACCCTTCGACATTTATTTCTAGCCTTTGGTGTCTTGTGGATGTCACTTAAGGCCTAGTAATGACTCGTTGTACTCTCAAGCCAATGAGAATTGGCAGGTCATTACAAATGGTATCGGCATGTTCAGTCCTTTCCTAACAAGTAGTCATTGATGTTCCTAGTTTTGGAGATTAAATCCATTCTTGTCTATTACTTGGGTGAGAATCTTAGAAAGGAGTAGGATTGTCGGAACTTGAAATTTATAGCATAAAAAGACACAGCTAACCCTTTTATGATGAACTTCAAGTTACCAAGGAATTGGGTAAATAAGTGTTTAGATAAACTTCTAGGATTTTGAAATCTCATTGTCATGGGTTTAGCTAATGAGACGAGCATGAAATGCATTGTAGAGGAATTCCTTCCCACTAGGAGTGCATACATTATTTCGATGAATGATTCATGTTGTGAAAAAAGTGTTAATTTTTTTAAAAGTATGGAATTGGGTTTCAAATGAAAGATTTTTAAAAAGTGAATGCTTATTGTATTTTGAAAATGGTTTAATTTTCAAAAGCATTTGAAGTGTTTTAAAAAATGGTTGAAAATGAGAAAAAGGTTGTTTTGGAAAACAATATTGTGATAGTTGATGTGATAGAATTTGAAATGCTAAGCCATCGGTTGTTAGAGAGTGAGACTTTTAGAGTTTGTTGTTGGTTTAGAAAATGGCACCCGATAGGTGTCATAAGAACTAGTTAGAATAGGCTGTTGAGAATTTGGTTGCACCTGAGCCACAGGTGAACCACCCGTTGGTCCAAAGCATCACTCAGGCTGTTCCAACCATTGAGTTGGGACTAAAACCAGATACCCCGTTTATGATATATTTTTTTCACTGATGAAAATCCAAGTGGAGGAAGTACGATTCTCTTCACTAGAGGAGCTGATAACTCTATCACTAAGATTATGGGGAAGTGGGGAACCTATTTTATATGTTTAAAACTTTAAATTATGCCTTCTATGATAATACTGCAAACTCCTCTCGGTGAAAGAGAATTTCAAGCCTTTGTGTGTAGAGCATGTGCTATAACTGTTGATGGAGATGAGCTAAAATGAGACTTGTGGATGTTGGATATGGATGTATATGATGTAATCCTGAGTATGGATTGGCTGACAATGTTCAATGCTCAAATCGACTGTTATAGGAGAATAATTAGTTTCATGATTGAGAACGGAATGGAGCATATCTTTAGAGGAGAGAGGATTTTAAAGAAGGGTTAAAAGATCTTGTTGGCACCAATGATGGGAACAATATCTTACCAATTGGAAGCATTGACTTTGGCATCAATGGAAGAGATCAAGGACAATACTTTTCCAGCTGTTGTGGATCAATTTCTAGATGTCTTTCCCAAGAACTTCTCAGGGTTACCACCTCAAAGGGAAGTGGAGTTTATGATTTATATCCTTCCAGGGACTAGTCCTATTTCCCTTCCATATTATATAATGACACCAACAGAATTATGAGAATTGAAAGTGTAGTTAGAGGAGTTGGAAAGCAAGGGTTTCATTCGACCAAGTACGTCTCCATGGGTAGCACCAATTTTGTTTGTGAAGAAGGTAGATGGAACTCTTCGGTCGTGTGTTGATTATCATAAGCTTAACCAAGTTACAATAAAGAACAGATATCCACTTCCATGAATTGATGATCTGTTTGATCAATTAAGGGGAGATCAGTTGTTCTCCAAGATTGACTTGCGATCAGGATATCACCAATTGAGAGTTTGGAAAGAGGATATTCCAAAGACAACTTTTAGAAGTAGATATGGCCACTATGAATATGTATCCATGCCTTTTGGTCTAACGAATGCACCAACAGTCTTCATGGCATTGATGAATCAGATATTTCAACAATATATGGGTTCTTTTGTTGTGGTGTTTGTGGATGACATTTTGGTCTATTCAAAGACAAGGGATGATCATGAGTTGCACCTGGAAACAATGTTACAAATCTTGAGAGATCATCATTTGTATTCCAAATTATCAAAGTGTGATTTTGAATACAAGAAGTACATTTCCTTAGCCATGTAATTTCTGAGAAAGGCATTTTTGTTGATCCTAAAAATATAGAAGCCATTATCTCTTGGAAACCACCGAAGAATGTGTTCGAGATATGAAGTTTTCTTGGTCTAGCAGGTTACTACCGACGCTTTGTGCGTGATTTCTCATGACTAGATTCACCAATGACAGCTCTGACAAAGAAGAATGCTCCATTCTAATGGACGGCGGAATGTTATAAGTCTTCCCAGGAACTGAAAGTTCGGCTTACATTGAAACCTATCTTTATCTTTCTAGAATCATGACAGGGGTATGTGGTGTATTGTGATGTTAGTCTTAGTTTGACTTTGACTTGATGTACACACCATGGAAATGAAATTCGATAGCGGATGCATTGATTAGAAAGTCATATGCTTAGTTGGAGAAAGAAGCTTCAGTTGAATGGAAGTTGATGTTAGTCTTATCTGACATGCATGTGGAATGTAAAGACTGAGGTGATGTTGCAGTTTTCTTTTCTTCTACACTTGTTCCTGATTTAGTAAAAATGATCAAAGAGGCATAAACATCTGATGCAGAATGTCTGGTTGTAAGTTCAAAACTCAGTGGTGGGGAGACTATTGAGGGCTAGAAACTTGATGGGGGTTCAATTTTGTGTTTCAAAGATCATATGGTTGTACCTATGATTTTTCAAGAAAAAACTCCTTCATGCTTACCACCATTAAAGATGGGTTATACATCCAGGTACACAAAATATGTATAAGGCATTGAAGGTGTAGTTTTGGTGGAGCGACATGAAAAGGAAGGTGGACGAGTGCGTTTCGCGGTGCTTAACTTGTCAGCAGGTTAAAGAAGAGCATCAGAGACCAGATGGTATGTTACAATCTTTGCCCATACCAGTGTGGAAATGGGATCAAATAGAAATGGATTTTGTTATAGGTCTTCCAAGAACGGTCCAGAAACACAATTCCATTTGGGTGATAGTGGATCGTCTAACCAAGTCGGCCCATTTCATCACTATTCGTGAAACTCATACAGTGGAGGATATTTCAAAAATATATATCCGAGAAGTGGTAAAGAGGCATGGTGTACTAGTGTCAATAGTCTTAGATAGAGATACTAGGTTCATATCTCATTTCTGGGAATCATTACAGCAATCCCTTAGAACTCATTTGACTATGAGCACCGTGTATCATCCTTAAATGGATAGGCAATCCGAGCAGATAATAAAAACGTTGGAAGACATGTTGTGAGATTGTGTAATGGATTTTGGTGGTTCATGGGAGGAGCAAATATTCTTAGTGGAGTTCTCATACAATAACAGATATCAAGCCTCAATATGCATGGCTTCGTTTGAAGCATTGTATGGGCATCCTTGTCGTTCTTCACTATGCTGAGTGGAAATCGGTGAAACTTCACCAGTCGGACCAAGCCTTTTCCAAGAAACAACATAGAAGATCCAGTCGATTATAAAGAGGATGGAGACAGCTCAGAGTCATCAGAAATCTTATGCAAATCACCGTCGAAGACCGTTGTCATTCGTTGTGGGTGATCATGACTTCTTGAGGACCTCTCAAAGGTTTGGACACCATCATTTTGGGAAGCAGGTTAAGTTATCTCCTAGATACATTGGCAATTTTGAGATACTGGAACGGGTTGGAGATGTGGAATATCGGTTGGAATTACCACCACAGTTTAGTTCGGTGCATAATGTGTTCCATGTATCCTAGTTGAAAAAGTATCACCCTGATCCTGACCATGTGATCAGATGGGATCACATTGAGCTAGAACCAGATGCATTATTGGTAAGTATTCTAGTTTGGATCATGGATAGACAAGATAAATTCTTTCATGGGAAAATCATCGGCCTAGTGTGGGTTTTATGACAACATGGTCAGATTCAGGAAGGGACTTGGGAATGTGATAAGGAAATGAAATAGCGGCGGCCAAAACTCTTTTTGGACAGTGAGGGTTTTCTACTTTCTGAGGACAGAAAGTCCAATGGTGGGGAGAATTTAGTACCCCTGTTTTTGGGTATATAAATTCTTTCCTCACATATTTTTAATTGGTGTGCATAAAATAGAGAGTTTCCATAAAATAGAGAGTTTCCATAAAATATAGAGTTTACATAAAATAGAGAGTTTCCATAAAATAGGGAGTTTCAATAAAATAGAGAGTTTCCATAATATAGAGAGTTTCTATAATGTGGGTTGTTTTCAATAAAGTGGGTTGTTTCCATAAATTGGGGTGTTTCCATAAAGTGGGTGTTTCCATAAAGTGGGTTTTTTCCATAAAGTGGAGTGTTTCCATAAAGTGGAATGTTTCCATAAAAAATGTATTTCCATAAAAAAGGTAAAGGTGAAGGATGGTATAGTTTGGGGGTTTTATAAGGAGTGTTGGGACCAAAAGTAAGGTTGCACAATCCCTACACGGTTGGACCAAACTGTGTGGTCAAACCTTTCCCAGAGGTCAAATCTAGATCCTATTTTCTTGGAGCTTACTTATTTTTGATCTATATATTTCGGTTTGGCTTAAAAACGCCCATATTTCGAGATTACTATCCCTAGAAGGTTGGAGAACCCTCCCCACCCGAGTTAGAGCCAACCTAGATCCTTCCCTTAGTGATTTTGAGTCCGATTCTTGAGGTATGTCACCATTCTTTCCAGATTTGTCATGTTTTCTTAGATCTGGTTAGATTTACTTCCTCGATCTCCATTCTTTCTCAGATCTGAACTTATAGTGGGTAGATCTATGTTTTTGGATGCCAAATATTTCAATTTTGAGTCGTGATCTTGCTAGGATAAGAGATCTAAGGCCGCTCTTGGAGAATTGACCTGCTTCCTTGTGCGTTCTTCGTCCATTGTTAAAGTTTCGTCAAAACCTTCGAGGTAGGTGGATTCTCTCTTAAATCCTCTTACTAGAATTGATTGTATTAGATTAAAATTGGTTTATTTATTGTTAAATTCATGGAAAATATTCATTTTTGATGATTTATGGTTTTTGTGAAATTGTGTGATCTTGGTGAATAGTTGCGCAAAAGGGGGTTTAATTTAAAACGATGATTTTAAATTATGGATTTTCTGGAATTGATAAATGGTTGATGAAAAAAGGGGTTTTCAATAGAAATGTTTTTCAATAAAAATGGAGTTTTTATTGAAATGGTTTGGAGTTGAAATGGGTTGACATTGAAATGGTTTTGACGGACACTACTACAACCTGGCCCTTTATCAGCGCTAAAAACCGGCATTAACAGTGCTAGAAAAGCACCGTTAATGCCGGCGTAGATAAAGGGGGGGGGTCCCCTATATCAGCGCTCCGAGAAGCGCTGATAAAGGACCGCCTTATCAGCGCTGATAAAGGTCTCCTATATCGGCGTTTGACGGAGCGCTGATAAAGGGTTCCTTTATCAGCGCTCCTCTAGCGCTGTTAAAGGTCTCCTTTATCAGCGCTAAAAAAGCGCTGATAAAGGCCCCATCGCCTGCACCTACAAAACAGTACCTGCACACCTGCACACCAGAATACCTGCACAAAGTAGCACATGCACACCTGCACACCATAACACTCGCACCCAATATTTTGACCGACAACAGTATATACATTTACTTAACATCATGAATACAAAAAAACGCATTGCTATATACATTTCAAACATTATTTTACATGGTTACATTTATAGTTATTAAACAACAGTTATAAACATTCATGTTTCATCCTTTGATATCCGTGATCCGCTCTCAACGGTATTTGTTGCCGAACAAAGCATCCGAACTCAAGGAAAAAAATTCACCTATATAAGAAAACAAATATTTCGTTAGTAATGCAATAATGAAAGAAATTAAAATAGTAATATGAAAGAATACATTAATATGGAAATGTGAAACTAAAATATGAAATTTTAAACTCAAAAGTTTTCATTTTCATAACAATGAAAGGGAATAATGTAAAATCAATATGTTTTTGATTGATTTATCTCATTTAATAAATACTAATTCTTTATCTAATGAAAAGCTTTACCGGTCACACCGTGCGTCGGTCGGATTGAGGTGCGGTCGATTTGTACACGTCACAAATGACTCGTGGATCATTGTCCTAAAGTATCAAAACAATCCGAACGCGTTTGCTCGGTTTGGCGTATGTCATTGGTGTTGTTTTCCAAAGTTTATCTCAATTTGAAACTGATATCAGACACTTTTAGCCATACCGGTCGCGTCGTGCATCAGATTGAGGTGCGGTTGATTCGTACACGTCACAAATGACTCGTGGATCGTTGTCCTAAAGTATCAAAATAATCCGAACGCGTTTGATCGGTTTGGTGTATGTCATTTGTGTTGTTTTCCAAAGTTTATCTCAATTTGAAACTGATATCAGACACTTTTAGCCGTACCGGTCACCCCGTGCGTCAGATTGAGGTGCGGTCAATTCGTACATGTCACAAATGAATTGTGGATCGTTGTCCTAAAGTATCAAAACAATCCAAATGCGTTTGCTCGGTTTGGCGTATGTCATTGGTGTTTTTTTCCAAAGTTTATCTCAATTTGAAACTGATATCAGACACTTTTATCCATACCGGTCATGTCGTGTGTCAGATTGAGGTGCGGTTGATTCGTACACGTCACAAATGACTCATGGATCGTTGTTCTAAAGTATCAAAACAATCCGAACGCGTTTTCTCAGTTTTCCGTATGTCATTGGTGTTGTTTTCCAAAGTTTATCTCAATTTGAAACTGATATCAGACACTTTTAGCCATACCGGTCACACTGTGCGTCGGATTGAGGTGCGTTTGATTCGTACACGTCACACATGACTCGTGGATCATTTTCCTAAAGTATCAAAACAATCTGAACGCGTTTTCTCGGTTTGGCGTATGTCATTGGTGTTGTTTTCCAAAGTTTATCTCAATTTGAAACTGATATCAGATAATTTTAGCCATACTGGTCACACCGTGCGTCGGATTGAGGTGTGGTTGATTTATACACATTACAAATGACTCGTGGATCGTTTTCATAAAGTATCAAAACAATACGAACGCGTTTGCTCGGTTTTGCGTATGTCATTGGTGTTGTTTTCCAAAGTTTATCTCAATTTGAAACTGATATCAGACACTTTTAGTCATACCGGTCACACCGTTCGTCGGATTGAGGTGTGACTGATTCGTACACGTCAAAAATGACTCGTGGATCGTTGTCCTAAAGTATAAAAACAATCCGAATTCATTTGCTCGGTTTGGCGTATGTCATTGGTGTTGTTTTCCAAAGTTTATCTCAATTTGAAACTGATATCAGACACTTTTAGCCATACCGGTCACACCGTGCATCGGATTGAGGTGCGGTCGATTCGTAAACGTCAAAAATGACTCGTGGATCGTTGTCCTAAAGTATCAAAACAATGCGAACCCGTTTGCTCGGTTTTCCGTATGTCATTGGTGTTGTTTTCCAAAGTTTATCTCAATTTGAAACTGATATCAGACACTTTTAGCCGTACCGGTCACCCCGTGCGTCGGATTGAGGTGCGGTTAATTCTTACACATCAAAAATGACTCGTGGATTGTTTTACTAAAGTATAAAAACAATCCGAATGCGTTTTCTCACTTTGGCATATGTCATTGGTGTTGTTTTCCAAAGTTTATCTCAATTTGAAACTGATATCAGACACTTTTAGCCATACCGGTCACAACGTGCGTCGGATTGAGGTGCGGTCGATTCGTACACGTCAAAAATGACTCGTGGATCGTTTTCCTAAAGTATAAAAACAATCCGAATGCGTTTTCTCAGTTTGGAGTATGTCATTGGTGTTGTTTTCAAAAGTTTATCTCAATTTGAAACTGATATCAGACACTTTTAGCCGTATCGGTCACACCGTGCGTCGGATTGAGGTGCGGTCGATTCTTACACGTCACAAATGACTCGTGTATCATTTTCCTAAATTATAAAAACAATCCGAATGCATTTGCTCGGTTTTCCGTATGTCATTGGTGTTGTTTTCTAAAGTTTATCTCAATTTGAAACTGATATCAGACACTTTTAGCCATACCGGTCACACCTTGCATCGGATTGAGGTGCGGTTGATTCGTACACATCAAAAATGACTCGTGGATCGTTGTCCTAAAGTATCAAAATAATGCGAATGCGTTTTCTCAGTTTTCCGTACGTCATTGGTGTTGTTTTCCAAAGTTTATCTCAATTTGAAACTGATATCAGACACTTTTAGTCGTACCAGTCACCCCGTGCGTCGAATTGAGGTGCGGTTAATTCATACACATCACAAATGACTCGTGGATCATTGTAATAAAGTATCAAAACAATCCGAACGCGTTTGCTCGGTTTGGCATATGTCATTGGTGTTGTTTTCCAAAGTTTATCTCAATTTGAAACTGATATCAGACACTTTTAGCCATACCGGTCACTTCGTGTGTCAGATTGAGGTGCGGTCAATTGGTACACGTCAAAAATAACTCGTGGATTGTTGTACTAAAGTATCAAAACAATACGAACGCATTTTCTTGGTTTTCTGTATGTCATTGGTGTTGTTTTCCAAAGTTTATCTCAATTTTAAACTGATATCAGACGCTTTTAGCCATACCGGTCACACCGTGCGTCGGATTGAGGTGCGGTCAATTCTTACACGTCAAAAATGACTCGTGAATCGTTTTCATAAAGTATCAAAGCAATCCGAATGTGTTTTCTTGGTTTGGCGTATGTCATTGGTGTTGTTTTCCAAAGTTTATCTCAATTTGAAACTGATATCAGACACTTTTAGCCATACCGGTCACACCGTGCGTCGGATTGAGGTGCGGTCGATTCGTACACATCAAAAATGACTCGTGGATCGTTGTACTAAAGTATCAAAACAATCCGAACACGTTTTCTCGGTTTGGCATATGTCATTGGTGTTGTTTTCCAAAGTTTATCTCAATTTGAAACAGATATCAGACACTTTTAGCCATACTGGTCACGCCGTGCGTCGGATTGAGGTGCGGTCGATTCGTACACGTCAAAAATGACTCGTGGATCGTTTTCCTAAAGTATCAAAACAATCCGAATGCGTTTGCTCAGTTTTCTGTATGTCATTGGTGTTGTTTTCGAAAGTTTATCTCAATTTGAAACTGATATCAGACACTTTTAGACATACCGGTCACACCGTGCGTCGGATTGAGGTGAAGTCAATTTGTACACGTCACAAATGACTCTTGGATCGTTTTCCTAAAGTATAAAAACAATCCGAACACGTTTGCTCGGTTTGGCGTATGTCATTGGTGTTGTTTTCCAAAGTTTATCTCAATTTGAAACTGATATCAGACACTTTTAGCCATACCGGTCACCCTGTGCGTCGGATTGAGGTGCGGTCGATTCGTACACGTCACAAATGACTGTTGGATCGTTTTCCTAAAGTATCAAAACAATCTGAACGCGTTTTCTTGGTTTTTCGTATGTCATTGGTGTTGTTTTCCAAAGTTTATCTCAATTTGAAACTGATATCAGACACTTTTAGCCATACCGGTCACACCGTGTGTCGGATTGAGGTGCAGTCGATTCTTACACGTCACAAATGACTCATGGATCGTTTTCTTAAAGTATAAAAACAATCTGAATGCGTTTGATCAGTTTGGCGTATGTCATTGGTGTTGTTTTCCAAAGTTTATCTCAATTTGAAACTGATATTAGACACTTTTAGCCATACCGGTCACCCCGTGCGTCGGATTGAGGTGCGGTCGATTCATACACGTCAAAAATGACTCGTGAATCGTTTTCCTAAAGTATCAAAACAATCCGAACGTGTTTGCTCAGTTTACCGTATGTCATTGGTGTTGTTTTCCAAAGTTTATGTCATTTTCAAACTAAGTAGTAGGAATTCACTAATTTAAGGATATGAAACATAAGAAAGGGAGATCATGGATTCTCAATAAGTTTAAAGGGAGATATCAATGACCATATAAAGATAACATAAGTATTAGGAATTCACCTTCATTTTCCTATTTGTTTACATTCTTCCATCAGGTACGATGCCCATTCGTTTCTAAAGACATTTATATCATCTTCTGAATAGGAGTTTTTGTGATAGTAGTACTGAAAAAATATAAATACCCAAAGGATTAATAATTATTTTAAATAAATTAGTAATTATTTTCAAAAATACCTCTTCAGGGATGCTATTTTGTTCATGAAATACGATCTCTTTCATAAATTTACAAACATAATAACTGCAGTCCTTGTCATTTGTTTGTTTTGGAAACTACAGAAACATCGAGAAAAATAAGTAATTTGTTTTGATATGTATTTGGATAGTGAAATATAATTATATATACCCAAATACTTCTCCATTTGTAGATCTTGTGCGCATTGTCATCCTTACGCCCTGGATTCATTCCATCCTTTAGACGATATTCATACACCGCCCTATCTTAGCAAAATCCTCATTAAAAGATAATATAAATTATATAACTAGATATTTAGTTCTAAAATGTTGGATCTAGTGTATTACAAATTGACGATCGCCATCATCTGTGGTCGGTTAGTTGGATGTCCGTGCAGTGAATCTAGAAAATAAATCTTTGGAGTATCCAAATTGACTGCAATGAGCATCCAATGTTCCCTAAAAACACAAAAAGAAATAAGTACTGATAGAAATGAAAATATAATTGATATGATTAAAATGTAGAGTTTTACCCTTGCATCGTTGGTATTAAAAAGAGCCTATCAGTCATAATTATTCTTTGAAACATTCTGAGCAGATTTGACATCAATTCAGCCTGAAAATTAGAATCTATTTCTGTTCGTTGTGTAGAAATGGTGTGAGGACTAACGAGTCCAAATTTTTATTCATGGGAAAATACCTTCAATTGTTTTTCATATATACGCCTATGAAAAATATGATATGTATTTATCCATAATTATCAAAGTATATCAGCTTCTGTAAAATCAAATCATGAAAACATACCTCATGTATACATTTATAACTGAGGCGCCTAGCCAGTCGTATGTGATGATCTCAGAAACAGCGTATGCACTAACGAAATCTATTTTTTCCTCTCCGTACATATCTTTTTCACAAACAATTGTATGACTCTTGCCGTCTTTCATTTTCGTATCCACATGAGCTTGCAATGATATTAAATGTGGATATAGAACGGGCGGGGTGAACGCGCTCTCAGTAGATCGTTTTGATCGGTTGGTTGATCCAATATTGGAGCCGCTCTTTTGTTTTAGATTCTCCATTTTATCCTTCTGTAATAACATTCATCAGTTAATCCATTTTCTAATTTAATGTTAAAGGTTCTGCTTGAAAAATGAACTGGAAGTGAATACCTCCTGCTCGACATGTTTTTTTACAAGATTCGACGGCCATGCAACGAATGTTCCAATAGCTTTTTCCACCGTATGAATGTCGTCATCGTCATTTGGCACGGGTAGCTTGGCGCTCGTCTCATGATCTACGTTAATCGACACTTTGACATGACCGGTTGGAAGTGGTCTGGAGTGTAGCGTGTCATTCTGCATATTGAACACCGTAGCCCTCGCTACAAGGTGATGGGTGGGAGTTGACAGATATAAATCACAGTCATTTTCACCCTGCAGAATATCATTACATGAAAGGTATCAGTGTCTATGTGATTCACATCTCACAAAAACGAATATTATAACATTGATTACCTCGGTTAAGTCAGGTCTTTGAGGGGAATGGATCGCCTCAAAGCTGGTGAGGGGTGGATCTTCTCACGGGGGTTGTTCTTGAGTTGTTTGTTCTCTTCGCCTCTCCTCCATCAAACTCGTTAGAATCTTTCCCTGAGTTTGGATTAGTTCTTCAAGGGTAGCTACTTTATCTCTCATTACATGCAATTCTTTAGTTTGTTCATCCTCTTGTTTTTTTTTCTGAAAATATGTCTGGGGTGACACCCCAAAACCCACACCTCTGACGCGGCCATACTGTTCTGGCTGTTTCAAGGCCGTTGAAAGTATGTCTGCATCTGGTGCGGGTGTTGTTGATTCCTGTGACTATGTCAAATAGAAAATATGAAAAAATAAGTAAGCATCGTTATGTAATAGTGATTTAACGCAAAACAAGTTTATATTATGTCATACTTACACATGTTTCCCACACTTTTTGTGTGTTTTCATCTATCAGTTTCCCCTCTTTATTAACACGAGCCTCCTTCCATAACACATGGCGTGGAATGGAAGTGACTTGAGATTTTGATTCATCAATCTGCATATAAACAGAGAAACATAGTTACAGTGTTGTTTTATGTCACATAAAATTATTACAGTAATTTTAAAATACATACCAATTGTTTTTCAATTGAAGCATACCCCAACCTTGCTTTACGGTAGGGGTACAATGGTTTTGCTGCCCGTTCTTTATTTTCAGCACTCAGTTGTTGTTTCATAAATAAAAACCTATCAATCAACGTGATGAATACAAGCAACGTTACACAACGTGTAACCAAACACAATGTACCTGAAAATTTTGTTCCGCATGACGGTTGCAAAATGCATCCCACGTTCCTTGGGATATCAAGTGTGCATAAAGAGGAGGCGGGTGCGGCTTGATTTTCCCTTCGGCATATTTCAGATGATGTTTCGTTAAAATGCTGCGAAAGCCTCTATAAATCCTTCCTACTAGTCTAAAAACATATTCTTTGTGCGAAACATCTACTATAAATGCACTCTGCAAGAGATGATGAAGGGTTAGTCAATATTTCAATATTTTATTTTATTTTAATAAATTAAATAGATGATATCGTAATGTTACCGTAATCTCTTCCCACATTAATGTTTTCAACCCGCTGACAACATGGTTCCACGACTCTATGTCAATTGGCACGCATTGTCGAGTGACGATTCCAATGTAGCTACTAAAAATGGATTTGTTGGGGTTTACATGCTGGCCTAGCTTATTCCATCCCACCTCATATTTGATGCCTTTTGATTTTTTCCTTAAGGATTTTTGCTAAAACTATCAAACTACGACGCACCTATTTTTTTTGTTTCGCTGGGGTTTCATCGCCTACCATTTCCTCAGTTTCTGCATCATCATTATGTTTCTCCGAAGCACTAGCATCGGCACTGACACCAGCTGCAATAGGTTGAGAGACCTGTTGTACGTCAGTAGTGGGACCAGCTGCAACAGGTTGAGAGACCTGTTGTCTCTCAGTAGTGGGACCAGCTGCAACAGGTTGCGAGACGTGCTGTGTCTCGGGATTGGGTGCATCAGCAGGTGAAGAAGTCATTATCTGTAGAACTGGTTTAAAATTTAATTTAGATCACATAAAAGCAGCAGCGAACAGATAATAACATAATGTAACATAATCTATATTACAATAAAAATCAATAACCTGATTATTGAACTCCCTTTTTTTTAAAGGCTGAAGGGATTTGACCCCTCTATCAACTATCCATATCCCTTCATTGTGGTCTCCTCTGACATAAAAAACGTCATCTACATTGGGACCACTGTGAAATGACTGCGAAGTCCCAATGAAAGGGTCATCTTCCGTTGAATTTTCATCTGACCCTTCAGCTGTTTTGGTCGATAACAGAACAATTGACCAGTTTCGGTTTGCGGGATCTAGAACATAAAATACTTGCACTGCCTGTGATGCCATTATAAATGGTTCATATTTCTCCCATTCCTTACTGAAATCAACTTTCACGAATCCCAAATCATCTATTTTAATAGAACTCCTATTATCAACCCACTTGCATTGAAATATCGGAACTTGAAATTCCGTATAATCCAACTCCCATATTTGTTTGATGATGCCAAAGTATGACATATTCGCATAAATTGGATTTCTGTCCTTAGCACCAGAAACATGCATCGCTTCAGCCACAAGTGTAACCCCACTATTCTGCATGGTACTGTCTTCATCATGTTCATTAGTATAAAATGTATAACCATTAACTACATAAGCATTGTAAGATAATGCATACACACTTGGTCCTCCGGCTAGCCTTTGAAGTCATTCCGAAATTGACTTTGGATTTTCATCTGACTTCTTAAAATTATGATCTCGAAACCATCCTATAAAATGTCGATTATGTGTATCTGATATCCATTTTTCAGCCCTTGATGGATTCAAATGCCTAAGAATTTCTTTGTGGATTTCAACATATGGGTCAACGTCGAAACTGTTATGCAAAACATAAAGGTGGGCCTGATCCCGATCTGTAATATTGATTGTGACAACCTTTCTTCCAGAAATTCCTTCACCCTCAAGCCGCCCAGTGTGACGAGATTTCGGTAAGCCAATGCTTTCCACACCAGACAAGTATTCGGTATAGAATTCAACGGATTCCTCAAAAATATATCGCTTTGCAATACAACCCTCTGGCCGACTTCGATTTTTGACATACCCTTTCAAAATCTTCATATACCGTTCAATGGGGTACATCCATCTGTAATGTACAGGACCACATAGTCGAATCTCTCTCACCAAGTGGACCATCAAATGAACCATCATATCAAAAAATGAAGACGGGAAGAACATTTCTAATTCACATAATATGACGAAAATTTCTTTTTCCATAGCTGGCAATTTCGCCGGGTCTATAACTTTGCTGCATATAGCTTTGAAGAAGAAACATGGTTTCGTTAATGTATGGCGGACATTCTTGGGCAAAATGCAACGTAAAGCAATTGGAATGAGATTTTGCATCAAAACATGACAGTCATGTGATTTCAGACCTTTTAAGCATAGATAACATGATGCTTAAATGACTTCCCTGCTTATGGAAATTTTTCAGGATATAGCATTAAAGGAACTCAGGGCTGTCCCATTTGCGAAGAAGGTACACAATCAATTAGGTTGAAACATTCATCGAAAACCGTGTTTCTAGGACATCGCAGATTTCTACCGTGACGACATAAGTACCGTTCTTGGAAGACATCATTCGATGGAAGTTCAGAAGAATGTACAACACTGTCTCCACTAACAGGCGATAAATTGTTTGAGAAAGTTAAAAATGTGGACACTAATTTTGGTAAACCGGCTTCGAAAAACCTTACAAAAATCGGTTGGAAAAAGAGATCAATTTTTTTTAATTACAATACTGGAATTGTCTGTATGTAAGACATTTTATTGATGTTATGCATGTAGAAAAAAATGTATTTGACAGTGTTATCGGCACGTTGCTAAATACATCTGGCAAAAAAAAATATGGAATTAAGGCTAGGTTGGACATGGTTGAGATGAGAATACGAGAAGAGTTGGCACCAGTGAAGGGTGAAAAACGAACATTTCTTCCTCCTGCTGCTTACACTCTTTCTGTAAGCATCATACAATGTAACACATAAATCCCACAATAATTTCAAATCTTCGATCAATGGAGCTAAATAAACATCAATATCATTACCCAGTTGTTTTGGTCCTGATATAATCATAGATAACATGATGTATTTTCATTTCATGCATAACCACGGTGGTAAGTTATAATTTATCAACATAACCGTCCACGTACTGTGACTGTTGCTTTGAAAACCAAAAGGATTCACTCCATCTGTAGATAACGCAAGATGAAGGTTTCTCGACTCGTTTCCAAATTCAGGATACTCATGATCGATTCTCTTCCACTGAGGAGAGTCTGCCGGGTGACGTAGTATCCCATCTTTAATTCTTGTATCTGCATGCCATGTTAATTGTTCTACAGTCTCCTCACTTCCATATAGGCATCTAAACCTTGGAATGATTGAAAAATACCATACAACTTTAGTAGGACTAGATTCATCTTTCTTGTATCGAGAAGCACCACACTTTGGGAATTCTTTAAGTGATTTGTGGTCCTTGCGAAATAGTATACAGTCATTCGGGCAGGCATGTGTTCTTTCAGAGATCATACCCATAGAGCGTAGCATTCGTTTGGCATCGTATGTTCGGCTCGGGAGCTCATTGTCTTCTGGGAGCATGTCATTCAAGAGGGCAAGTAGTTTCGTAAAACTTTCGTCACTCCACCCATTATCTGCTTTCAAATTATATAGCTTCAGTACGGCTGACAATTCTGTATATTTAGTGAAACCAGCATACAATGGCGTCTTTGCACAACTTTTTAACTTCTCAAACAATTTTGGGCAATCACGAAGTTCATCTTCGAAGGTCCTTGTCATTTTCTCAATACAATCTTCATCATCATTTACATCTGTAATCACATCCTCCATACGACCATCTTCATTGTTCATGTTTGTAATCATATCAGATGATCCATAAAACGCAGTGTCACCCCAGTCACTACTTACATTCGTTGTTTCCCCGTGTTTATTACAACATGTATAACTTTGATCTATTCCGTGATAGATCAAGTGTACTTCCAACTCATCTGGACTAATTTGTTTTGAATAACAACAGCGTAAACACGGACAAAGGATTTGAGAAGAGTCACATGCATGATCTTTTTCAAACTTGATAAATTCTTTCACGCCTTCTTCATACTCTTTTTTCAACCGATTGGCATTCATCCATTCTTTATTTATATTCATCCTATTTGAAATCCATAGGATGAGTATATAGGTTAGAGGAGAAATGACTTCTCGAACCTTTTCTGGATAACCTAGAACTCCTTCTAAGGAAATAATGTGACCATGAAACAATACTTCTTAAACAAAATATGGGGAATTTATAATATTGTAATAAAGACAAAGCTCTCTAAAAACACCCAAAACAACCTCCAGATTATCGGAGTACTCCTCCTATGTATTGTAATACACCAAGAAGTATTCTAAAAAAACTAAAATGGAGGTGTCTAGAAAGATATTAAAGATCTAGTTCATCAGTTCCATGAAATAGATAGAGCATTGGTGATCCCAAATGGAATTCATAAATACTTTAAATTTCCATATCGACTTTAAAAATCTATCTTTTGAGCATACTCTTCCCAAACCCTCAACTGTTGGTACCCTGATCTCTAGAAAATTTTCAAAAACCAATAGAACCTTATAAGATGGTCAAACAAATCATCAATTATAGGAAATATGTAATTATTCATTACTGTCACCTAGCTATGACTACGGTAGACTGTTAAAATTAATAGGCTATGATATGAATTCATTGAAAACAGAATTGGGAAATCCCATAGTGACATGATCATATAGATAGAACCATTTCCCTAAAGATCTTCTAGCTGATCTTTTAGCTCCTCTAAATCAGCCAGAGCCTTATGATGTGATGGAATGGAAAATGGGATCTTCCTGTGAAGAAAATAGATAGAAAACGCAAACACTCATTGGGAAGGTTATTCCATGAAGTCCTCTAGAAATGATTTTTTGTAATTTTCCATGACCACTGGAATTTCACATGAAGAACACTTCTCAACAACCCCAAGGAAAACCTTGGAAAAATGACATGATATGAACCATAACATAGAAGCAACTTGTCATACCCTCCATGGTTATAGATCACAATCTCCATAAAAGACATGTAATCTCCTGTTAAGAGTAAGTAACTGAACCCAATGGTGATAATAGTCATCTAGTGCACTAAATCCAATAAAAAAAATCCAAGACGATAATGAGGTCGAAAAAGACCAGGTCCAAAAAATGGAATTCCGAAATGTCCTCCATGCCAAGTACCACAACACAAATCTCAAAGAACATGAAACCATGACCATTTTTCCGACCCAAAAGGGTTAGGCAATACATGAAATAATTCATAAAATCTTCCATCATAACCAAGTAATAAAAAAATATGTGAAATTAATGACTAGGATTCACCATTTTGAAATGAAACCAATACTATAGAAGAATTAAAAAAAATTCACCTCGAATTGTGGTTGGCCAAGATTATGAGTCCTCATGAATGACCTCTACTGCATTGATTTTTTCTGGATTAGACTCGTCTATGTATTATTTCCCTATTAAGAATCCCCCTTTCTTTTAGGATGTGATCCTCCACCATTTGAAGCCTCTTATTTTAACTAAGAGCCCTTAAAAAAGTGGAGCCTACACCACCCATTAATGGAACACCATTGAGACCAATATTTCAATTAAAATATGCCTCTCACATCAATACCTTGGGAAACACCTAAAAATAGGTTGGTAGACTTAGAACAATAAGAATAAATCTGATATATTTCCTCAAACCCATATCAAAATTAATAGCCATAAGATAATCGTTCGTGGGGAGATAAAGAGATACATTAACCAAATGAAAACACCAAAACATAAGAATAACTAAATAAATCTAATGAAGTAGTGGGAAATCATAAAAACAACCCATAGTCAGGATCAAAACATAACCACAATCCCAAACCACCCATGGAAACTGAATATTCAACACGAAGAATAGTTGTCCAAACACTTAACCATTACAAATATAATTAATTCATGAAAATTCAATTTGAATCACCTTAAAGAGGAGGAACCGGTGGCGGAGGAGAAGGAGGTGTCGACAGTGGAGGCACCGGAGGCAGCGCAGAGGCAGTGCGGAGGCAGGGCGGAGGCAGGGCGGAGGCAGCGGAGGCAGCAGAGGAGGAGGAGGAGGAGGAGGCCGCGGTGGAGGAGGAGGTAGAGGAGTAGGAAAAGGAGGAGGAGGCGCCGGTGGAGGAGGAGGAGGATGAGGCCGCGGACTAGGAGGAGGAGGAGGAAGCGCCGATGGAGGAGGAGGAGGACGAGGCCGCGGTGGAGGAGGAGGAGGAGGAGGAGGCAGCAGCCGGAGGAGGAGGAGGCTGAGGCCGGAGGAGGAGGAGAAGGAGGAGGAGGAGAAGGAGGAGGAGAAGGAGGAAGCGGCGGCCACGGTGGAGGAGGAGGAGCCGGCGGCAGCGGCGACAGCGGCGGCAGCGGCGCAGAGGAGGGCGTCCGTGAGAGCTTGACCGGGTGCAGGGAGGAGGAAGAGGACCCGCGGGTTTTTAACAAATCCGCGTGAGCCTTTATCAGCGCTAGTAAAAAGCGCTGATAAAGGGTGTATTTATCAGTGCTAAAATGAAAAGCGTTGATAAATACAACCTTTATCAGCGCTTTTTTAGCGCTGATAAATAAGCCCTTTATCAGTGCTAAAAAAAGCGCTGATAAAGTGGACCTTTATCATCGCTTTTGTTAGCGCTGATAAAGGTCCGACCCTTTATTAGCACTTTACTGTTAGCGCCAATAAAGGCAGGCGCATGCCTTGCCCAATTTTGTGGTAGTGGGAAATAGTTTTTAAAGGTGTTTTTATTGAAAGGATTATTTTGTCTTGATCATTGGGCATATGTGTTGTGTTTTCATATTTCATATATAGGGATTGGTTAAAAAATTACCTTGTGCTTGATGCCAATGGTTTAATGGAACATGGGAATTTCATATACGGGGCTTGGTTGAAATGTTACCTTGTGCTCGGTGCCAAAGGATTAATGACACATGGGAAACAATTACCTTGTGACAACTTGGTAGATTGACGAGAAACTGCTCATGAGTATGGAACTATCATAACATAGCATGCATGGTTGATTACATGGGTTTGAGTAATGGTTGAGTATGCCGATATAGGGATATTGGGAAATGGTCGTAAAGATTGTTTGGTTATTTTTCTGGAAAAATATCTTGCTGGAAAAATTGGTTTCAATTGCACTTGTATGGTTTTGGTAATGAATGGTTTTGGAAACTTGTTTATATTTAGTTATAAACTTCTTTTGAGAATTTTTTTTATATAAAATATTTTATATAATTGTTTCTAACTATTCTATCCTAGTGGCGTGAGTAGGTAATTCATTGGGGGAAAACCTACTGAGTTTTATACTCTCCCCTGCTTTGGCACTTTAGTGCTTTTCCATATGCTATCTTCTGGGATAGGGGAAAAGGTAATGTTTCACACATGTTTAGAACTACCTCGTGATGTTGGGTTATTCGGAGATTTTGGAACTTGGAGCATGTGGAGCATTGAGTCTTGAAGTCTTTGGAGAGTCTTGTGTAGTTTATCCGTTGTGTACTCTGATACTTGGTTATCATTCCGTTGTTGCCTACTTTGATGTGGTTTTGAGTGCATAAAGTTGTTGAGTTGTCTTTCATTTGTTCATGCATCATATAGTGAATGTTTGGTTATAGTTGGTAGGTTTATTGGTTTATTTCATAAAGGGTAAATCGTCCCCCACTTGTATTTGAAACCCTTCAGCATTTATTGCTAGTCTTTGGTGTCTTGGGGATGTCACTTAAGGCCTAGTAATGACTCGTTGTACTCTCAAGCCAATGAGAATTGGAGGTTTATTACATGACCAGTAAGTCATGTCCAGAAACTACTTGTGCATATATGAAATAATGAGAAGCACCGGTATCAAATAAGGTAGTGAATAAAGTACAGGTGATCAAAACTATACCTCAAATAGTAGATGAACCCCCACAACTATCTTTGAGAGTTTGATCTACTATGTATATGCGACTCACCACAAATTAATGACCCCATTCCTCAAAAACATGACCAATATGAGTCTACTACTGAGGACCTTGTATGGATCCCAAGATCCTTGACCGCATCTTCCTAGACCCCCTACAGAAGTCTGACTACATAGCTCTAGAGAAACAATATTGGAGATGGCAAGTATTGACACACCATTAATACTTTATCTGAGGTGTTGAGTAGGCCCCGTGGTAGTGTCCCTATATGAAAAAATATTTTCTAAAATAGTAAAACCTTATAACCTTCTTTTTTGGTTATTCCTTTGAGCATAAGTAGAATATAAATTCCCTTACGCAAGATCTATGGAGTTCTCTTGATAGAATCAATCCCTCCTTATGATTTTCTAGGTAGGACAAAACCCCTTTCCTCTTCTCTTAATGGGTTTAGTGCCTGAGATAGATAATTCCATATTGGAATTTAATCTTTTATTTTCTCCTTATTTCATGTGTGATCATGAAATAAACCTTCTGGAGAAATCAAATAAAGAATTCTTGAATGATGATAATCTGAAATTTATCAAAGAATGTTAAAGAATTATTATATAGGAGATAGAAAATATTACTACAAGTGATATTTTATTTCTTTTGGAAATAAAATTGTTGGTTTTAATTATATAGATCCTTTAAAAACTCTAGAACATTTACATGTTGACAACTACAATAAGGTGGTGTTCTTGGATGTAGAGGTTTCTACTCCAGCTTTTAAACCACACAGATAGGTTTATCCTTGATGTTGGCATCGAAAAATTGTGGTAGAAAGTTCCTTACCTTTTTAGGATTTTTTTATTCTTATTACCATGATATAACACTTTTGTTGGTATACTTGATAGTCGTGAATTATTATGATCTCATGTGGGTGTGTGCATAGCTCGTGGGAACCTTATGTGATACTTGATTCCATGATTACATTCATAGGTTTTTTATTCATGTTTGATATTGAACACATGTATTTTTTATTGTTACTTTACTCATGATGATATGATATACTTACTTGTGTGGTCTACCCTATTATGTGTGCCTTTGTGGTATTGTTCTTAGATCCCAAGGTAGGTAGATCATCATGAAGTGTTTATTTCTTAGAGGGGGGTGCACATGACTTACGATGATGGAAAAGATAAACCTAAGAAAATGGTATGGATTTGATGATGCCTCATGAATGTCATGACATACACTTATTGAATAGTGAATTCCAAAGAGCATGTCACTCAATGCCCAGTGGATGATGAGTATCAAGATCAATCAATGCCTAGCATATGCTGAGAACACGACTCACTTGACGCCTAATGAATGTCAATTAGTGAATTCACACAATTCTAAGCAACATTATTATTAACCTCATGGATAATTCTTGATTACTTAATATACCTTGACATTCCTTCTGGCATGGAGCCAAATTAGGTACGACTGAGACTCATGGTGGCTTGGTTAGCACATAGGTGATCAATTTTGTATTGTTGTGTTGCTTGTTCATTTATTATTAATTTGTGGCATACACTTGTTTACTTCAAAACACTTGTTAAAGAAGCATTGATGGTGTCCTACTGAGTCTTGTAATCACACCCTACTTGTGCATTCAATGTGATTATATATTTCTTAACTAGGGATTTGAAGAAGGGTGAGATCCCTATGGTGGATGACTGAGCAGAGGAGCATAGAGCTGGTAGAGTAGTGGGACAGACTCTAGAGGACACCATTTTTTTTATTTTTTATTTTTTATCTGCACTTTATACTCAGGTTTGGCTTGCCACTTTGGGAGCCATTTATCATCGGTATAACATGTATGCCTCTTTTATTATTAGTTTTCATGTGATAGTATAATAATTATATTATTTATTATTCTATTTATTTATTTATTCCATAACATGATACTGAGGGTATAGTCTCCATGCTTATAAACTTAGACCCTCACTACTGGTTGGAAACATCTTGCATACAGAGAGGCATGCATGAGGTCATGTAACTCTCTAGATCAAAACTGATGGTATGAGATTGAGTGTCAAAAAATGGTATCAGAGAATAGTTTTTCTTTTCTTTTTGGACTAGCTTGTGACATGATATAAAGGAGATAGATGTGTGGGACTTAGGTAGGGGAGTTTCTATGTTCCTAGCCAACACATGTGTAACATACCTTCGAGTTATTAGGGACATGATCACTGTTACTATTTTTATGAGATTTGGGGTATGTTAAAGCATCAGGATTAGTCATGTAGGTTCACATGCCACATATATACTTATTATTGTACTACATAGTAGTTCTTTAATTTAATTCCTTGAATTGTGTATATGTTTAGGATAGTTTCTATGATTTTTTGATATGTCTGTTTTTTATGCTGTTATGATATATATTTATTTGGAATTAATTATTTGAACTGATCATGTTATTATGTTAGTATATATATGATGACCATGACTAACATTCAGGGATGAAGACCATGGTTAGTGCTAGGAGGGGTATACTGTGGGTTATGGGTAGAATTATAGGAGAACCTCGTGTGACCCCTTAGAATGTTCAGGATCTTTTTATGTTCTTAATATCCCTTATTTCACATAATATTCCACCCCATAGACATTTGGTGGGACTGCCAGCTAAGAAGGAGGTTTCTCTAGAGCATGTTCTAGCACATGATCCTATGGTACATGCAGTCTACTCACTTCATATGGGATCATTTCCACTGAGATACATGGTTAAATTCGTTATAATTTTTTAGCTCTAACATCCTCCAGCCATTTAGGGAACCTATGGACCATATGATTTTGAGGACTGGGTGGATATCATCTAGGGTATCTTTAGATTTGTTGAGACATCAACTGATTGATAGGTGAATATGTAAGTCTTCATACTCGCAGTAACCCACCGTGCATTGGTGGGGAGTCATGGGATTGGATAAACGATGTGAGGATCTCACTTGGGAGGTCTTTAAGAACATATTATTTAGGTAGTTCTTTCCTAACATGTCGAATCTTGACTGATCACAAGAGTTCTTAGAGCTATTAAAGGGTTCCATGATGGTTTTCTCCTACTCTACTCTTTTTACTGAGATTCTACACTTTACATTTCTTCTAGTAAGTAATGATGCTTAGAATTCCAGGAAGTTCATGATCGGACTTCGCCTCGATACCAGGTATCCTCTTATGTATGGGGAGACACACATGAGGTCATGTGACCCTCTGGTTCAAACTTTATGATACAGGTTAGGGTATTGCAATATATATATATAATATGAAATTATATATACATTATACATTTTATAATGCATATGATGCATGCATTTTTCAACCATGAAATACATGAATAATATATATATATATATATATGATATATATGATTTATTTCTCCTAGATGGTATATTCATAAGTTAAAATCCATTATGAATAGATTGAATTCTTTGTATTATTTTCATTGAAAATGTTTAATGAATTATATCCCAACATTCATAAACACATACGGTGTGTTATGAATAGGAGGATCCTCGAGCTTTGTCTATATAAGAGGATGAAATCCTCTCCTATTGGGTGTGTGATGTGTATGGGCCTCTACTAAACTCTCTTCCTCCTGAAACTCTATTTATCTTATTTTATAAGGCACTAACAACCCTTTGGATTTCAGGTATCCTCACGAAGCATTTTTGGATCTATTGGCCAATCTATCATCTCAAAGGTAGGGTGATTTTGTTTACTACTCCTCATGATCTTCCTCAAACACTCTCCATTGAAGGATGAAGATGGAATCTGTTGCAACTCATGTTTTCTAGGTACTCTATTTTGCAATAATACCGACATGTTGATTTATTGAAGATAGATATCCTATTTTTTTGGGTTGTCTTCCGCTGAAAATGATTATTAGACAATCATTCAATTCCAATCAGTTTTATTAGAGTTAGTTTTTTCAATAATTAAATGTATTTTGATCACTTGATTTTAAAGAAAAAAGAAAATTGACATTTTCATAAAATTGAAGGATGATTATAGACCCTTACACGAGTTTCATAAGGGTAAATATGATCCACCATTATGAAGGTAGGCTACGTAAAAGTTATAACTTTATGTGATATACTATGTAAAGTTAGATATGCCTTTATACTTATACATAAGGTCTAAATAAGGGTAAACTCATTATTACCTTTAATGTGTTTCATAAAGGTATCACCCTTACACAAAGGGGTTTACACAAGGGTCACTAGCAATTTACCCTTATACATAAAGGTATTAGAGCTGCTACATAAAGGTCCTTGATGTTTACCTTTATACAACATATGGAATATTCACCCCTATAAAAAGGAGTTGCGTAAAGATAGTACCCTTATACAACATTGTCATGTAAAGGTAAATCAGGACCTACCCTTGCATGGAGTGTTCACGTAAGGGTAATATCCTTTACACCCTTACACAAAATAAGCTACGTAAAGGTAATATTTGTATTACCTTTACTAAACGTATTAAATATAAGCTATGTAAAGGTAATGAGTGACTTACCTTTATGCAAAGGCTTTTAGATGACCTGTGTAAGGTTAAAGGGAGGATACCCTTACGCAGAATAGGGGTTCTACATAAGTGTTACCATAAAATATATTTAAATTTTTTTTAAATATTAAATGGTTTTTATGGTTTATAAAATTTTTATAAATCATAATAAAGGTATTTTAGGATATTTTCATTTATAAGGGATTTATAAATAAATAAATTAATTATAATTGTTTATAATTAAATAAATAAATGTTTATGAAACATTTTACCCAAATATTAAAGGTTAATATTTAAAAATTCCTTTTGACAAATTAAATGGTATGCATTATGATCTAGAAATAAATGATTTATTTAGAAATAATAAGAGGTGATTTATAGTGTTTATAAATTACAAAATATATTATATTTAGATTATATAAAATGTTTATATAATAGGTATTAAATTATAAAATGTTTATAATTCATGAAATATCATAAAAATATTATTTAATATAAAATGTGAAGGGGTTCATATTGAAATAAATATAAATTTTTTATATTCTTACCAATTCATATAATTTTTATAACTAGAATTTATTTATGAATAGTTTATAAATGTCACATGTTTTGGAAAATAAATAAATTGTTTATTTATTTGTTAAATTTACTTGATATTCATGTTTAGTAAATTGTTTATGAAATATGAATATTGTGTATGCCCATTTATATGATAAATTACTTCTATGATAGAGCCTTGTATATCATAATAGGTTTGATATCATAAAATTTAGTTTTCATCTAACTTGAAAATGATTTTTAATTTTAGTTATGAGCTTGAGAATATTTGTTGGACATAGTTTATACATATTAGGTGTTAGAGTTTTCATGAATTGAATTCTCTCTTGAGTAAAGTCTCTTTGGGTAGAGGGACTTGGGGTTGGACTACCTACTTTCCTAGAGGCTTTCCTTAGCTAGAAAAATGAATGAGGTTGCCTATCTATCACCCTGGACTTACTCACATAGATTTTTTCAATCTCATATAACTCTATGCCTTTACAAAAATCATTCTTGTACCTTATGCATATGATGAATTTGGATATGTAAGGATATACTTGAATTCTATTTTTGGGTGATTAGTACATAATTTTGGGTTTTGTAAAGAGTTACACATTAATGTGGTTTGGATACATTAGTTTTTTGGTTGGAATAGAGATTCCAGAACTAAATCATTAGAAGAAAGCATGCATAAACAGTAAATAAGACATGAAAAGATAATGATTACATATGATGTAATAGTTATGAATTTAATATGCATATGATGTATATTAAATTGGTGAGACCTTAAAAGAAAAACCCATAAATACTAAGTGTGAGATTACTTCTAAAGAAACACTTATCAAGACCTCGATCATCCAATTGGGTATATTCATGACAAAGATAGGTTCCCCTGTATTATCTTGTGTAAGGAAAAAAAAATAATAAGTAACTCTAGATTGTCTTATCGAGTAGTTTTTGTGACATATAAAGGTGCCCCTAGATTTTCCTTGGTTATATTTTTTTAGTGTATTCTTTAGGATAAACTTGTCAGGAATCCCTAAAGTTTAGGATATTAGAGGAATAGAGTTGAGTGAATCCATATTATGGATTTGGATAAGTGGTTATCCTATTAATTGTCCAAGAGTCACAACTATTGTGATTGGGATGATTACCTACCTAAATAACTAAGTAATGAGATAAATGTCATACCTAACTCATTGCTTAGTGAAATATAGATATTATCTCACTAAATGGAATTATGTAAAAGGTAATCAATATTAGTGGGAGAACTTTCATTAAAATTTCTTAATGAAAATATACAAGACATGATATTCATATAATAAAAGGTTATATTTTAGATAAATTAATCATCATCATCAAACTAAAAATTATATTAATCCTTTAAATGAGAAGTTTAAATTAAGAAACTCTTAAGATTGCTAGCTTTAGAAAAGTTCTTAATAAAGAGAAATATTCTATGTGTCATAATAGTTCCATATTGAGTAACCAATAATTGAAATATTTTAACATGTGAATATAAATTCTTATAGAAGCATTTAATGATTCATTTAAGGTTTTAAAGTCACTAGATGTTAATTTAACTAAGGAATTATAGTATCATATACTCAATATGATTAGGTATGTCAATGATATTCAATATTATTGAATATGTTTGGAGAGACTAAATAATTCATATAAGGCTTATCCTGGTTATGAAATTCATTATATTTTCATCTATGGAAATGTTTCTTCAAGATGGATGAATTTAATAAAAGTTTACATAATATTATCAAAGTGTTTAGAATAGATGAATTGGGCATATGATGTCTAAGCTCTAGTACTATACTGACAGTACAAGGAGGTAAAAGTTCAAAATTGAAAGAGATAAAGTTAGAAAGTCCAATAATATTTCTTTAAGAATCTCGTTAATGTTGTTTGAAATTTTAGGCATTATTAGGAAGGAGTAATAATTCTATATTATTATATTATATAGAACACCTGAAGGGGTTTGGGAACTCCATAGAATTTCCATGTCAGGTATGGATGATATAGAAATTAATTCTTTGATTTTGAAGGGTATGTGATACAAAATGTATATTTTACAAAGTGTTGTAAATATACAAGAGTTCAAAATCATATGAAGAATTGAAAGAGATATAGTTTGAATTCAAGTGATGAAGTAACTAGTTACTACATCAAAAAATTTAATGTAAAGATGTTTATCAAGATTAGATGAATCTAAGTAAATGAAGTGTATCTCCATCTCACTTCACTTATATGATAAGATGTGTTAACAAAGAGTTTTTATGAACAACATGAGATGATTAATTATATACAATGGGTTTATGATTCATTAGATTGTATAACATTTTTCGAAAAGAATATATTGGTAAAATTGTTTTATCTAGGATAAAGTGTTTATCCATATATTTGTTAAAATATTATGGCATGTGATTCCAACCCAGTAGTGGTGTGTTTTAGTGAATAAAATATTATTTTCAAGAAAATATATAAACACACAGAATTCCATATGAGATATGGAAATAATAGTTTATTTTTTAGATATTCCTACTAAAAATAAATAAGTGTTATTTTCCAAAACATAAAGTAGTTTGTGTTGAGTAATATAAAGATATTTCTAAGAGAATATAATTTATAAGAGGCTAGTGAGAATATTTTTTAACTTAGAGAAGTTCAAAGTTAAAAAATAAAATATTATGTTAGTTTAAGTTTAAGCAATTATCTTCTTCATATCCTAAAGAGTTAGGATATATGATAGTAAATAAAAATGTAAATAGTTACATTTAGTTACCATGAGAAAGTGAATATCACTGTTAACTACAGGATTATACCAGTCTAAGATTATAGTGATTATTCAATTAATATCCCAAAGAAGTTTAGGATATGTGATGGTAAAGAAAAATGTAAAGATTTACTGTAACATCCCCAACCCGACACTCCCTCATGTGACCAAGTCAGTTGGCTATGAGACCTGACCTTAAGCATGCCTCCCCATATTCCATAGGCTACTGAATTTCAGTGAGAGTGTAAGGAATATAGTGGGGAAACTATAACCTATGGTAAATAGTTTCAATAATATCAGAAAATAACAATAGAGTAGTAGAAACAATATAAATAATCAAACATGCATCCATAGAAGAATAAAGGAAAAATCAAATAATCAAATACCAATAGAATCATATAATGTTAGGATGAAATGTAGCCAAATGTTGTTCTAAAATTAAAAAAAATAAATACATTTAGAGTCTTTAAAAGACTCCAAAGACCCTAGTCCAGAAACCCATGTTGCTCCAATATCCAAGCTCCAACCCATCCAACAAGCAATCAACCAACACATGGCCCCTTTCCCTTGTCTAGAGCAGCATTCATGAAATCTGTTTGGGTAAGAATGATGGTCCAAATATGGTGTGAGTACAACTAAGTAGGATAACACCCATGATGTCTAAAAAAATCATGGATGAAAATATAGTGCATGCAATAAAGAGATTAACAGGGGTATTAATTTAATAAATTAATATTGTACATGAAATAAACCCACTGAACCTCAGTATTTGGGATGAAACCCTGGGTCATCCGAACTTACTTTGGCTCCATGCCATAATCTCTATCAAGGGTGGATCCTCCTAGGCCATGATGAATCACCTAAACCGCTATCCAATCCTCCTACATCAGGAAAAATCTCCAGTATCATGTCTCAAGTATCCCACTGGGATCTATGTGAATTCTCATATTGTAGTTTCTTATGTCTTCATGAGGAACACATCACCAAGGGGTTAATCTCAGCTCATCTCATACTAGGCTCCATGTGAATTCCCATACCAATGTCTCTTATGTCTTACCATATGCACATAATAAGGGGAGAATCTCAGCACATATCATACAATAGATTCTCCTGTACACAGATGAATCACTGGTACCACATCCTATGAGGCAATTAACGATCCCTCAAGAATTATGTTAGTAATATCGATGACAAGAATCCACAAACATACAATTTATTACAATTCACATATTATTTTTAGTTGGAAAATTTATTCAGTTATCAAATAACATAGAATTTATTCTCTGTTGGTAGACCCTCCTACATTAGGATGAATCACTAATATCAAAACATGCTAAGTTACCAATTACCATAAATTACATGTTATGAAAAAACTTATTTCCAAGCCACTACTTCATTACTAGATCAAGGTTAGGCTCACCTCTTTAGTGGCAACAAGTTTGATATCAACACCAATTGGCCCATTGGGAACCAATGTGAGTTTTATGAATTATGTAGTTCATTAAATAGTGAATTATTCAATTATTAGGTCGTATACAAGGTGTTCCAGTGTGATTGTAGGTATTATACATACTAGAATAAATTAAAACAAGCATTTAAGGAGTTATTCTAGACCACCCACCTAAAAATTAGAGTAGATGTTTAAAATTCTCATCGTTCAAGGTAAATACAAGATCCTCCTTACTTTTATTTAATTAAAGCCAAGAACTCTTCAATATTATGATCCAAAACATCAAACTCTAACAGAACTATCCCCTCAATCAAAGAGGATCCCCTTGAGATTTCTTGTGAAAGGTTCCAAATCAAGAGGGAGGCGAACATGTTGTCCTAACGCACAACCCTAGAGGGTTTAAAATACCGAGCATGGTAATTTACGACATAAATAATGAATTTTTATCTTAAATCCCTCGATTCCTATTTACACTAAAAAACCCAATGCCTCAGCTTAAAAATATAATTAAACCACTTTTATGATGTAAAATTTTTTTATGTTGTAAAATTTGTTTTTATGGCCTACCCTAAAAAACATACAGCTTATTTGGTTTTATGTGGTTGGATTGATGAATTTACATCATAAATTTGGAATTTACATCATAAAATTTTAATTTATGGTATAAATTTTTTCTACATCCTGAGACCAACTATCCTCCCATTTGATTTTTCCACACTTCCCAAAATCAGCCCAACCGATTAAAAACTTGATCACCAATGTTCAAATAAAGTACAACCAAAACCAAAGGATTTTAGAAGATTAAAGAGATATGTACCTAAAAAATACAGGATCTTACAACCTACTCACCATATAATAACTAATCCCTAAGCTACCCTAAGCATCACTATAGGGTATCGATGAACAAATCTGCTCACTTTTTCCACATATCATGTTCCCTCTCCTAGGTATCCTCTTTCAATTTCCCATGATGCCACTGCACTCACACTATAGGTACGGTCTTTCCCTAGATATTCTTCTCACTACGATCCTTGATACAAATCAGATGATCCTTAAATAACACATCAACACCCATCTTGATGTCTTCAATATCTATCATGTGAGAAGGACTAGGATGATATCCTTGAAGTTGTGACATGTGAAACACATCATGCATGGAACTATAGCATTATGTAAGGGATAGATGATATGAAACTTGATTGGACCTTTCTAGTATCTCAAATGACCCAACAAACTTGGGCGCTAGCTCCCCTTATTTCCTGATACGACGTTGTCCTATCCTAGAAGACACTTAAAGGAAAACATGATGACTAACCTCAAAATCTAGTGGTCATCTTCACTGGTAAAAATATTATTTCTACTAGATTTTCATGGTCAACTACCACTTCCTGATCAATTGAACCTGCTCAGACATTTCTTTCATGATACTAGGTCCAATGAGTGCTGAATCACCAACCTCTAACCAGTAAAGATGTGAACACTTAAACTTTACATATAAATAATCTAAAGGATCCATTTGGATTTATGCCTAGAATATTTTATTATAAGAAAATTACATGAGTGTTAAATGCTTCTCCCAATAACCACTAAAGTCTAAAATACGGGCTCACAAAATATCCTCCAGAATCTAAATTGTCCATTTAGATTGGTCATCAGTATAAAGATGATATGCTACACTCAGAAGAACTTGTGATCCTAAATATTTATAAATACCTTAATAGAACTGATATGTGAAGCAAGGTTCTCAATCATAAAGGATAATCCTTGAAAGACCATGCAATCAAACTATCTTTCGCACATAGAAACTCTGAGACCATCAATGGTGAATGTCTCACTATTAGGAAAATAGTGAGCTATATTTATTATTCAATCTACAATTACCCATACTGTATAATTATTTTAGGAATTTCCTAGGTAATCCCCTCATGAAATCCATATTTTCATAATCACATTTCCATTTTGGAATGGCTAGAGGTTGCAACAATCCAGCGGGCCTCTAGTGCTCAAACTTCATCTGCTGACAAGTGAAACATCTCAACACAAAGCTCACCATATACTTTTTCATCCCTAGAAACTAGTATTTTATATGGATTTCATGATATATCCTTGTCATACCTAGATGTACCACCCATCTGGAAGCATGAAACTCCCTCATTAGATCCTCATGAAAACCCATAAGAATTTATACACAATCACAAATAAGGAGAACATCACTACTAACAAGAGACCATCTTGATGGTGGATATCCACCATATAAGTTTTTCCTTGGAGTTAATACTTTTGGATAATATAACTAATATTTTTTGATCTGGTCCAAAGTTCTGGGTATAAAAGATGTAGAAGTAAGAGCTACTCACCCCTAAGATGCTTGAACATCCAGATGCATATTTTCAAAGAATTTCATCATCCACCACTCATCATAAGACTCTCATATTGACTCTATTTCCATCTACTATCTCAAATCATCAATAATGACGTTGCCTTATCTTGGTGTATTATCCATCTTGAAGTTTAAAGACTATAGATACTCAACCCGCCACCTCTACCAAAGGTTTAGGTCTCACCGAGAAAATATGAACTTGAGGCAATTGTAGTTTGTGTACACCACAAACTTCACACCCATAAGATAGTGTCACTAATATCTTAGGGTGTGTACCACCAAACTAAATTTGAATCATGAGTAGGGTAATTACTCTCATGTGGTCTAAGTTGTTTAGATCCATAAGAAACCACTTGGTCCTCCTGCATCAAAACTTCTTTAAGTCTAACTCTAGATGTGTTATAGTGAATGGTATATTCCTTACCCAACATAGGTAAGGTGAGGATCAATGATAAGGTTTTCCTAAAATTCATCTCCTAGAAAGCTATCTCATAAGCACATGACCAAACAAACTTCACCCCTTTCTTGGTCATCCTGGACATTGATGTTGCCAAATTGGAGAAGTCTGAGATAAAACACCAATAATAGCTTTCTAAACCCAAAAAGATCCAAATATTGAAGAAATTATTGGGTAATTCTCATGATACCATGATTGAAACCTTCTTTGGGTTCACTGACACTCCAACCTCTAAGATAAATGGACCAATAAGTGCACTCTACCAATCTAGGAACTATATTTGGATATCTTGGCATAAAGAAAATACTCTCTCAATGTACTCAAGATAATGTCAATATATTGGGCATGAAAATCTATAGATTAAGAGTAAACTAATATGTTTTTGAAAAAAAACCACAAAAAATTGATCTAGAAAAGGATGAAAGATCCAGTTCATCAAATCCATGAATACCATCGGTGAGTTCATCAGACCAAACAATGTCACCTCAAACTCGTACAAGCCATACATGCTTATAAAAGTAGTCTGGGGTATGTTCGATGGTCTCACCCTCATATGGTTGTATCCTAACCTCAATTTTATCTTGTAGAAGATCCTATAAACTCTTAAATAATTGAATAGATCATCAATTCATAGAAGGGGATATTGGTTCTTGACCACCATCTGGATCAACCTCCAATAATACCCACATAAGAGAAAATTCCCATCAAAATTCTTGGAGAAAGAATAGAAGAACCCCATAGAGATGTACTAAGACTTATGAAACATTTTTCTTTAAGATATCCCAAATGAACCTTCAAATCATGAATCTCTTCTAGTTACATTCTATAAGGTGGGATAAAAACTAGCTCTACTCTTGGCACTAACTCGATAGTGAACTCAATCTCCCACTTAGGTGGTAATCCAAACAACTATTCATAGAATACGTCCTAAAAATGTTTCACCATGGGAGGAAAAGTATCCTACTATATTTCATTATTATCCAAAATACAACTTACTATATGATCCATGAGATAATCCAATTTTCACTAAATTGGTCCTAGATGACTAGCCTGAAGGTCCCACTCACCCTTGTGAGTATATTCGCCCCTTTTGGAGATAGAAAGGTAACTATACTCTGATAATAGTCTATATGAGCCTGGTATAGGGCTATACAATCCATACTAAGGATTAAATCAAAACTTTTCATTTCTAACACAAAAAGTTCCCAAAAGAAACGATAGCTACCAAATTCAAGAAAACTTTCTCTATAACATTTGATATTCTCTAACCACACTCTTAACGGTGTGTATATGGAATAAAATCATCCAATATCTTCACATCCAAGACTATTTTATTTTAAAATTGAGAATAAAAAAAGTAATATGATGATCTTGTATCAAACAAAATGTAAGCTAGAGTAGATTATACAAGAATTATACCTCTGATAGCGGAAGGTCCTGCATCTAGACTATTTAGAGTAGAATGCATAGTGTTCAACTGAATCACCCATCTTCCCTGAGCTCCAGTCTAACTCCCTTATGCTATTCCCTTTTCTTGATACTGTCACTCCTAAACTGGGGTACCATTTCCCCTAACTTGTATTGAATATCTCTTGGAATTCTATCTATATGTCTTTTGATAGGTAGCTAAGCTCTTCACTAAATCAGGTGCCTATCCTATTGGAATGACATTGTTATACTATTGTGGAAACCTATAAAACCTCTAAAGATGGTATAACCAACTAAAATCATGGAAATTCTTAACGGGGCAAGGACACTGATTTCACTTGTGGCCAGCCTTTCCACACTAAAATAATGTAAGAACCCGAGTTTTGAGCCTGTAAGACTTTTAAATTTTCTTGATGTTATTCCAGAGTAGGGTGTTCAGATGGCCTGTGATTCTGAGCCTCAGTGTGGTCAGAATTAAATTTTAAGTGCGTTCACACTAGACACACCAAATAAACAGAATAAATCCTAAACAGTTGATCGGATGGGAAAATTGAGGGAACCGTTGAGTCTAGAGCATTCCGTTTACCCTAGGAGGGGTGTAACTTTCACGGGCGCAGCCCTTCCGTGGAAATTGCCACCTGGGACATTTTCGTAATTTAGCAGCCTCAGGTGTGGACTTTATAACTTCTGAACAGAGGCTCAAATTAAAATTCCAAGAACTCCATTGCATTAAGAATGTAGATTTTACCCTAAAGGCAGCTTAACCCCGACCCCGTTGAAAGTTCGGGTACGGGGCCTACGGGCGGGGGGTTTAAGTGTTTTTCTATTTAAACACATCCACCCCCACCCTTATTCTTCCCCTTCATTACTCCCTGGTAGTTTTCCCTCTCAAGAATCATCAAGAGCCTATCCCCACCTCCCCAAGGTGTGGCGGCTTCGGCGGATCATCAGTGAAGTTATGGGCTATGCCCAACGAAGTAGAAGTTGCGTTTTCTTTTTCTTTTTAAAATTCCCCACATACCTTTGAACTCAATTCTTGATTAGAAATGATTTCCAATCATCGATCAAAGAACATAGATGTGTAGGGATCAATCCGATCTTTCCAAATCCCTTTTCGGATCAAATTTTAGAGTCCTGGGGTGTTCGGGGTGACCTTGAGAAGTTTTCTGGCCGTTTTCTTCTTTTTTTGGTGGTTCCAGGGGTGGTCCGGCGGTCGGTGTGGCGGTCTGGCGGGCTCCCAGTAGCGGTGGCGGCTCCCAGCGGTGGCGGCGGTCTCCCAGCGGTGGAGGTGGTCTCCCAGCAGTGGTGGTGGGCTCCCAGCGGCAGGTGGTGGCGGTCCCCGGGAGGCAGCAATCCCAAGTGGCGGTGGTCCCCGGGTAGAGGTCATTGGCCGGGTGTACCAGGGGTCGCGACGCGCGACCCCGTGAGGGAGACTGAGACCCGCCTTCGGCAGGTCTCCGCGTGGACCAGTGACTGGACATGAGGTCTGGTAAGCAGGTGTGGACTGCAGGTCCGTGGCCGGGCCGTGCGGCAGGGCCACGGGCCGGCCGACGAGGGCCGGGCCAGGCCGAGTGGACCGGTCGGACCGGGCCGGTCCAGACCAAAGGGGTTCATCCCCTTGACTTTGGACACCTGTAACTTCCACTACGGGTGTCCGTTTTTCATGTCGTCTATGGAAGTGTAATACTCGGCTCTAGAGGAAGTTTTTGAGATGGTCTCGGAAATTTTCAATTCCCGAGATGGGGGTTCGGTGGTGCGGCATGCTCGTTAAGTACTACGCCAGGATTCTTCCTTTGGATGGCGCGAACACATACAGATTCCATTTAAGGTGATATCAGTGGCATTGTGACCCTGAAGTCGAGACAAAGTGGTCCAGGGTGGTTTCAGGCGTTGAAGCCGGGGTTGAGGTGTGGGCCCCACAGACCGTCTTTTAAGTTGTGAGTAGCGTTTTGTGACTTTTTCATCAGACGTCAGTTCGAGGTGAATGAGTAGTCATTTTGGCATGTTTTTACAAGATAATTGTGATGGAACAGTTCGCCTGACCTCTTTCAGGACCGAAGTGTGGGCCCCACGAGACATTGTATGGGCATAAAGCGGTGTTGAATAACTTTTTCGTCAGGAGTCCGTTTCCAGTAAGTAAGTAGTCTATCTCGCGTGTTTTTCTGTGAGGATTAAAATAGTGTAATCTGTTTGGTTATGTAGAGCCTCTTTCAAGATCTCATTAAATGTGGAAACATGAAAGGAAGTTGGTCGAAGGTTTCTTTGATGCACTCCAACCCAATGCACGATCGCGATGTTAGCGACACCCAATGATGACGCGGGCAACACGAAGTTATCAGACCAGTTCTGGGTTTAACCTCCAGCGGGGCTGGGAAGTGGGTTACCCGTTGACCTTAGGGTTTACCCTCCAGCGGGGATGGGCAGTGGGTTACCCATTGAATTTAGGGTTTATCCTCTAGCAGGGCTGGGTAGTGGATTACCCGATGACCTTTTAGGGTTTACCCTCCAGTAGGGTTGGGTAGTGGGTCACCCAATGAACCTTTATGGTTTACCCTCCAGTAGGGATGGTCAGTGGGTCACCCGACGACCCTTTAGGGTTTACCCTCTAGCAGGGCTGAGCAGTGGGTCACCCGACGACCCTTTTGGGGTTTACCCTCCAGTTGGGCTGGGTAGTGGGTTACCTGACGACTTCTTTCAGACTCAGCCCCTTTCAATGAGGCTAGTTAGTGGCTTTGCTCTGAGATTACCAGAGTGGGAATTTTGGTAGTACGGTTTAGCGATGATGCAACTTTGACGTGCGAGACTGTTGGGCATCGGTGATGGCTACCCTTAGAATTGTTGGCGACTTATCCTAGGCTGAGCTTGGAGATGGAGATCCCCTTATGCACTCGTTTGGGTTTTTTGTTGAGCATATATATATATATACACCCTACTTTTATTCCCACTCCTTGGGTTTAGTTACTCTCCTTCTAGGAGGGGTGAAGACACGTGGGGTATGCCACGTGCTTTCCATGTCTAGCTCTTTGTGGTCGGACGAGCCTACTTTATTTCTCTTGTTGGGTTGAACTACACTCTATTTACTGCACTCTTTCACTATTCCTTGTCCTGTCTACTGCTAACCGTTTTGGTACCTCCTTTTTTCCTCCCTCAAGCTTTCAGGGCATCCTACTAATTATCTTTATACTCACCCCTGCTTGGGATTTGACCGCACTTGGTGTGCCCTTACAGATGACGGATAGGTCGATCGATACTATGGAGGAGCGTATAGGACATAGAATCTTGGCCTGTGTTGGGTGGTCATAGTAGGTCTTTCAGGTGTGAGACTAACCAGCTGTTTACTTTCGTTTACCTGTTGCTGGGTTGTGGTACCTTTCTGGTTGGGCGCGTGTTTTGCCCCTTATTTTTTTCTGTTCAATCTAATTTTCATCACTTTACTTTCTTTTATTTAGAGGTTGATGCATCACTGTGGTTGGGTTATAGTTGTTTTCCTTTGGTTTTCTTTTTTACTCTGCACTTCTGCATTGAGTGGGTTGTGTGTGTGTGTGTACAGGTACTTGGGCAAAGGACTCCCCGAGATTGTTATGCCTTCGGCTCTTGTCGCCAGCCCCTGGCCTATGGAGGCGGGCTTGGGGTAGTTGCGTCTCGATTCCGGTAGGGTCGGGTCGTTACAAAGTGGTATCAAAGGTGGTTCGTTCCTTGGGGAATTGTTCGAATGTCCCTAAAAAAGGAATTGGTTGGGATTTAGGGTAATAGTGTCAACGTGTCTCGAGAGTGGCTCTCAGGCCAGGGAGTCCAGTAATGGTATAGGCGGCCGACGTATCCATTCACCAGGACCCTGATAACCTGCTTGTCGACTCGGCACGCTGAGACACTTGTTGTAGGGAACTTTGGAACATGCATCCAGTAGGATTGAGTCTTTGAAGGTCCTTTTTGAGTTAGATCCCCTTTGTTATTACTGATATATATATATATATAAGCTCATCTGATCATGGTAATCCTTGATAATTTTTAGGATGCCCCCACGACAGAAGCCAGCCGGGTTACCCTATCTAGTTCATGACGACGACCTGGTGAGCTATGAGGCATCAGTTCAGGGAACCTCACGTGATCCCCTTCTGCCCAGTGATTCAGTAGTGGCCCCTCCACCTGGGGAGCAACAGTTAGTACCGGCAGCATAGGCCAAGGTTGAGCGCAGGCTGAGTGCGCTCCGAGACTTCCAGCGTCAGCGGCCGCAGAAGTTCCGCTGGGACCCGAATTCCCAGGCAGCAGAAGACTGGCTAGAGTCTTTAGACTAACTTTTTAGGCAGGTACATACACCAACAGACCAGATGGTAGCTCTATCTACCAGCCTTTTCCACGAGACGACCGGACATTGGTGGGGGTTGGTTACGCAGACCCACGAAGAGTCATCTCTCACATGGGATAACTTCCAGCAGCTCTTCTGAGAGGATTAATCCCCCTCTTGTTTATGCTCTATTCAGATTCAGGAGTTTCTAGATCTGAAGTAGGGGGAATTACCATGGAGCAGTACTCGACCCAGTTTACCGATCTGACATGCTACTCGCAGGATATGGTCAGTGATAGTTACCTCCAGGCACGAAAGTTTGAGCAGGGTCTTCGCAGAGAGATCTATGCTAGTGTAGTACCCCTGTGCATCCTTACATATGCCAAGGTGCTAGAGTAGGCGCTCGTGAAGGAGCACTTCTTGGCTGAGGGACACCATTTGACAGGGCCTAATAGTGGCCGCTTCAGAGGAGAGTCTTCGGTAACAGGCAGGTGGTAGAGAGAAGAGCCTCGGTCGAGGAGGCCTTTTCATGAGCAGACACAGGGGCAGGGTCATACACCGCAGTGGCGCTATGGAGCCCTGGGGAAGGTAGGAGAGAGTCGGTTCTATGCCTGTGACAGACGATTCCACCTAGCATGGGACTGCCCGACCAGGCGTACCGAGCATCCTTGGCAGGCAGTGGGCGCACCGCAGTGGCAGAGGCTGCGCCGTGACCAGGGATCCCCCAGGCGAGGACATGGTGGTCCTCAGGGAGGAATCATAGGCAGAGCGGCATGACCTGGAGGTCCGGGATGACGTTTCGAGGTCCTTCCACCGCCACCACTGGGCGGCCCACATTAGGCTCAGAGAGCTGGCGGTAGGGGCCGCATGTAGCTTCAGGCTATGGGTGTTCGTGACCCCCTAGCACACAAGATGGTCTGAGGTATGCTTTGTGTTTAATCTACAATTTCTTTAGTACTAGTAGACACATGCGCTAGCCACTCATTTATATCGCTGCTTTTGGTATGAGAGTTGGAGATTCCAGTAGAGGTGCTGACACCTGCACTTAGCCTTGAGGTTCCTGTGGGAAGTGACTCGTTGGTGACCTTTATCGACAGACAGTGTGAACTGTCATTCAGAGGAGGGAGTTTCATGTGGGACCTACTCATCATCACGATGGAACCTTACGACGTCATTCTGGGCATGTATTTTCTTTCTATGTTTCAAAATCAGATCAACCGTTGTCACAGACGAGTCAGAGGCGTGTTTTCTGATGGGATGAGGTTCACCATCCTTGGTGAATGAGACCTTGTGGCAGAGAAGACGAGTACTCTAAGAAGGGGACCGCGACATTTTTCTCACCAGTTAGAGAGTATGGCTCTTGGAGTAGTAGATGATACCAGCACCTGGATCCCTACCGTTGTAGAGGAATACATGGACGTCTTTCCTGAGGATGTCTTAGGACTACCTCCGAGGTGAGAGATGGAGTTTTGCATTGACTTGTAGTAAAGGAAAACCCCGATATCATGCGCAGCTTATTAGATGGCACCCACAGAGCTTTGGGAGCTAAGACTTCAGCTGGACGACCTTCGTGAGAAGGGATTCATCAGGCCCAGCGTGTCCCCCTGGGCAACTCCAGTTTTGTTTGTGAAAAAGGCAGATGGGAGTCTGCGGCTTTGTGTGAATTATCATCACCTGAATCAGGCCATGATAAAGAACAAGTACCCTTTGATGAGGATCAACGACCTATTTGACTAGTTGAGAGGTGCGAAGTGGTTCTCCACGATTGATCTTTAATCCAGCTACCACCAGTTTCTGGTGATGCCCTTTGGCGTGACGAATGCCCCTGCCATTTTCATGGCTATGATGAACCAGATCTTTCATCCATACTTGGACCATTTTGTGGTTGTCTTTATTGACGACATACTCATCTACTCTGCAACGGAAGAGGATAACGCAGAGCATTTGAGAATGTTCCTAGACTTACTCCGAGAGCAACAGCTGTATGGGAAGCTCTCGAAGTGTCAGTTCTGGATTCATGAGGTTCAATTTCTGGGGCATGTCATTATGTAGTAGGGATTGGCTGTAGATCCCACAAAGATAGAGGTAGTGATTTCTTGGGATCCACCCAAGAATGCGTCAGAGGTGCAGAGATTCCTTGGTTTGGCATGGTACTACATGAGGTTCATAGAAGATTTATCCCGGATTTCTACCCCTTTGACCGCATTGACGTGGAAGGGACGATCGTTCACCTGGACTGATCAGTGCCAGAAGGCCTTCTAGGAGTTGAGACAGAGGATGACTAGTGCTCTAGTGTTGAGGCTGCCAGAGGAGGGCATTGAGTTCATAGTATAGTGCGACGCTTCAGGAGTTGAGCTCGGGTGTGTGCTGATGTAGCAGTGGACAATGATTGCATATGGGTCAAGCCAATTGAGGCCCCATGATAAGAATTACGTGACTCACAATTTGGAGCTGGCAGCGGTGGTCTTCTCCTTGAGGTTATGGAGACACTACCTTCTAGGTGAGTGTTTTGTGGTCTACTTAGAATACTAGAGCCTCAAGTACATCTTCACTCAGAGGTATTTGAATCTGAGGTAGAGGCGCTGGCCGGAGTTTCTATAGGACTGTGATTTCAATATAGTCTACACTCCAGGGAATGGAAACATAGTAGCAGATTCCCTTAGCAGGAAGTCCCAGGCTCTTTTAGTGCGGGAAGCTTCAGAGCAGTTGGCTTCCCTACGGCTGACCTCGGTGGAACAGGAGGGTACGACTTTCCTACAGTCGATGGTGTTGACTCCTTCTCTCCTTGAGCATGTGATAGAGTCGCAGCTGGGGGATGTCGACAGTGAGGTACTGCGTGATTAGATATCCACAGGCGATGCACCCTATGGGTATTTTGAAGAAGGGAATCATGAGATCCTGTTCAAGGGACGAGCTGTAGTACTAGTGGAGATGCGGGAGGAGGTGATGTGGGAGTTCCACACTTCTCCCTTGGATGTACATCCCGGTGTGGGGAAGATGTACAGAGACCTTCAGTGTTAGTTTTGGTGGTCCAAAATGAAGTGGAGCGTAGATGAGTTCGTTTCTCGATGTCTTACCTATCAGTAGGTGAAGGTAGAGCATCAGGTTCCGGCAGGGTTGTTGTAGCCCTTGATATACCGGAGTGGAAGTGGGATGGCATATCTATGGACTTCTTCACAGGACTTCCGCGCACAACGAAGGGCCATGATTCCATTTGGGTGATAGTGTACTGACTCACGAAGTTGGCACACTTCCTTGCGATGAGGGAGCAGAGATCGGTGGAGAGCCTTGGGAAGTAGTATGTTCGAGAGATCGTCCTCCTTCATGGAGTAACCTCTAAAATTGTCTTCGACCATGATGAATGGTTTATGTCGCGATTATGGAGAGGCCTGCAGGAGGCATTCAGGACTCAACTACGGATGAGTACAACTTTTTACTCCCAGACGGATGGGAAGACTGAGCGCACTATTCAGGTGTTGGAGGATATGCTCAGGGCGTGCATGTTAGACTTTTTTCCTGATCTAGGAGGATCACCTACCCTTGGTGGAGTTCGCGTATAACAATAGTTACCAATCCACTATTGGAATGGCACCCTTTGAGGTCCTATACAGGAGACCCTGAAGGTCACCGTTGTGCTGGATGGAGGTTGGGGAGACCTCCCTCATGGGCTCAGAGTTGGTGCAGGCAATGACAGAAAAGGTGCAGGTCATTCGTGAGCAGATGAGGATGGCTCAAAGCAGAAAGAAGTCCTATGATGATCGTCGTCTTAGGCCTTTAGAGTTTGAGTAGGGGGACCATGTCTTCTTGAGAGTCTCTCTGCAGCGTGGTACACGGAGGTTCGGCTGAGGTGTCAAGCTATCCCCGAGGTTCATTGGGCCCTTTGAGATTGTGCACATGGTCGATGAGGTTGCCTACCGTCTTGCTCTACCCCCACAGCTGGAGAGGGTGTGTCATATCTTCCACGTGTCACATATGAAAAAATATGTACACGACCCCACACACATTATAGACTGGGGAGAGCTAAACATCGAGAATGGAGCCACCTTTGCGGAGAACCCGGTGGTGATTGAGGACCGACAGGAGCGGACACTGCATGGACGGACAATTCCTTTCGTTCGTGTGCTATGGCAGCACGAGAGGGTGTAGGAGAGCACCTGGGAACGGGAGAGCCAGATGCGGGCTCAGTATCCCAAGTTGTTTTTTAGTTTTTTTTTCAGGGACAAAAAACTTGAAGGAGGTAACGATTTATGAACCCGAGTTGTGAGCCTGTAAGACTTTGATTTTTTTTTGATTTTATTCCAGAGAAGGGCGTTCAGATGGCGTGTGATTCCGAGCCCCGGTGTGGCTAGAATTAAATTTTAAGTGCGTTCACACTAGACACGCCAAATAAATAGAATAACTCCTAAACGGTTGCTCGGATGGGAAAACTGAGGGCACCATTGAGTCCGGAGTGTGCTGTTTACCCTAGGAGGGGTGTAACTTTCACGGGCGCGACCCTTCTGTGAAAAATGCCACCATGAGCATTTTCTTAATTTAGCAGCCTCGGGCGTGGAATTTATAATTTCAAAATGGAGGCTCGGATTAAAATTCCGAGACTACCATTGCGTTCAGAATGTATATTTTACCCTAGAGGCGGCTTAACCCTGACCCCGCTGAAAGTTCGGGTACGGGGCCTACGGGTGGGGGGTTTAAGTGTTTTTCTATTTAAACACATCCAACCCACCCTTATTCTTCTGCTTCATTGATCCCTAGAGGTTTTCCCTCTCAAGAATCATCAAGTGCATCTCTCCACCTCCCCAAGGCGTGGCGGCTCCGGCAGATCGTCAGCGAAGCTACGGGCTACGCCCAACGAAGTTGGAGTTGCATTTTCTTTTTATTTTTAAATTCCACACATACCTTTGAACTCAATTCTTTCATATAAATTCTGTAAAATAGTTTATCGAAGACCATATATGTGTAGGGATCGATCTGAGCTTTCCGACTCCCTTTTCAGATCGAATTTTCGAGTCCCGGGGTGTCCGGGGTGACCCTGGGAAGTTTTCCGGTCGTTTTCTTCTTTTTCCGGCGGTTCCAGGGGCGGTCCGGCGGTCGACGCGGTGGTCCAGCAGGCTCCCAGCGGCGGCGGTGACTCCTAGCGGTGGCGGCGGGCTCCCAACAGTGGCGGTGGGCTCCCAGCGGCTGGCGGCGGTGGTCCTCGGGCGGCGGCGGTCCCAAGTGGAGGTGGTCCCTGGGCGGAGGTCGTCGGCCGGGTGGACCGGGGGTCGCGACGCGCGACCCCGTGAGGGAGACCGAGACCGGCCTTCAGTGGGTCTCTGCATGGACCAACGACTAGACATGAGGGACGGCCGGTGGGTGTGGACCGCGGGTCCGTGGCCGGGCCGCGTGACAGGGCCGCGGGCCAGCCCAGGTCGGGTGGACCGACCGGATCGGGCCGGTCCATACCAAAGGGGTTCGTCTCCTTGACTTCGGACACCCGTAACTTCCACTACGTGTGTCTGTTTTGCATGATGTCTGTAGTAGTCCAATATTGGGATCAAGACAAAGTTTTTGAGATGGTCTTGGGAATTTTCAATTCCCGAGACAGGGGTTCGGTGATGCGGCACACTCGTTAAGTACTATGCCGAGATTCTTCCTTCGGATGGCGCTAACACATCCAGAGTCCGTTGAAGGCACCTTCAGCGGTGTTGTGACCCTAGAATCGAGACAAAGTGGTCCAGGGTGTTTTCAGGCATTGAAGCCGAGGTTGAGGCGTGGGCCCCACGGGTAGTCTTTTTAGCTGTGAGCAGCGTGTTGCAACTTTTTCATCAGACGTCTGTTCAGGGCGAATGAGTAGTCATTTTGGCATGTTTTTCCGAGAACATCGCAATGGAGAAGTTCTCCCAACCTCTTTCGGGACCGAAGTGTGGGCCCCATGAGATTCCAATTGGGCATAAAGTGGTGTTGGATAACTTTTTCGCCAGGAGTCTGTTTCCAGCGATTAAGTAGTCTATCTCGCGTGTTTTTCCACGAGGATTACAATAGTGTAATATATTTGGGAGTGCAGAGCCTCTTTAGAGATCTCATTAAATGTGGAAACATGAAAGGGTGTTGGTCAGAGGTTTCTTTGATGCACTCCGACCCAACGCACAGTCGCGATGTTAGCTACACCCAGTGATGGCACGAGCATCGCGGAGTTATCAGACCAGTTTCGGGTTTACTCTCCAGCAGGGCTGGGCAGTGGGTTACCCATTGACCTTAGGGTTTACCCTCCAGTGGGGCTGGGAAGTGGGTTACCCATTGATTTTAGGGTTTACCCTCTACTAGGGCTGGGCTGTGGGTTACCCGATGACCTTTTAGGGTTTACCCTCCAGTAGGGCTGGGCAGTGGGTCACCCGACGACCCTTTAGGGTTTACCCTCCAGTAGGGATGGGTAGTGGGTCACCCGACGAACCTTTTGGGGTTTAGCCTCCAGTTGGGCTAGGCAGTGGGTTACCTGACAACTTCTTTCAGACTCATCCCCTTTTGATGAGGCTAGTAAGTGGCTTTTCTCTGAGATTACTGGAGCAGGAATTTTGGTGGTACGGTTTAGCGATGAGGCAGCTTTGACGTGCAGGACTATTGGGCATCAGTGATGGCTACCCTTAGAACTGTTGGTGACTTATCCTGGGCTGATCTTGGAGATGGAGATCCCCTTACGCACTGGTTTGGGTTTCTTGTTGATCATATATATTCACACACACACTATACTTTCATTCCCACTCCTTGGGTTCAGTTACTCTCCTTCTAGGAGGGGCGAAGACACGCGGGGTATGCCACGTGATTTACGTGTCTAGATCTTAGTGGTCAGACGAGCCTACTTTCTTTCTCTTGTTGGGTTGAGCTGCACTCTATTTACTGTACTCTTTTACTGTTCGTTGTCCTGTATACTACTCACTATTTTGGTACCTCCTTTGTTGCTCCCTCTAGCTTTTGGTGCATCCTACTGAGTATCTTTATACTCACCCCTGCTTGGGCTTTTCCCGCACTTGGTGTGCCCTTGTAGACAACAGACAGGTCGATCGAGACTATAGAGGAGCGTAGAGAACAGATGATCTTGGGCTGCGTTGGGTGGTCGTAATAGGTATTTCAGGTGTGAGACTCACCATCTATTTACTTTCGTTTACCTGTTGCTGGGTTGTGGAACCTTTCTAGTTGGTTGCTTATTTTTCCCCTTATTTTTTTTTTCTGTTCAGTCTACTTTGAAGAACTTTACTTTCTTTTATTTATAGGTTGATGCATGATTGTGGTTGGGTTATAGTTGTTGTCCTTTGTATTTCTTTTTTACTGTACACTTCTACATTGAGTGGGTCGTGTGTGTGTACAAGTACTTGGGAAAAGGCCTCCCCAATATTGTTACGCCTTCGGCACTTGTCACCAGCCCCTGGCCTATAGAGGCGGGCTTGGGGTAGTTGCGGCTCTAGACCAGTAGGGTCGGGTCGTGACAAAGTGGTATCAAATGTGGTTCATTCCTTGGGGCGTTGTTCGGACGTCCCTAAAAAAGGAATTTGTTGGGATTTAGGGAAATAGTGTCGACGTGTCTCGAGAGTGGATCTCAGGATAGGGAGTCCAGTAATGGTATGGGCAGCTGACATATCCATTCACCAGGACCCTGATAACCTGCTTGTCGACTCGGCACACTGAGACACTTATTTCAGGGAACTTTGTAACATGAATCCAGTATAATTGAGTCTTTGACGGTCCTTTTTGAGTCATCTCCCCTTTGTTATTGCTGATATATATATATAAGATCATATGATCATGGTAATCCTTGATAATTTTCAGGATACCCCCACAACAACAGTCAGTGAGGTTACCCTCTCTAGTTCGTGATGACGACCTGGTGAGCGACGAGGCATCAGTTCAGGGACCCTCACATGATCCCCTTCCACCCAGTGCTTCAGTAGTGGCCCCTCCACCTGGGGAGTGGCAGTTAGTACTGGCAGCACAAGCCGAAGTTGAGTGCAGGCTGAGTGCGCTCTAAGACTTCCAGCGTCAACGGCCGCAGAAGTTCCGCGGGGACCCGAATCTTCAGGTAGTAGAAGACTGGCTAGAGCCCGTAGACCAACTTTTTAGGTTGGTACAGACACCAATGGACTAGATGGTAGCTCTAGCTACCAGCCTTTTCCACAGGACGTCCGATCATTGGTGGGGGTTGTTTACGCAGACCCACGACGAGTCGTCTCTCATGTGGGATAACTTCCAGCAGCTCTTCCGGGAGGATTACTCCCCCTATTGTTTATGCTCCTTTTGGATTCAAGAGCTTCTGGAGCTGAAGTAGGGGGGAATGGCCATGGAATAGTACTCGGCCTAGTTTACCAATCTGACATGATACTCATAGGATATGGTCCGTGATAGTTACTTCCAGGAAGGGAAGTTTGAGTAGGGTCTTCGCAGGGAGATCCATGTTAGTGTAGTACCTTTGTGCATCCCTACTTATGCCGGGGTGCTAGAGCGGGTGCTCGTGACAGAGAGATTCTTGGATGAGGGATGCCAGCTAACAAGGCCTAGTATTGGCCACTTCAGAGGAGAGTCTTCGGTGACAGGCAGGCGGTAGAGAGTAGAGCCTCGGTTGAGGAGGCCCTTCCGTGAGAAGACATAGGGGCAGGGTCGTACACCGTAGTGGCACCGTGGAGCACCAGGGTAGGCAGGAGAGAGCCGGTGCTATGCCTATGATAGACAGGGTCACCAAGCACGGGACTACCCGACCAAGCGTACCGAGCAGCCGTGGTAGGCAGTGGGCGCGCCACAGCGGCAAAGGCATCGTTGTGACCTGGGATCCCCCAGGCGAGGACAGGGTGGTCCTCAAGGAGGCGGCGTAGGCAGAGTGGTAGGACCAGGAATTCTGGGATGGTTTTTCAAGGTCCTTCCACCACCACCACCGGGCGGCCCACGTCAGGCTCAGGGATATGGCGGTAGGGGCCATAGGAAGCTTCAGGCTATGGGTGTTCATGACCCCCCCAGTACACGTGATGGTCTGAGGTATGCTTTGTGTTTACTCTATGATTGCTTCGGTACTAGTAGACACAGGCGCCAGCCACTCCTTTATATCACTACTTTTGGTACGGGAGTTGGAGATTTCAGTAGAGGCGCTGACACCTGCACTTAGCATCGAGGTTACTACGGGAAGTGCCTCGTTGGTGACATTTATCTGCAGACAGTGTGAACTATCGTTCGGAGGAGGGAGTTTCATGTGGGACCTACTCGTCATCACGATAGAACCTTACAACATCATCTTGGGTATGGATTGGCTTTTTATGGTTCACGCTCAGATCGACTGTCATCACAAATGAGTGATAGACATGTTTTCTGATGGGAAAAGGTTCACCATCCTTGGTGAACGAGAACTCATGGCAGAGCAGATGGGTACTATGAGCAGGAGACCACGACCTTTTTCTCACAAGTTAGTGAACATGGATCTCGGATCAGCAGACACTACCGGCACCTGTATCCCTACCGTTGTAGAGGAATACATGGACGTGTTTCCCGAGGATGTCGTAAGACTACATCCAAGGCGAGAGAAGGAGTTCTGCATTGACTTGCAGCCAGGGACTGCCCTGATATCATGCACAGATTATCAGATGACACCCACAGAGCTTCGGGAGCTACAAATTTAGCTGGACCACCTTTGTGATAAGGGATTCATCAGGCCCAGTGTGTCCCCCTGGGCAGCTCCCATTTTGTTTGTGAAAAAGGTAGATGGGAGTCTACGGCTTTTTTTGGATTATCATCGCCTGAATCAGGCCACGATAAAGAACAAGTACCCTTTTATGAGGATTGAAAACCTCTTCAATCAGTTGAGAGGTGCGAAGTGGTTCTCCAAGATTTATCTTCGATCTGACAACCACCAGTTGCGGGTTCATGAGGCTGACATCTCGAAGTTGTCTTTCCATTGTCATTATGGGAATTACGAGTTTCTGGTGATGCCCTTTGGTGTGACGAATGACCCATCCATTTTCATGGATTTGATGAACTAGATCTTCCAGCCGTACTTGGACTAGTTTGTGGTTGTCTTTATTGACGACATACTCATCTACTCTGCGACGGAAGAGGAGCACGCAGATCATTTGAGGATGGTCCTAGACTTACTCCGAGAGCACCAGCTGTATGGGAAGCTCTCAAAGTGTCAGTTCTAGATTCATGAGGTTCACTTTCTGGGGCATGTCATTATAGAGCAGGGATTGGCCCTAGATCCTAAAAATATAGAGGTAGTGCTTGCTTGGGATCCACCCAAGAATGTGTCAGAGGTGCAGATCTTCCTTGGTTTGGCAGGGTACTATAGGAGGTTCATAGAAGATTTATCCAGGATTTCCACCCCTTTGACCAAATTGACGCGGAAGGGATGACCGTTCACCTGGACTGATCAGTTCCAGAAGGCCTTCGAGGAGTTGAGACAGAGGTTGACTAATGCTCCAGTGTTGAGGCTGCTAGAGGAGGGCATTGAGTTCGTAGTATACTGCGATGCTTCAGAAGCTGGTCTTGGGTGCGTGCTGATGTAGCAGCGGGCAGTGATTACATATGGGTCGAGGCAGTTGAGGACCCATGAGAAGAATAATGTGACTCAAAATTTGGAGTTGGTAGTGGTGGTCTTTGCCTTGAGGTTATGGAGACACTACCTTCTGGGTGAGCGTTTTGTGGTCTACTCAGACCGCCAGAGCCTCAAGTATATCTTCACTCAGAGGGATTTGAATCTGAGGTAGAGGTACTGGCTGGAGTTTCTATTGGACTATGATTTAGAGATAGTCTACACTCTAGGGAAGGGAAACATAGTAGTAGATTCCCTTAGTAGGAAGTCACAGGCTCGTTTAGTGTGGGAAGCATCCGAGCAGTTGACTTCCCTATGGCTGACCTTGGTGAAGCAGGAGGTTATGGATTTCCTGCAGTCGATGGTGTTTACTCCTTCACTCCTTGAGCGTGTGAGAGAGTCGCAGCTGGGGGATGTTGACAGCGAGGTACTGCGTGATCAGATATCCACAAGCGACACACCCGATGAGTATTTTGAAAGAGGGAATTACAAGATCCTGTTCAGGGATGAGCTATAGTACCGGTGGAGATGCGGGAGGAGGTGATGCAAGAGTTCCACACTTCTCCCTTGGTTGTACATCCCAGTGTGGGGAAGATGTACAAAGACCTTCAACGACATTTTTGGTGGTCTGACATGAAGCAGAGCGTAGCTGAGTTTGTTTCTCAATGTCTTACCTGTCAGCAGGTGAAGGCAGAGCATCAGGTTCTGGAAGGGTTGTTGCAGCCCCTTGATATACCAGAGTGGAAGTGGGACGGAATATCTATGGACTTCATCACAGGACTTCTGCGCACAGTGAAGGGCCATGATTCCATTTGGGTGATAGTGGACCGACTCACGAAGTCGGTGCACTTCCTTGCCATCAGGGAGTAGAGCTCAGTGGAGATCCTTGGGAAGCTGTATGTTCAGAAGATCATCTGCCTTCATAGAGTACCCTTGACGATCGTCTCTGATCATGACGTGTGGTTTACGTCATGATTGTGGCGAGACCTGCAGGAGGTATTCGGGACTCAGCCGCAGATGAGTACAGCTTTTCACCCCCAGATGAACGGGAAGACCGAGCGCACTATCCAGGTTTTGGAGGATATGCTCAGGGCGTGCATGTTAGACTTTTTACTGAGATGGGAGGATCACCTACTCTTGGTGGAGTTCACATATAACAATAGTTACCACTCCACTATCGGCATGGAACCCTTTAAGGACCTCTACGGGAGACCCTATAGGTCACCGTTGTGCTGGAAAGAGGTTGGGGAGAGCTCCCTCGTGGGCCCAGAGTTGGTGCAGGCGATGATAGAAAAGGTGCAGGTCATTCGTGAGCGGATGATGACTGCTCAGTGCAGACAGAAGTCCTATGAAAACCGTCATCGTAGGCCTTTGGACTTTGAGCAGGGGGACCATGTCTTCTTGAGAGTCTCTCCGCGGCGTGGTATACAGAGGTTCGTTCGGGGTGTCAAGATATCTCTGAGGTTCATTGGGCCCTTTGAGATCATGCACAGGGTCGGTGAGGTTGCCTACCATCTTGCTCTACCCCCACAGCTGGAGAGGGTGTGTGAAGTCTTCCACATGTCACAACTGAGGAAATACGTGCATGACCCCACACACATTATCGACTGGGGAGAGCTAGACATCGAGGGTGGATCCACCTTTGCGGAGCACCCAGTGGCGATTGAGGACCGGTAGGAGCGGACACTGCATGGATAGACCATTCCTTTGGTTCGTGTGCTGTGGAAGCACAGGAGGGTGCAGGAGAGCACCTGGGAACGAGAGAGCAAGACGCGGTCTCAGTATCTCGAGTTGTTTTTGTATTTTTTTTTGGGGACAAAAATCTTGAAAGATGGAATGATGTAAGAACCCTAGTTTTGAGCCTTTAAGACTATGAAATTTTCTTGATGTTATTTTAGAGCAGGGCGTTTAGACGACGTGTGATTTCGAGCCCCGGTGTGGCCAGAATTAAATTTTAAGTGAGTTCACACCAGACACACCAAATAAACAGAATAACTCCTAAACAGTTGCTCGGATGGGAAAACCGAGGGCACCGTTGAGTCCAGAGCGTGTTGTTTACCCTAGGAGGGGTGTAACTTTCGCGGGCGCGACCCTTCGGCGGAAAATGCCACTAGGGGAATTTTAATAATTTAGAAGCCTCGGGCGTGGACTTTATAACTTATGAATGGAGGCTCAGATTAAAATTACAAGATCGTCGTTGCCTTCAGAATGTAGATTTTACCCTAGAGGCGGCTTAACCCCGACCCCGCTGAAAGTTCGGGTATAGGGCCTACAGGCGGGGGGTTTATGTGTTTTTATATTTAAACACATCCACCCCACCCTTCTTCTTCCCCTTAATTCCTCCCTGGTGGTTTTCCCTCTCAAGAATCATCAAGAGCCTATCCCCACCTTCCTAAGGTGCGGCACCTCCGACAGATTGTCGACGAAGCTATGGGCTACGCCTAACGAAGTAGGAGTTGTGTTTTTTTTAAAATTATGCACATAACTTTAAACTCAATTCTTGAATTTAAATTACCTACAATCATCGATTGAAGACCATATATGTGTAGGTCTCAATCCTATCTTTCTAACACCCTTTTAGGATCGAATTTTTGAGTCCCAGGGTGACCCCGGGAAGTTTTCTGGCCGCTTTCTTCTTTTTTCAGCGGTTCCAGGGGTGGTCTGGCGGTCGGCGCGGTGGTCCGGAGGGCTCCAAGAGACGGAGACGACTCCCAATGGTGGCGGCGGGATCCCAGCAGTGGCGGTGGGCTACCAGCAGCAGGCGGCGGTGGTCCCCGGGTGGCGGCGGTTCTCGGGCGGAGGTCGTCGGCTGGGTGGACTGGGGGTCGCGGCGCGCGACCTCGTGAGGGAGACTGAGACCCGCCTTCAGCGGGTCTCCGCGTGGACCAGAGATTGGCCACAAGGACCGGTTGGTGGGTGTGGACTACGGGCCGCGCGACAGGGCTGTGGGCCAGGCCAGCCCAGGCTGGGTGGACAGGCCGGACCAGGCCGGTCCCGCCCAAAGGAGTTCGTCCCCTTGACTTCGGACACCCGTAACTTCTACTATGGGTGTCTATTTTTTGTTCCGTCTGCGGAAGTGAAATCATCGTCTTGAGACGAAGTTTTTGAGATGGTCTTGGGAATTTTCAATTCCCGAGATAGGGGTTTGGTGGCGCGGCACGCTCGTTAAGTACTACGCTAGGATTCTTCCTTCGGATGGTGCGAACACATCCGGAGTCCGTTTAAGGCGCCGTCAGTGGCGTTGTGACCCTGGAATCGAGACGAAGTGGTACAGGGTGGTTTCAGGCATTGAATCTAGGGTTGAGGCATGGGCCCCACGTGCCTTCTTTTAAGCTGTGAGCAGCGTTTTGCGACTTTTTCATCAGACGTCCGTTCGGGGTGAATGAGTAATCGTTTTGTTGTGTTTTTCCAAGAGCATCGTAATGGAGAAGTTTTCCCAGACTCTTTAGGGACCGAAGTGTGGGACCCACGAGATTCCGTATGGGTATTAAGCGGTGTTGGATAACTTTTTCGTCGAGAGTCTGTTTCTAGCGAGTAAGTAGTCTATCTCGCATGTTTTTCTGTGAGGATTACAACAGTGTAATCTGTTTTGGAATGAAGAGCCTCTTTAGAGATCTCATTAAATGTGGAAACATGAAAGGATGTTGGTCGGAGGTTTCTTTGATGCACTCCGACCCAACGCACGATCGCGATGTTAGCGACACCCAGTGATGGCGCGGGCAGTGCAGAGTTATCAGACTAGTTCTGGGTTTACCCTCCAGCAGGGTTGGGCAGTGGGTTACCCGTTGACCTTAGGGTTTACGCTCCAATGGGGATGGGAAGTGGGTTACCCATTGACTTTAGGGTTTACCCTCTAGCAGGGCTGGGTAGTGGGTTACCCAACAACCTTTTAGGGTTTACCCTCCAGCAGGGCTGAGCAGTGGGTCACCCGACGACCCTTTAGGGTTTACCCTCTAGCAGGGATGGGCAGTGGGTCACCCGACGACCCTTTTGGAGTTTACCCTCCAATTGGAATGGGCAGTGGGTTACCCAATGAATTCTTTCAGACTCAACCCCTTTCAATGAGGCTAGTCAGTGGATTTGCTCTGAGATTACCAGAACATGACTTTTGGTGGTACAGTTTAGCGATGAGGTAGCTTTGATGTGTGGGACTATTGGGCATCAGTGATGGATACCCTTAGAACTATTGGCAACTTATCTTGGGTTTAGCTTGGAGATAGAGATCCCCTTATGCACTCGTTCAGTTTTCTTGTTGATCATATATATATATATACACCCTACTTTCATTCCCACTCCTTGGGTTCATTTACTCTCCTTCTAGGAGGGGCGAAGACACACGGGGTATGCCATGTGCTTTCTGTGTCTGGATCTTCGTGGTCGGATGAGCCTACTTTATTTCTCTTGTGGGGTTGAGCTGCACTCTATTTACTGTAATCTTCCACTATTCCTTATCCTGTCTACTGCTCACCGTTTTGGTACCTCCTTTGTTTCTCCCTCGAGCTTTCAGGGCATCCTACTGATTATATTTATACTCACCCCTGCTTGGGCTTTGCCCGCACTTAGTGTGCCCTTGTAGAAAATGGACAGGTCGATCAAGACTACAAAGAAGTGTATAGGAAACAAGATCTTGGGCTGCGTTGGGTGGTCGTAGTAGGTCTTTCAGGTGTGAGACTCACCAGCTATTTACTTTCGTTTACCTGTTGCCGGGTTGTGGCACCTTTCTGGTTGGGTGCGTGTTTTGCCCCTTATTTTTTTCTATTCAGTCTACTTTTCATCACTTTACTTTCTTTTATTTAGATGTTGATGCATGACTATGGTTGGGTTATAGTTTTTTTCCTTTGGTTTTCTTTTTTACTATGCACTTCTGCATTGAGTGGGTTGTGTGTGTGTGTACAGGTACTTGGGAAAAGGCCTCCCTAATATTGTTATGCCTTCGGCGCTTGTTGCTAGCCCCTAGCCTATGGAGGCGGGCTTGGGGTAGTTGCGGCTCAAGACTGTTAGGTTCGGGTCGTGACAAATAACTCTAATAGGTTGTGATTTTGAGATGATTTCCCACTACCCTAGTAGCTTTTCCCACTACAGCCCTGATGGAAACTTCCATAACGGTGCTTCCTGATATCAGAAGAAGAGTTCCTAGATTGTCCTATTAAAACCATTTGACCAACACTCAAGGCCTCCCTCAGCTTCCCTTCCATGATGAGATCCCAATTCATAATGTCTATAAAGCTTCTCAAATAAATGATGTTAATCTATGATATTATCTCACAGTGAATCCCATCTTGCAAATGTTTCACCCTAGTGACCTCATAGGCTTCCAAAGATAGAGAAAAATGTTATAGATTGGTAAAATGTTTAGTGTAGTATTTCACTGACATACCCTCCTATGTCAAATTCATGAACTCATGAGCCCTCTCATCCCATAACATCTCTAGATATAATTGGATCAATAACTTCACCTCAAATTCCTTCTAGGATAGATCCTCTTGTTGATCGGCTTACTCCATAGTGTCGCACCAATTCTTGGTTGGTACTCATAACATGTTTTCAATAAGATTTACCCTCCAATATTCTAGTGTCTTGAGGTACTTAAAGATATTATGGACTAACTTGATCCATAATTCATCTACCTAGGGGCTATTATCCACAGTTAACGTAGGTTGATACTATAGATGAAACTCTTTTTTATCCCTGACATTAAATGTATGGAATGAATAGTATCCCTTTCCATAAATCTCATGACCCTCAAGAAATTATCATGAATCCAATTGTAAATTTAATTTTCTAGAGCTATAGGAAGTTCTAGCTCGATTGTATTAGGAGCGCACCAATTTACACTATCTTAACACTCAACTTGAAGATGAAAAGGATGAAATTTCTCTACATGGTTTAACACACACCTTATATAATGAGTTACACAATAAAACTAACCTTAACAGGTGAAGGAAACAATGAACCAATAGCTAAAGGATCCTCTATATTAGTCTTAACAAGTGATTTGGAAAAACATAATAACTTATTTCATTTATTTTCATCAGGTATATCAAGGGTTTTCATTTCATAGTTCATATGGGAAGATATGTCACATGCAATAAATATGTTCCTAGAATAAACAATTCATATAAAATTATATCCATACATTCTTATCATGATTCATGCATATCCATATCATGTTATACAATCCCATGAGTAAAATCTCAATAAATAGTAACATCACACAACAAGTGAATCACCCAAGGTTAAATAACATCAAAACTGCAAAAAGAAAATGCCATGAACAACAATCCCATCCATGGGTATTCGGTTTTACCCCATGCATGAGTTAACATATTCCATGAATGAGCTCATTACCAAGTCTAGACTCATCCTAGTCTCATTTATATATTTTTAAATAGTAAATTTATAGAAAATAAACCTGATCCTTTGATACAACTTTGTAAAATCTCCAACCTAAAACTCCCTCACATGACCCAGTTAGTTGTCTAAGAGACCACAGGAATGCCTCCCCGTATGCCAGAACCATACAATTATCAGTGAGGGTGTAAGGAATATAGTGGGGAGACTATACCCTTAGTTATAGAGTTGCAAAATTAGTGGGAAATAAAAACAGATTAGTGGAAATAATATAAATAATCAAACATGCATCCATAAAAGAATAAAGGACAAATCAAATAGCCTAATATAAATAGAATCACGTAATTTTAGGATGAAACAAAACTAAATGATAGACTGAAATCCAAACAAATAAATACATGAAGACTCTATAAAGGATTCCAAATACCCCGATACCTAACCCCATATTGGTCACATCTCCAATCTCCAACCCATACAACAAGAAATCAACCAAAATAGGGCTCCTTACCCTTTTCTAAACATGCATTTGTGAAACCTGTTAGAGTACAATGGTGGTCTAAATAGGGTATGAGTCCAACTTAGTAAGTTGATACCCACAATATCTAAACAAATCCTATCTGAAAATATAATTCATATAAAAAATATATTAATAGGATCATTAATTTAACAAATTAATAATACACATGAAATAAACTCACCGACCCTCAGGCTTCAGGATGACACCCTAGGTCATCCAAACCTGCTTCATCTCTATTACAAAATCTCTATCAGGGGTGGATACTCCTTGGTCAGGATAAATCATCCAAACCATTTTCTGATCCTCCCACATCAAGATGAATCACCTGTATCATGTCTCTAGTAACCCACTGGGATCCATGAAAATTCCCATGATGGAGTCTCTTATTTCTTCCTGAGGTACACATCACCAAGGGGATAATCTAAGCTCATCTTATACTGGAATCCATGAGAATTCACATTTTGGAGTATGTATTATCATATCCACATCACAAGGGGAAAATCTATGCTCATATCATATGGTGGATTCTCCTGCATTAGTAAGAATCACCGGTACCATGTATCAAGAGGCATTAATCATTCCCTCAGATATCATGTCAGCAATATCAATGGTAAATAGTCAAAACATACAATTTATCATAATTTTCATATTATTCCACATTAGAAAATTTATTTAGCTATTAAATAACATGGAATTTATTCTCTATTGGTAGACCCTCCTAAATTAGGAGGAATCACTGCTATCAAAACATGACTAGTTACTAATTACCATAAATTACATATTATGAGAAAACTTATTCCCAAACTATCAGTTCATTACAAGATCAAGGTTAATCTCACCTCTTGGGTGGTTGCAAGTTCGATATAAACACTAATGGACTTGTTAGGTACCAATGGGAGGTATAATCATGAAGTAGTTCATTAAACAATGGATTATTCAATTATTAGGTAATGCACATGACATTTCGATGTGATTGTGGGTATTGTACATACTAGAAGAAATTAAAAATGACATTTAGGGAGTTGTTCTAGACCACCCACCTCAAAACCAAAGTAAATGTCAACAATTATTAAAATTAATGGTAAATATAGGATCCTTCCTCCTTACCTTAAAAAACTAATAGCTCTTCAATATCATGATCCGAAACACCAATCTATAATGGAACCAACTTCCTGGTCGAATAGGATCTCCTTGAGATCGCATGCGGAAAGGTTGTAAATCAAGAGGGAGGCGAACACATTATCCCAACGCATGACCCTGGAGGTTTTTAAAATGCTGGGAATGGTAATTTAGGATATAAATAAGGGTTTTATATTGTAAATCCATTGATTCACATTTACATTGTAAAACCCAACGCCTCAACATAAAAACTAAAATAACTAGTTTTATGACATAAAACCATTTTATGATGTAAATTATGGTTTTATGGACTCCCCCAAAAAACTTAAATATTATTTAGTCTTATGGGTTAATCCTAAAAAATTTACGTCATAAATTTGTAATTTACAGTATAAATTCATTATGCACCCCGAGACTAGATCTCCTCCTACTGCATTTTGAAAAAACTTCCTTGAATTATCTCAATGAGATCAAAACTTGATTACCAAGGTTAAAATGAAACACAACCGAACCCAAAGTATTTCTAAAGATTAAAGAGAGATGTACTTGAAAAAATATGGGATCATACAGTTATATTTAGTTATAATAACAAGTGAACATCATTATTCCCTCATGGTTTATAATAACCAATACACAAATAGTATAACTTGGTATTCTAAAAGAGTTTATGGTATGTTGATAAAGAGAAATATAAAGAGTTATATTAGTTAATGTGATGAAGTGAATATCAATTTATCCTAAAAGAGTTTAGGATGTGATGGTAAAGTGATAATATAAATAGTTACATTATTTATAAAATATTTCAAGGAAATTTTTTAATGTAAATGGTTCCAAGGATGATGATGATATACTTATAAATAGTTTTAAGTAGACAAAAAAACATAACATTATAAATTTTTATGTTTTGAAGTGAAGAAGTTTTAATATAATTTCATAGAGTTGAACTTAAGAAATATGATTCCCAATTTATACCATTATTCAAACTATATTTCTTTATAAATTTTACTCACTAATAGATTAGTGGGAGTATTTATCATATGGTCACATAGGGATGTGATAGAAATTTCATATGAATGTAATGTTAAAAAACCATTATTGAAGCAACAACACGAGATTCATGTAGAATATTTAAATATTAAACACTTAAGAGATTGGTTGTAATGGTTGTAAAAATATCATGTAATTATAATAAATTCAATCTCTATTTATCATTCACTCATGTGTGCTATAATTTATTTTACATGAAAGGTCGAATGATAAATATCCCCTCAAAGTATAAACTTTGAGTTATCCCTAATCTATGATCATCATAGAGTATTATGGGTTGTAATGATATGTTAAAATTATCTTGAATAGATTCTTTTACTCATTAAAAAAGTTTGTATATGAGATCAAAAGAATATATTTACGAGGAAATAAGTAGAGATTTATTAATACCATTGATCCATGAAAGTATATCTTGTAACACCCCAAGCTTCCACGGTACGTTTCCCTTCGAATAATGCGATAGCGTGTGTTGTGCGCAACCTCGAGTTCTAACACACACCACAACTAATTAAACTAGCCGTTGTGGATAGTAATACATACTTTTTGAAATCATATATATTTTATATTTCAAAATGGACTTCATTTTTGTATTCGGAATATTGAAATTAGCCTAGGCTGAAATTTTGGTACTTTTCGGATAACTTTTATATTTTGATGAATAGTGAAAATTACTAAATTTTAATTAAAAACAACTTTTTTAATCAAAATAATTAATAGTGATAAATTATGAATTTGAGTGGTTTTAAAGTATATTTAGAATATATTTTTACCATTTAATATAATGTTGGTCATTGGACATAATTTTACAATTAAACCGAACATAAACAAGTGTCAATCTTTTGATAGTTATTACCTCTTAAAAACGCGCTTTTTGTTTTGACAGCGGGAATTAATTTTAAATTAATTTCTGCCACTTCTGTGTTTTGAATTTAGGAAAATGGATTCCATATTTGGAATCAGGATGTTCAAATTGTGTGAATAGGTAACTTTTATTTTTAGACATTTTGAATAGTTACTGTGGTAAATATTTTATTTACCATGGTTAAAGGGTAAATCCGGTAAATAAGGGTTAAAAAATAATATTATAATAATACAAAATTACCCTAAAACGTGTCCTAACCTTATTGGTGGACACATACCCGACCATGGGCATCCTTGGGTCAATTTGGGGACCCCTTGGAGCCACTTGTATGTGGTAGGGACACATTATATTAATAAAGTTAAAATAAAAATAAAAATGGCATAAGCTTACATCTTTTAGAAGAACAATTTTTACATAGGGTTATACATGTTGAATTTTCGATTATAAATATTCATTAGAAATTTAAAAAGATTTCCTACATGATGATATTTTATTTATAATTTTTAGACATCAAATAAGTTAAATTATTAATGACACAATAATGATGCAATGTTTACCTCATTAATAAATCATTGAAATAAATAATATTATAATGATTAAAATATTATCTAAAACCTGTCAAATTCTTATTGGTTGATGTTATTTATAATATGAGTCATCTTATCTTCGACCTCAATGATTTTTGGACCATTATAAACCGAATATAATTATATTATAAAGTAATACTTTCACTCTTTCCTAAAGAGCCCCTCCTCTCCCTTATAAAAGGAGACCACTTCTACTCATTCCTCACACCTCTCAAGCCACTTGGCTCGTCCAAACTCTGCCCAACTAAGCTCCCCACATCCCTATCCTCCTCCTTGAAGCATCCCCTTAGGCAGAAAGCATTTCAACAAGTCCTTTGGTTCTAACCAAAGTGAGTTACCTAAATTAAAGGTAACGATTTCTCTTAAATTATTTTCATTTATTTTGCTTCTCCAACCCCCAAACTCTTTTTATTTCCTTTCTTTTGTAACAACACCAGTATCCTCAATATACTAGGATGTTGTTATAATATGGATTCAAACTACACATACACACAACTCAATCTAATGGATGATGAACATAATGTTTCTGTGGATGGCAAACTAACGCCTCACGAAACGATGATTGTTCAAATACATCTTACCGCCTCTCATGGTGGCCATTATGATGGCAATGTAATTAAATATGATATTAATGATATATATTTTATATATAAGCTTCTGTAATTCCATTTTATTTCATATCCTTATTCGTTTCATGTTGTATATACATACGATAATTTCATTTGAGGAAGTGCGGACTACCGCCCCCTTAAAATGATATGACTCGTTCATACCACACATGGAACGTATAAAGGATGGTGTTAATGAACTTAAGTAACATATATAAAATATTATACTGGAATAATAATATACCTATGTATCATTTTGATTCAATTCTTTTAAAATGAAAAATTAAATGGAAGTAGTGTTCGTGCGTACGTGCGGACTACCGTCTCCACGAACGCGATGAGATTCATTTTCCATCATATCCATTCAAGTATAATTATAATTTTATGATTTAAAAATAGTATCTAAAGACTTTATATCATTCTTGATATGAATAATATACATCCCATTAATAACGAATATGGCTCACATAACAAAGAATATAAAGTAAAATGAACCCGTTAACACCCGAAATGACGATAATTCTAAGATATTATTAACAAATCAATGTTAAAAGATAATATATGATATCATATTAAAGTAAATGATTCTTGTATTATTCAATAACAATTATTTCACCATTATACAGGAGGTAAACCTACCATCGACCAAGGAAAAATTACAAAGTAAGGGATTCTCTTATCTCACTTTCAATTCCGTGAGATTTCCATTGTTCGCTACTAAATTATTGAAAGTGGTGTATTGTGTACTTCCATTTGATATATATTATCATGATTCACTTTATATTCATGTTATTCTGTAAATCATTTGGTGGTTATTAACTTTTGGCCATGCGACTCAGTTGATTAACGTGGTAAGGGATTTTCTTATCTCACTTTCAATTCCGTGAGATTTCCATTGTTCACCACTTAATTATTGCATGTGGTGTACTGCCCATGATTGTATTCATTGTGTAATATACTTTAATTTATGGGTATTTACATCATCATGTTATGATACTTATTTCATGGGTGTATGTTTCGTAAGTTACCTAATCGATAAGGGAATTTGAGATTTCAATTTCCACTCATTTGGCTTTACACATATTTCATTGATTATATTACTCCAAGATTATGTGTGGAATCGCTATTCATTTGATTATGCCTTAATTTCCACTCCCCTTTCTGTGGATATACTTTTGATACACATAATCACTCCATTGATAAATTCTCAAGTGATCGGTATGAACTTGATAAGAGTAATTTTAACTCAATCTCCATTTGTGGAGTTAAATATCCAATTCGTTGGTGTTGTTTCTACGAGAATATGTGTGAATATCCTTTGATTGTTTTACACTGAATATTCAATCATATTTAGTGTATTTATATTTTTCACACATAATTATGTCGTTGATTTATCCTTAACCTAAGGATACGGCCTTTATGAGAGATTTTATCTCAATTTACATTGAACTGAGACTTCTTTGTTGATATACACCAAATCACTTTTATGCGGTGTATATAATGTACTTGACATAGTATATCATGAATCCATTTATTCTCATGATATTACAAAGTTTTTATTACCTCAATTATTTGTATCCAAGTGTCTCTCTTTTGGTTAGAACCTCTAACCAAAATACCATTTTAAAATGTTTTAAAGACTTATTCTTCTATATCTTGCTCATTAATGTCCATGTTTTAAAAATGGTTTTAAGGATTTATTTATATGGACATTAAAGTTTTAAAATTAAAACTCATTTTAAAAGTTTCAAAGTGGTATGGGACACTTTGATTCAAAAATCTATTTTTAAATGGCTTCTTGACAAATAGTGTGACTTTTAAATGATTTCAAGAAAAGGGGGATATTTCTCTCAAACAGTTTTGATGATTATTTTCATCTATGTAAACATCCTTCATTATTCATGATTGAGGTTAATGTGATACAATACAATCTTCCATATTGTATCAAATGAGTTATATTTGACTGTGGATGTTCTATTTTTATACCATTCATGGTTTGTGGTTAAAGTATTGACATTTCGTATGCTAGTTTTAATACGAATGTTTATTTTATGCTTAAACCTATTCATATGAGGAATGCATTGGACTTAATAAGTGACGGGTGGAGCCCGCTATAGCTCCTCGATGCATCGGTAGGTCTCATGAGACAAACTAGTGTCTTGGCACAAGGCCTTGGCAAAATCTTATTTGTAGTCTTGGCACGAGGCCTTGGCTATGTGGTTATGATAGTCTGGCATTATGCATTCCATCATTATGAAAGTGGTTATTGATAGTGCATGTGATCATTCGACTAGTAGAATATCCACGTGAGTAAGTAAATGGCATTATTTCATTTTATTTATGCCATACCATGTTGAAAGTTCAAGTTTCAAAGGCTTTTGTTTTAGTTATAAATTTCCTTAAGTGTTTATGATTATTTATGAAAGCTTCTGCTATAATGTTATCCTTACTGAGCATCCGAGCTCACCCCTTTCAATGTTTTATTTTTTTTTCCAGGATTATGAAGAAGTAATTTATGAATGACCTGCAGGGATAGTATGAGGGGATATGAAGACAAAATGTTTTTTTTATGATGTAATGTAAAAATTTATGGATATATCTAGTTATTCCAAGGCTACTAAACTAATCGGTCTTTCGAGACTTGATCTTTATCATGATCATGCCAATGTTATGTAATAATGCACCGACTCTGGGTAACTAGGGTCGGGGCGTTACATATCTCATGGAATTTCATATAGTCATAGATATACTTTGGGATGTATTCTTATTATCAATCCTTTTAACCTGAGGTTGGTGAGATACCTAACATGATAACCCTAATACTTTGTTACCCTACTTATGAAAGTAAACACATTAACATAGCTAATATGAGGGTGGTTGGGCATGTTTTTGATCATGTCATCATTTGGAGCGCAACCAAGATGGAATTTTCCCACTTATATGAAAAGTTAAATATATATGGCCCTTGATTGAATTAAACTAATGAAATTCACATCCATGGTTATTTTTTTCATATATTATGTGTGCAACTAATCGGATAAGTGACATGTTTTAATGATCTAAACTTTTATAAATGAAATCCTCTTTTTAAATTAATAAATTCCTTACTAAGTAATGTAGTTATAGAAAGCACATGAAATACTTTAGTTATTTTGGACCATTATAAGACATAGAAGTTTAGTTTTAAAAGACTATTAATCATATTAAAAATTTATAATATAGTCATTATATAGTGACCATTATGTTTAGTATACATTAAGGGTTATGATAAAGTCTAATTGACATAGATGAAAGAAGTGATGACCTTGACCAGTAGGATCGTACTCTATGAAGCTTAGTTATCAAAGCTTTGACAGGAGATGGATTCACTAGGATTTTCCCTTAACCAAGCCTAAGATGAAATTCAATAACTGAAACATGAGTGAAATATTTTACAAGATAAGTTCAAGCTTATCGAGATTATGACCCAAACCATGTTCTCTGAACCACCTAAAAAAAGTACCACCATTGCACACCATACCCTGAGGGCATATAATGGTGTAATAGTGGGTTATGTATCAAGACTACAGTAGTATAAATTTTTATATTTTATTTATAATAAAATAATGATCATGTTTATCCCTTTTCATTATCACTTTATACATACAATTATATATGAGTTGGTGAAAATTATATTTTGATACGAAGAAACCAAAATTGCATTTTTGGAAAAATATATGGTTTTAACACTCTTTTTTATGAATTTAATAAATTTTAAATAAATATTTATTTCATATAATAATATTATTAAATAATATTTATTTATATAAAAATTATAATATAATTTAATGAATCCCAATGCAATCTTTATAAGGGACAGAAAATTATCATTGTCATATAAAAAGTATTTTCTAGTAAATAAGTTTTTTTTATTTAAAAGTAAAAATTCTCATATTTATAGAATAATTTTGATAAAATAAATATTATTTTTGAAATAATCATGTCAAAATTATCCAATGGTGAATTTTTCTTAATTTTATGAGGCAGTAAAATTTTGGGTAAAAATTAAATATAATATAAATAGATGGTGTGTATTATGAAATCATAATGCCCCAAAAGTGATTTAATAAATTATATAAAAATAATCCATGAACAAATATATATTTTCCATTTAAAATAATGTGTTTTTAAAGTTATTTTATTAATTTTATAATCCTTTAATGAATCCTTGAAACCCTATATTATATTTTAAGGTTTTAAAATCAATTTTTAATGAACATGACTCAATTCCATATCACCAATGGTATTATTTTAATATGTTCGTTTCTTGGCCTTATAAAATATTTAAAAAAACTTCTATTTGGTAGAAAACATGGGAAAAAACCTTGATAATGTTTGTGGTTTTGGTTATTTTATCATATAGAGTCCAAAATCTATGTTTAGAAATTAATAAACAATTCCCCTCTTTTTTTATAAATACCCACACAACCTCCCACTCCTCTTCAGTAAAAACCCATTGATCATTAAGTTTTTCTCTCTCTATCTCTATAAAGTCCTCATAAGGTATTACCAATATCTTAAGAATCTCCTCCCAAGCTTTTATAAGCACCCTCTCAAAGTAAGGGGATTCTCTCCTCCTCTTTATTCATGCACTTTATTTGAGTTATGCCTTTTTATTTCCAATTGTTCTTATTGGAATATGTTTTTACACATCCCTTTACTACAATTATTATTACTAAGTAATTATATACCACCTTTCACTCTCATTAAACCCTTCCATAAATCTTTATGTACACCTTTTATACTATCAAAATTATCCCACGATTTTCCATAACATTTTTATTGTTTATACCCATCCAAATTTCTAATAAAGAGTATTAAAATAGATGTACATATCCTTCATTGATTGGGGAATCCCATGTATGTAACCCACACTCCTTAATCATGGGATTAAAAGTGATGAAAAACATCCTTATGCTGTATGATCTAGGTGGAACACAAATGGATGTACATGATATGAATGTGATGGGTGGGCCTTGAATTTTATTTTAAGAACCCACATCCATACAGGTTAAAAATTCAGTGGGAATTTTAATTTATTCATTGGCGTATGTGTATCACCCTGACCTGGGAGCTACATAGAAAAGTTCCTCGAGCTGATTTTCTACTAGGCCTCAAGCACGTCTCCCCATACCCTAGAGGCTGCCGACTAGAAATAAGGGTCAAATAGAGGTAAAATGGGGAGACTATACCCTATAAATCATAAATAAATACAGATAAATCCATAATAAATGATGGTAGTGGAATATAATAACAATTTTTCAATAATAATAAATGAATGAGTAATCATTCATGAACACACACTGATATAAATACAAGAAGGTATACACAGTGCATAGAGAGGATATCAATAGAAATAAATAATAAAATACATGATGACTATCTATAATAGAATCATAAGCACATGCTCAGTCCTCTTCTCCCGTACTCCATACTATCCCCAAAGGGTAATAATAAGCAATCATAATCCATGAACCCAAACCTGCAACCATGAGGTCTATCTAGGTACCAATCAGCGGGCTGAATAGGGTGTGATATATAATCAGAAGGACACCACCAAAAATGTATATAACAAGTCCATATTGTGTATAAAAACCATAACCATGTGTAGGTATAATAGGTAAAGTTGTAATATGAATGATAGATATAAGAAAATCCATGAATAAAGGCAACAATTATGAATAGGATATACATGATGAATATCAGTACATAAATGTAAAGTGTGAAAGTAACTACCAACTCTGGCATATGTTTCATATGTAAAAATTATCAGACCACATAGGATAGGTCCCAAGTTTGTAGACCAAGGAAACTTCCTTGAGTCCAAGGAACTTAGAATAGAATCAGACCTACATGGGTCAGGTCCTAAGGCTATAGACTAAGGCAAATTAATATCTGAAAATATATGTGTATACGGAGATCATAGGTTCCATACCATGATCCCCCTAATTTGTTCTATATCGTAATAATGAGAAGTTCCATATTGTAAATAAACATTAGTTCTATACCATAAATAAACATCGGTTTCATACCATATTAATCAGAACCAACAAGTATATAAAATCCAGAGCTATATTAGTGTCCAAAACCAAGTAAAATTATCCATTTGATTTCAATCAACCATTTATTAACTCATTAAATTTATTTAAGGATTCCACAACTAGGTGGAAATCTTACACACCCAAAGGGGTGGTTCTTATCTTAGGCAGATTGACAAACCCACCTTGGTGGTGGTTCAGGTTGAGGTTGAAACCTCTAACCAAGACAAGTTGCTACGTAGGAATCAAATTTAGGTTCAAACAATCAATTGAAATTGATTAATTTTAGGAGCAATGTTCAGTTTACAAAACAATATAAAAAATAAAATAATTATAAAACCTTAGGGAAAAGTTATAGACCACCTACCTCATACTTGGGACGATCCACACATCCAATATGAGGCTTTGATTCGAGCCGAAACGGGATAAATTGGAAGAATAATCAAACATAGTGAAAATAGGGAAAAATAGATCTTATAGATTTATTATTCTATAAGATGATATAAATGAATAAGAGAATCATGAGGATCTGACAACTTACCGATATGGTTCCAACATAACTGACAATAGTTGATTCTGAGTCCGGACGGAGGAAAACTATTCATGTCTAGAGGAGAGTCCAAGGAGAAGCTCCCAATGAGGGGGCTTCTACACATGGATGATAGGATAAAAGGGGTGAATTATTTAAATAAGGAAGGTAAAATTGTAATTTTTCTATATTTTAAAAGCGGCACAGTTCAGATGCACGATTTGGAAAACCGTATGCCAATCGTGCACACCTACTGTCCAAAGGACATGCCCCTCACATGGTTAGCCACACTGTTTGACAACCCACACATAGCCTGTTTAGTGTCCAATTTACACCTAGGCACACACCAAATGGTTTAAAAAACCATGTACTACACACATGCACCAGCTGCTGCCTCTCTCAAAAATGGATTTCAAAGCCCGATGCTCCCAAAACTCATCTGAGATTCTAAGAAACCTTTTAGGCCTTAAAACTCATCTAAAAAAAAACTTTCAAGAGTTAAAAAACTTGGAATTATGATCTGAAACTTGGTTTAAGATCGGTCCCTCAACCAAATGAGAAGTTAAAATTCTTTCAAGAATTTAACCGGTCCAAAAACATGGGACCTTATAGTCTCCCCACCTTAAAACTTCTCATCCCTGAGAAGCCTTGTGGAACAACGAAAAAATCACTCAATGTACATTGGTTGTGAATTTTTGTTCAAATGGTCATGTTAAATTTCTGAATGACTAACATACCCCTAAGAACTACTTGAAACACACAACACTTGAGCTGCTAAAACTCAATCCAATGCTCAAAACTACCACTAAAACACTAAGACCAGGATTACCCGAGCCTGTTTAACCTGAGACACGATCATGTAATTGTCTCTATCATTAACTGTCCTATGGAACTTCCCACCATAGGTTCTAAAATTAAATATCAAATTCTAATTCATGGTACATCTATCATCATAATTGACTACTGAAACAAATTCGTATCATTCTAGCGACACCCCCAAAACATTTATCAAATTACATGCGAGGAAACTACCCTCGGTCCTCAATCTGATCAAAATGGTCGAACTCCGATCGATCAAGATCAAACTGGTCACACCATCTTTTCCTTGAATAGCCCCAGTCGACCCTTTAAGCTATACCTGTCTTATACCGATGACATGCCCGATGTGGTCTCCTCACAAACCAAATCCATCTATTGAGATAATTTCAATCAAACCACTTTCAGTCAAATACTTTCTTAAGATGCTCGAATCTTAAGGTCAGTGTTTCACTGAAGTATATTCTGAAACCCTTATTACAAGGTGAATCAAGATCATTCCAAGCATGCTCACTGAAGCCTATACCCGACTTCTGATGGTGTCTCCTGGCCATACCATCTCCCAAATAAAAACTTCACTGCACCATAACTCAACACTAACATTATACTGATCCAACATACATGGATTTCCATGAGGTACTACAGGATTAATTCCATAATCTTGTCTCTACCAAAACCATAATCGAACTCATACCTGGAATCTACAAAGGATTCCTGTCATACATTTCTCCATTAATTAATTAGCATACGAGTTCCAAAATGACCTTCACACGACCAATCTCAAGGTCCCGTGACCTTTCTCTCCTGAGGGTTACCCCCAGAGATCAAAGTATCGCTCCTCACCTTAGGAGAATACTTTTGGTCGCATCATTGAAGGGTTTTTATGATTACCATATCCCATGATCTATCCATTCCCAGACCTAGAAGCTGGCATAACTAGTAACTTGCTCATTCTAAGCATTAACATAAATTTCAACCATCATCCATTCCCACTTCTAGAGAACGGTTCTCATGGAGAAAGATAAATTTGAATCATAATGAGGGTAATCACCTTATAATGGATAGTGGTGTACTACACACCACTTTGATTATCTTAAAACCGCTCGTTGAGTGAAACTCCTAAGGAGTCCTTTCATTAAACCACAACAACTATTTAAGCAAGCAGCTCAATGTATAACCGACAATCTCTCAGCATACTCAGGGTGATTTCAAGATAAGGGGCATGATCACCTCCTTATTAAGAGCACATTGATTTTTTATCAAATAGGCATGTATATATTCCTTCGATCCATACTCGTATCAACTAGGCTACACCTGACTTTTCAATGCCTAACACCACATCTTCCAACCATGCGTGTCCAGATCCATTCTAGTTTATCCTTCATCTTAGGCACTTTATTTAAATTTTATCATAATATCTGGGTCTCCATGCCCACAATAATTACATTATAAACTATCGATCCTTGACCCTCACTCGACTACTCACTGATGTTCAACTCTAAATAGTTTCCATGCACAACAGAAACAAACTGACTTATCATTTACAATCAGTGTACTATCTCGCACCACCCAATTTAAGAACCTGAATCACACTTCCACGAGTCATCCATCGATAAGGTCAAGATTTCCATACTATAAGGCATGCTAGTTTCTAATATATGGGGATTTAACATGGAACTCCTGTTCAAAATCAGGTACTTCACATATTCCAAAATTTATCAAATGACCACTATCACCCAACACCATTTCTGAAACGAAAGCATCAAACGTGCATCTTATGATCAATAGGGATAAACACCCAAATGGTCCTTCCCATAAAATCCAGGTGGATATAAAATCACCCCAGGTGCATCTTGGATACTAAAGGAATCAGTATGCCTAAATCAAAAAACTGGAGTACTCATTGTGCATGGGTCTCAAAATGGGCATAAATAAAAACTCACAGCAAAAAGGAAAATGTAAACTTTAGGCCAACCTCCTTCACAGGTTTCCCTCAAAAGAATAACATCATTAACCTACTAGGGTTCGATTCAAATCAAGGTAATTGAGGTATATCCACCTATACATAAGGTCTCTAGCATGAGAACAATATCCCATTTACGGGCATTAATTACACAGTGCCTAATGTGCATATAAAAACTCTTTTAGAATAAGTTAAACTAAAAAAGGTAAGAGAGAATTAACCTAAAAGGGTAATAATCTATCATCATAGGCGTAATGACATCACTTTCCAAAAATTGGGATACCATGACATGATCACATCTGAATACACCAACTAAAAGGCTAACTCTCAGTGTTATATGGATACAATAATACCACTTTAAGTTATAACTTACTAGAAAACCACCTACCTACCCGGGGTTTCATTTTTATTATCTCGAGTCTTACTTATTAAAACCAGAACCTGAATTACACATGTCATCTAAAAACTAAAAGGAATCATTTATTAATGCTTTAAGGTCATAAGGAACTACCATAACTAGTATAGATCCTTACATACACAAGGAATTGACCTTAAAACAAGGTCACACCTGAAAAGACCACCAGGCCTTACTGCCTAACCCCTAGGTCCAACATAACCTAGGAAGAATTCATCAAAGTTCCACGAAAACAACCAAATTCTCATTCAAAGAAACTCTCAAGGAAACATTTAAAATTGACCCCTACACAGGGTTCCTTACAACAAGAGCCTCTAAAAGATTTAATTTTAAGGAATTTAAATAGTGCATAATCATTTCAACATTTAAAATGGTTCATATACCAAGGATATAAAGTACTAGTTTTTAGATCAAATGTACCATTCACTTTATTTATATGACACCACATAACATATAGAAACTTATCTCAAAATTTCCTTTTTAACCATTTATTTTATTTAATTGTTTTCACAACTGGCTCAGTTAAAGGAAATGTCAATTTCCAATATATAGAGGAAAACACACATTAGTTTGTAATTGTAATTTTAATTAACTGAAATCTCATTATAATAAATATCAAAAGTAGTTAATGGGTCTTTTATTAATTAAGAAAATTGGTTAAGTAATATGCCACTATACATTTATATGTAACACTATATAAGCAGTTGCAAACACTTTAAATGACCATCCCATTTGCATAAACATATTCCCATGGGGTTTACGTACTAGGCACATTAGAAAGTAAAGGTGACCTATGAGGGTACCATCATGTCAATCTGGTTTCAATTAAATACAACCCATAACAATTTATATTATTGAAATTTCAAACACCCTTAATGGGTTTATCTCTTAAGAAATACACCAAGACCGACCTACTAGGGTTGAGTCAAACTTATCTCATAAGAAACATGCCACAACCAACCTACTTGGGTCCAGTTGTGCATTTAAGAATTTAGTCATATGGGTTTTCATGCCCAAGTCATAGAGGTACAAGACCCTTTTTTCTGCAATTTACCCTTTATTTAAAAGTAGTCATTTTTATACAAATTTTCATTTAAACATTTATACATGCATATATATCATGGTTCAGTTAAATGAATTACCATCCCCAAATTATAAAGGTATTTGAATTTATAAGTGTCAATTGGAACTAATTTAATTACAATATAGTTATCACATCCTTTTCTAGAATATAACAAGTCTATATGAGATGGTTCGAGTATATGGGTCACTGTTTCCCAATTTATAAAGCACCCATACACTTTATGAATTGAAAATATGTCACCCATTTAATAGAAACCATTAATATTTCAGCTCATGAAACTATTAGGCATGTATCAACATATCTAAATCGGTTGGTAAATAGTATTCCACCATCAAGATTTTTAGTAAAACACTATTTAGGTCGATGCAGACACTTTATTCAACCAACCATTATAGCACCCCAAAAACTTCATGATATGTTTCTCTTAAATAATTTCTAGTTATAGCCTATATTTCATGAATCATTGAGCCTCTATGGAACAAAACATGGTTACTTATAGGAGATATCCATAACCTAGCCATTAAACTTAAATTTTTCATCTCTGTGATTTGAATTTTAAAAATCTGACATACACGGTTGTGTTCAAGTTGATATTTAGAGTCTGATAGAATTAACTTAATTTTTGGTGAATAGTAACCTACCCCTATGAATAGTAACCTGCCCTTATGAATAGTAAATTATCCTTATGAATAGTAATATGACTCTTATGAATGGTATCCATACCCTTGAGTGTATAAATGAATTTAGGCACCTTAAAAGTGAAGATGAATATTTTAAGTGTTTATATTTTTCAATTAAATAATGATTTTAATTAAATATTTAATTAATAATATTTAGGAAATTATTTTTGAAAAATGGACTTCATTTTTGGATTCTACACATCGAAAAATGGTTAGGGTGAATTTTTGGTATTTTTCTGAAATACTTGAATTTTTGGTGAATAGTAAAATACATTAATTTACCATATAAATACATTATAAATTAAATTAACCATTCCTAGCATCATGAGTGATGCAAACACCCAAATATCAAACTCACATACATATATTAATATTCTTGGTCATGTAATACTCACTATTTCTTGTCTTGAGAGGAAATACTAAATTAATTATTATAATATTAAGAAAACTCCTCTACCCTCCACTATAAACCACCCCTCACCCCCTCTTCCTCCCACACCACTCAAGCTTCAATCCTTGCCTAAATTCTGCCAAATACTCTTTCCAAGCCCTCTCCCCACGTTCAAGACCTACTGGTCTCACCAAAAGGCCTAAAACAAAGGTCTTAAGGAGTTTCTCAAAGAGGAGTACTTAAGAGGTGAACCTCTCTTCTCTTTTCTTTCAAATTCTTTTACAAGTTTTATTATTTTGGTTGATCTCTTCCCACCTCACCTCATACAAATTCCATGATAATTTCAGTACCTTACATGTACTGTATTTTAATTATTCTAATGTAATATTTCATTACAATCTCTTCCCCCCCTCCTTTTATACAATAAATGCAAACACCGTCTGAGATGTGTTAATTTATCACATTCAAGGAAGACGGGTTTTCAATTTGCATTACTATATTCAATAATAGTCATGAAAACTTTTCACTGGTGGAACCAAATCATAATATTTTTATTTTATCTTTTTTAATGTTATGAAATCCTTACACATACATGATATGGAATAATAATACAAAAAAAGTTTATTGTGCACAAAACCGCCAATCCAAATCCAAGCGTTTATTTTTAACTCATCGAATAGGTCATCCTCATGGTATATAACCAGAATAATTATAAGATCATTTATATATATTTAATGTCACTAATAATTTATATTAACAATTCTGGATTTTTAACCACATTTCAAAAAAACATCCATTCATGAATACAAGTAAACGAATCATGAAAACCAAAGAAGAAAATGCTACCAAAACAATTAAATTGAATCTCTTAAACCCATAAAAAAGAACATTAATGAACCTAATAAGGTTATAAAATATAAATTACATGTAGATGAGGTTCTGGAATTATTAATTAATGAATCAAAATTTGATTATTTAGGTCATTAAGAACAATCAAGAACACCTTCGAGCATAAGGTAAGGGATTGCTTAACTCAATTTTCATTCTTTGAGTTAAAAATTTATTTCATTGCTTAGATTTTTTCAATAATATGTGTGAATGACCTATGATTGTTATATACTATATATAAAATTATATTTTGAGGATTTTTATTTGTCACACATAAATATTTCATTGATTTATCGTCACTCTAATGACACAATCTTTATAATGGATTGCTTAACTCAATTTTCATTCTTTGAGTTAAATGTCTATTTCATTGCTTTAATTTTTCCAAGAATATTTGTGAATGAAATATGATTGTTTTATACTATATATAAACTTATATTTTTAGGATTTTTATTTTTCACACATAAATATTTCATTGATTTATCGTCACTCTAATGACACAATCTTTGTAAGGGATTCCTTAACTCAATTTTCATTCTTTAAGTTAAACATCCATTTCATTGGTTATGTTGTTATGAGAATATGTGTGAATGACCTATGATTATTTTATTCTGTATATCCACTTTTATTGTTTGCTTTTATGTTTTTTCACACATAATTATTTAATTGATCTGTCTGCAATCTAATGATACGTTCTGGGTAAGAGATTCTCTCTCTCACTTTTGTTCAAGAATCTCCCCTATGTTGTGCTCTTTTATTTTTAATACCTAATGATGGATTATTTTTTCTCACATTACCCATAATACATTTATGATATATATAAATAATGGTATACCCCTTTACCTCTCATTAATCCCTCGCAAGAACACTCATTACCATGCCGAAATGTTTGTAAGGGGTTTTTTCTCATCTCACTTTCAATTCTGTGGGATTTCCATTGTTCGCCTCTAATTTCTTATATGTTGTACAGGTGTACTACCATTTGATATATATTATCATTATTATCTTTATATTCATGGTATTCTATTATTCATTTGGTTGTTACTAACTTTTGGTAATATGACTCAATTGACTACAACATGGTAACAAGCTTTGTCTCTATTTTCACTTCATTGTGACTTGCTTAGTATTGTGCACCTAATATTTATTATTAAGTATACCTATTGTACATTTGAGATCACTTTTAAATTGAAATTATATTCCATTTAAATTTACATATTTCTCATATCATGGATATGATTATTGTCTAAGTCATATACCATTTTACATACGGTATTTATTTTAAAATGTTGTTTTGACTGTGGAAATATTGATGAATCCGTATCTTCTATTCTATACAGATAATATAAAGGCATATTTATCTTGTGTTGAATATATGTATAAATAATGTTTTGGACATGAAGCAGTGTGTGGGGCCCTCTATAGCCCCTCGATGCATCGGTAGGTCTCACGAGACAAATCAGTTTTGGCGACAAACCCTTCGAGTTTGTTTCCAAAAATCAGACGAGTTTCTACCCACAGAACTAAACCATTTTTAATAGTATTATGGTATCATGTGACAGATACATGACGTACAATTAATAATAATTCTCTTTATTCATTATTATTTATCACTATCCATGAGGTTTTCACTATTACAAAATCTATGGATGCATTTTCATTCTCAGTTTATTAATGTCATGAATTTTTCATTTATTCACCATGCCATATTGATTATGTAAATTTTTTTACAATTAAGTTATTATTGATTCATGATTCTGCTATTTGCAATCCTTATTGAGTGTTTTATCTCACCCCTTTCATTGTTTAATTTCAACAGGTGATGAAGAAGAGATCATTTATTGAGTTCTTGTGGATGCATTTTTAGTTTTTGTTATGTATTGTATTTTGTAATCTTTTACAATGTAATTTGAGTTACGTCTATGTATCTAGTTTCTTCAAGACTACTAAACTGATCATTCCTTCAGGATTTTTATTCCTTCTAACCATGCCAATGTACTTAGTAATGCACCAGCTCCGGTCTAGAGGGGTCAGGGTGTTACAGTTGGTATCATAGGAAGTTTAGTAGAAAACTTGGAAACTAGAGTATAAAATGTACAGTAGGGAACAAAGACCTAAGTTAGTATTTGTGGATAAAAATAAAAGAAAGTTCTGGTATTTTGGTAAGGAATAGATTATGTGAATCTTTCTAGAAAATACATCCCTGTCTGAATACGATCAGGTAGAGGTGGCTCTGGTATATATGTACCTAAGAGTGAAATCTCCGACAAGGAGTTTTGGGCTTGACCCTGGGTATCTTGGTACATGAAAACATGCCTTGTTGAACTCTTGGTTACGAAAATCCTGGGGGATATTCTTAGGATAATTCATATTTTCTTTACAATCCATTACGAAGGATTTAAATTTAAATTATTTCTCAATTTTTTTTTTTCTGATTATGGGATTAGCCATGTGTAGGATCTCAATTTATGCTAAGTATTTTGTTAAATTAAGATTATACATTATGATTCATACCCTAATATAGTGTGTTACATTATTTAGAAATGACGTCTAATGGAATAAGGGGAATCAATACTCATGGTCAATGTAGGGATCTCCCCACTGAGCAAGTCAACACGATCAATGTTGGAGCAGATCAGATCATGACCATATTATGACAACTTACTAAGGTTGTAACGAATAACCATTCTACACCTGTGTTGGATAGTTTCATGCGGAAAAATCCCCTATCTTTTAGTGGGACTACTAATACAGTGGTTACTGAGTAATGGATCAAGTCCCTTGAAAAGATATTCATGGCATTAAGATGCAATGAAAATGAAAAGGTAGTACTGGCAGTATATTGTCTCAAGGGTGACATTGATCAATGGTGTTCCCTAATTCAGAATACCACGAAGGAAGAAGAAATAGAAGATATGGAATGGAGAAATTTTAAGGAAATATTTTTCAAAAAATATTTCCCTCGCGAGAAACGAACCGAAATGAAGAGGAAATTTCTTGGCTTAAAGCAAAGGGAAGAAGACAGTGTTGTAGAGTATAAGGATACCTTCACAAGGCTAGCCAGGTATGTCGTAGATTACATACGTGACTCATCAAACAATATTGATCATTTCTTTAAAGGTCCTAATCCAAGTCTTAGAAGGGCATTGGCTTCTCAAACATTTTCATCACATGATGAGATTTTATCAAGTGCCATCAAAACATAGAAGGAATTTGCTAGATCAAATTTATTCAAGGGAAACCAAGATAAAAAAGTTGTACTATGATAACCAAGGGAAAGGTGGAGATCCAAAGAAGAATAAGGGAACAGATAAATTACCATTATGCTAGAACTGTGAAAAGAATCATCTTGGGAAATTCTTGAAAGGAATGAGAGTCTTCTATAAGTGTGGAGAAAAGGGTCATCTATCTCATGAGTGCAAGGTGAAGAAACAATTTAATTATGTTCAATGCTATAATTTTAGAGAGATGGGACACTATGAAAATGAGTTTCATAAGAGCCAAGGAAACATGCCTCATAAAAATCCAAGAGAGCAAGGGAGAGCTTATGAGATTACAACCACAGAAGTTGAAGTTCCTAATGATGTGGTGGTAGGTAATTTAATAGTTTCCTCAAACTTAGATAACACTTTATTTGATTATAGATCATCACATTCATTTATATCTTCCCAGTTTTCCAAGAAAATTAGATATGTCCAATTTGATTTAATAAAGGAGTTATCAGTCAAAACTCCTAGGGGATGCATCATTACAACAAAGGCATGTCGACTAGTCCCCCTCGTGACACATAAACACGCTTTAGTTGCTAACCTTATCTTCATACCAATGAATTAATTTGATATAATTATTGGTATGAATTGGCTGTCAAATTATGATGTGAAGATTTATTGCAAGAAGAAAGAAGTTACAATTTTTGAAAATGGTGTAGAATCTCTTATCTTTAGAGAAGATACCTCTCCATCTGATTCTTATCTAGACCCACCCCCAGTAGCTCTGTTAAATGTAATTCTTGGAGAGGAAGAGAACCCAATATTTATGGGTGAGGAAAGAAATATTCAAAATGAAGATGTGCACATAGTGCAAGAATAAATTGATGTAATTCTAGAGGATTTACCTGGACATCCTCTAGAGCGGGAAGTTGAGTTCTCTATTGATTTCTCTATTGATTTAATTCTTGGTGCAAGACATATATCAAATACCCCCTATAGAATAACCACTATGGAGTTAGTGGAGCTAAAGAAACAACTAGAGGAGTTGAGTGACAAAGGATTTATTCGACCTAGTGTTTCTCCATGGGGAGACCCAGTCTTGTTTGTCAAGAAGAAAGATGGATCCATGAGGCTATGCATTGATTATAGGAAAATCAATGACATTACAATAAAGAATAAGTATCCCCTGCCTTATATTGATGATTTATTTGATCAAATTCATGGAGATCAATACTTCTTAAAGATCGAACTTCGATCTGGATATCATCAGCCTTGTGTGAGGAAGAAAGATATTCATAAGACAACATTTCAAACCAAGTATGGGCATTACAAGTTTACAGTGATGCCTTTTGGACTGAAAAATGCACCCTCTGTTTTCATGGATTTAATGAATAGAGTTTTCAAGGAATATCTTGATAACTTTTTTGTGGTATTCATCGATGATATCCTGGTATACTCAAAAAGCTACGAAGACCATGAGAATCACTTGCGGATTATTCTGAAAAATATTAGAAGAAATAAATTATATGGGAAGTTTAGAAAGTGAGGATTATGGCTTCAATAAGTTTTTTTCTAGTCCATATTGTCTCTAAGGATGGAATCCTAGTTGATCCTGCAAAGACAAAGGCAATCCAAGAATGGACCACACCAATAAACATAACCTAGGTATGTAGTTTTATTGGCTTAGCATGTTACTATCGGCGTTTCGTTCATAATTTTTCCCAACTGGATAACCCACTAACCAAGATCACACATAAAGAAGTTAAGTTTGTGTGGAAAAAATAATGTACAGAATGCTCTGAAGAATTGAAAATAAGATTGGTCAATGCTCTAATTTTGACTCTTCCATCTAGAAGTGATGGATTTGTAATATACAGTGATGCATCGAAGAATGGGTTGGGTTGCGTCCTTATTAAAAATGGTAAATTTATTGCTTATGCATCAAGGTAGTTGAAGACTTATGAGAAAAATTATCCAACACATGATATTGAGTTAGAAGCCATAATCTTTGCTCTAAAAATATGGAGACATTATCATTACGGTGAAAAATGTGAGATATACACAGATTACAAGAGTTTGAAATACATTTTCACACAGAAATAACTCAACATGAGGCAAAGGAGATGGCTTGAGTTACTCAAAGATTATGATTTTTCAATACACTACCACACAAGAAAGACAGATAAGGTGGCAGATGCATTAAGTAGGAAAGATCATGGACTCTTGACCTAAATGAGGATTGAAAGAGATCCTATATTCATGGATCTACTGAAGATGGATATGGGAATTGTTAAGGAAACATCTTTCCTCTTTAAAATTATTGCTAAAACATCTTTATTAGAAAATATAAAAATCTATCAATTTGATGATGAGAATCTGCACAAGAAAATTAATGCTGTCAAGGATGGAAGATTGGAATTATTTGTGTATGAAGAAGGAGTTCTAAAATTTGGGAAGAGGTTATGTTTTCCATAAGTACCTGAGCTAAAAAGGGAACTATTAGATGATTCTCATAACTCAAATATCTCTATACACCTGGGTAGCATAAAGATGTATAAAGATATGAATGAACATTTTTGGTGGGATAACATGAAGCGAGAAATTGCTGACTACGTGTCAAGGTGCCTAGTTTGTCAACAAGTGAAGGTAGAGAGACAACATCCTAGAGGGGTGATGAAACCTCCACCTATTACTATGTGTAAGTGGGATAACATTATGATGAATTTTTTCACCGGACTACCGAGGACACCTAGAAGGAATGATGCAATATGGGTAATTGTTGATCGTCTCACAAAATCAGCACATTTTCTTCCAATAAGAGAGGATTTACCACTTGAGCGCCTAGAAAGACTTTATATTAATGAAGTTGTAAGAATTCATGGTGCACCTCTATCGATTGTGTCTGATCGAGATCCCCGGTTTACATCAAAATTCTAGAAAAGTCTCCAGAAGGATTTGAATACTGAGCTTCATATGAGTACTGCTTATCACCCCCAAACCAACGGACAGTCTGAAAGGACTATTCAAACTCCATAAGATATGATGAGATCATTCTATATTTACTTTCAAGGTATGTGGGATCAATAATTTCCTTTGGTGTAATTTTCTTACAATAATAGTTTCCATTCTAGTATTCAAATGCCTCCATATGAAGCATTATATGGAAAGAGATGTCAAAATCCAACTTGTTGGGACAAAGTTGGTGAGAGGAAACTTATTGGACCAAAACTTATTGAAGAGACCACTGAAAAGGTAAAGACAATTCAAGCCCATATTAAAGCATCCAAAAGTAGGAAGAAGGGTTATGCTGACAAACGGAGAAAGGATTTGGAATTCCAAGTGGGAGATCATGTCTTTATGAAGGTATCTCTATGGAAGGGTGTATTAAGGTTTGGTAAGAAAGGGAAAATGAGCCCCAGGTACATCGGACCATTTGAAATTCTGGAAAGAATAAGATCTGTAGCTTACCGTTTAGAGATTCTGCCAAATCTCTCCAGAGTTCATGATGTGTTCCACATGTCATTGTTAAAGAAATAAATGCTAGACCCAATGCATGTACTCACATATGAAGAAAAAGAACTGGAACATGATTTTTCATACTGTGAAAAGCCTATTGGGATTCTTGACACAAGGAAGAAGGTATTGAGATATCAGACAACTCATCTAGTAAAGGTTCTTTGGAGAAACTAGAATATGGAGGAAGAAACATGGGAAACTGAGGATGATATGAAAATGAATAACCCACATCTTTTTGGTGGGATTCATACATAAAATTTCAAGGATGAAATTTCTGAAGGAGGGAATAATGTAGCACCCCAAACACTTCTTGGTATGTTTCTCTTAAATAAATTCTAGTTATAGCCTATATTTCATGAATCACTGAGACTTTATAGAACAAAACATGGTTACTTATAGGATATATCCATAACCTAGCCATTAAACTTAAATTTTCCAGCTCTGTGATTTGAATTTTAAAAATCTGACATACACAGTTGTGTTCAAGATGATATTTAGAGCCTGATAGAATTAACTTAATTTTCGGTGAATAGTAACCTACCCTTATGAATAGTAACTTACCCTTATGAATAGTAATATGACTCTTATTAATGGTATCCATACCCTTGAGTGTATAAATGAATTTAGGCACTTTAAAAGCGAAGATGAATATTTTAATTGATTATATTTTTCAATTAAATAAAGATTTTATTTAAATATTTAATTAATCATATTTAAGAAATTATTTTTGAAAAATGGACTTCATTTTTGAATTATACATATAGAAAAATAGTTAGGGAAAATTTTTGGTATTTTTCTAAAATAATTGAATTTTTGGTGAATAGTAAAATACATTAATTTACCGTATAAATACATTATAAATTAAAACTATTCCTAGAATAATGAGTGATTTAAGAACCCAAATCTAGAAATCACATGAATATATTACTATTCTTGGTCATGGAATACTCACTATTTCTTTTCTTGAGAGGAAATAATAAATTAATGATTATAATATTAAGAAAACTCCTCTCCCCTCCACTATATAAACCACCCCTTACCCCCTCTTCCTCCCACACCACTAAAGCTTCAAGGATTTCCTAAATTCTAAAAAATACTCTTTCCAAGCCCTCTCCCCATATCCAAGATCTTTTTATCTCACCAAAAGGCCTAAAACAAAGGTCTTAAGGAGTTTCTCAAGGAGGAGTACTCAAGAGGTGAACCTCTCTTCTGTTTTCTTTCAAATTCTTTTAGAAGTTTTATTATTTTTGTTGATCTCTTCCCACCTCACCTCATCCAAATTCCATGATAATTCTAGTACCTTACATGTACTGTATTTTCATTATGCTAATGGAATATTTCATCATAATATCTCTTTTCTCCCCTCCTTTTATACCATAAATTCAAACACCGTCTGAGATGTGTTAATTTATCACACTCAAGGAAGACAGGTTTTCAATTTGCATTACTATCTTCGATACTAGTCATGAAATCTTTTCAATGATGGAAACAGATCATAATATTTTTATTTTATCTTGTTTAATGTTCTGGAATCTTTACACATACATAATATGGAATAATAATACAAAACAAGTTTATTGTGCACAAAACCACCAAGCCAAATCCAAGCGTTTATTTTTAACTCATCGAATGGGTCATACTCATGGTATATAACCAGAATCATTATAAGATCATTTATATATCTTTAATGTCACTAATAATGTATATTAACAATTCTTTATGTTTAACCACATTTCAAACAAACATCCATTCATGAATATAAGTAAACAGATCATGAAAACCAAAGAAGAAAATTCTACCAAAAAAATTAAATTGAATCTCTTAAACCCATAAAAAAGCCATTAATGAACCTAATAAGGTTATAACATATCAATTAAATGTAGATTAGGTTCTGGAATTATTAATTAATGAATATAAATTTGATTATTCAGGTCGTTAAGAACAATCAAGAACACCTTCCAGCATAAGGTAAGAGATTTCTTAACTCAATTTTCATTCTTTGAGTTAAACGTCTATTTCATTGCTTAAATTTTTACAAGAATATGTGTAAATGACCTCTGATTACTTTATAATATATATCCAATTATATTTTTAGGATTTTATTTGTCACACATAAATATTTCATTGATTTATCGTCACTTTAATGACACAATATTTGTAAGGGATTGCTTAACTCAATTTTCATTCTTTGAGTTAAATGTTTATTTCGTTGCTTAAATTTTTCCAAGAATATGTGTGAATGACCTATGATTATTTTATACTATATATCCACTTATATTTTTAGGTTTTTTATTTTTCACACATAAATATTTCATTGATTTATCATCACTCTAATGACACAATCTTTGTAAGGGATTTCTTAACTCAATTTTCATTCTTTGAGTTAAAAATCTATTTCATTGGTTACATTGTTCCAAGAATATGTGTGAATGACCTATGATTGTTTTATTATGTATATCCAATTTTATTATGTGGGTTTATGTTTTTCACACATAATTATTTCATTTATTTTTCTGCAATCTAATGATACGTTCTAGGCAAGTGATTCTCTCTCTCACTTTTGTTCAAGAATCTCCCCTATGTTGTGCTATTTTATTTTTAATACCTAATGATGGGGTATGTTTTCTCACCTTCCCCATACTTCCCTTATGATATATATAAATAATTTTATACCCATTTACCTCTCATTAATCCCTCGCAAGAACACTCGTTACCATGTCAAAATGTTTGTAAGGGGTTTTTTCTCATCTCACTTTTAATTATGTGGGATTTCCATTGTTCGCCTATTATTTATTATATATGGTATATGTGTACTAAAATTTGATATATATTATCATGATTATCTTTATATTCATGTTATTCTTTGATTCATTTTGTGGTTATTAACTTTTGGTAATATGACTCAATTGATTACAACATGGTAACAAGCTTTGTCTCTATTTTCACTTCATTGTGACTTTCTTAGTATTGTGCATCTACTCTTTCTTATGTGGCGTACCTACTGTCAATTTGAGATAAATTTTAAATTGAAATTATATTCCATTTAAATTTCCATATTCTCATATCATGGATATGATTATTTTCTAAGCCGTATACCATTTTACATAAGGTATTTATTTTGAAATGTTGTTTTGACTGTGGAAATATTGATGAATCCGTATCCTCTATTCTATACGGATAATGTAAAGGAATATTTATATTGTGTTGAATCTATGTATAAAGAATGATTTGGACATTCAGTGGCGGGTGGGGCCCTCTAAATCCCCTCGATGCATCAGTAGGTCTCATGATACAAATCAGCTTGGCGACAAACCCTTTGAGTTTGTTTTCAAAAATCAGACAGGTTTCTACCCACAAAACTAATTCGTTTTTAATGGTATTATGGTATCATGTGCTAGATAAATTATTTCCAATTAATAAGAATTATCTTTATTCATTATTAGTTATTACTATCCATGAGATTTTCACTATGAAAAAATCTATGGATGCAGTTTCATTCTCAGTTTATTAATGGCATGAGTTTTTCATTTATTCACCATGCCATATTGATTATGTCAAATTGTTTACAATTAAGTTATTATTGATTCATGATTCCACTATTTTAACCCTTATTTTGCATTTTATCTCACCCCTTTCATTGATTACTTTATACATGTGATGAAGAGGAGATCATTTATTGAGTTCTTGTGGATGCAGTTTTTAGTTTTTGTTATGTATTGTATTTTGTAACCTTTTCCAATGTAATTTGAGTTAATTCTATGTATCTAGTTTCTTCAAGACTACTAAAATGATTTTTCCTTTGGGATTTTAATTCCTTCTAACCATGCCAATGTACTTAGTAATTCATCGGCTCCGGTCTAGAGGGTTGGTGTGTTATAACCATAATTCATAGTTATAACCAAGCATACCATTAGAGAGAAAAAAATACTAGTAATCAACCAAGTATGACATACAAATAGGCATTATAATAAATCACACATCATGTTATACATGCAATAATTCTAAACTAATCACCTAATAAAGATACATAGGTAATCATGATAAATAATTATCTAAGTAGGGTATAAAAATCATCATGTACTAGAAAATATATGTTATAACCTATGTGTTATGGCATATGCATAAAATATGAATATCTTTATTTCTAGAATGATTCATGTAACAAAACTTCCTTTCCATACCAGACCAAGAGTAAATATCCATAAATCAATGAATCAATAATCAGCATAAGTACAAAAATCACCCAAATTGAAATAATAATCAATCACAATATAAACCAAAATGAAAAATAGTCCCATCCCTAGAAAATTGATCTTTCCCTCACTGTGGGTTGGATGGAACCAGGAATAAGCTATTTACCAAGTGTCTGTAAATCCTAGTCTTATGTCTACCATCCCAAAATAGTAAGGCAAAAAAAAAAGAAACACCTCTAACACTATTTTTAGTGCCCCAACTCAGAATCCACATTGAACAATTCCCCAATTTGGTTTGTCACTGGGCCTCAAGTGAACTTCCCCATATACCAGAGGCTTTCAACTATTAGTGAGGGTCAAATGAAGGTATAATGAAGATACTATACCCTCTGTACCAGAAATAAATATAGAATAATCCATAATAAATGAAGGAAACATAATATAATAACAACTAATCAACAATAGTAAATGAATGATTAATCATGCATGAAAAAACTCTTATATAAATATAGGTAGGTATACATAGTGTATAATAAAGATGATAATTGAAATAAATAATAAAATTCACCGTAACTATCTCCAATAACATCATGAGCGCAAGATTGGTCCTCTTCTCCTGTACACAATCCTAGCCCAGAAGGTTAACAACAAGAATGAAAAACCCATTAACCTAAACATGTAACCATGAGGTCTATATGGGAACCAATCGGTGGCTTGAAAAGGGTGTGAGATATACTCACTAGGTCACCACCAATGGTGTCTCTAAGAAGTTCATATTGTGTATGAAAACTATAATCGTGTGTATGTATAACAAGTAAAGCTATAATATGAATAAAAAATATAAATAAATCCATGAAAAGAGGCTATAACTATGAGAAGGATATACATGATGAATATCAGTACATAAAGTAAAGTGTAAAAGTAACTACAAGCTCTATCATATGCCATATATATAAAAATTATCAAACTACACGGTCTAGGTCCCAAGGATTTAAACCAAGGAAACCTCCTCGAGTCTAAAGAACTTAGAATAGTATCATACCTACATAGGCCAGGCCCCAAGGCTATAGATTAATTCAGCCTAATATCTAAATAAATATGTATATACGGTGTTCATAGGTTCCATACCTCGATCCCCATCACCGGTTCCATACTATAATAATGAGAGGTTCCTTACCATAAGTAAAAAGAGATGCTATACCATAAATAAGAATCATTTCCATATCATATTAATCAGAATAAACAAGTATATAAAATCCAAGTCTATGTTAGTGTCCACACCTAAGTACATTTATCCATTTCATTTCAATCAGTCCTTTCTTAACTCATTAAATTTATTCAATTCTTCCACAACTAGGTGGAAATATTACACACCCAAAGGGGTGGTTCTTAGATTTGGAATATGTATAATCCCACCTCGGAGGTGGTTTGGACTAAGGTTGAAAACCTCCAACCAAGACAAGGTGCTACATAGGCATCACATTAAGGCTCAAACAATTAATTTATGACATTGATTAATTTTAGGAGAAATATCCAGAAGTTCCAACGTGCGACACAATGAAGATAATTTAAATAATAATAAAAAACCTTAGGTAAAAGGTATAGAAAATCTACCCTATACTTAGGATATTCCACTTATAAAATTTAGGATTTAATTTGAGTCGGAATGAGAGAAATTAGAAGAATTGTCAAATAAAAAGAAAATATAGAAAAATATCTCATATGGATTTAGAATTTTGTAAGGTGAAATAAATGAAGAAGAGAAAAATGTGGAGTTGATATCTTTTTGATATAGTTCCAATGTAATTGATCGAGGCTAATTTCGAGTTATGAGGGAGAAAAAATCTCCATACCTAGAGGATAGGACAAAGAGAAGCTCCCAAAAAGGGGGATGCTACATGTGGATGGGAGGGGAAGATATGGTAGAGGTTTTAATGAAGGAAGGTAAAAATCATCATTTTCTCCTCTTTTAAAAGACACACGATTTGAAAAAACAGTTTGTAAAATCATACACCAATCATGTGAACCCACTATATAGGGGACAAGCCCCTCACATGGCTAGCCTCATGATTTGAAAAACTATTCACAGCCTATGTAGTGGCCACTTTCCACCTAATCACACCTCGCACGATCATCCGAATGGTTTAAAAAACCATGTGTTGCACTTGTGAACCCACTGTTGCCTCTACAAAAAATGGTTTTCAAAGATCGATGTCCTAAAATTCATCAGGGATTCTGATAAACCATTTGGTCCTTAAACCAAATCTAAAAATAATTCTTTGAATTGTTCAAAAACTCAAAATTAAAATCCAAAAATTAGTTTAATATTCAGACCATTCACCAAATGACAAGTTCAAATTATTTCAAGAATTAAACTTATCCAAAAAAAGACCTTATATGATGGGTTATTTTGAAATTTAGAAATTGGAATGAGGTTTTGATAATTTAAATTTCCAAAAATAATGTTTTCAGAAGTCGTTTATGTTTCGGTGGAAGTTCTGAGGGTTTGGGTGAGCACCAGAGGAGGAATGAGCATGTAGGGCTGCTAAAAATAGATCCAACAAGACATTCACATCAAGAATGGACATAAATTATGTGAATGGGTTTCATGGGGTGTGATTTGGGAAATTCAGGATGTGAAAGGGGAGCCTGAATGCTTACCTCAAAAATTTATGTCGTGAACCTGAGTTTCACATTGTGAATCTTGCAACCCTTTTTTTAGGGTTTAATAGGGAGATTTGACCCCTTGTTTATTTGAGAACATAGAGTGTCATGGGAGGGATTGGTTGAAACCTCTCTCCATTCACTCTTCACAGTTCTTTGCAATTTTGGGTGTAATTTGATGGTGTTGGTTGGTAAGATCTTCCTTCCTCCTCCTTCTATATTGTTTTCATTTGGTCATTTCTAATTTTATGGTTTCATTTCTAGGTTGAAAATGCCTATTTCACTAGAGAATGGTGAAATCATTGGATTTATTTAGATATTCCTTGCAACCTAGAAATAGGGGATCCCAAAATGATATCTGACCGCATTAATGACTCGATCTGTTGAGATATGCCACTGTTTTTATTTTTAAGGGGGTTTTCACTAAATTAATTAATCAGACTATTAAATCAGTAGAATTAATTAGGAATTTTGTGTATCCTAGATCTAGGGGTGCATCAGGAGTGGGACACACCCTATTATTAATGGCTTCATAATGGAAAAATGACTCAGTGAGTTAACCATCAATATTCCAAGGTTAAAATTAATTAATTAATTAATTTTATTTTCTAAAATTAATTAATTATTATTTCTTTGATTAATTTAGGAGTTCAAGGCTTTGAGATGAGTTTGGTTGATCAAGGGCAGGGATGGGATGAGCTTGGTGGTTCATGATAGTTGCTTCCATCCTTTGGTGTCAAAGTGTAAAAGCTCTATTTGAGGTAGGTGGTCTCGCATACTTACCCTTTGGTTTTATGTTTCATTTTATGTGTCATGTGATGCATGGGACCACCAATTTAGGTAAGATACCCCTTTGTTAAATGGTTTATTTAATTTAAATATAATTTTTAAATTAAATGAAAATATCAAATTGAAATGAACGAGTGCCAAGGGTCATGAAAACCCTTTTTACGCTAGGTTGATGCCATGACTACCGATGACCAAGGCTAGGAAATTATGACTCGTATGGCTACCAGACCTCATATGAGGTGAGGCCCAACTATTAGAGAACTCTCTTGTGGATATATAGGCATGACATCAAGGAAAATTCACTAGGATGAATTTAATTAAATAAATGGTTTATTTAATTTTAAAATTCTCAATTGGACTATATAAATTATAGGGGTCACAAAAAACCCCTATGTGATTTCCTGACACCTCAACCACTGATGGACGATGTCAAGACCTTAAGACATCAGTTGGCCTCCATACTTATTATGAGGTGAGGATGAACCTAAAAACCCTTAGCCCATGTATAGGGGATTGAAACATTAGGGAAATCCTTCATATAATTCAGATTGTTCAAGATCATTTAGATGAAGATAGGAAAGGAAAAACTTTCTTGTCTAACATGAACAGGCCTAGGTGTACATACCATAGATTGATCAAGACTGGGTTTGAGTGATAGGACTAACCCCCAGTGAACCTAAGGAACAATATGGCCTATCATCCATCACTTGACTGATGCCTATGTGGAAAGTCCCTATGTAGTTGACAAGGTTTAGCTACTCTTATAATGATACTGTGGTATGTGACATCCTAATGTATTAGGTGATGACTTTAGATTGTGAATGAGACTGAGGACCCATGAAAGAGTTCCTCTACTGTATTAAGATCCAGGAGACCCAGTGGGTTCCCCATTGACTGACCGAACCTGAGGGATGTATGATATGGTTAAAAGTGTCACCTGAGAACCCATATCAGATGAGTGAGCCCTTGAGGGATGATACAGTGATGATGGGTGTGGGTGTTTGGACAACCTTATGTTTTCTTCTTCTTGACATGACTGATGGGGAGGGGGTATATCCTTGGAGTTTATAAATCTAATCATACTATTGTGGGATGTATCCATGGACTCATGAAGACCTCAGTGATATGACTATTGGGGGGAGGTGTATCCAAAAAATCAAGGAATCCAATTATACTTCCATGAGATGCATCCTCAGAGTTGTGAAGACCTTAGTAAAAAGACTTCCTGAGGGGGGGGGGGTGAATCCCTAGAGTCATGAAGAACTTAGTGAAACAACTTCTCAGGGGGGGGGGGTGTGGGTGGGTTTATCCCTACCAAGTTTTTTACTCACACCCTTATTAGGCTAATACTACACTTGGGCACTTGAGTATACTTTTACTTGATTGTTGGAATAGGTTGGGTTGAGGCTTGAGATAACATGGTCTATAAGGATAGATCATATGGTACCAAAAGATTAGATGAGGTTTGGCTCAGAGGTATAGTAGGGTCCTTTTGTTTTATTTCTTTTATTCTGGTATGTATTTATGACTAGCCTAGTGGGTGGACTATTGTATGTATAGAATGACTATTTAGGACTTTACTATATTTCATATATTATTACTGTTCGTCTAATTATTTATGCATACTATGATTATTTACTAGTGTGGATGGTATTTGGTTATTTTACATATTATTATAAACTATGATATAGGGGGTATGGTCTCCCCACAATACCACCTTAAACCCTTGCTGTTAGTCAGTAGCCTTTGACATACAAGGAGGTGTGCTTGATGCCATGTGGTGAACTAGCCTGATTATTATATTAAATTGATCCAAATAGGGAGGTTAAAACTGGTATCTAAGGATTTATTTTTCTTTTTTCTTATAATTTGGGATCTGTTAGACTATTGATTTAAGAATTTTATAGAGTCTGTGATGGATGTTGGGATGGTGCATTGATAACACCTATTTTTATAGGAAGTCTAGGTTACCGGGGCATGAGGATACTATTCTAATTTGTGTTTTTATAGTTGCATTTGATTTTCTCATTAGGATATGAATATGTGGTTTATATGGTTTGATTTATTATGGATGTACAACTATTTCCCACTGGTAAGAGACCATCAAATTTATTTTGACTCTTGACTCATGAGGTAAGAGTCATCTCATGCATCACATCAGACACATAGGATTCACATGACATACATTCCTACTAGTGTGTGATTTCATTGAGAATAGAGGAACAATTTTTTAAAGTGTCCACAACTAATTATATAGTGTTATCCCATATAAATACTTTATGGAATTCAAATCACCTGAGTTGACTGGTATATAGAATTTATATTGATAGGTCATATGGATTTATGTTGATACATTCAATGATGAGGATGAAGAATCAATCCTCACGCATAGGAGGTGTAGTGACCCAACGAGATGTGATCCTTCAGGGAGAAGTTTGGTGTGTGGATTCTCAGAGAGGATGGGTGCCCTGATCATGGGTGGTACTTTAGCATGTGGATATTTTGAGTTGATATGGGTGTGTGGATGATGCCTTGTGGGTTGTGACCCTGATGTGTGACTTGACTAATAGGGCTATATGGGAGACCTAGAATCCCTTAGTTTTGACTTAGACCTTAGTGGGTTGGTGTTTTTTTGTTTGAAGATGACCCGTTAGAGTGGTTACCCCAACTCAGTGGATGTTTTTGGCTTGTAGGATTGATGCATGATAGGTTACATTGAGTTTCTATAAAAGGAATGATTATGCCTTGGTTTATTTCTATAAGGATCACCTTGAGTGTTTGTGATTTGCGTTAAGGACTGTTTTGAGGGGAAGAATCATTTAGATGCCTGACCCCACAATTTTGACAATATTATATATAGGAATCAATGATGAATTTGGATGAACAATTCAAGTGGGATTAGATAATGGGTAAACACTTATGATCTGAGAATGATGCTCGAGGTCATGGGCGATCTTTTGGTTGGAATTGACTCATGCAATAAGTCAAGATGGTAGGCACATTCTAGAGATGTATGATCGAATTTTGGATATGTGAACAAGTGTCTTGGGAGTAATATGATATTGTTTTTAGTGAAATTAAGGTAATAAATATTGATTATGGTGAGACCGATGGTCTTGAATCTGAATGATGAATTGTTTGAATTTCGATTAATAATCGTTCGGGTCGTGGTGGAGTAACTCAACCAGTGTGGTGGAGGTAGTGCCAAAACAAACTTTCATTCAAATCTATGAGGAATAGAGACATGAATTAGTAACTAGTTTTGGCTATTGAGTCCCTCTTAGATCATGGTGGCCAAGATTTTATGAAATTCTTATGGTCAGGGAGGCCCAAGGCCCATGAATGAGTTTTTGGTGGTAATCATTGTTGAAATATTAGTGTACTCCTAATCTATAGATTATCATGCCCAATATCTTGACATCATTTAGAGTATTCTAAGAGAGAATTGGCTATATGTTAAGCTATATGAATGTATTTTCTAGTTTGATGAAAGGACTACCTAGGGGTTGTGATTATGGAGTGGTTTAAGGAAAGTCGTATGGTGGGGAGACCACCATAGGATGTTGGAATATGCACATCATGCAAGAAGGGGAATTTGACTGGTGAAAACAGTCATTAGATGGTTGAGGTAAAATTTGGGCACTAGAGAGCTGTAAAGACTAATTATTTGGTTTTGTGTAAACATTTTATTTAACATTTAGACAAGGTGTTGGGTGGATTCGGTGCATTGGCATTAATCCTAGAATATTCTGGTGTAACCGGAAGGAAATTCATGGGGTGAACCTTGTTTCATGACGTGTTTCATGGGGTGAGCCACAATTTTTGTCTTGGTTAAAGGGGTGGATCCCTATTTTGTTACATGGTTCATGAGTTGAAAAATGTGACAAAATGTTTCATGACTTGGTTCAGGGGGTGAAACAGTTTCATCACTTTCTTCAAAGGATCAATACCTATTTTTTTTTCATGGTTCATGGAGTTAATCATGTGATGAAATATTTCATTACATGTTTTAGGGGGTGAAACATGCAATGAAAACTGCTAAAGATGCTATTTTGGGTGAAATTATTAGGAAAGATAAGAAATTTGGTATCATGGTTTTTGGAATTTTATTTTGGGTACGATTGGATTATTCTAAGGTTTGGACGGTACCCACTAATGAAAGATCAGAGTATGCGGTTCCTATGCATGGGTAGTGGGTACTCATTTGTTTGGATTAGAATTAGAGAAAAGATGTGGTACCAGCTCTGGAAGGTGTTTTTGTTCGTGTTTGGGTATGGTGTTATGAAAATGTGTTGAGGTGGTCATAAAACTATTGAAAATGTGTTTTGATAATCGATCCTGATGGTGCTGAGCATTATGGGTTAGAATTATTCATGAAATATTGGATTCTATGGTGGGGAGAACCATGAACTTGTTGATGATTTAGTTCATGAAATAACATTGTTTAGAAAAAATGGGCATCATGGAAACATCTTATAGGGGTTCAGTAATGGATATGAGGGGTGGATAAGGTTTTAGTGAATAGTGTGCCTCGTGTTTGGAGTTACACAACAAAAGATCATTTGGAACTCTAGAGTGAAACATGGAAAATTTATTGGGGTTAAGTGACCCGAGCAGGTCAGGTTCATTTGGTGAATTCTTGATAGGAATTCTTGGGGATGAGATGTTTTATGGTGGGGAGATTATAAGAACCCACATATGCATGTTTCAAAAATTCAATGGGAATTTGAATTTCTCTAGTGGATGGTTCATTTTGAAATCTAGAAATTAGAATGAGTTTCTAAGCATTTTAATATAAAAAATAGTGTTTTTGGATGTGTTTTAAGTTTTAGTGGAAGGTATAGGGGTTCAGGAAAGCACCAAAGAAGAAATAGGCATGTCAAGACACTAAAAAAGCTACAGTAATCCATTCATGATGTGAATGGGTTTCATGTGGTGTGGCTGGGGTGGTTCAAGGCATAAAAGGGGATCCCATGGGCTTACTCCAAAAATCCATAGTGTGAACTCTCATTTCACTATGTGAATATTGTGGCCCTTGTTTTTTTAGGGTTAAATAGGGTCTTATCCCCTTGTTTCTTTAGTACAGAAGAGTGTGCATGGGTGGGATTGGTTGACACCTCTCTCCCTTTGTTATCCATCATTCTTGGAAATCTTGGGCATGATTCGATGATGTCAGGGGGTAAGATCTTCCTCCTTCCTCTTTCTGTGTTGTTTTCCTTATGTCATTTCTGATTTTGGAGTTTCCATTCTAGGTCCAAAATGTTAATTTAACCAGATAATGGTGAAATCAATTGATTCATTCAGATATTACTTGCAGCCTAGAAAGAGGGGATCTTGAGATGATATCGGCTTGTGTTCGTATGTCGATCCATTGAGGTATGGCACCATTTTTATTTTTCAAATGTTTTTCCCTAAATCAATTAATTGGGCTATTGAATCAGTAAATTTAATTAAGGATTTTGTGAAACCTTGATCTAGGGATGTGTCAAGAGTGGAAAACACCCTATTGTTGATGGTTTCATTGAGAAAAGATGACATAGTGAGTCAACCAACAAAATTCCAAGGTTGAACTTAATTAATTATATTTGATACAATTAATTAAATATTGTTGGTTGGATTGAATTAGGAACTTGAGGATTTGATATGATTTTGGTTGATCAAGGGAGAGTCTGTATGAGCTTGGAGAGCCTCAGAAGCTTCTATCATCCCTTGGTGTCAAAGTGGAAAAGCTATGTTTGAGGTAGGTGGTCTCTCATACTTGCCTTATGACTTTATGTTTCATTTAATGTGTCATGTGATTTGTGGGATCACCACTTTATTCAAGAACAAAATTTGTTAAATGGTTTATTTAATTTAAATTGAAAGTTTAAATTAAATGAAAATATAAAATTGAAATGAATAAGTGCCAAGGGTCATGAACAAACTTTTTGCACTAGCATGATGCCATAGTCACTGATGGCTGAGCCTAGGACCTTATGAACCAGATGGCCTCTAAAAATCATGTGAGTTGAGGATTAACTATTAAAGAACTATCTTGTGGATGCATTACTACAAAACTGGGTTTATCAAGCACTAGGGATTTAACCATGCTAGCTAAAAATGCTATTAAAGACCCCCTTTGTTAGCACTAAAAAAAGATGTTAAAGGGGGTCTTTAAGAATGCTAAAAAAGTGTTGTTAAATGGGGTCCTTTATTAGTGCTTTTTTTCAAGTGCTAATAAAAGTATAATTAAAAAACCATTTCATTAAAAATAATATATTATTATATAAATATATTTATATTGATATAAATATAATATATATTTTTTAAAATACGTTTTAGATAAGGTAAATTTCCATTTAAACTTAATATATAAGTTATTGAGTGTAAATAACTTATAAAATAATTAAAAAAATATTTTTAATTAATAATTTTCTTATTATTACCAATTAATAGTCATTTAATATCAATTTGAAGATAAAAAATAAAAATAAAAAAATCAATAAAAGATCTAAAATAAGTTAAAAATATAACTTGAACTTCAAAAAACCACAACTTTTGATCCGAGTTTCCTTTTGGGATCTACCACATATGAAATCAATGTTTGTGATGAGTTCTACACCATCAGTGATAGAGGAAAACCTCTATCACATTTTTTAGGCCAAAAAAGGCATAGAAGTCCTCCAAAATTGAGTTTTTAGTCAGCTTACCCTGATTTTTTAACATTCGATGTATTTTTAGGATAGTTTATGGGGTTTTTTTTCCCTTTTTTGCTGGGCACTGAATTTATTTGTAGATATTATGTTCATATTGATATTATGGTTTTAAAATTTTATCATTTTCTATAATGTACTTTATTTATAATCAAATATATAACTATATATACATATTTTTTATATATTCACACATAAATTTAATTTTATGAATAAAAAATTAAATATATTTACGTATAAATATATTTATTAATATATAAACATATATATAAATATATGGATACAAAATGTAATAAAAAATATATAAATATATAGATATATCATAAAATGTGAAACAAAACATTATAGAGGAGTGAAAAAGGATTTGATGTATATGATGGAGGTCTAGGGTTCGAAACTCACTGGAGGCAGGGGCGCGTGCAGGTGGGTGGGATTATATAGAATGATGATAAAGGGGTGGGGTGGGGGGAGTGCTGATGAAGAGGGTGGATATTTTTTTATTCCCTTTATCAGTGATCTTTTTTGCACTGTTAAAGAACACCTTTAACAATGCTAAAAAAACACTGATAAAAGCTTCAGGCCTTTAACTGTGTTCAAATTATCAGCACTTTTTTAGTGCTGATAAAGGCCTATTCTAGCACTGTTAAAGGCTATTTTTGTAGTAGTGATATCCGGAATCACCATTGAGGGCGATGCATTAGGAATAATTTAATTAAATAAATGTTTTATTTAATTTTAAAATGATCAATTGTAATAACTATATTATAGAGGTAACGAAAAACCCTCGTGTGCTTACTTGACACCTCAACCACCAATGGTTAATGCTAAGTCCTTGAGACATTAGTTGGGATCCAAACCTCTTATGAGATGAGGTAGAACCTCAGAACCATTAGAAAATGTATAGAGGATGGATACATTAGAGTGATCCTTTATAGAATTTAGTCCATTCAAGCTCATCAAGACAAAGACAGGAAGGGAAACCCTTTCCTGTTTGATGTAACTAGGCCTAGGTGGATAGACCATAGGCTGAAGAGGACTAGGTTTGGATCATAGAACCAACATAGACTAACCTTGATGATTGATATGGGATACCAGACATCTCCTAATTGATGCCCATGTAGAAATACCCTCTATAGTTCGCAAGGTCGAGCTAACCTTATAACGATTCCATAGGACATGATGTTATAGTGTTCCAGGTGATGACTTAAGACTATTATTAAGATCAAAAAAACACATGTGAGTGACTTTGTTATACTATGATTGAGGGGACCTAGTGGGCACCCCATTGGTGGATTGTACCCGAGGGGTGTATGTGATATGGTTAAATGTGTCAACTTGGAACCTATATCGGACCATTGATACCTAAAGGGATGATATAGTATTGATGGGAATGGGTGTTTGGCCAACCCTACATTTTCTTCTTCATGATAGGACTACCGAGATGAAGGTGTATCTCCAAATTCAATGAATCATATTAGATTATCCTGGGATGAATCCTTGGAGTCATGGAGACCTCAATGATAGGACCCTTGGGGTGGAGGTGTATCCCCATAGTCTAAAAATCTTATCGAACTACTATGGAATACATCCCTGGAGTCATGAAGACCTTAGTGACAGGACTATTGGGGGGGGGGGGTATCCCTGGAGTTGTGAAGACCTCAGTGATAGGACTGTCGGGGTGGGGGGAGGTGTATTACTAGAGGTAAGGAATCTGATTGGACTACCATGGGATGCATCTCTAGAGTCATGGATACCTTATTGATAGGATTTTTTGGGGGTAGGTGTATCCCTAGAGTATAGGAATCTAATTGAACTATCATGGGTTGCATCCTTAGAGTCGTAAAGACCTCAGTGATAGGAATAACAATGGGGGGGGGGGGGGCTATACCTATAGTTGATGAATCTGATCTCACTACCTTGGGATGCATACCTGGAGTTGTGAAGACCCTAGATGGTTGCCATAGATTTGAATCCTGTATGATTCTTGGGATACATGATAATTTCCACATGCTTAGAGAAAATTCAACATCGAGTTGAAGCAGGTATGATCGATCAAGGTCACAAACATGAGGATCAATAATAATTTATTTATTTAGAGTTTTCCTTTATTTTAGATGAGAATTTCACATGAACATATCATGGAACATGATCATTATTACAAGAACACGTTGGTGGTTCCCTACCAATTTTTGTACTCATAGATTGCTCAGGATGCCAATACACTTGGGTACCCAATAAGAATTTCACTTGATTGTAGGCACATAAAGGGCTGAGGTCTGGGATAACATGGTCAAGTAGGATAAATCATATGGTATTAGAAGATTTGATGAGGTTAAACTCATAGTTGTAGTAGGGACCTTTCATTTTTTTCTTTTATTCTGGCATGTATCTTTGATTGGGTCAGTGGGTGGTCTGTTGTATGCATACCATGGCTGTTCGGGCCTTTACTACATTTTATATATATTATTTCTGGTTGTCTAATTATTTATGGATACTCTGATTATTTAATACTATGGATGGAATTCAATTAATTTACATCTTATTACACACTTTTATATAGGGGGTATAATCTCCCCAAAGTACCACCGTAAACCTCTACTACTAATCGACAACCTCTGGAATATGGGGAGGCATGCCTGAGTTCATGTGGTAAACTAGCCCATCTACTATATTAGAGTGAGATAGGGTGGGATGTTACATATATTTAAATGCATTGAGTAATGATTTTATCTCATGATATACCATGTATGGTTCATGAGTGGTTATCTTAAGCACACTATGTTATGATGTCTCAGTGGTTAGCCTTGACTTATTCTTATGATGTCATATTTTATACTATTGTCACATACCTATGTTTCCTTAAGGTTATCATATTATATTATGCTTCAATATTAATTTTTTTGATTATCACCTATTTTATATCACCTTGATATTCCACATGACTCACATTTATTACTTTCATTATATTATGCTTTGATTATTATTTTATTAGGATTTATAGATGACTCCTTTCTTATATATGTCCACAAGTTATCCCATGAAATATTTGAAGATAAATGGAACATAAAGGCATGTTTTAGAGTTTTTAAATAATGTTTTTGTACCCATGTTTCAAGTTATTATGCTATGTATCTAATTACCCAAATACACTAGGACTCTCAATCTTCTAGGATTGTATTAAGTGTATATTTATGTAATAAATCATGAAATAAGGTGTATTAAAGATCTAGGTTGTATAGGGTAGTATCAAAGTATGGTCTGGTTATTTTTGGGGATTAGTAAACCTTATAGAAAACCTTAAGGATAAGACTAAACATAGAAAATCATCCCTAAATTTTGTTAAATTATATAGTAAGTGGTTTTTAAGTAAAAAAAATCCCTATCTGGATACTATAAGTGGATGTTTCTCTAACATAGTTTTACCTGGGGGTAACCCCCAAAAGGGCACATTGGTTATTAACTCAATCATCACCTAGTACTGTACAAAGAGGCATTACTGTACACTTATTTTTACACTCCCAGGGGATATGATTTGGTAAATTCATAAGCACTTTATGAACCATTATGAAGGGAACAAAGATTCTTATGAAATTTTTTGTTAGGAAATAGACTATGGATAACATATACTGAAACCTAGAACTTCATATGTTAAATAATTCATGTCATTTATGATATATTCCTTTAATTTTAATAAGTTTCCCTTTTATATGATTTTTAGTTTGAAAATTCTCACCCCTAAGTCTATTTTTGATGAAGTAAATAATTAAAACTAGAGTCAAATAGTGAGAGGAAAGATTATCATCCATCATGAACTTTAAATGTAAAATGTGATTATGATTATATGAATTATTTCACATAAAAAAATTGTGTATAACTATTCAAAAACCACCTTAAAATATGGAAGTGGAGATATCAATGAAAATGAAAAATGGGGTAATTATTGAATCCCAAGTATATTACTCGCCCTATCCATATTTGTGGGATAAATTTCCAAAAAAACATCTTGATAATACCTTTAGTAGAATTTTATGAAATTATTATTATGTATTGTATTTCCTTGTATTGGGCCAATATAAATCATTGAGAGAAGGAAATCAACCCATGTATTGAAAATCGCCCCCCAATTATATAAAAGTGAAAGGAGTAGTATGAATATCCTTTGGAATAATCATCTTAGGCATGAATATTATTACCTTATGATCAAGTGTATCCAGATCAAATGATTTATACCAAGGAAAATATCATCTTTGATGTCACGACAATTTTAAGGGAATATGATGATGTGTTTTCTGAATAATTTCCTAGTTTTACTCTAAGCTATGAGGTTAAGTTATCAATTGAGATTATACCTTATGATTTTACAATACCCAAGGATCCATATAGAATGGCCAATATCTAAGATGAAGAGATGAATAAGAAACTATAGAAGAATTTGGATAAAGGGGTTATACATCCAAGTGCTTCACCATGGTGTTATCTGGTCCTCTTTATCAAGAATAAGGATGGGTCAATGCATCTTTTCATTGATTATCATGAGCTAAACAACATCATGATAAAGTAAAAGTATCCTCTTCCATAGATTGATGATTGGTTCAATCAGTTATGTGGAGTCCATCACTTCTCTAAGGTGAATCTTCGATCGAGATATTATCATGTAAAGGTGAATAAGGAGGATAACACCAAGACTACTTTTCATACAAGGTATGAGAACTATGAGTTCATAGTGATTAAATTTAGACTCATTAATTCTCTAGTTATCTTCATGGACTTAATGAATAGCGTATTTAGGGATTACCTCAAAAAAATTTTAGAAGTCTTTATAGATGATATTTTTATCTTCTCTAAAATAATGGAGGAACATGGGGATTATTTGAATACTATACTAAATTCCTTAAAAAAGGAAAATTTATATGTGAAGTATAGTTAATGAGAGTTTTGGATGGAGCATGTAACATTTATAGGGAAAATTATCACTAGTAAAGGACTATCTATAGATCCTTATAAGATGAAGGAAATTAAAGGATAAACTAGACCAACATATACTATAGAGATATGTAGTTTCCTTGGAATAGTTGGGTACTATCATTGATTTTTGAGAAACTTATCACAATAGTCAATCACACTAACCAAGCTAACTCAGAAGGGAGTGAATTTTTTATAGACTAATGAATTCATGAAGAGACTTAAAGAGTTAAATATAAGGCTAATCACTACACTAGCTTTCAAATTACCCATAAGTAGGGAAGGATTTTTGATCTATAGCAATGCATCAAAAAAGTTCTTGGGTAATGTAATCATGAAAAATGAAAAGTGATATCCTATGACCCCCATCAATTAATGATCCATTACCAGAACAACATAATGAATGATCTAGAATTGGATAAAGTGATCTTCACATTAAATATTTGGTGAAATTATCTCTATGAGGATATGTGTGACATATATATGGATCATAAAATCCTCAAGTATATATTCACACAAACAACGCTCAATATGCACCAATGAAGGTGGTTAGAGCTAATAAAGGATTATGATTGTTTAATACATTACCATCTTGGGAAGGCTAACAAAGTGGTATAGGATCCATGTAGAAAGGATCCAATAACCCTATCCATGATGAGGAATAAAAGGGATACAATATTCTTGGATGTGTAAAGGATGGAAATGGGATTCATAAAATGGAATTCATACTACCTTAATCAAATAACTACTCAACCATCCATTTTTTAGAGGATCAAGGAGGCCCAAAAATATGACGAGGATCTACAGATAAAGGTAAAAAATATTCTAGAGTTCAATTTTGATAAAGATAGATTTATAATATTTGGAACCTATATATTTATCTCTTTAAAACTAAAACTAAAAAGGGAACTTCTGGATGATTCACATAACTCATCATTCTCTATTTATTTAGGAATCACTAATATGTATAGAAATTTGAAGAAAAAAATTCTGGTGGGATAGCATAAGGAGGGATATTTTAGAACTTTTATCTTGATGCTTGGTATTTCAACAAGTCAAGTCTGAATGATAGAAGTCTAATGGTATGATGCATCCATTTCCCATACCAGTATGGAAATGGGAAAACATAACAATGTATTTGATCATAGGACTCCCTAGGGAATATAAAGACAATAATTACATTTAGGTGGTAGTTGATCTCTATACAAAGTTAGTGTATTTCATTGTTATCAAGGAATATTTCTCTCTTAATCAACACACTAAGATATATATAAGATAAGTGGATAAACTGCATGGGGTACCACTCTCTATTGTATTTGATCACAATTTTATATTTACTTCAAGGTTTCAAAGAATCCTTCAACAATTGTTAGATACAGAGCCATATTTTAGTACTCCTTATCACCCTCAGATGTATGTTTTGTATGATAGAACCATTCAAACTCTAGAGGATATGATAAAATAATGTTCAATATATTTTCAAGGATGTTGGGATCAACACCTTCCCTTAGTGAAGTTATAATATAAAAATAGTTTTCATTATAACATTCAAATGAAACCTTATGAGGCTCTGTATTAGAAGAGGTGTTAGACTAAAACATGATGAGATTAAGTTAAAGAGAAAAAGCTTATGATACTTGATCTTATCCAAGATATTATTGAGAAGGTTTAAACTATTCAATATAATATGAAATCCAAAAAAACTCGATAGGAAATCTATGTAGACCATCATCGATGAGACCAAGAGTTTGAGGTTAGAGTTAAGGTGCTACTTCATATATAATTATGAAATAAATTCATGAGTTTTGGGAAGAATGGAAAACTTAGTACAATATATATCAACCCCTTTAATATCCTTGATCACATTATACTTGTTTCCTATCAACTAGCACTCCCAACTAACTTATCTCAAATACACGATGTGTTCCATGTATCCCTCTTGAGGGAGTACATACTAGACCCATTACATGTACTGAATTTAGTGGTGTTACCCTTGGAGAATGGTATTTCATATGAAGAGCATCCAATTAAAATATTATATTATAGAGATAAAGTTCTACTAAACAAGACAACTCACCTAGTAAAAGTGCTATGGTGTAACCACAAGTTTGAGGAAGCAGCATGGGAACCAGAAGAGGTGAAGAAATAGAAGTAACCTGATCTGTTTTTTATGAAATGATTTTTTGAGGGAGAAATTTCTAAATGGGGAATAATTTAACAACCCAAAATTTTACAAATGAAATTCCATTTTTTAATGAATAAATTACTTATTATGTAATGTATTTATAGAAAATGAATTCACTACTTTGGTTATTTTAAACCATTATACAATATATCAGGTTGTATTTAAAATACCATTAAGTATCTTAACAATTGATAATATAGATGTTATATAGTGACCATTAATATGAATATATATTAATGGTTATGATAAATTCTAATTGACATAGATGGAAGAAGCGATGACCTAAAAAAGTTGGATCGTACCATATGAAGTCTGATTATAAGAGATTATGAGGGAGATGGAATCATGAGGATTTACCTAAACCATTCCCAATATAAAATTAAATAATTGAAACATGAACAAAACTATTTATTAGAGAATTTCAAGATCATAGAGATCATGACTCAACCCATGTTCTCCAAACCACCCTAAGAAAGTACCACCATCGCACACTTTACCCTTAGGGCATACACTGATACAATAAGGGGCTATATATTTAGACTTTAGTATTATTAATTTTTTTGTTTCCTTTGTAATAAAATAATAATTATGTTTATCCATTTTAATTATTACTTTATATATACAATTATATATGAGATGATGAGAATTATATTCAGATACGAAGAAACCAAAATTATATTTTTAGAAAATATAATTTTTTAACACTCTTTTTGATAAATTCATGAATTTTAAAATAAATATTAATTTCATATAATATTATTTTTAAATAATATTTATTTATATATAAGTGATAATATAATTTAATGAAGCCTAATGTAATCTTTATAAGGGTCATAAAATTATTATTATCGTAAAAAAAGTATTTTCCAGTAAATAAGGATTTTATATAAAAGAAAAAATTATCAAATTTATGGAAATATTTTTATAAAATAAATATTATTTTTGAAATCATAATATAAAAATTATCAAATGGTGTTTTTTTCATAATTTTCTAAGACAATTTATTTTCTGGGTAAAAATTAAATGCAACATAAATACATAGTCTGCATTATGACATCATAATGAACCAAAAGTGATGTAATAAATGATAAAAAAGAATCCATGAACAAATATATATCTCCCATTTCAAATTATACATTTTTTAATTTATTTTATTAATTTTATAAACCTTTAACGAATCCTCAAAAGCCTATATTATTTTTTAAGGTTTTAAAATCATTTTTTATGAACATGACTCACTTCCACATAAATTATGATATTATTTTAATATTTTGGGTTATTAAAATTATAAAATATTTAAAACCACTTCTCTTTTTAAGAAACCATGTGAAAAAACCATGGTAAGGTTTATAGTTTTGGTTATTTTATCATATAGAGTCCAAAACCTAAGTTTAGAAATTAAAAAAGAATTACCCTCTATTTTGTTATAAATACCCACCAAACCTCACACTCATATTCACTCAAAACCCATTGATAATGTATTTAATAAACATATTCCTCTTTAAATTCCTCCCAATGTGTTCCCAATCTCTTAAGAATCTCCTCCTGAGCTTTTAGAAGAGCCCTTTCAAGGTAAGGGGATTCTCTCATCCTCCTCTTTATTCAAGCAATTTATTTGAGTTATGCCTTTTGATTTCTAATTATTCATATTAGAATATGTTTTTATACATACATTTATTGAATTTATGATTCCAAAATAATTATATTATACCTTTCATTCTCATTAAACCCTTCCATAAACCTTTATATACGCCTGTTAAGTTTCCAAAATTATCCTATGATTTTCCATGATAAACATTTGTATTGTGTATACCCATCCCAATTTCTACTCAAGGGTATTCAACTAGATGTAACTATTCTTAATTTATCTGTAATTCCTATGTATGTAACCCACACTATTTAATAGAGGGATTAAAAGTGATGAAATACATCCTTATGTTGTATAATCTATGTGGCACACAAATTTATGTACATGATATAAATGTGATGGGTGGGATCAGAATTATATAGTCCTATAATACATTGGGTAATGTTTTTAGCTCATGGGATACCATGTATGGTGCATTTTAGGTTATTATAATCTCACTATGTTATTATGTCTCAATTATTATCCTTGACTTATGCTTATGATGTCATGATTTATGTTATTGACACATTCCAATGTTGCCTTGATGTTATCATCTTATATCATTCATTGATGTCCAAGTTTATAATTCTCACCCCCTTTATGTCACCATGATAAACCTCTTGATTCACATGTATCACTTACATCATTCTATTATTTGATTATTCCCTTACTAGGATTTATATCTCACCCCTTTCTTATTTTTTTAAGACCAAAAAACAAACTTTATTGAAAAAAGGAACAAGAAAGGATTACATGAGTCTGAATTAAGGAATTTTTTGAACATCCATGACATAAAGAGGGAGTAAATCAGGAGGAAGGTCATCCCTCCAGGAGACCTTGTGATTAACACCCATGTTGGAAAGTCCATCAATGATCTTGTTAGCTTCCCGGTAGGTATGGGTGATAATGAAGTTGACTTCCGATAGAGAGTGAAAACAGTTCATCCAGTGAAGAGTAAGAGTCCAAGCTAGGTGAATGACACCATTCCAAATGTCCTGGACAATAGTAGTTGAGTCTCTCTCGATCCAAATGCTATTCTAGTTTTGCTTCTTGAAAAAATAAGTAGCGTGAATCACACTCATCATCTTAGCTTCTAGGGAAGAGGTGAAGCCACAAGATCCATAGAAGTATCCAAGAACCTGGTCCAGGTGGTTTCTGAAGATGGAACCACAGCCTTCAGGGCCTGGGTTTCCTTTAGAAGCACCATCAATGTTGATTTTAATCCAACATGGAGGTGGAACTTTCCAAAAGACTTCCATGGTGTATTTAGGGAGAGGGTACCTCCCATCAATATCGATGTGCCTAAGAATCCCATGATCTCTATCCGAGTTACTGCAATGATCCTTCTGAAGAAAAACAGCCTCCCGTATAGCAATGAGAATTATCATTTTACCTTCATTAAGATTGAATGAGTTATTGTTATAAATATAGTCATTTCTACCATACCAGATCACATGTAGAAGCTCTGCTACAACTGAAATAAAAAGATTCCTAATATGATGGGAGTCAGATAAATCCACACATCGCTGCAAATGAAAGGTTATAGAGCTACAAGGAAACCATCTGCACTCAAAAATATCAAGAATATAATGACAAAGGGCAGTTGTTGTATCACAAGAAAGGAAGAGGTGATTAATGTCCTCTTGATGCTGATTACACATATGACATTTGGAATAAATATTAATCCTGAAAGATTGTAAACAGATATCAGTGGGAAGCCTACCATGAGCAATACACCAAATTATAGTGAGTCCCGAGGGATTTAACCAAGCTTTATTAAAGTTTTTTAACCAGATTAAATTACTATCATCATTTTTGAATAAATGGTTATTGTATCTTTTTGAATCAAGAATACCATTATGAGAAGGTTCCCAAATTAGAAGATCATCAGTAATAGTGAAAGGATAATTGTCCACAACATGCTTTATATTATCAGGTAAGCAAGGTTTTTCTATTTGTAAGATTCCCTTGATGGTATCATTAGTATGCTCAGGAATTTGAGTGTTATACACCAAGGAGATAAGGGGAGACCAATCTAGTTATCAAGCTAAAAATTTAAATTAGAGTCTTTGCTAGCCATCCATCTGGAGTTTTTCATAATAGAGATTAAAGTATTCTTAATGGAAGGCCAGATTGAGGAGGTCAAATAATTGAAATTTATATTCCTTAATTTATCGAGGAATCTATTCCTAAGAAATTACATGGAAGAAGAATTATTGTGAATGAGGTTCCATGTGAGCTTAGCTTGAAGGGATTCATTAAAACTATTAAGGGTTTTGTATGCCAATACCTCCTTTTTCAATAGGTTTGCAACAAGTTGACCAAGGAATAGTAACCAGTTTTCTCTCAAGTGTGCTCCCAGACCAGACAAAGTTTTTAATGGAAACATTAATGCGTTTCAGGAGACCATCCGACCATTTATAAATCATCATGGAGTAGACAAGTTTAGAGACAATAGTGGATTTAACAAGACAAATTATTCATGCCATGGAGAGGTTTTTACCTTTCCAAAAGGAGATCTGTCAAAGGGTTTGGTCAATGATGGGTGACAAATAGGTAGCTTTAGGTATGCCCTCAAAGATAAGGACACCCAGATAAGTGAAGGGTAGAGAACCCTCCCTGATCCCCAAAGCACTGATAATGATTCTTTTCCTACTAGGTGGATATCCTTTTCTGAAGTAAATAAAAGATTTATGCCAACTGACATGCTAACTAGACACCTCTTTATAGTGTGTGAGAATGTATTTAAGATTATTAATATTTCTTTTGTCCCCTGTAGAAACAAAATAATTTCATCAGCATAAAGAAGATGCGAGGGGGCATTCAAGTTCCTGGAGGTAGGGATCAGTTTGATCTTACCATTTTCCATAGACTGAGTGAGTAGTATACTTAAATAGTCTTTAGAAATAGAGAAGATAATATCAGAGAGAGGGTATCCTTGCCTAAACCCCTTAGAACATTTGAAATAACCTCTAGAAGAACCATTTATTAGAATGTAAATAAGGGCCGAGTTAAAAAGAGTTTTAATTCTGTTGATAAAGGTTTCATTGCAACCGAAGTGAATAAGGACCTTAAAAATAAAGTTCCAATCTATGGTATCAAAGGCCTTTGTAATGTCAAGTTTAATGGAAACATTCCCACCTCGATTTTTCCTATTTTAAAGATTGGTGGATTCAAAGTCAAGGAAAATTAATTCTTGTATAGATCTTCCTTTTATAAAACCGAATTGATTCCAGGAGACAATTCTATTGCTGATGGAAGAGATTCTATTAGCAAGTAATTTAGTGATAATTTTGAAAAGAGAATTTATGAGAGCAATGGGTCTGAAGAGTTGTATTTCATCCGCATTCTCCATTTCATTAATAAGGGTAAGAAATTGGGAGTTTAATCCATAAGGAAGAATGCATTTAGAAAATAAAGTTTTAACAATGCGACAGACATCGTCATGAATGATATCCCAATGATTTTGGTAAAAACCGTTATTAAAACCATCAGGTCCAGGAGCACTGTTCGGATTGAGGCTAAAGACTATGTATTTAATTTCTTGATCCAAAGGAATAATATTAAGAAAATAATTGTTGTCTCCAAACATAATAGCTGGAATGACATCAGGGATAAGATCTTTATAATTTCTAGGACCATTGAAGATATCATAGAAATAGGAGACCACAAAATTTTCAATACCTTCATCAGTGTCGATAAGATTCCCCTCATCTCTAAGATAGGAAAGAGGCCTATAATATTTTCTAACTCTGTGAAGTGAGTTGTAGAACATAGTGTTCCTATCCCCATCATTGATCCATTTGGTTTTAAAAATTTGTTTTTTGAGGTTATCCTTAAAGTTAAGTAATGTGGCCATCTTAGAAGAAATGTTGATTTCATGCTGGGAGTTGTTAGTGAAGTTAGAGGAGGTATTATAATTTTGAATTTACGTGAGCTCATTCTCCATAAGGGTAATATCATTGTCTATTTTTTTGATTTAGTTTTACACTAATTCTTGAGGACTTGCTTTAGATTTTTCAATTTCAAAGGACAGGAAAATGAGTACCTATGTTCATACATATTAGCCCAAGAGTTTTTGATAATATTCACACAGTCAGGATCATAGGACCAAGAAATGTTAAATATCAATGGAATACTAGGTTTTATGAGATTATGTGAAAAAGTAACCAATATAGGGTGGTGATCAGAAGCAACTTTCAGAAGGGTGATGCAAGAAATGTTATCCCATTTATCCAGGGATTGATCATTAGTGAAAGCCCTGTCAAGATTACTGGACACTACTCTATTATAATGATGTATATACCAGGAAAATTTGGCACCAGTTAAATTTAACTCAATAATATTATTAGTTTAAATGAATATTTTAAATTCACTAGAGTAAATGGTGGAGTGAGAAGGGCCCATTTTTTCACTTGGGGATAAAATGTTATTGAAGTCCCCAACTATAAACCAAGGATTTTGAATAGTGATACTAAGTTTAGTGAGATAATTCCAAAGGGGCCTCCTATCTTGATATCTATTATTCACATAAACAAAAGAAGTAAAAATACGAGTATGCTCAAATGTGAAATCACAAGTAAAGCTTTGATTCATAATATTATGAATGTTCACATTTTGTATGGAAGAATGAGCAAAAATCTAGAGAGTTTCAACTCTCGTACCATTATTACCAGATCCTAGAAATAAATAACCAAAAGAACATAGATTTAGGAATATAGAAGCATAATTAATTTTTGGTTCAGCAATAACAAAAAAATTAGGACGATGAGTGATAATAAATCTCTTTAAGACATTAAAGGTGTTAGGGTTCGCAATTCCCTGACAATTCTAGAAAAACAAATTCATTTGGACCTATTTTTTTGGGGGGGATGCCCCCTTTATTTTTTGCTTCCAGAGGTCTTTGATTTGGTTATTATTCAAGAGGAAGTGGCTTGATTAGTGCTACCTTACTTTACCTGTGTAGGAAAAGGGTAAACCAAAGAGGTGTTAGTAGCACCTGCACTAGCAATAAGATGAGAGTCAACATCACCTTGAGGGATTAAAGCCAAGACCAGCTACTTAATTGGGGTAGTCAAGGGTAGGTCTTTAATATCTCCCAAATTTGAATTAGAATCAGCATGGTTAGGTGTTTTAGAGACCTGATTAAGATCATAGTTTTTGTCCAAAATAGGAGGATAGTTGGAAGAATGAAGGGGGGCATTAGTACTATCTATCCTTACCCCTACTGCCTCAGAAAACACTACCCTTGATGCTTAGATTACAAGCACTGAACCTAAACTACCCACCCCATATGAGCAGAGGGTTTACACTACCCATGTTGAACTTGGATACCCTACCCTCCTGGGAAGTATGGGTAATCAACATGAAAACACTGCTGTATTCATGTTATTGTACCTATATTTCAAGTTATTATGCTATGTATCTAATTAACCAAATACAATAGGCCTATAAATATTTTGGTATTGTATTAATTGTATCATTATATAATAAATCATGAAATAATGTGTATTAAAGATACGAGTTGTCTTACATGTTATGTATTCAATGACTTGGTCAGTCTTTTTTAGATAATAAATAAATGATGAGAGGACAATAATAGATTGAAATTTTCTATGTTTAGTGGTCACTTGATGTCATGAAAAAAGGATTATATAGGTATACATATGATGTATATGATATATCATGTGGTGGACATGTTCTTATTAAGATATTAGTATTTTTGATAGATATTAAACCAGACCCCTTAGTATTATGAGTATAACTGACACTTTGTTAAAGGAAACTCTTTTCTTACATCTATGAAATATGTATTTCATAGTTTTTTTCAGTGCTCCTAAGGACTTTGTGGTTACATAGTTAATACCTTGGATAAGGATAAAATTTTGGGCAAAATATTCATTCAAAATAAAGAGAGTTTGATGAAAAGGCATATCCAAAAGAGTTTGGATGGATTCACAAGGATTTGTGAAGTTTTGAATAAAGTCCTTATGGAATTTTAGTGAAAGTGGGATATTTTTGGATGTTCATTAAAAATTCACATGCATGATATGTATGTATGCATGCATATGATGCATGGAGTATATATATATATATATATATATATAATATGATATTATATATATAGTGTATGTTTTATAATTCACATGATGCATGAATAATATATATATATATATATATATATATATGTATATATGATATATATTATTCATTTCTCCTAGAAAGTTTATTTATTAGTTAAAATCTATTATGAATGGATTAAATTCTTTATATTAAATTCATTGAAAACATTTAATGAATTATATCCCAATAGTTAGAAACACAAAAGATGCACTATAAATAGGAGGTTCCTTGGGATTTGGATATAAAAGAGCATTAAATCCAATCATGTTGGGTCTATGATGTGTATGAGCCTCTACTAAATTTTATTCCTTAAAAAAATCAATTTATCTTATTTGAGAAGTTTCTAGAACCGCTTTAGATTTCAGGTATCCTCATGAATCATTCGTAGATCTATTTTATGGTGTATCACCTTAAAGGCATGGTGATATTGTTCACTTATCCTTGTGATCTTCCTCAAGCATAGTCCATCGAAAGATGAAGATGGAAGATGATGCAACTCACATTTTCTAGGTACTCTCTTTTTTGATAATATTAACACATTTATTTATTGAAGATAGATCTCCTGTGTTTTTGGTTGTCTTCCACTACAAATGATTATTCAATGATCATTCAATTCCCATCAACCATGTATTGTACATGGGTGGTTAACCTAAGAACACTATGTTATGATGTCTCTATAGTTAGCCTCAACTTACACTTATGATTTCATATTTATATATTCTCCATATTCACATGATTCCTTGATCTATGATATCATCCTCTCATGTCATATTTCAATGTTTATGTGTATGATTATTATATTTTTATATTATCATGATATTCCTGTAAACTCACATGTATTGTTATTATAATGATACACTTGATAATCCCCTTATTGGGATTTATAGATCACCCTTTCTTATGTTTTCCATTTTCCCTAGTATTTTCAATCAAATGGATACATTTAAAAGAATTATATTTTTGGTGAATCCTTGTGGAAGAAATGTGTATTGTACCATGAATTTATATGGATATGTAATTAGTTTATAAATACACTAAAATTTTGATCTTGGGATTTTTTTTGTAATTCATGTGATGTATAAAAAGTATATATTTTATCACTCGATCTGGAAGTGCAGGTACGAGGCATCTTAGTTGATATCAGAGTAGAATTTGGTTATTTTTAAAAATTAGGATTCAGAATATTTAGGTATAGTGCCTTAGATAGATAACCTTTTTCTCTAGAGGACCAAGTAAAACTAGTATGACCCCATAGGATTAATATCTCATAGGTATTTATAATGTGTCATTTCTATAGATATCATTTAAGTGTAAATTTGAGTTTAATAATTCTTTATCAATGGATAAAATTATAATAATGCAATTTATTTAAGGTGGTAAAATCTAACATCCCAGATTTCCAATGAACATTTTTATAATTTTTTTTTCATAAATATAAATGTAAATGTTAAATGAATTTATTTCATTTAAATAAAAAAAATATTTATGTAAATATTTATCACCTAGATTCTTGTTTACATATTTTTCAAGTAAAATAGATTTTTTTAATGGTTTAGAAAAATGGAAGCTCACAGGCCGAGCGACAACCCATCGCATCTGAAAAATCCACAGGGCTCGAACACATGATCGAAGATTGATAAGGGAATATCACCTACCACTAGACTTTGTGTTATCCTATTCCCACATTTCACAATATATATATATATACATTATATCATTATTTCTATATTTATGATTCTTTTTACATATATAGTTTTATTTTATAACTACATTAATTTTATTAATAATTTTATTTTCATTGATAATTAAGTTATTAAAATATAATGGTTAAATATTATTTTACTCAAAAATAATTACATATCATACATTGTTAATTAAATTTTTGGTCATTAAATTTCTAAATGGGTTTTATCAAATTTGGTAACATGTTTTATTACTCTAAAAATTTCTCTTTAAATATGATAAATAGCATGTTTCATAATAAAAAAACTATGAAATATATATTATTTTTATGTAAATAATAGTATATTATTATCATTAATATATTATTATGTTTTGGTAATATAGTTTTTATAAAATTAAAATGGCTATTTACATGTCATTGTAATTATGAAATATAAAGGTTATTATACCAAAACTCATTTTTCTTGATTACGTATTTAGAAACTAAATCCTACTTAATTAGAAGAACAATTTATTAAAATTCATAAAATTATTTGATAATAATATAATTTATAATAAACATTAAATAGTAACATGGATACACACTTGTCTCATAATGAAATTAAACTTTCTAAAAGCAGAATTTTCAAATTTTATGCACCGAATGCTGGATTTTAAAAAATGTAGGTATTTTTAAGTTTCACATATATATGGAATTATTTTTGAATAAAAAGAATTTATTTTTAGGTCCATCACATCAAAATTATATTAGGGTTATTTTTTTTTTGTTTTTTCTAACAAAGGCCATTTTTTTGTTGAAAATGTGAAAATTACAATTTTATGAATACCAAAGTTTCGATGATATAATTATGAAATAAGAATTACATAAAAATTTATGAAATAGTTTATTTAATAAAAATTTATTTAAGGAGTACAATAATGAATTTAAAAATGTTAATTTGAATTTATAAATTTATAATTGAAATTTGGGAACCTTGATTTGATTTTTTTAATATTTTTTGGGATTCTATGCATTAAATGGGGTGGTTGGAAGCTTCCTTTAAGTTTTTTATTGATTAAATGATAAAATAATCCTACTTTTATAATTAATTATCTAGTAAATTCAATTTATTCCACCTAAAAGTGGTTAGGTTAAATCTTAAAATAAATACTATTTTAACTCTTAATTACCTCCATCCTCAAGTATAAACACCCACCCATTATCCCCTAAATACACACTAAAAATACATTGAGTATGAATTCACTCTCATACCCATATCAATAGTCTCTCCAATTTGGTTCTAAGGTCATAATATATCCCTATCAAGCTTTAAGAAGCTCCCTACCAAGGTAAGGGTTTCCCCAATCCCCCTATTTCCTTTTCAAGTATAATAATTTTATTATAATGTCTATTTAAATTATTTTTAATATAATTACATGTTTTTTATTCTATGGTTTTATCTTCCATTTGTTTTATTTTTAATGATATTTTATTTATTTTATCTCATTATAGCCTTTTACTAAGCCATTATTATGTCAAAGTAAGGGTTCCTAACCCCTTATGTCCTTATTTTTATGATATTTTTAAATTCATTTTCATTTCAATGGGAAATGTTATTGTGATTAATTATTAAAATTTTATTATCATATTATAAATGAGTATACAACATTCTATATTATTATACCATAATTCATTATAATGCTGAAATTTTCCTGTATCCATAAAACCACCCTAATTTTTTTGGTAAAGTGTTTGATTTTCCAAACAATGACATCTCTATCTAGATACAAACAAGTGGATACAAGAACTAAAAATTATATACCTAGGGGTAGTTACACCAAAAGGGTGGATTGAGTATTAACTCAATCATAACCAAGATCATGAAAAGAAGGTCTAACTGAACACCTTGTTTGACACTCTTGTAGGATATGCTTTGGATAATTCCCATGCTCTTTACGATCCATAATGAAGGATTAAAATATATGCATTGAGATTCATTTTCAATTGATATACATATTCCATGAAATTACCCTCCATTACTACTTGAAAAATTTTCTTTTATTGGATTAATACCCATAAAATTGTGTATATCCTATTTTATAAAGTTGATTATTGTATATTCAACTAGATAATCATATTAATCCCTCAAAAGGGGTTCTTTACTAATCATTTTTTAACTACTGATTATGTTCACTATCACTCTCTATCTTTCTCATGGATTTTAATTTTATTCTCCAAGTCTACGTTCTTATGTACATGTGGAATGGTGGAAATTAAATCTCTATAGACAATGAACCATAAATTCCTCTATCTCACCTTACCATCAACTATGCATAACATTTCTTCCAATTACTTTACCTTTTGGAAACCTTGTATGATTCTTCTATCTAGATAACTATTCATTGATTAACTGGGGAAATTATTTACTAAAACTTATACCATTTATTTTATACACTGTGAATACCTCATAATTATTTATCTTTATTGAAAATTATTTACTTAGAGTGATACTTAATTTCATTAGATACCCATTTATTTTCCACAGGTTCATGTTATGATTATTGATGGATTTATGTATGATTTTATTTTGTGTCATACATATTAATTTACATGTTATTAAAGTGAAGGGTGCAACTTGATAGCACTCCAATACACTGGGTAATATTTTTATCTCATGAGATTCCATGTATGCTGCATAGGTGGTTATCCTAGGTACACTATGTTATGATGTCTTAGTGGTTATCCTTGACTTATTCTTATAATGTAACATTTATTTCATCACTATATTCTTATGATTCCTTGATCTAACGATACCATCCTTCTATTTTATGCTTGTTTATGTATATTATTTACACCTTTTTATGTTATCATGGCATACCTCTAGACTCACATGTAATTTTTTTACCATACTACACTTGATTATCCCCTTAACATGATTCATCGCACACCCTTTCTTATGTTTCCCATTTTCCCTAAGATCTGAAATCAAAGGTATATATATAGGATAATTACATGCGTGGATAATATTTGTGGAGGAAATGTGTATTTTACCATGAGTTTAGATTGATATGTAACTAGTTCTAAAATAAACCAAACTTTTGATCTTTGGAGTTTTTTGTAAATCACGTGATGTTTAACAAGTATGTAAGTTTAACACTAGATCAAGGAGTGTGGGTCTGGGGTGTCACATTATGACAGATTAAAAATTTTAATTCATATTTCAATAATAATTTCATGGGGTATAGAAAATATATTAGCACAGATCATGAAACCTGTATTATTTGATGTTTGTATTTTTTAGCATGTTAATTTAAATACTTAAATGTTTTATTAATTAATTTATTATAAATATTTTTAAGTCTCATAGTACATGAACAATTGATGAAATTATATCCTTTAAATTTTTTCATTAACTAGTATTTTTTTTTGTGATCTTGGAATTTTTTTTGATTTTTTAAACTTTTTTATAATCATAAAAAAAATCACATGAAAGATCATAATTGTTTTGAACATGTAATTAATTTTTTTATCTATAAGAAGGGTACTTTATATTCATATTATATATAGAGAGAGTGGGGGGATATCGATTGTTCTTTTTTTAATGTAGTTAGTGCTCTTGAACTAAATACTTTGTAATTTTGATTAACTATATATTCATTGTCATGAATATTAATAAATATATTATCACATGATGAGTTTTATTATATGTAAAATTAATGTGATAATGTGCTTAGAGTATTTTTCACATTGATAGTTCATAACAGTCCTCCACTATGATGATAACCTTAAAGTTCTATGACGATATTCTTAAATATATATTCTATAGTTGGATGACATCTATTCATGAGGCACATATGATGCAGGATATCAGGTGTGGAATTGTAATTCCCCAATTCCTAAAAACCTTTCCTTTGTGTTTTCCCTAGGATTGAAGGTTCCAAGGGGGTGTTTGGGGCCTTCTTTTCCATGAAATTCTCAATTTTTTTCTTGGTATCACTATAACAGGTTGGTATCCCGATAGCATACAACGTAGCAGGTTGGTCTCAAAGTAGTAGGTAAGTCTCATGGTAGCAGTCATGGTAGAAAGTTGGTCTCATGATAGTATGTTGGTCTCATAATAGTAGGTTTTATCGCTATAGAAGGTTGTCTCACATTAGTAGGTTGGTCTCACAATAATAGGATAGTCTCATGGTAGTAGTCATAGTAGCATATTGGTCTCACAGTAGTTGGTTGGTCTCACAGTAGTAGTCACAACATGAGGTTGGTATCATGATAGTAGGTTTGTATCATGACAAAAACCATGATAGAATTCATAGTAGTAGGTTGGTATCATAGAAGCAGGATGGTATCATGGTCAAGTTTTTCAAATTTCCACTTTTTTCCTAGAATGATGTAAATATGAATTTTTATCATAAATATAGTTTTAAATCCTTAAATAAAGGAAATTAAGGGTTGTTTCAAAGAGAATATTTATATACTTGGATTTATAAAAGATCAAATCTTTTAATATGGCTCATTCTATATGAATTAATTAAGATATTAATTAATGTTTAGTTAATGTTCGACCTACTGAAAATCCTGATGGCCTCGTGTCCTTAACTATATAATGAAGAGATTTACATAATTTGAATTTTTTCTTGTTTTCTTTGAGTCTGGATGAACTGAAACCCTGCTAGTGAACCTTGAAGAGCTGTCTGCATCCAAAGGATCCACCCTGTTTGTGTTTCTGGGTGTGTTCAATAGCTTGAGTTTTTTATGTGTTTTCTGATTTTTTTAAATATGTGTAGCTTAATTTTTTTCTATGTCAGAAATATGGAAGGGGTGCTACTGCATTTATAATTTATTGAAATACACCAGAACCCCCCCCACACATTTGTATCAGATTAATGACAAGGAAAAGGCACATGGGGGTGTCCAACTTCCTCCTAAAGAGAAAGTGAAAGTCGGTCGAGGGTCAGCTGGCTTTCACCTAATGTAAAGGAGAAAGGTTTCCCCCTTCCTCCTTTCATTTAATGCCTTATAAAAGGGAACCCACCTCCCCTTATCCTCATTTAAAAAATCACTCATCTCTCTATATTCCAAATACTCTCCCTCTAAATTAATTATTCATTCAGTGGTCTAAAAGAAGTCTCGTTTCTTTTGAAAATCATAATTTAGAAGTGTTTTTTATTCTTTAATTTAAAGTTATTTATTTATTTAATTGAATTAGTTTTAGTTAGTTATAAATATGTTATTTATTAAGTAGTGTAGTTAGTTATATATATTTTTAAATAATAGTTATTATTAGTAATGATTAAGTATAGATTAACTAATGATTAAATTAGAGTTAAAAAATGATTACATATAATGATTAGCTAATTATAATTAACTAATGAATATCACATGTTTAACTTATTATTAAGGAATAATTAATTAAGGATTAAGTGATGTTTAACTAATGATTATATAACATTTAAATAATTATTTAATAATGATTAACTAATAAGTATTGATTAAATTATGATTAAATTATGATTATGTAATTATTAAAGATTGATTAAGGAATGAATAAAGAAGTAATGATTAAATATTGATTAAGTAATGATTAAAGAGTAATTAATTAATGATTAAATAATAATTAATTAATTATTAAAGATTGATTAAGGGATTATTAAATAATGATTAACGGATTATTAAAGAATGATTAAGGGATGATTAAAGAATGATTAATGGGTGATTAAAGAATGATTAAGGGATGATTAAGGAATGATTAAGTAATGATTAAATCACGAGTAACTAATTTATAACCAATTTTTAACTAATGGTTAATAAATTATTAATTAAATATTTACTAAGGGTTAATTAATGATTAACTAATGGTTAAGTAATTATTTGTGTCATATTTTTAGGATATAAGAAAATGTTATAAAATTTTGGTAGCATAAAGATTATGTGGTTATCTAAGAAATAAAATCCCTATCTAGATACTACAAGTGGATGTGGATATGAAACAGGTGTACCTAGGAGTAACAACTCTGATAAGGTGTCCTGGCCCTAACTCGAGGTAACATGGAAACAAGCCTTACTGCACACCTGGTTTGACAATACTGGGGGATATGCTTAGATGATTCATATTTTATTTATAAATTACTAAAATACCTTTAGAATGATTAAAACCTGTACAATGAAAAATTATTATCATATTTTAGGATATAAGAATATGTTCTAAAATTTTAGTATCATAAAGATTATATGGTCAACCCTCATTTTCCATAGTATTCATAGAATGTTTTGAAAAGAGAGGTAAAAATAAGAGAAAACCCAAAATCAGTATATTTATCATTGATAAATTGATAATTATGATCATATAAAGTGAAATGGAGATGAAAAAACAGATTAAATAACATATGAATGATTTACCACATACAATAAATACCTTTTCCATTTTTCAATAGAACATAGTTTGGATAAGATGAGCCTAACTTCAGAAATGAGGTAAAATATAGCTTATTTTAAAGTGGTAGATTAATGAAATATTCCAAATGGTTGTACTTAAGTTTTGAATTTTTAAAATATTTTTTCCTTATAATGACATATAATAGAACATCTAAGAGCAGGTCGAGTATGGTCCATGGTATAAACTGAAGTTTATACTTTATCTTACTCAACATGATAGAGAGCTTAATGATATGGAAAGTCAATAAATTTACTTTAGTTTGTTTATTGAACTATTTTATAATTAGTTTTTAATATCTTTACAACATAATATATTATAATAAATTATTTTCATGAGTGGTCTAGAGGAGGATGGGATCACTATCATGGTAGTGATCCATGCTGTATCACTAGTGTTGAGGACAAATTATCATGCGATTCACAAGATAATCTTTAATATTACACCCAAGAGAGTGGAGGTTCCTGCCTAGGGATTAGAGGTTCCTACTCAGGAACCTCCTACAATAGCTGCTGATGTTGAGGATCCACACCAATAATGGAATAGACCACATCATATTGCATGTGAGGCCTCACCTATTCCACATGAAAAGGTCTCTCCTATAGAAGTATGACCTCATCTGATTGTGGATGTGTATTAGGCGACATGAGATCCATATTTTTTGATAGGATACCCACAATTTTCTCCATCTTGAGGTCATGATCCTTCACAGCCTATATAGTTTCCCTAGGAGATAATGAAAGGTCCTTCTAAAACACTAGTGGGAGAAGGACTGGGTGCAAAGGACGACATCTAGTTGACCCCTCCTCCCATTGAGACACAAGAAGAGTATATGACGGTCGATGTTTCAATGACTAAGGATAAACCTTCTCTAGGTCATCATACTCCACCCTAGCATAGAGCTCGGTGATCTCGACATGGGTGTACCATTCACACACCACCATGTGGGATGGAACCTCACCATAAATATTGATTGAACTCCTTCATGTATATGTTTTATGTCTATTGAAATGAAGAAATTGTTTTCACTATTATCCATTTTTACATGTTTAGAAGTGTTTCAATTTTTATTTATAATTTAGTCATAGTTTATATTTTATAAACTTTCAATGTCTACTACATGAAACATAGTAAAAATTATTAAATTTCAAGTAGGAAACTTAAAATCTTATAAAATATACACTATAAAAACAATATAAATAAAATTTATATCATATACTTAACACTTAAAAAGTTATTGATAATAACATGAATTTATTAAATATAATAAATAAATGAAAATGAAAGGAATGTAAAAAAATATTATAAATACCATTTTAATGGTTTAAATAAATAATAAAATTTATTTTCAATAAAATATTGATGAATTTGGAACATTATAGAGTCACACTAAACCTAGATATTGAACTCCACTAAAATGAATACTTTATACTAGAGCTCCACCTTTTACTGGTATATTCTATTTCTATATAATATAATGAATAAAAAAAATCCAAAAAGGGAGTAATACAACATAATAATATCCATGAATATAATAAAAAAACATGTCAAGATAAGAGAACTTCCAATCCTATAGAAATGGTGGATGTATAAAAAATCCATAGTTCACATGTCCCTCATTCAAGTTGCACATTGCTTTCATGTGAGTTTTATTAAAAAAATAAATTGAAATATTTAAAGAAAACAATATAATAAGTATATAAAATAATAATAAATAAATAAATATTTATAAGGAATAATAATGTTATAGTTATGTAATAATGGAAAAATACTAGTATTTAACTAAACAAAATGAAGAATAAAAACCTATATAGGTTATTTCTAACAAGATACATAGGAAAAAAAAGGATTAGATTAGTTAGATTAGAAAATAACGATACATCTGGAAACACACTTGAAAATAAAACATAATTGAAAATAAAAAAAATCATAAATATAATAAGTAAAAGCTTATTTACATGTCATAAAAGCTATTTCTTAAAAACATAACATTTTCAATTTCAAATATTAATGAAATAATTCTAAAAAAACATAAAACATACACAATATATATATATATATCATAATATAAAAACCTATATATTTATAAATATAAAAACATATATAAATAATTTTTTTGCTGAAAGGCGGCAGTGGGCCTACCGCCTTTCTGACATAGATTTTTTTAACCTATAAATATTTAAAAAAATAAAAAAACACATAAAAAAACTCCCAATAGCTTGGTTCACACTCTACTTTATACAACATTGAGTCGAATTTGAGGTAAGAGATTATTTCCCTTTCATTTTCTATCCTTCTTTAAAAAAGTTAAAGGTTGTTAAATCTCTTACCTTTAGAATATCCTGGTGATAACATCATCATCATTATCTTTTCCCCTTATTTTTGGTGTAGTGTTTTTGAAAGATTCCTGGAAATAAAAGGGATTTGTTTCTCTATTGTTTCAAGTTCAATCCTAAAGTTACCATTCTTTATCTCTTGGTGTCATGATGGGATTAACCTTAATAAAGATAAAACCATAATTAAAAAATAATTGGTTTTTGGTTGTAGCAACCGTATTTATTTTATGTAATGTTAAAGGATTAACTCTTTTTTTATAGACATTGTTCTATGTTTTTTTATGTTATTCTTTAACATTTTGTAATTCATTAAAATTCATAAAGAACATAAAGCTAGTAATACTTGTTGGATAATTAATAAAGGGGAATGTTAATTAATTTTTTTTCTAACTATAGTTTTTTGAAACTATAAGTGATTCTTGGAAGCATGTTTAAATAATTCTTTTAGTTGTTTATAGCTAATGGCTTAGGTTACCTATGGTTGTAACCTATGATAAATGAATCAGTTACATCAAGATAGTAATGAACCTATTGTTTGATAAAGATAAATTTTTATGATTGAGTGAGCCCGTATACTTGTGAAGTATGTATGCCTTGGTTTTTAATGCCTAGATGCCATGTTTAATAATTTTTATTTCTTTGCTTCCTTGTGTGAATGATCTGGATGTGATCCTTTTTATGCCAAGAGATATGAGCCTGGGGTGGAAAATGGTTGGTGAGACATAGGCAGGGAGGCCCAAGTTTGTAAGAGTAGTTAGCTCCTGTGATGGTGAGATGGAAGGTGATATTTATGGAGGTGTCAGGGATGACACTGTGATGGATAAAATGGGTTAAATCTAGGATTTCTCATTGTTTCTTTTCTAAAAGTTGAGAATCTTGTTTGTTAATAAATCTTCCTAAATGCTGGATAGCCAGTTTTTTGTTCTTGAATTCCTTTCCCCACTACTATAAGTAGTTGTACATGCATGGTTTATTCACCTCTTTTATGGTATCTTAGGATGAGTCCTAGAGAACTCGAAATTATGGAATGACAACGAATGTTAATGTTTTAACCCATGGGGTTAGGGGCTTGATGGAATGATATGTAATGATAACTCTTTAGAAACCATAGAATCAGTTGGATTATGCATAAAGGGCATGGACTTGTATAGAAATTAAAGCAATAAGAAATATTTAAAACAAGGAATTAAGTGAAAGTATTCTTGAATGTTTTTGTGCTTATAGGATATCTAGTTTGTAGCAGTGGTAGGTGGGTGTTCAAGTGACGATACCTATAGCTAATTCTAAGACTAGGTTCATGCCTATAGTGTGGTTTTAATATATATATATATATATATATATATCCAATATGTTATATGATTTCATACACTACCCCACCCATATAAAGAGGGATATTGACTCCTAGTGGGCCCTGGAAGGGTGTTTTCCCCAACATCTAGGTTAGTGAGGAACAAATGGTTAACTACCCCTCTTGACCCAATCTCTTATCCTAGTAGTATTATGTGATGGTATGCACAATGGTTAACTTTCCTATATATGTGTTTAAAGGGATATAATTACTTATGGTTATTTCACACACATGTATATCTAGATACAATATCATATGGATTATTATATATATATATATCATGTATGGGATGTTATGGATTTAGGTATAATACTTGACATATAAGCCATAGTGGCTCCTAGAAACTACTTGGTTACTATCTTGATATGTGGCATAATATGATGAGATGATGTGATACATAAGGTGGATGGTATATGATGATGATATGATGTGATTCAAAAGGTGCATGATATGATACAATATCCTAGATGTCTTAATCTTGGATTACTTTTAGAGATAGATGGTTCATGAAACATGATGTTGGAGTAGAGAATAAAACCATGAGGAAGTGGTAGTGGGGTACCTCACTTGATATTATGTTAGATATTATATTATCATTATATGTTATACTTTATAAGAGAGCTATGGTGAGGCTAATAAATCATACCTATTTAGGCGATGAGTTGGATTCACTTGTTTATTCACTGGGATTTAGTATTATTTCTTTATCTCTTACATGATAGGTTCTGAGGAGGATCCTACTGAGTATACATGTTATGATTACCATACATACACATAAAATATTTTTTTTCTAGGACTTAAGGAGTTGGTTGGTGATTGGATTGGACATTACTAGATTTCATTATTGTTTAGGAGCTATTTGGGATTCAAGGTAACTATTTAGGATTTTACTTTTGGTACTTATAGTTTATATTGAAGTTGTCTCAGTCTATATTACATTACATGCATGTATTTGGGATCTTTTATATTATCTTGATCATGATTTGTATGTAGTTTTTATCTTATCTCTCATTCCTCATGTTCTTCATAGAGGGAAATGACTCCCATTTGTGTTTATGATATACCATAAATTCTTATCACCAGCCAATGGCCTATTTGAGGTGAAATTTTCACATAATTATCCACCTTATATCATTTATGATCTAAGAGGGGTACCTTTTGGGAGAGGGGGTTGTGACAGAGTGGTATCAAAGTTTTAGGTTAAGAGATAGGTTGGATTTTGGAGGTAGGCACTAGCACGAGCTACATGGGTTAGTAGGGAAACAATGTTTTTTAAGATTAGTAAGTGAGGTAAATAGGGGATACTGGCTAGAAAACGGGTATTTAGGGCCCTCATGATTTGATGCAAGGATCATTAATTTTACTGATCCTAATAATTGAAGTGATACTAGTTGTTGGATAGGGTCTAGGAAAGGATCATGCATCATTATTCTTTATGCCTATGTTCAAAATGTTTAGACCTTGGGATTAATCTAAATGTTAATTAATTAATATCAAATATTACATATTCTGAGTTTAGGATTCCCTAAATATTTTCTCTTTTAGATTTATTTCTTTAGGTCAACATCCTCATTAGGTTTATGCTGAATATGTTTTGTAGGATGTTCCAATAAGTCACTATAGAGTAGAGGTCGACAATGATGACACTTAGAGGAGGATACTCTGATAGTTTTAGTGTTATATTTTATAGAAGTATGAGGGATATATTTCTAACTCAGTGATAGAGGAATTCTTGGAGGAGATAGAGATAGACTCATGTTCGATTAGTGCTTAGAAGGATCATTAGGTTTCATTAGTGGTGATGATGATGCATGGGGAAACTAGAAAGTGGAAGTTCTTATTCCTCAGGGACCATGAGGATTCAACAGTCTCATGGGTGAAGTTTTGGGATCATTTTCATGCTAGTTTATTTACTAGAATTTGAAGTTGTATAATCACTAGGTATTTCTTACACTTAGATAGGGATATTTATCATGTAGGAGTTTAGGATCCATTTTGGGATCCTTCTATGATATTATTCAAACCTGTTTCCATATGAGGTGGATGGGATAAAGAATTTCAATGAGGATTTTCATACAGATATCTAGAACCAAGTTACCCTATTTATGTTGTTAATATATCTTGAGGCACTGAAGAGAGCAAAGGTTATTGAGAGAACACTTATCAGGATTATATCATCATGAGATGAAAGTTTTCAGGATTCCTCATAAAGTAGATATGTGGTCTAGGGTTCCCATTTTCCTAGATAAAAGAGTTTTTGGATGTACAAGGGTAGGTACCATACCTACCCATCATATTTTTCTAGGGGTGACAGATCTCAGGCCCCTATCAAGGAATCATACACTTTTTTTTTTATGTGAAGGTCATGGTCATCTGTGAAGAGAGTGAATAAACAATCTAAGCAGGCGACATAAAGTAAGTGTTACACTTTAGATTCTACCATTGAAGTAGTTCTAGATGTGGTAGAAACAATAAGGTGCTCCAACCCTTGATTAGAATTGGGGAGATAGTGAAAGTAGAGGATATAACTGAAATACTCCTCATCCTCATATAGTATAGTGTGATGATGAAGGCGTTCATCATCAGGGCCAAAGAGGCAATGTAGCAGGCCATAAACAGTTTCATGCTTTGGATTTTCCATCACTAGGAAAGCCAGATGTAATTTTAGGTACCCTTTTCTTATTTTCTATTTGGGTAAATGTTTTTTTGTCTCATGATCTATGAAATCCTTTATATCACCTACCCCATTCCATGCTTTGATACCTAAGGTGTATAGAATTCCAGTTCCCTTGATATTGACTAAACTAGTTGGAGGTTGATCCTATCTGTATAAAATTTATAAAGACTATGATATAGTGATGGGGAAGAAATTATCTTGGGGAGACTTACTATGTTTGTGTATATAATAATATAATATCATTCTCAACATTCATTGGTATATTCGATGCAGGATGCCATGGATTAATTTAGGATATAGATTGTGTTCTATGATGCAGATAGAGATTCTTCCGTGTTCATTGGAAATAAATACCTTAAGATGTGTCAAAGGAATATTTTAACCTTATCTTCCTTGATGGATGAATTAATGATGAGTTCATCGGAGGTTCAGCTGACAGTGTTTCCTAGGGTTTTTGAAGAGTACCTTTGTAACACCCCAAGATTCCATGGTATGTTTCCCTTTGAATAATGCAATAGCTTGCATTGTACGTAACCTCGAGATTCTAACACACCACGACCAATCAAAGTAGCCGTTATGAATATAAATACCCACTTTTTGAAATTTTATAAATTTTATCTTTCAAAATGGAATTAATTTTTGAATTTGGAATATCAAAATTATCCTAGGGTGAATTTTTGGTATTTTTTAGAAACATTCAAATTTAGATGAATAGTGAAAAATACTAAACATTAATTAAAAAAAAACTTTTTTAATACAAATAATTTATAGTAATAAATTATACTATTGAGAGGTTTTAAAGTATAATTAGAATATATTTTTACCATTTAATCCAACATTGGTAATTCTATTTAATTTCACATTTAAACTAGTCATAAACAAGTGTCAATCTTTTAATAGTTATTATTTCTTAAAAAATACGCTCTTTGTTTTGACAACAAGAATTAATTTTAAATTAATTTCTGCCACTTATGTGTTTTGAATTTAGAAAAATGGATTTCATATTTAGAATCATGAGGTACAAATTGTGTAAATAGGTAACTTTTATTTTTAGAAATTTTGAATAATTACTTTGGTAAATATTTTATTTACCATGGTTAATGGGTAAATCCGGTAAATAAGGGTAAAAAAATAATATTATAATAATATTAAATTACCCTAACACATGTTCTAACCCTATTTGATGATACATGTCCGACCATGGGAATATTTGGGTCGATTTTGGGACCCCATGGAGCCACTTGTAAGTGATAATGACACTTTATATTAATTAAGTTAAAGTAAATACAAAAATGACATAAGCATATATCTTTTAGTAATTTTTTTTAAATAAGGTTATACATGTTATATCTTAGACTATAAATATTAATTATAAAGATAAAAATATTTCCTACATAATGGTATTTTATTTATAATTTTTAGAGATTTAATAATTAAATTTATTTATGACACAATGATGATGCAATATTTTCCTTATCAATGAAAGAATCAAGTAAATGGTATTATAAATGTTAAAATAAATATAATTTGAAAGTTTTGATGACATAAACTAATTTCATACGTTAATATTACATGTTAATATTTCTTAAATGAATTTATTTCGAATTAATAAAGTTTTTAGAACTTTACCAAAAATCAATTATGAAATAGTGTCAAAATTGACATAAAAGAGTTTTTAAAACAAATATTATATTATTAATTGATATTATATTCCTAAAAATATAAGGTTCGGTCAAAAGACTTATATAATGATAGTTGCATCATTAATGAACCAATTTGGGTTCTCTTGGAATTATATAGTAAGTTGATTAACTATATAATATAAAAATACGAAGAGACATGGTAAATGTCAAACTATTTAACTAAGAGTTAAATCTAAAAGTTAAGGTTAATATAGTGACCCAAACCCGTCTAAAACCTATTGGTTGAGTGTTTTTAGACCCATAAAAACATTATCCTTTAAATAATACACTTTTTATCCATTAGAAACCGAAAATTATTTTATTATAAAATAATATTTCAAGTTTTTCCTAAGGTGCCCCTCACCCCTCTTATAAAAGGGCACCCCCCCTTCTATCTAATTCAAACCTTCAAAACCTTTTGGCTCAGCCAAACCATACCCAAATATCCTCTAAAATTCCCTCAATTTATCCTAGAGGCCCTCCTTTGGTTATAAATCCAACTTAATGAGCCCTTTTGATCAAATCAAAAGGAAGAACCCGAAGAAGAGGTAATAATTTCACCACCCTCTTTCAAGTTCTTTTCTTCTTCCACTTCTTATTTCTTTGTTATTTACATTATAAAATAATAAATAAATTATATTATATATACTGTGATGTTATTATAAATATGGTACATCCATCTTCATTATTCTATCCATCCTTTGAATGACATGTCACCATATGTGCGTACGTACGGATTACCATCTCCACGTCGTGGTGTAATTATTATTCAATACATTATTATTTGGATGGGTATAATAATGATGTTTAATTCATGTAAATAATAAATATAACATGATAATGATTCTTTATATATGATATACCATCCAATTATATATTATTTTAATATCAAAATAATGATATTGTCGCTCATGCGTACGTACGGATTACCGTCTCCACGAACGCGATGAGATTCATTCCCCATCGTATCCATTAAATACTAAATTTCATTTGATGATTAAAAATAATGTTTAGATATATGATATAATTATGTATATGAATAAGATACATCACATCCATAATAAATATGAATCACATAACAAAGAATATAAAGGAAAACAAATCCGTTAACACCCGAAATGACGATAATACTAAGATATTATTAACGAATCAATGTTAAAAGATCATATATGATATCATATTAATGTATATGATTCTTGCATAATTAAATAAAAATTATTTCACCATTATATAGGAGTTTAACCTACCCTCAACCAAGGAAAAAGTATAAAGTAAGGGGTTTCTTATCTCACTTTTAATTCCGTGAGATTTACATTGTTCACCACTTATTTATTGCATGTGGTGTGTGTATTTCCCATGATTGTATTAATTGTGTAATATAATTTAATTTATTGATATTTAAATCATAATTTTATGATATTTCTTTCATGGGTGAATGTTTCGTAAGTTACCAAATCGATAAGGGAATTTGAAATTTCAATTTCCACTCATTCAGCTTTACGCATACTTCATTGATTGTTTTACTCCAAGATTTTGTGTGGAATCACTATTAATTTTCTTATGTAATAATTTACACTCCCCTTTCTGTGGATATTCTTTTGATACACATAATCAATCCATTGATAAATTCTCAAGTCATCGATATGAACTTGATAAGAGTAATTTTAACTCAATCTCCATTTGTTGAGTTAAGCATCCAATTCATTGTTGTTGTTTTTACAAGAATATGTGTGAATTTACTCTGATTTATTTACACTAAATATCCAATAATATTGAGTGTATTTATATTTTTCACACATAATTATGTCGTTCATTTATCCTTAACCTAACGATATAATCTTTATAAGATATTTCATCTCAATTTACATTCCATTGAGACTTCTTTGTTGCTATACACCAAATCACTTTTATATGGTGTATATAATGTACTTTGACATAGTATATCATGAATCCCTTTATTATCATGATATTATAAAGTTTTTATTACCTCAATTATTTTTATTCAAGTGTCTCTCTTTTGGTTAGGAACTCTAACTAAAATATCATTTTAAATGTTTTAAAGATTTATTATTCTAAATCTTTCTCATTAATGTCCATGTTTTAAAAATGGTTTTAAAGATTTAATTATATGGACATTAATGTTTTAAAATTAAAACTCATTTTAAAAGTTTCAAAGTGGTATGGGACACTTTGATTCAAAAATCTATTTTTAAATGGCTTCTTGATAAATAGTGTGACTTTTAAATGTTTTCAAGAGAAAGGGGATATTTATCTCAAATAGTTTTGATGATTATTTTCATCTATGTAAATATCCTTCATTATTCTCGATTGAGGTTAATCTATTACGATACAATATTCCATATTGTATTGAATGAGTTATTTTTGACTGTGGATGTGTTATTTTTATACCATTCATGGTTTTCAGATAAAGTATTGACATTTTGTATTCTAGTTTCAATACGAATGTTTATGTTATGTTTCAAAATTTTCATATGAGGAATGAATTGGACTTAGTAAGTGACGGGTGGAGCCCTCTATAGCTCCTAAATGCATCGGTAGGTCTCATAAGACAAACTAGTGTCTTGGAACAATGCCTTGACAAAATCTTAATTTTAGTCTTAGCACAAGGCCTTTACTATGTGGTTATGATAGTCTGGAATTATGAATTCCATCATTATGAAAGTGGTTATTGATATTGCATGTGATTATTCGACTAGTAGAATATCCATGTGAATACGTAAATGGAATTATTTGATTTTATATTTTCCATATTATGCTGAAGTTCAAGTTCAAAAGGCTTTTGTTCTAGTCTTATACACTGCCTTAAATTTTTATACTTATTTATGAAAGTTTCCGCTACAATTTTATCCTTACTGAGCATCTGATATCACCCCTTTCTATGTTTTATTTTTCCCAGGATGCAAATAAGTATATTATGACTGACCTCTAGGGATAGTCTATGGGATCTCAATGTTGTCTATGGAAACAATGTTGTTGTAGTTTTCCATTTTATGATGTAATGTAACCCTTATGACTGTATCCAGTACTTCCAAGGATACTAAACTAATCGGTCTTTCGAGACTTGATCTTTTATGATAATGCCAATGTTATGTAATAATGAACCAAATCTAGGTAACTGGGGTTGGGGCATTATAGTTCATATCAGAGGAATTTTAGTAAAAACCTTGGAAACTAGATTTTGATAAACTCTGATTAGAGCACAGATCCCTAAGATAGAATTTGAGGATTAGTATAGAAGAACTTCCTATAATTTTGGTATTGTATAGATTTTGTGAGTTTTCAAAGTAATACATCCCTGTTTGGATATGAGCAGGTAGAGGTGGCTCTGGCACAAATGTACCTAGGGGTAAAACCCAAAAACACCGCTTTGAGCTAGACTCAAACGGGAACTGGTGCACAACAACGGGTCTTGCTGCACTCTTGGTTACAACACTCCCGGGGGATATGGTTAGGATAATTTACATTTTCTTTACAAACCGATTTGAAGTATTTTAATATAAGATGAGAATAAATGACCTCTGTTAATCCTAAGGTGTTTCAAATTGAGAATATGGTGTTATGATATTCTCTAAATGATTTTATGACTACTATTACTCACACATTGCTTTCTGGTTTTAGTCAATGGCAGGATTCCAAGGAAGTCATAGTAACTTTGAGAATGATTTACAAGGTGGGAAGGGTGGTGAAAATGAGGAAAAAATGGAATGTTGATAGGCATAAAAGATATCGTGTTCATGCCAAATCAGTTTTCCAAAAATATGATCAAAAACATATATATTAACAAAATATTGGACTCAAAAAAGAAGAGAAAGGTGATGAATGATAAGAGCTCCAGCAGTGGAGACCATGGATAAAAGAATCCTCAATTTCAATCATGCAGGAAATGTAGAAGGAGACACCTAGGAAAGTGTCTCAATGGAACAAAGAAATGCTTTACGCATGGGAAATGACATAAAGTGAAGAATTACCGAGGAAAAATGAAGAGTACTATGAAAGAAAATAAAAATGGTCCCAATAATCCATTTATAGTCATTTTCCATAAATGTAGGGGACCTGGCCATTACCCGAGTGAATGCCCTATTTTATAGGGTATTTTCTTGGTCAAAGAAGAAGCTATGTGGAAATAAATTCTGAGTCAATAAGGTTTTCCTTATGACTTTTCCATTCCTCATGTAAAGGGGGAGATTGTTAAGTCATTAAGGTATCCTTATGACTTTACTATTCCTCTTGTTTTGAAAATCACAAACACCTTATTTTAAGGAAAATCTTATTTTACCACTGTTTTACTTCTATAAGGAAAATTTCCTTCCCCAAGAAAATTTACCCTTGCCTAGATTTCTTTGTTCATATCATAAGTTTCTCTAAGTATAAAATTCGGATTGTAATTCAAAATCTTGAAATCATATAATACTTAAATATGTGGTATTCTGTTTAAGACTCCGAATTCTGGATACGAATTCTCATGAAGTTCAACTCCGAATTCTAAATACAAACTCTCACGAAGTTTAACTCCAAATTTTGGATACAAACTTTAATAAAGTTCAACTCCAAATTCTGATTACGAACTTATGAAAAGTTTGACTCCGATTTCTGATTACGAACTTATGTAAAGTTCGACTCCAAATTCTAGTTACAAACTTCTCTATGTTCTGACTCCGAGTTCTATGAATTTTTAGACTCCGAACTCTGATGAGTTATGACTCCGAATTCTCATGAACTTTGACTCCGAACTTTGTAAGTTCTGGTTCTGAATTCTTGTGAATACAGAATCCAAATTTCCTTGAAATTCAGACTCCGGATTTCTACAGAATTCAGGTTCCGAATTCCTATAAAACAGAATCTAAATATCTTAGTACTGAAGACTCTGAATTCATTTTTAATTACAATCTGAACTTTAACCTTTTCCATTCCGAACTTTTATTTTCTCTATTCTGAATATCAGTTTAGTTATTCTTACACTTGTTCTATTACAAAATGATTTCGTGCTTTCAGTTACTCACTAACCATTGTTTGATTGACACGTGTATAGGTCCCTCTGAAATTCAAGGAAGAATTAAAACGTTAGAGGAGGGAGTCGACCGTTGGAGCTTCACCTATAAATAGGAGCTCATTTGAAAGTGTTCGATACTTTTGGAAATTTTGAAATTTTGGTGATTAGAACTTCCTGAAGTGATTTCTAGAGAGAGAGGATCTTATCAACTCTCATGATTCGTGCAGAATGTTTAAACATCTTGTTCAAACTTTTTCTTGTGTAGATTTTCTTCGTGCGACTCCGATTGTTGCTGTGTACAATCGAGGGCTTTCGGGGATAGGAAGACAGAGGTTACAACACCTTGAAGTTGAGGGCTTCCTTGCTGAGGAAGAAAAAGGTTCCGACTACTTGATAGTTGAGGGATTACAGGGATAGCAAGAAAGACTCCGATCTTCATATCGAGGTCTTACCCTAGTGTGGGTAAGACATACTTTCTTAAAAGTATAAATCAAGGGACCTTTATCCAAGGTTGTTGGATACCCTTCTCTTTGGGTTAAAAGACTTATTACTTGTTACTTGTTTTTGTTACAAGTTTTTCCACTACATTTTATATTGTTAAGGAAATTATACTTTCTTATACTTCCTTACTCTTGTACTCTGATATAGTTAGATTCTATACGATTTAAGGTAGAATATTCATCCTTGTAAACTTTAGTTAAGTTTCATTTTTTGGAATCACTTTTCCGGAATCTAGCAAGTGTTTAGAACTTATAGAGGTCTTGTGAATTATCTTGTTTAACCTTGTTAAACATAACCATCTTTGAAGTTCCAAAGGAATTTTTAAAAGGTACAATTCACCCCCCTCTTGTATTCGATAATCTCATTAATATATTTGATACTACATTTGGTATTATAGAGTATATCATACTCACATACCATCTCAACAATTGGTATCAGAGGTTGGAAACCTCAAACCCTGCACCAATTCAACAATTGGTATCAGAGATTTCAGTAAAAACTGAATTAATCTCACGATTAGTTTCATAAGAGATTTCTTGGAATAAGATTTTTTTGAATAACATTTTTTGGAATTGAATTTTCTAGATTCATATTTTTTGGAATCTATTTTTTCGGACTCATAGTTCAGATTCACATTTTCTTAGAGATACTCTAGTTCTATATTTTCTTGCTTAGCATATTTTCCTTGTTTATAAACATTTTCTACTAACAAGTTTTGGGGAAAGATATTTTTCTTAAAAATGAAAAGAATAAATGTTGGTTCCATAGAAAATCTCAATCCAACCAGACCACCTATCTTTGATGGTAATGATTACGAATATTGGAGAGATCATATGAAGACTTTCATTATCAATACTGGAGTTGAAAATTTTGTTATGCTTACTGGTGGATACAAGATCCCTGATAAAGAAGTAAGTGCCTTTACAAATCAAGAAAAACATGAATATCAATTGAACTATAAGGTACACAATACTTTACTTTGTTCAATGACTAGAAATATATATAGCCAAATTTCATCTTGTGAAGGATCAAATTCAATATGGAAGAAACTTGAAGTTACTCACTTTGGAACTTCCAAAGTAATTGAGACTAGAAAAGCCATGATTAGAGCTGAATATCATGGTTTTAGTTTTCCTTATGGTGAACCCATATGAAAAGTGCAATAGAGATTCATGACTATTGTGAATAGTTTACAATAAATGGGTGAGAAAGGACTAGATGATGAAGCTCTTGTTGAAAAGATTATCGACATCATGCCGAATGAGTGGGAATCTAAAAGGACTGCAATTGATGAGAATAGAAAGGTTACTTAGATTACCCTTGATGAGCTGTTTGTAACTCTTCTTTAGTATGAGACTAGAATGAATAGAGATGCTGATATTATGAAGAAGAAGAATGAAAATTGTAGTGTAGCTTTTACTATTACTTCCAATCATATGAAAGCAAAGAATCCTGAGAGAGTGAACAGATCTAAATCTAAGAAATTTTTTATCCATTTCGAATCTAGTGGAAGTGAATCCTTAGAAAATGAATTAGAAAATATTTCTCAAATGATGAACAAGATAGCTGGATAGAGGAACTTTCAATCCAGATATAAGAAGAAGGAAATGAAAGACAATAAATATTCAGAAGTTACATGCAATGAATGTAAGAGAGTTTGACACATAAGACCTGACTGCCCTATGCTCAAGAGAAAAGAAAGAAAGGAAAGGAATTCTGAGAAAAATAGAAACAGGTATTAAAAGTATAAAGCTAAGAAAGTTTTGAAATCCAATGACACATGGAGTGCCAGTGGTGGAGACTCTTCAGATGAATCTTTGGATTATGAATCTTATGGACAGAAGAATCTTGGTCTAATAGCCAGACTACCAATTGATAATAATTTCTTAATGGATAAGGTATGCAATTCTGATTCAATGACCAATGTTTCTTTGAATTCTAATGATATTAAATATTATAGATCTTTGGATGAAGAATCTTCTTCTGATGAAGATAATACTTTACCTTCTAATGAATAGGAATCTAGGTTTTCCAAACTCTTTTAGAATGAGAATTCAAGACTCATAAAAAAACTTGACAAGGCAAATTCTAGGAATACTATTCTTACTAAGGAAATATCAGATCTTTTTAAAGATCTTGATAAGAAAAATTCTGATTTTGAAAGTATTTCAAAAAATCTTGAGGAAGTAAGTTTTGAGAAGAATAAAATTTCTAAAGATCTAGAAAATGTAATATCTGAGAAATTTTTTTACGATCCTAGATCTAGTTCAAAATAAAATGTTTTTGAAGACAAGAACCTTGTTATCAAACTCAAATATGAAATATTTTCCTTGAGGAAGTGTTTTTCAAACTTTACCCTAGGTAAGGAAAATTTTGATAAAATGTATTCACAAATCCAACCTCGAAGGAATACTTATGGTTTTGGTTATACAAGTTCTAAATTGATTTTTAGTAACAAATACTTTGTTCCTCAAAGTGCCCCATTTTGCACAAAGTTTCAATATGGTGGTCACTAGAAAAATTATTGTTCTTTAAACAAAACCCAACTTTAGGTTTCCATAAAGCTTATTTTTCTAAGAAGATGCAGTTTCCCAAAATTTTACTTTCTGAGATTTTTGGATCCAAGCAAGTCTGGATTCTGAAAACCAAACTTTTTCTTATTTTAAGGAAAATAGGGAAAGTACCAACAACAATACATGGTACATGGATAGTGGATGTTCCTAGCATATGACTGGTAACAAAGACTATTTTGAAAAGATTATCAAAACAAAAGGAGGAAAAGTAACTTTCAAAGATAGTGCTTAGGGAGAAATTATTGGTATAGGTAACATTGTTCTTCTGGGAAAAAATTTGATTTCAAAAGTTTTATTTGTTAAGGGTCTTAAGAACAATATCATCAGCATAAGAAAATTATGTGATGAAGGCTACCTTATGAATTTTAGGAATGATAAGTGCTTAGTACACAATTCAAAGGAAGAGTTTATTCTTTCTGCCCATAGGAAAGAGAATGTTTACACACTAAACTTAGAAGACCTTAGGAGCCAAGACTTACCTTGCCTTAGTGCAATGGAAGATCACTCTTGGTTATGGAATAGAAGGTTAGGACATTGTAACCTTAGGAACTTATGTAAACTTTCTAAGAAAAGACTAGTTAAGGATCTGCCAGAGCTTAGATTTGATTCTTCAAAAGTCTGTCCCAACATAAGTATATTAAAGATCTTCTTAAAAAGTATGGATATGACAACACTAAGAGTATAAGTACTCCCATTGGTACCTCAAACACACTTGATCTTGATGAAGCTGGGAAACCAGTAGATCAAACATCTTTTAGAGGTATGATAGGAAGTCTAATATACTTGAAAGCTAGTCGTCCATACTTAATGTTTTCCATATGCTTATGTGCAAGATATCAATCAAATCCTAAGGAATCTTATTTAAAGGCAGTGAAATGAATTTTTCTCTACTTAAAGGGAACCATGGATTTAGGACTCTTCAATACTTCTGGAAATGATTTTTTTTAAAGAGTTTTTCGGATGTTGACTTTGGTGGATGTAGAATGGATAGAAAGAGTACATCAAGAAATTTTCATTTCTTAAGAGATTCATTAGTTTCTTGGTCTTACAAGGAGAAAAACTCAGTATCACTCTCCACTGCTGAAGTAGAATATGTAGCAGCTGGAAGTTATTGTGCTCAAGTGTTGTGGATGAAACAAACACTCACAGACTATGGGTTGTGTTTTACTAAGAATCAAATTATTTGTGATAACAAAAGTTCCATTTCCCTTAGTAAAAACCATGAACATAACTCTTGTTCAAAGCACAAAGATATTAGGCATAACTTGCTTAGGGACCACACACTAAAAGGAGATATCATTCTTCAATTTATCAGAATGCAAGATCAACTTGCTGATATTTTCATCAAGTCTTTACCCTCTGATAGATTTGAATACATTAAACAAAAGTTAGGAATGATAACTTTAAGGTAATATTCCTTGATTAACTTCTTGTTGAACCATTCTCTTTACATTAATAAATTTCTTTTCATAGGGGGAGTACATATGTTATTTAAGCTTTTCATATTTTTCGTAATGATATTTTCATATTTTTCATAATGATGTTTTCATATTTTTCATATTGATGTTTTCATATTTTTCTTAATGATGATTTCATTTTTTTCGTAATGATGTTTTCATATTTTTTGTAATGATGTTTTCATATCTTTCGTAATGAATCTTTTTAAATTTTTCATAATGAAGCTTTTCATATTTTTTCATAGTTGGTTTTTCAAATTTTTTTCCATAAGGAAAATTTTTGTAATGGAAATTTTGCGTAGTGGAAACTTTCATAATGGAAATTTTCGAAACTAAAGTTTTCGTAATGAAATTCTTCGGACCTTGAATTTTCGTAATGAGAATTTTCAGAACTGAAATTTCCGTAATAATACTTTTTCGTACTGAGATTTTTCATAATGAATTTTTTCATACTCAAAATTTTTTTGTAGTTTTTTTTTTCTAAATAAGTTTGTCTTTCGTAGTCAAATTTGTTTGGTCAATAAGAATATCACCTATTACGAATAACATTCCTAGCAATCTGAAAGGTATGATTTCCTTCTTAAGTTTTTCATACTCATTATTTCATTGCTGGTATTTTCTTTTGTTTTTTAAAATTTTTTAGATTGATGTTTTCTTAAATCTGAATGTTTTATTTCAAAACCTCAAAAGATCAGATTCAACCAAATTTTTCCTTGCGGCTATAATTTAAATTGTCAGATCAGATCAGATCAAATCATTTCTCAACCGTTAGATTCGTTTTGGAAGTCGAAAGGTCGCTTCAACACCTATATAAAGGGGACCCCTGAGGGTTGTCCCACATCTGTTATCAGGCTTGAGCGTGCTGAATCTCTAACCCTCTACAAAATACCATTCTGAATTCCTCATAAGTTCTAGATTCCAAATGTCTGTAGAAGATCCTTCTCAGGAAATGTCGTCTATAAAGCCAATTGCGGAATGGAAAATCTATAGGGAGAGGTTGATGCATCCTAATTTCTTCAACAAGTAGGACTCAATCATATCCAAGAACATAAATCTCAATGTATGGGAGAGTGTAGCCATATCTAAGACTCGAGCTCAAGATGTTGTTTATTGGGATTTTCTCATAGAGTTCTATGAGTCAGTGTGTTTCTTCAAGGAAGATGGAAGGGAGAAGTTCTCTTTCAAAAGATATGGAAAGACATATGATTTATCCTATACCAATGAGTCTAGCTTGGTAGGCATACCTTACGAAGGAGAGGCTGAGTTTTTCTCTCACAAGTTTCTTGAAGTTCAAGGTAGTTTTGTTAAGACAAAAGCTATGGAGTGTCTAGGTCTTTCCGATATTGCCTGAAGTTCAATATATGCCCAAGATATCATTTTATGTGGGTAAATGTTGAGGATATTTAGAAAAATTATTTCATATTTCATTATGGGAATTAATATTTCATTTTCACATTGTTCATTATTTCAAACACTCCAGATGTGTTCATGGGTTTAGTGAGTGTAGTGTTCCAAGAGTTCCTATATCAGTTCTTGGTGGTTTTCATTGATGAAATCCTTATATACTATGTATTTGAAGAAGAGAAAACAAATAATTTTTGGGTAGTTATGGGAGTTCTTCTTCATTATCAAATGCTTTGGAAGCTATCAAAGTGTGAGTTCTAGGCTAATGAAGTTCATTTCTTGGGTCATGTCATGTCCCAGTGTGGATTAGATATGGATCTTTTGACGATCGAGGTGGTCGTTTATTGGGAATCCCCAAATACTATTGCATAGGAGTAGAGTTTCCACTATCTCGTAGGCTACTATAGGTGGTTCATACCCAAATTCGATCAGATTAAATCTCCTATAAAAACCTTAACTAAAAAGGATCATATATTCTTGTGGACTGACTAGTGTTAGGAAGTTTTTTTGAGTACCTGAAGGAGAAGTTGGTCAATGGTCTGGTTCTTTATTTTCTAAAAGATGGAGTTTAGTTTCAGGTTTTCTATGACACTTCACATCTTGTATCAGGTAGTGTATTGATGTAGTATAGATCTTTTTTTTCTTATAGGTCTTGGGTGTTACGACCCCATGAGTGTAAATATTCCACCCATGATCTCAAGTTGGAAACTGTTATGTTTTCCTTGAAGTTGTAGTGACATTAACTCATTGGAGAATGCTTTGTGGTTTTCACCAATTACAAGAGCCTATGGTATGTATTCTCCCAGCATGGATTAAACTTACGGAAACACCTATGGATGGAATTATTATAGGACTATGACATCAATATTTCATATACACCAGGTAAGTGTAATATTATAGCTGATGCGCTAAGAAAAAAGTCACATAGTGATGTTATGAATGAGTCTGGAGATTTCTGGAGAGTGATAAAAGATCTCTCCATGATATATCTTGATATGGGATAGGTTGGTTATAGATAATTCCTTTTTCAGATGATAGTGGAGTCTTTTTTAGTGCAGTAAGTGGAGGATTCCCAACTGGGGGATTCTAAGGTGGATGTATAGTGAGACTGAGTTGTCTGTATTGATGCCCTTGATGGATGGTTTGAGGATGATCAATACTGGGTGTTGTTTTAGGGGAGTATTTTCATTCCTTTGGCGATAAATGAGGTTCTTCCTTATGAGTTCTATATCTCACCTTTAGCAGTATATCCTAGTGTGACAAAGGCGTACCTTGCTTTGATAGTCTAGTTTTGGTGTCCTAGGTTGAAGCATTCAACTATTGAGGATAATACCTAGGAACACGAGGAAATATATCCAGGAGAGGGTATTTTATGGGAATTCTATTCTCTTAGTTAATGTCTTATGGTAGAATAGTGGGGTGGAGGGGTGCACCTGGGAACATGATCCACACATACGTGTTCAATACTCTGAGTTTTTTTATTACTTAATATTATTTTATAATGATGTTTTGTTGATGTTTAACTTTTTATAGATTATGAGATGGATCTATATCTTACTTAATTCCTTGTTAATAGATTTACCCCTTTTTGAGAGGCATCTCCCCCTGGGAGATAGTTTCATGGTTTTTTACCTTGTTTCTCCAACTAGTATGGTTATGTTTCAATGATAGTAATATGAAATCTTTTCCCTATTTGATGATTCCTCCTAGTTATCTATTTTGTCACTTCCTTGAGTGGGTGTGTTCTTGATGTAGCCAGATCCCTGAGAGGTATCTCATAGGTGATTGTTCAAACCTTCTTTACCTTTTCCTTATGGGTTTTGTTTTAATTCTTGAGGACGATAATTATTTGAGAGGTATATAATGAAATTCCCAAGTTTCTAAAAACCTTTACTTTAAATTTTCCCTAGGTCTGGAGTTTCCAAGGGGGTGTTTGGGGTATACTTTTCCCTGAAATTTTAAATTTTTTTCTTGTATCACGGTAGTAGGTTGGTCTCATGGTAGTAGTCATGGTAGATGTTTAGTCCTATGATAGTAAGTTGTAATCATGGTAAAATTCATGGTAGTGGGTTGTTCTCATGGTAACAGGTTGATCTCACAGTAACATGTTGACTCATAGTAGTAGGTGGTCTCACGATAGTAGTTTGGTCTCATGGTAGTAGGTTTCTCTCATGGTAATAGGTTAGTCACATGACAACAATCAAAATATTAGGTTTTTCTCATATTAGTAAGTTGGTATCATGGTAGAAGTTATGGTATCATGTTGGTGTCATGATAGTAGGTTGATCTTATGGTCCAGTTTTTCATAATTTCCAGTTTTTCACAGAATGTCATAAATATTAATTTTTGTCATAAATATAGTTTTAATGTCTTAAATAATAGAAATTATGGTCCATTTAAAAGATAATATTTATACCCTTGGTTTTTTAAAAGACCAAATCTTTTAATTTGGATACTTCCATTTGAATTAATTGGGATTATAATTAATATTTAATTAATGTTTAACCTATTATAAATTCTAATGGTATTGTGTTATTAATTATAGAATGATGATATTTTATTTTTTTGAATATTTTCTTGTTTTATTCAAGTCTAGAAAAACCATCACCTAGTTAGTGAAACTTGAAGATTCATCTGTATCCATGAGATCTACCTTGTTCATGTTTTTGGGTGTGTTCAACAGTTTGGTTCATACTCTATTTTCTGTAGTAGAGAGTCATGTTTGAGGTAAGGGATTATTTATATTTAATTTTTCCTACTTATTTGAAAAATTTAAAGGTTGTTAAATCCCTTATCTTTGAGACATCTATGAGGAGACATCATTATCTTTTATTTCCCCTATTTTTGGTGCATCATGTTTTAGAACTACCTAAAAAGTTAGAGGATTCATTTATTCTTCCATTTCATTTAAAATCACAAAGTTACCATGATTTATCTCTTTGGGTTATGGTTTAATTAACATTAATAAATGTGAAAGAAAAATTAAAGAAAAGAATTGGTTTTTGGTTTTAACAATTACACATGTTTTATGCCGTGTTAATGATCTGCCTCTTTTTTTACTAGATAGTGTCCTATCTATGTTTATGATATTCTTTAAAACATTGTTTTTATTAAAATACAAATAACATAAATCTGGTAATATTTGTTGGATAATTAATAAAGAGGCATGTTAATTGAATTTTTTTATCCCTTATAGTTTGTTGAAATTAGAAGTGATGCTTAGAAAAATGTTTAAACAATTTTTGTAGATGTTTATATCTAATGCCTTAAGTTTCATATGGTTGTAACTTGTGATAAATGAATTATTTAAATCAAAATGGAAATGGACCTATTATTTTATAAACATAAATATTTGGGCCCGAGTGAGCCTGTCTGTATGTGAAGGCTGGATGATTTGGGTTTTAGCGATTAAATGCCTGATGACTGCTTGTTGTTTCTTTGTAGACCAATGTGAATGATCCAAATGTGATCCTTTCTATGTAACAAGATACAATAATAGGATGGATAATGGTTGGAAATACATGTGATGGTAGGCCTAGGTTTGTGGAAGCAGTTAGCACTTATGATGGAAAGATGCATGGTGATTTGCATAGAGGTGCCTGGGATGGAACCGAGACTGAAGAAAAAAGTTAAATTTGGGATTTAACACTATTTTTATGTTGAAATATAGGATGATTTATTATTGATGAATCTATATAAAGGATGAATGTATGGGTTTCTTGTTTTTACATTCCTTTCCTCACTACTTGATTCAACTGTACATGAATGGTTTGAGAATCTATTTTCTGGTAGATTATGATTAGTCATAGATCACCTGGAATTATGGAATGATAATTAATGTTAATTTTTTAACCCATGGGGTTGGGGTCTTGGTGGAAGGGTGTATAAATATAACTCTTGATAAATTGTGTAATTAATAGGATTATTTCTAGAGGGCATGGATTTGGATGATAATTAAATTTATAAGAATGTTTTAATAAATGAATTAAATAAAAGTCTTCTTGAATGTTTCTATGCTTATAGGATATATAGTCCTTAGCAGTCATATCCTGGTGTTCGAGTGATGATAGTTGTAGTTGAAACTAAAACTAGGTTGATTCCCATAGTGTGGTTGTGATATATATATATATATATATATATCTATAATTTATGTTATATGATTTCATATGTTGTCCCACCCATATTGATAGGGCGACTAACACCCAGTGGACTATAGGCGGGTGTAATCTACAACATCTAGGTTGGCGAGTAATAAATGGATGACTCCCCCTTCTTTCCCCACTCTCTTCTCCTGGTAGTATCATGTATTGGCATCCATGGTGGTTACCTTTACCATATACACGTGTAGAAGATTGTAATGGATCATGGTTATTTCAAACACATGTATCTCTTGATATAGTATACCATTAATTATTATAGGTATGTCATGTATGGGATATTATGAATTGAGGTATAATACTTGAGATACGGGATATGGTGGCTCCCAGAAACTACTTGGTTAATATATGGACATGTGACATGTTATGATGAGATGATATGATATATGAGGTGCATGGTACATTATGATTAGATGATGTGATTCACATGGTGCATGATACAATACATTAGCACATGTGTCTTTGGGCTGGTTGGCTTTTGGAGAGAGATGGCTCAGAATGTGTAATGTTGGGACATAACAAAAAACTAGATGGGAAGTGGCAGTAGGGTAACTTATTTGATATTATATTAGATATTATATTATTCTTATATATGATACTTGGTGAGAGAGCCATGGTGAGGCTAATAAGTTAGCATGTTTTTTAGGTGATGAGTTAGCTTCACATGTTTATTCCCTGGGATTTAGTGTGCTTTGTTTATCATTTTCAGAAGAGGATCTAGGTAGGATATTACTATGTATACATATTATGCTCACACTATATATATATATATATAAACTATTTTTAGGACTGTAGGATCTATTTAGTGATCAGGATGGACATTAATAGCTCATGGTATTGTTTAGGATCAGTTTGGGCTTTGATATCGTTATTGAGGATTTTAATTTTGGTACTTGTAGTTTAACTTGTAGTTGTTTTAGTCTGTATGACATCAAATTAATGCATTTTAGATATTTTATTTTATCTTGAGTAGGATTTTTATGGTGGTTTTATCTTATCTCTCATTCCTCATGTTCTTCTTATAGGGTAACACCTTCTATTTTTGTGTATTGTATACCCTATGTGCTTATCACCAACCCATAACCTGTTGAAGGTGGTATTTGAGAGTCATTATATCACTTATATCATTTTAAGCCTAGGAGGGGTGTCTTTTAGGGGAGGGGGTTGTAACATAGAGTCTCATAAGACATTGAGACTTATTCTCATGAAGTTATCACTTGGTAATCTTCAAGAGAGAAGGTTATGAGAGAAGACTAGTCCATAGAAATTCCACATGTTATGTGTTCCATTAGATATTCCTAAATATAAATATGTGTATTGTTCTTTAGACTTGAGATTATTATTAATGTATATCACGTGTCACATACTTAGATGTATTGATGAAAATTGTGATGATATATGCTCATGATGAGATAGAATATATTGGGATCATCACAAGTGATATGAAATTAATGAATAAGTCAAGAAAAGATTTGTACCTTCCAAGTTAATGGATGTATATATAATAGGCCCATTGATTGGAATGAACTGGTCTAATTAAATCCATGGCCATTATAGTTTTATCAACATGTTTATTTCAATAAATTTAATGAATGATATATCAAACATACAGGTTGATGGTACTAGTAATACAACCTATTTGATGAGATATTGAGACAAAGAGATTATATTACATGATGAGACTTCATAGTAGGTTGTTATTTTTGAGACATTAATGTATTTCGCTATGGGTTATTTGATATTCTGTTAGATTCTGATCTTTTACTTTAGGTGAGTTAGCCCAATGCCACTAATAAAAAGTCATAGAGGGCCACACACTAAGTGTATCCAAAACCTTAGTTAAATTCTATATGAATTTAATATTAGAATAAATATTATTATCAAGTTACAAGGATTAATAATTATATAGGTCATGTTGACTGCATAAATATTTATTGAATGAATAATATATATATATATATATATATTTAAATAAATAGTTATTATTCAAGGTTTGATAAATGCTGATGAGTTTTGATGATTAAGGGTTCAGAAGAAAAATAATATTTAATAATTCATGAGTTTAGCACATGTTAATATAATAATAATAAAATTATTATTATCATTATTCAACATGGGGTTTTCTAAGGATTAAGAGATTGGTTAAGAGCCTATGTCTAATAACTAATTATTTGACCTTACTATATAAACCAGGTTACATTATTTCTAGGGTAAGATGATTATTGTGCACAAAATTATCTAGAGATAATACACTAAATACCTATATAGAAAAATATTAACAATGCTATTAAGAATAATGGGTTTTGATCCTCCTCCTATGATCAAGCCTTGAGAGAACTAGAATAATCCTTTATGCTTAGAAGTAATTCTTGTTGCGATCAATGAAAAATGATGAAAATGTTGAGAATCATTCACGCTGTCACCCAATGATTCTATGATGATGTTTTGAGGTTTTTGGAGTATAAGTGGATACTAATAGAGGGATTCTACACTCGAATATTTCATTTTAATGATGATACACAAGGATTGATCAACCTATTCATCAAAAGAAAAAGAATTCCAAGTTAAGAGGTAACTATTATTTATAAATAAATTATAAATTGTATATGAAAGATCTTATTTTGAAGATTCTAGTGTTTCCATTCATCTAGTTATGGGGATAAATTCAAAGAAACTAATGAAAGAACATTTTTGGTCATGAGCTGGATATGATTCTATTATTCTCTATAACCTTCAAGTGGTATCAGAGTGGTCACATATTAATGCATAAATAATTATTAATCATTGAAAAATTTATTCATTTAGATGTTAGTTTTTCATTTTTTATTTATTCATTATTAATATAAAAGTTAATATAAGATGTTAATTAAATCTCATATAACCAAGAATAGGCCAAGAACATATGAAGAATACTCAAAGATCCCATCTGGAGGTGCCAAATATTATGGCCTAATAACAAAAATACATGAATTATAACTGAAAAATACCCATCGTATACATAAATTCATTTCAACTGGATGAGTTGTGTAAATTATGACATGCAATGTGTGAGAAGAGTATATGATGTCATCACAAGAGGCATATTCACCAAATAGATGGAATGTGGTTTTCCAAGTTACATGGTGTGTAACTGAAAAATACACCATGTAAACGCACACAATTTTCCCCACAAGAACCATGAAATCCATGTGTCCGAAGTACATGACATGTAATTAATACATATTGAGTAATGACTTCCACCTGAGTAATATGGTCCAATTATGACAAAAAAATGTTTAGTTGGAATACATGTTGTGTACGATGCTGACTAAAGATGAGCCCGTAAGGGGATCCTATGTGGTGCTAGGGTTTCCCCGTTGCCACTATCTCATCTCGGTCGGCCATGGATCCATTCCCCAATTCTCAGCGATTTCGAGTGAGATCATACTGCGGTGATATCATGGATCCTGTTATCAGCGTCTTCGAGGTGTGGATCCTTGGTTTCATGGGTTTACAGGTTCTCTGGCGGTGTCATGGGTGGTAGCCATCTGCGGGCTTCTATGGCGTCGAAGGCTCATGAACTTCAATTGGCTTTGCTTCCCCATGGTGGTGTGGTGATCAGTCAATTCTAATCTGTTACAGCCTGAGGCTGTAGCCGCTATTTCTTCCATGTGCTGTGAGTGGATGTGCGGTCTCCACGAGCGATGGTGGCGATGAGTTCTTGGATTGGTTCTATTGCGGTGATGTTTTTTCCAATGTCATTCTATGTTGGTGGTTCTGGTGTTTTGCTTTGATTTTGTGATTTTTTGAGTGATTCTATTCCTTGCTGTGTTTTTTGGTGAAATGTTTTGGAAGAATTCAATGGTGAAGTCTTCACCATGGAGGTGAATTTGTGTTGATAAAGCTGTGTAGTTTCGACAACATGTTGGTGTTGAAGTTGTAAGGAGTGCTTTTGGTTTGATCTGTTTAATGCGTGGATCCACGGTCCATGGTTTTCTGGGTCATTACATTCATCTCATCTACTAGGACAGTTCCAAAAGAGGCTTAGGGCATGTACTTTCATTTGATCATGGCTAACCAGAATTAGATGTTTGAGAGGGTATGGCATTTTCCATCGGTTCTAGGCCCATGCATCGTTGCACGAGATAGCTAGCCAAGCAGTGATGTGATGGCAGAAAATGGTCTTAATATTTTTATTGCTAGGGAGGGACCTTTATTTGCAACATGAATTGTTTTGTTTTTGGCCTTGGTGCTTTGGACTGGGGAATTGATTATCATCTATGTCTTTTAAGTCTTGTAGGGTTCCCCCTCACCCTTTAAAATGGGGTTTATCTTAATAAAAAAATTAATTTCCAGTCAGGCAGTATACATGTTGTGTAACACATAAATGTTCATGAAAAATACACATCAAGTCCTTAGTTGTGTGATGTAGATGACCACAAAATGGATCAAAAAACACGTTGTAGGCTATACACATCATGTAATTCATACCCGTTATTGTAGATTACATGCCGTTCTAGGTTTCACACTACATAAATTAATTACGTGAAATGAAAATTAATTGTGACATTAAATTCCTAATTAATTTCCACATTAATTTCAGAACTATACATCAAGTATGTTCATCATCCACATCATGTACTTATCAGACATTTAAAGTGGTTCACATTACATATATTAACACAATCTATGTGTAATAAATATCGAGTAGACTTATTTTCTTGACACATGGAACTACACGCCTTATAATATCATGATATTCCAGGCCCTCACTATTATAAAATAGGTTTTCCACATCATTTTTTTGTTTTTAACATCGGTTTTTATGTGACATTAATGTAAGAGACTTAATAAATATATTTTTAATGTTGTTTATTAAAACCAATGTTAAAATAATTATTTTGATAAAAATTAAATTTTTTTAACATCAGTTAGATTAATAAAAAATGTTAAAATATTTTATTTTTTTTAAAATATTTCAATGTTGATTAGTCCCTTTGAAGAAAATACAAGATCAATAAAGTATAAAATTTTAGAAACCAAATGAAATTAGGAAAAAGAAACTTAATGATTGAACTTAATTTCCATTCTTATTTATATAGAGACCCATGATCTTCATACATAGATATTATATCTTTTTATATTAACATTAATTACATTATACAAACACATGCCTGAGGATCATAAAGGTATAGTACCTTTGGAAACATAAAAACATAAACAATTGGTTTATATTTTAACTACATAATCTCCTACTAAGTTATTCATAACTAGAACCCTTCTTAGACATATCATACATAATACATTTCTTAATAACCTAGGGAAATAAAACTTAAGAAAGGGTGAAATTAGATAATTATTAAGGGAAAACAAGGAAGATACATAAGTATAACATGAACATAAGGGTACGAGAACATGATAATTACATTTCAAAGCCATACCCTGCATATCAAAGGTCACAATATTGATTCATGACATAAATATTGGCAGTTCATAAGATATAAATCATAAGAAAATAAAAGAACGTGATTCATGAGAGCCTAACATTGGCATAAGATATAGAATTTTGGTATACAAATAAACATAGAAAATCATTACCATAGTAGTCAAGGATCACTTCCAAGGCCATCATAGTGGAATGAGTTCACTACCAAAACCATCATAGTAGTCAAGGTTCACTGAAAATACCATCATAGCCGACAAATCCCCTTACTAAACTGGGTTTAATCCCCATTCCATTCTGGTCTATCTCATAAGATATAAATATTTAATCAATTCATTTGAGGGAGATATAGATCTCACCCATCACATAACGAAAATCATACATATATGTGCCATAATATCATAAAAAATTCATCATAACATATCCCATGAATTGAAATAGGTACATAAACTTTTCATTATATCATAACTTGTGGAAAAGAGATAGGTTTCATAATCATTTAATCATTTAATCATAGCATAACCTGTTAAAACAAGTGGGTTTCATAAGCAATTTATCAAGGTATAACCCATGGAAGAGAAATGAGATTCATAAACATCTTTTCATTATAAACATAAAATATCTAGAGAAATAAAAAGAATGATATCCTTGGATTATATCCCTATTAAAACATAAGTATCATCAATAGATATCATATTATATGAAAAATTATTTTGAACGATCACTTAGAAAATTTCATGAGGAAAATCAATTTCCTACTTTAAAAATAACTTTTTAAAAAATAAAACATTTACAAAAATAATTTTATTTGAAAATAAAATTATAATATTATAAAGGGAACTTCAAATAAATTATCAGTCATGATAATGAATAATATTTCTTATTCCATACAAGTTAAAATGAATATTACTTTTATATTTTTAGTAAAATCCAAATGGGAATTGTTTGTAAAACAACATGAATATTAATTTTAAAATTTTTTGTAAAAAGTAAAACATGGGTAAAAATTTATTTAATAAATAATTTGAGGAATTTAATTTTTTTAAGAAAAACTATTATAAAACATGGTTTTGGAAGAAAAATAGGTTTTCGACCGAAGTGATAAACAAAGATAATTTTTCTTAAATTTTTTATTTAAACTATCGAGTACACAAAGAGAAGAAAATGAAGGGAAAACATGAATTATCATGACATAACTATAAGAGAATAAAATTAATGAGTTTCTTGAGAGTTTTATCATAATATTTTATCATTAGAAACATAATCATAAATAATCGCGATAAATGATGAGATTATAAGTAATGCCCCGACCCCAGAATCCTAGAGCCGATGCATTATTTTATTATATTGGCATGATTACAAGAAATAAAATCCTAAATTAATGGTAAGTTTAGTAGTTTTTGAAATATATATTATGTACATGATTCCCATAATACATTTGGAAATAGGAAATACAAACATGATATATAAAAAATGAAATAAACTGCATCCTTGAAGCTTATTCAAAGATTTATTCTTCATAACCTAAGAAAAGAACCATAATAATGGAATGCTCAAATGATCAGTAAGGGTAATTAATGTGGAATAAATAATGAATCAATAGGAATAAATTAACATATAAAGGTAAATAAATGATAACACATTCCATTAAAATTACTAGATAAGGCAAAATCAGTATGGAAATGTAGGAAACTAATAATCATTCCATCTAAATGAATAAACTAAGAATGAAATGTATCCATAGATATGTCGATGTAAAATCTCATGGATGAATAATAACTGAATATAAATGAGGAAAATTATTTATTTATAGATGTCATGTTGGAGGCATATTAAAACCTATTTCCTTCAAGACCTTTAACAAGACAGTTTAAAACTACGGATAGAATCCCATTTAATTTGGCTAACTAATTTGTCTCATGAGAACCTGTTGATGCATCGCGAAGCTATATAAAGTTTGGGATCCAAATATTAATATTAGTCCAAATAATTCATCATATAAATGATCAAATGAATAATATGCATTATCAAATATCCTTATTTAATAAATAATATAGTTTTATCAATAATTACCCAGTTAATCAAATAACTTCAAAGTGAAAACCATATGTAAAATGATATATGGTTTAGGAAATACTAATATCCATTATATGAGGATATGGATATTCAAGTAAAAATGAAATAAAAAATTATTAAAATAAATTTATTTTTTCAATATAAATTTAACAATCACAAAATGAAGTGATATTGCAAAGATGATAATCAAGTACATTCTTTAATAGAATAATCTTTAAACATTCCTAAGTGTCCCATACCACTTTGAAACATTTAAATCATAATATCCAGAAAGGTATGACATTAAATGAAACTTATAATATCATTATAATAAGGTGATTCATGATATAACATTAAAAAGAAAGTATTTACACCAAATAAAAGTGAATTGGTGCATAATAACAAATAAGTCTCAAAAGAATGTAAATTGAGACAAAATTCCCTTACCAATGGGTAACAAATGAATCAGAAAACCCAAAGGTAATAATAATTAAATAAAACATTTAAATAACATGTATATAATAGGGTTCATGATATTCAATTTCAATGTGGTAGTATGTACACCATTTATAATAAATTAGGTGCACAACAATAAATTATGCCTCACGGAAAGAAAAGTGAGACAAGAATCCCTTACCTTAACCTTCCTTTTGTTGTGTGGTATTTATCTTCCTATATAGCGGTTTAAAATATATTAATAACTTATAATATAACCATAATCATGTTTATAATATCATATATTAATTCCTTATAATATTTTATTACCATTTTGTTAACACTTTTTTCATTATTTTGACTATTCGAGGTGTTACTTTCCTAGTTTTCTCAAGAATGAATTTGACTTGTTATTTGTTGTTAGTATTAAATATATCATGGTTTCATCATTTCCAGAATGTAAAACATGATTTTTATATCATATATATCCATTATATATGTATTCTTATTAGTCTATAATATTTGGAGATTATAAATAAAGTGCAATGTTCATGGAGACGGTAGGCTGTACGTACGCATGAACGCTACTTGTATTTATTTATTGTATTAAAATAATTAAAAAATGATACATATTTATATTATAATTAAAGTATCATATATATGTTATATATGTCACATATTTTTATTAAAACCATCCTTTATATGTTCTATTTATGGAAATAATGAGTCATATCGCTTTGAGGGGGCGATAGTCCACACTTCCTTAAACGAAATTATCGTATTTAAAAAAGATAGAGAGCATAAAGGGATGTTATAAATAAAAATTAAAGAAAAATAAATATATTATAAATAACATATATATAATATATAAATATATTTTTCATCAAAATGGACACCATGAGAGGTGGTAAAAGAAAACTGAACAATCATTGTTTTGTGAGGTAGTAGTTCATCGTACATAGAAACAGTATGTTCGTTATCCATTAGATAAAGGTGAGTATAAGTTTAGGAAGAAATATTAAAATAAAAACATACTAATATATTTATGATACTGGTTTTATTATGTATTAACATAATAATAAGAGTATTGGGAGTGGATAATGGAAGTGAAACTAAAATGCTTGAGAGAAGACGTTACCTCTTAATCAGGTAACTTCTTTTGGTTTATACTAAAAGGATTCCTTGGGAGGATTTATGAACAATGGGAGTATTAAATGTATAGGGTAGGGATTTTGGGAATATATTTGATCATATCTTGGCCTAACATAAGTGTTTTGAGATGTTTGAGGAATGGGGATAAGTGGTGGCCTTTTATAGGGAAGGAAAAGGACTCACTTGGAATTTTTGGAAACAAGTTAGGTGTGAACATGTTCTTACTGAAAAAAAGTCATAAAAAAACTCATTAATGGAAGGTTAATGGCCTAGAAATGGACATCCAATAGGTTTCGACAAGTTTCTAGGTTATTTGGGCCCTTAAGTTAAAGGTTTAGTCCTTTATTAAGCTTTATTTTTCCTTAATAATTGTAATTAATTTTAATTACTTTCACTAATATTTTTGGTCAAAAAAAAGTTGATCTTATTATAAATTATAAATTATAAATTATGATTATTCCAAATATGTAATCCATTTTTTGAAATTCAAATCACATAATTTTCAAAAATTAGTTTAAATATAATCCTACAGTCTGGATGATAATGTGGGTTTTTAAAGTGAAAACATCCAAAAGTTTACTATGTTTTTATAGTCAATTTCAAAGTGAAATTGGTTATAATAACCTTAGTTGAATTAATTTATAAAAACTTTATCTAATTATACTTTAAAACCAATATAAAACATAATTTAACCTTATATATAAATTAGATGAAAACGGAATTTTGAACTAAAATGTAGTATTTTTAACTATTCATTAAAAAATGATATGTTTCCAAAAAATATAAACAATTCACCATAAACTAATTTTTATGATTATATTTCAAATATTAAGTTTATTTTTACATATTAAATTAATTAAAGTGTCAAAATTCATATTTAAAATGGGTTCTTTTTCAAAAGACGACAAAACGACCTTTATAAAAATATAGTATTTTAAGTGTAATATTTTATTTGTTCTTATATTATGATTATCAAACCTAATGTATGAATATAAAAAATATTTTATTGAATATATAACATATATATTTCATTTAAATCATTAAATAGTTTAAATATATTATTTTTATTAAGATATAACTCCTTTGAAAGTATAAAAATAATAATATTTTTTTATATCCAATTGGTTCTTATTTTTGTTTCTAATTAATTTGTAACCTATGAATTAATTTTATATATGTGTAAACTATATATTTGGTGAAACTGGGTCTTGCGTATAATGAAAACTATCAAGGAAGGTCACTTTTGCATGTAACACACACTAACTTGGTGTTTCATGAATTGAAATATACATAATCTATTTTAAATAGTAAATATATTATAAAATATCAATATATTATATTACCTTACATGTATGGTGTAGTGTTTCATACACACTATCAAATACAATATTCTTACTCTAGAATTTTGGTGTGTTACATTCTCCCCACCTTAATTAAATTGCATCCTCATAATTTAAACTTGATTTCTGTGATAGAGGTATTGAAAATAAACTATTTTTTAAAGAAACACATTGTAAAAATGGTTAATATCACATATTATTAATCATAGAGAAAGGAAAGTAAAATAGTCACATAACTAGGTTTCCTTGAAGGAGTACATAGGTGGAAAATGGAAACTTGGATGTGGAAAAATACAACAATCAAGTTCTAATGGAGAGTGCTAGAGAACATGATCAGATGAATGTTGTATCCCACAAAAAAATAAATCATAGGTATGAATAATGTTCATTGATATCATCAAAAATGATGATAATAGGAAAACAATTTTTTCTCAAGACACCTTTTTTTATAGTTAATTAATTCTTTCACTGTATAAGAATATAAGAAAATATACATTTCTATAAACATAATATTTTACTTTGATTATGAATTGAACTATTTATTCTTCATCTCTTATAAGATTATGCAATATACAGTGAAGTAATACATTACCCTCTAAAATCTCATCCAATGATCATATTAAACCATTTTATAAATATTTAAAATTTTCAACAGATTATGATCCAATCACTTCTGAATGATAGTAACTAAATTTCCAAAATGAACTTATTATTAGACTTTAATAAAAATGAATCAGATCTAAATTTTCAATTTCCAAACATGTGAACAACTTCATTATGTATCCTCTTGAAATATGATAATAACTCAAATTACCATAAAACCTTATTAGAAACATGAATTCTTCCTTATTCCTTAAGTAAGACACATGTTATTGGATATATACCTTAAATCCAAAAGTGTTGTAAACTCCATCAATGATAGTATATACCACTTGTTGACAAGTCATTAATCAGTTTTAAGGTAGTTAACACTTATCCAAACCAATCATTTCTTCTCAAAATCAGGAACATATTAAGGTTTTTCTTTCCCTCAATCATGTGTTTTATGAAAAGTTTAAATTTTTACTAAATAAGTTTTATTGGTACCATTCAACATATGATCAAAAATACTTAATTAAAAAGTACTACAATATAATCCTTACATATTTCATAAATCATATGATGAGATCATCATAAAAAAAAATACTTTTACGATATATTTCTTATAGTCAAATACAAAAACACATTAATCATTATTCTTCAGTTGTGTTAATAACATATGCTTAAACTTCATCCCTTATCTTCTTCAGAGGTATATTACCTTTATTCTTGGGGAATTAATTTTCATAGTGCCCCATATCCTTGCAATTATAACACTAAACATCATTGATCATCTTATTCCCCTTGCATTCTTTTTCCTGGTGACCCTTTTCTCTGTACTTATAACAAACTCCCAATCCTTTCAAGAATTTACCTAGGTTATTCTTTCCACAGTTATCAAAATTTGGAAAATCCTTTTATTTTCATCTTCTTTGACTCATTACCCTTTTAATAGTGTTTAGAATACCTATTCTTCTATTAGTTTCCCTTGAATACGTATTATCTAGTTAATTACTTTTCTATTTTGATGGCACATAAAACTATCTCTTCGTAGGATGGAAAAATTTGAGAGGCCAAAACCCTTCAAAGATTTGTCTTAAGACCTTCAAATAAGTGTTAGATCTTGTATTTTGTATTGAATATATTATTCGTAGAATACCTATATAACCTTGTAAAGGTATCTTCATAATCCTCAACACTCTCTTCTTCCCTTTGCTTTAAGGTAAGAAACTTTATATTCATATCAATTTACCAATTTCAAGGGAAGTATTTATCAAATAATGTATCCTTAAATGATATCCATTACATGAGTTCTATTTCTTATTCCTCCCCAGTATTATAGATCAAGGACCTCCATTGATCAACATCACCTTAGATTCAATAAACTAAAAGTGTAACATTTTACTTTTCGATGCATTCCAAGGCTGTAAATATATTCTCGAGAGACTTAATCCATTTCTTATCTATAATTGGATTAGTGGTCCCACTAAAAGATGGGGGTTTCTTCCACATAAATCAATCCAATATATGGGATTATCTCTATGGAATAGGTTGATCCATTCAGGAAAGGTTATTTTTTATAATCTGATTAAGATTCCCTAATATATCCATAACTTTCTCAGTTCTAATACTAGATACATTGACTTTCTCAGTAGGGAAATATATACATTTTCCATGAGTGCTGAAACACTCTTTCCTACCATGATCTATTTCTATAAAATGACTTATACTATATTAGCTTATAAAATTATGAACTTTCTATTATGCTAAACATAGTATAACACATAACATAAATTTATGCATCATAAATACCTAAATCATAAACATTGGTTACTTTGGGGAAATATTTACTTTTAAATACTTGATAATGGTAGGTTTAGAAAATGTGAACTATCCTAAGAGTATCCCATGAGAGTGTCAAATAAGGTGCATAGTAAGGCCCATTTTCATGTACTAGGTTACCTCAAGTTAGGCCCAAAACACCTTGTTGGAGTTATTACTCCTAGGTACATATGTTCTAGAACCACATTCACTTTTAGTATCCAGACATAGATATATTGCTAAGAAGACCCACATAATCTATACTTTACCAAAATTATATAGTGTTCTTCTATAATTATACTCAAATTATACCTTAGGGTTACATTATCTAATATATGTTTTCCTAAATCTATTTTCCAGGGTTTCTACTAAACTTACTTTGATACCAACTGTAATGCCCTAAACCCAGAATCCCAGATCTGGTGCATTATTTTATTACATTGGCACGATTACAAGGAATCAAATCCTAAAGGAATGTCTGGTTTAGAAGTATTGGAAAGCCAGATTACATACATGTTACACATAATATATTGGGAAATAGAAAATACAAATATGATACATAATAAAATGAAATAAACTACATCCTTGAATTCTTATTCAAAGATTTCTTCTTTATAACTTGGGGAAAGAAACATAATAAGGGTGAGCTCAAATGCTCATTAAGGGAAAGTAAAGAAGAATAAATAAAGAATCAATATGAATAAATTAACATATAAAGGTAAATAAATGATAAAACATTCCATTCAAATAACTATATGACAAAAAATTAATATGGAAAGGTAAAAAATTGAAACTCATGCCATCTAAACCAATAAACTAAGAATGAAATGTATCCATAGACATGTTAATGAAAAACTTCATGGATGAATAATAACTGAATATAAATGAGGGAAATGATTTCATTATGGATTTCATGTATGAGGTACATGAAAACCTATTACCATTAATACCTTTTAAAATATGGATTAAAACTACAGATAGAAACCTATTTAATTCGACCAACTAATTTGTCTCATGAGAACCTGTCGATGCATCAAAGAGATATATAAAGTCCTAGATCCACCTATATATACTAGTATAAATAATACCTCATATAAAATAATAAAATGAATAATATGACTTTTCAAATATCCATATTGAATAAAGAATATGGTTTTTTTCAATAATTCCCCATTTATTCAAATAATTGTCAAAGTGAACACTGTATGTAAAATGATATATAGTTTAGGAAATACTAATATATACTGTATGAGGATATAGATATTGAAGTAAACATGCAATGAAAATTTATTAAAATAAAGTTATTATTTTAAGAGAAAGTTAAAAATCACAAAATGTAGTGATATTTCAAAGATATTAATTAAGTACATTCTTTAGGAGAATAATCTTTACACATTCCAAAGTGTCCCATACCACTTTGAAACATTTGAATCATAATATACAGAAAGTTATGAAATTAAATGAAACTTATAATATCATTAGAATAATTTTATTTATTATATAACATGAAAAAGGAATTATTTACACCAAATAAAAGTGAATTGGTGCATAGTAACAAATAAGTTTCTATGGAATGTAAATTGTGACGAAAGTCCCTTTGCAATGTTGTAACAAATAAATTGGAAAAACCAAAGGTAATAATCATTAAATAAAACATTTTAATAACATGTATATAATAGGGTTCATGATTTTATATATCAATGTGGTAGTATGTACACCATATATAATAAATTATGTGCACAAAAATAAATTATGCCTTATGGAAAGAAAAGTGAGACAAGAACCCCTTACCTTAACCTTACTTTTGTTGCATGGTATTTATCCTACTATATAGTGGTTTAAAATATGTTAATAACTTATAATATAACCATAATAATGTTTATAATTCCATACTTGAATTCCTTATAATATTTTATTACCCGTTTGTTAACACTCTTTCATTATTTTGACTATTTCAGATGTTACTTTCCTAATTTTATCAAGAATGTTTTTGACTTGTTATTTGTTGTTATTATTAAATATATCATGGTTTTATAATATCCAGAATGTAAACCATGATTTATATATCATATATATCCCACATATATTTATTTTTAGCAGTCTATAATATTTGAATATTATAAATGAAGTGCACCATTCATGGAGAGGACAGGCCGTACATATGCATGAATGCTACTTTCATTTATTTGTTGTATTAAAAGAATAAAAAATGATAAATATGTATATTAATATTATAGTATCATATATATGTTATATACATCACATAGTTTTATTAAAACCATCCTTTATATGTTCCATGTATGGAAAGAATAAGTCATATCGCTTTGAGGGGCAGTAGTCCACACTTCCTCAAACGAAATTATCGTATTTACCCAAGATGGAGAGAATAAAGGTATCTTCTAAATAAAAATTACAGAAGAATAAAGAAATTATAAATAAAATATATATAATATATAAACATAGTGACCATCATAATGTCCACCATGAGAGGTGGTAGGGGAAAATTGAGCAATCATCATTTCATGAGGTAGTAGTTCATCGCACACAGAAACAATATGTTCGTTATCCATTAGATGAAGGTGTCTGTAAGTGCAGGTATAAATATTAACATAATAAAAAAATACTAATATATTTAGTATACTTGTGTTTTTATGTAATCATATAATAAGATTATTATAGGGAGTGTATAATGGAAATGAAACTAAAAAGCTTGATAGATAACGTTGCCTCTTAATCGGGTAACTTCTTTTGGTTTATACCAAAAAGATTCATTGGGAGGACTAATTCACAAATGGAGGATTAAAGTTAGAGTTTAGGGATGTTGGGAATCGATTTTACAGATATTTCCCGAATTTAAGTGGTTTTAGAGGTGTGAGGAATGGGGAGATATGGTGACCTTTTATAGGGAAAGAAAAGGACTCACTTGGAATTTTTGGAAACAAGCTTGGTGTGCACATGTTCTTACCTAACAAAATTCATATAAAACCAACCAAAATAATGAATTGAAGGTTTATGGACAATAAATTTCCATAAAATAGGTGTTTTATAAGTGTATAGGTCATTTGGGCCCTTAAGTTAAAGGTTTAGTCTTTTATTAAGCTTAATTTTTCCTTAATAATTGTAATTAATTTTAATTACTTTAACTAATATTTTTGGTCAAAAAAAAAAGTTTATATTATTAGAAATTAGAAATTATGATTATTTAAAATATTTAATCCATTTTTTTAAATTTGAATCACATAAGTGTTAGAAATTAATGTAAATCTAATCTCGTAGTTGGGACGACAATGTAGGGTTTTAAGGCAAAAAAATCCAAAAGTTTTCTATGTTTTTATAGTCAATTTAAATGTTAAATTGGTTATAATATCCTAAATTAAATTAATTGATAAAAATATTATCTAATTAATCTTTAAAACCAATATAAAACATTATTTAACCTTATATATAAATTAGATGAAAAATCAGTTTTAAACTATAATGTAGTATTTTTAACTATTCATTAAAAATGATATGTTTATGAAAAATATCAAAAATTCACCCTAACCTAATTTTTATTTTTATATTTAAAATATAAAGTTTATTTTAACCTATTAGGTCAATTAAAGTTTAAAAATTCAGATTTAAAATGGGTTCTTTGTCAAAAGGCAACAAAACTACCTTTATAAAAATGTAGTATTTTAAGTGTAATATTTGGTTTGTTCTTATCTTATGATAATAAAACCTAATGGATGAATATAAAAAGAATTTAATTGAATATATAAAATATATATTTCATTAAAATCATTAACTAATTTTAATTAATTATTTTTTTAAGATAAAACTCCTTTAAAAGCATAAAAATAATAATATTTCTTTTATATCCAATTGGTTCTTATTTTCATTTCTAATTAATTTGTATCCTATGAATTAATTATATATATGTGTAAACCATATATTTTAGTAATATATTTAATTATATTAATAATGTATATTTTATATCATATTATATTAAATAATAATATTTTAATAATATATCGTTGTTTGGTGAAACTCAGTCTTGCGTATAACATAAGCTATTAAGGAATTTCACTCTTGCATGCAACACATGCTAAATCAGTGTTGCATGTATTGAAATATATATAATCTATTTTAAATAGTAAATATATTATAAATTATCTGGACACTATATTACCTTACACACTTGGTTTCGAGTGTCATACACTCTATAAAATACAATATTCTTACTCTAGAATTTCAATGTGTTACATTGTAACGTAAAATATTTACCACTTGGGTAACTTTGAATTGTAAGCCCCATGAAGGAATAAAATTAATTAAAAATTAAAATATAATGAGAAAAAATAATTTCATGATATTAAATATCAAATGGTAAGTATATACACCTCATAAAATAAGATAGGTTCATAACATAACAAATATCTCAAGGAAAGAAAATTGAGACAAAAATTCCTTACCTTAAGTCTCGACTTCATTTGTACACATTAAAATCTCCTGTATAATAAATATAAGTTTATTATAAATATATTAAATAATCATACATACATACATACATACATACATACATACATACATACATACATACATACATACATACATACATACATACATACATACATACATACATACATACATACATACATACATACATACATACATACATACATACATACATACATACAAACATACATACATACATACATACATACATACATACATACATACATACATACATACATACATACATACATACATACATACATACATACATACATAAATATATATATATATATATATATCACACAATATATTATTTTTTTATGACCTTTTATTACCTATTTATTAACAGTTCCATGTTAAAGTCACATTTCAGGCAATAACTGCATTGTTTTTCACAGATGTTTTGAATTGTATTTTTTGGTACTATAAATTTGTTCATTGTTATATCATATAAAAAATGTTAACCATGATATAAATATAATATATATATATATATATATATATATTCATTATATATTTTTTAAAGTGATCCATAATATTTATTGATAGAAAATGGAATACACCGTTGATGAAGACAGTATGTCGAACATACACATGAAAACTGGTTCCATTTTCCCAATAGATTGAAATAAATAAATATAAATAATATATTCCCATTAAAAATAATTTTTATGTCATATATATAACATATTTTAATTAAACCTATCCTTATTACCTTCCATGTAAAGCGTGAATGAATCACATCATTTTGTGAGGCGGTAGTCCACTGTACAAACGAGTGACGTTATCATATTTTCACAGAATGGAAAGTATAAAGGTATTGTAATATAATAATTAAATAAGTATAATAATATCCTAAATATAATATATAAACATTTAATCCATCATTATATCTATCCATGATAGGTGGTGATAGAAAATGAATAACATCGGTTTGCGAGATGGTGGTCCGCCGTACACACGAATGATGATTTCATATCTCATTTGATGGAAGTGGAGATAGTTGTGGGTCATGAACTTAACATAAAAAAATATTAGTATATTTAATATATTTATGTTATTATATAATAATGTTTTAATAATAATTAAATGAGGCGGAGTAAGAAATAAAATAAAACGCTCGGTTAGGGGTGTTTCCTCTTCTTCAGACAACTTCTTTTGGTTTGCATCAAAAGCATTCTTAGGATGGATTTATGAAAAAAATAAGGATTTTAGGGTTTTAATAGATAATTGAGGAAGTTATTTGGGTAGATGTTTTATGAACCAAAGTTTTTTTAAGTGTGAAGAGGAGAAAGAGTGACCTTTTATAAGTGAGGTGAGTGACACACTTGTAATTTGTTGAAAAGAAAAATGTGTACCCACGTTTTTATCATGCCAAAAGGATAAAAAATGAAAAATTATCAATAATAGAAGATATAATGTCTTAATATGGATATAAAAGGAGTTTTTGACAAGTTTTCATTTCAACTTTTATATTTTTAGTTTAACTCTTCGGTAAACCCATTTTCACCTTAACCATGCTAAATAATTTTTAGTATTTTTACAATTCATTATGGTTAAAAATTAATTTGAACTTATTAGATAATATAAATTATTATAATTCCAAATATGGAATACATTTTTAAAAATTTATTTAAATTAATTGGAAAATTGAAAATTAACCCTACACACGTGAAGAGAAAGTATGTTTTCAAAGAGAAAAATGTTCAAAAGTTTAAAAAGTTTTAATAACAAATTTCAATATGAAAATGATTATAATGACCTAAATTGGATTAATTGATATATAATTGAATTAATTTTACTTTTAAATCAATTTTCAAACAGAAATAAGTCTTATAAATTCTTTAAACAAAAGGGAGGTTTTTAACAAAATCAAGTATTGTTTACTATTCATCGAAAAATTAATATTTTCAGAAAAACACAAAAATTCACCCTGATATAATTTTGACATGATGATTTAAATAATTAAGATTATTTTATCAAATTAATTTTCTAAAATTTTTAAAGTTTAATTTTATTATTTTTCATAAAAATAAATAAAAAAACATTTTTTTTGAAAAATAGTATTTTTGAAACTTATATAGAATTTATTGAAAATTAAGTAATTTTTATCAATATGTTTTCTTTATATAAAACCATTATAATTAATATTTTAAAAGTATTTATTACTATGAATTTCATTAAGTTTAATAACTAGGTTATAATAGTTGTGTTTAAATAATAATATTAATAATATATCGCAGTTTGTTAAAAATTAGTGTCGCATATAAGACAAGATAAAATAGGTGTTGAATACAATGAAAAATATAAAAGAAATTTAATTTATTAAAAATAAATTCATAAAAACTCAAGGTGTTACATTCTATGCCCCTTAAAATAAATTTTACCTCAAAAATTTTCACTTTGATATAAACAAATGAGGATACTTTCGCATCATCATTTCCACAGGTTCCCACATAGATTCTTAAAACTAGTGGTTTCACCACAAAACTTTGACTAGGTGACTAGAATTATTTTATAAAACATTATTTATATGATCTATAATATCTATCAGTTGTTCCTCATAAGAAATATCATGCTCCAGCGATATAACCTTTGAGTTTAGTACATGTGAAAGATCAGGTATATACTTCCCCAGGAGAGATACATGGAACATATTATGAACTTGAGAGAGGTTTTGTGGAAGCAAAAACTAATAGGATACCATCATGACATGGTCAAGAATTTAAAATAGACTGATATATGTAATGATTAGTTTCCCTTTTATATCGAATCTCATAACCATATTTCATGGAGAAATTCTTAGAAACAACTTGTCACCAATATTAAATTTTATATCACACTGATGATTATTAAAATAACATTTTTCCAACTATGAGATTCCTTAATGTGTTGAGGAATGAATCTAACATTATTTTACATTTCTTCAACTATCCTAGGTCCCAAAATATTTCTTTCTCTAACTTCATCCCAGTACGTTGGATCTCTACACTTCTTTATGTAGAGGGATTTATAAGGATCCATATGAATACAAAAGCAAAATCTATTGCTATATAAAAACTCAACTAGAGGAAGGTGTTGATCCCAAACACCTTTTTAAATCCATAGAATAAGATATTATCATATACTCTATGATTTGAATTATTCTTTCAGACTAACCATCTTTCTGAGGATGATATGAAATGCTTAAACTTAACTCCGTTTCTAGAGCCTATTGAAGACTTCAATAGAACTTTTAGGAAAACCTTAGATCCCGATCAAATACAATATTATGTGGTACCCCCTGAAACCTTACCACTTTATTTATATCCTAAAATATAATCTATATAGAATTATTATCTTATAGAAATGAAGTGTGATAACTTTGTAAGGTGATCGACTACAACCCATATAGAATTATGCCATTTATAATTTTTGGGGAGTTTGATGATGAAATCCATGGTGAAATGTTTCCCATTTTCATTATGGTATGGGTAATGGATGTACCGGCCCCTTATAATTTTATCTCTTAGTCTTAACTTTTTGAAATATAAAGCACCAAGATACAAATTATATGATATATCTCTTTATTCTATTCCACCAGAAACACTCTTTCAAATCTCTATACATCTTCATACTTCCATGATGAATAGAGAATGAAGAACTATGAGATTCCTCTGATAACTCCATCCTAAAATATAGAATTTATGGAAAAAATACATGGTTTTTGAACCTTATTATTCCATAATGATAAATTTTAAACTTAGGAACATTTATAACATTCTTTTACACATCTGCATATTTCTTATACACCTCTTTAATCTTTAATTAGATAGATAATAGAAAATTCAATTGAGAAATATAATATTTCTCCCCTTCATATAGGATTTATAGATATATCATTTTAAAATTTATAAATATTGGATCTTTTTTGATCCTCATCATGGATAAGTTATCATTATTATTTTAACTTAAAGAATCAACCACCTTGTTCACTTTCTTAGGGTGGTAATGTATTGAGAAGTCATAATCTCTAATCATATCTAACCATTTTCTCTGGTGTTTATTCAACTCATTTTTTGAATATATACTTTAAATTTTTGTGACTGGTATATATATTATTATTTTATCGATAAAGATAATGATCCAATACCTTTAATGAAAATAATACCACATTCAAATCCAAATCCTGAGTTGGGTAAATTTTCTCATGAACCTTCAATTTTTGTGAGACATAAGCTATAACCATGTTATTTTTGATGAGAGCATATCCCAATCCCTTCTTGGATGCATCACTATAGATTACAAACCCTTATTCACTGAAGGATAATGTAAGAACAGGTTCATTAACTAATATTTTCTTCAGTTCCTTGAAATTTTCCTCACATTCATCTATCTAAAGGAACTTGTCTCCCATCTGAATTAACTCGGTGAGTGGATTAGATAGCCGTGAGAAATTCTAAAAAAACCACCAATAATATCCAACTAAACCAAAAAATTATGGATATTTTTTACCGTGGTTAGTTTGGTCCAACACTCAATAGCATCCATCATTGATGGATCTACCGATATACCCTCTCTTGAGATTATATGACCCAAAAATGAATCCCTTTTCAGCCAAAATTCAAACTGTAAATTTTTCATATAGTTTCTCCTTCCTTAGGGTATTTAGTATAATTATCAAGTGATATTCATGCTCTTCATTACCCTTTTAATAGATAAGAATATCATCTAAAAATACTACCACAAACTTATCAAGGAAATCTCTAAATACTTTATTCATTAAATATATGAATATAGTAGGGAAATTAGTAAGACCAAATGGAATCACTATATATTCATAGTGTCTATACTTTTTAAAAAATGATTTCTTGGGTATATCCTTCTTCTGGACACTCAAGTTATGATATCCAAAATAAATTTCAATGTTGGAAAATTATTGAGCTTCACATAGTTAATCAAATAGGCCATTAATACAGGGAAGAGGATACTTGTTATTAATTATGATCTTGGTCATATAATAATAATAAATTTAGGGTCGTATTGATCCATATTTATTTTTAACAAAAAGACTTAGTGCACATGAAGGTGAATTTTTTTTTCTAAATGAATCCCTTATCAAGGTTATATTGGAGTTGGTTTTTCAATTCCCATGAATCAATCATGGCCATTCTATAGGTAGTAATTGAAATAGGTGTGGGACCAAGTATGAGTTATATTGAGAAATAAACTTCACATTTTGATGTAGGGATAGACAACTATTTTGAAAATAAATCATAAAACTCCCATACAATAGGATTATCATTTATGTTGAGTTTCTCCCCAACCATATGATATAAACACCCCTATTGAATAGGAATAAAAACCCATAAAATGGATGTGATTTCCATAAAATGTTTATATTTATTATTATATTTATAGATGATTATAGATTGTTTTGGAATATCAGACGTGTCTTACCTTAATCAATAATTGATTTGGGATTTATATAGATAAATACAATTCATTCCTAATATTACATCAAATTCAACCATAGGGAGAATAATAATATTTTCAGGAAGAAAATTATCACAAAATTCAATAGGAGAAGAATCATATACTTGAGATGTTATTATCATATCATTAGAGGTTTTCACAATTAATTATACATATAATCATTTGGGTGAAATATTGATACCCTTATAAAATTCTTCATATATGAAATAATGGGTAGATCTAGAGTTAAATAATACATTAAAAATTCTAGAGTGGATGGTAAGTATACCTTTCACTATATCATTATCACTCCCCTTATCATAAATAGAGATCACATGAGATTTATCCTTATCCATTAACCTATTAGGTTACCTACATTGATCATCATCATTAATATTAATATTTGGGAACTAGTTATTATAATTCCCATACTCATTGAATTTTCAAGACTTGAGTGTGGGAGGTGCATTTTGTGGAGTTTTCTCTCTATTTGAATCATTATCTAACTTCTTACCATCACTATATCTTTCAATTTCATGATAACCTTCCCTTCCACACTTAAAAAATTCATTATTCCCCATAAGACAATTTTATCCATGTTTCTTCCCACACTTTTAGAATAAAAGAAATATCACCTTCTTCTCTGTATGTTTTTTATATTTTCCATTGAATTACATTTCTTTATTCTTATCAAAACCATGAGGTTTATATATAACTACAACCTTCATTTATACCTTGATAGCACATTGATCAATCTATTAATATCTACTGAAGTATCTTATGGCTAACTCCCTTATAATACTTGGTTTTTAGCCACCAAATAATTGATGAACCTTACTTTTAGGTTGGATGATAATATGAGAATAATGCATTGTAAGTCTTGTAAAATTTTCCTCAAAGGTACCAACAGATTCATTATCCGTTTTCTTTAGCTCAAGGAACTCTTTATCCATCTTTTTATGAATAATATAAGTAAATTACTTATTGAAAAATAAGTTCTTAAACTCATACCAATCCAAAGAGTCAATTTCATCTTGTTCCCTTTTATTCTTGATGGATTCCACCATTGATCCACTTTTCCTTCCAAATAATAGACATCCAAAATGAATTTTTCATGTTCTGAACACTAAAGAATGGAAAATAAATTTTCAGTGGTACTAATCCATTACTCGAAAACTAGAAGATCATCATACCCACTAAAGGAAGGTGGAAATTTACTCATGAAGGACTCAACATAAAATTGTTCCCTCCTTTTCTCATTTGGAAGTTCAGTATGATTCATGTCTTGAGAAAGTTTCATGAGAATAAAAATTTGATTTTTCATTCCATATCCCATAAAATTTGTTGATTAGGAATATAATAATTTCATTATCCATGAAACTTAGTATTAAAATGGTTCCTTCATGTTCCAACCATTGATTAAAACTAAAAATCACAGTGTAAGAAACAATAATCACATTGGGGAACCACATAATCATGAAAAATAACTTATAGGATGTCTAAATAATGAAAAATTATTTTTAATCTATGGAACCTTAGTTTTATCCTAGTTCATTCATAGTAATAATTTATTTAAATCCTTCATGATGGTTCACAAATAGTTTGTAAATTTCCAAATCATATCCCCTAGGAGTTTCAAACCTGGTGCGCAATAAGGCCTATTTTCACACACTAGGTGATGATCGAGTCTAACCCAATACACCCTTTTCGAAGTTATTACCTATAGGTAACTCTGTTCCAAATCCAAATTCACACCCAATTTTATTATTTATATAGGGATGTAATTTCTTAGAATACACTCACTCTATCCTTTACCAAAATTCAAGGACATTTTCCTATAATTCGACTTGTCCTTATACTTATAATTAGACATATCCCTAGGGATATCACTAAATTTTTATCATCCTAGTTTCCAAAGGTTAACTAAAATGATCCTATAATACCATATATAGTGACCTAGGATTTTTATACACAAATATTACAAATTTTTAGATGAACATTCATTATATTATATAAAAACATGCCTGAGAATCATAAAGGTACAGTTCCTTTGGAAACATGGAAATATAAACAACTAGTTCATATTAGAACTACATCACCTCACACTAATTTTTTCATAACTATCACCCTTACTAGAGATATCATACATAATATATTTCTTAATAACCTAAGGAAAGTAAATATAATAAAGGGTGATCTTAGATACTGAATAAGGGTAAAAAAGAGAGATAAATAAGTATAACATGAACATAAGGGTAAGAGAACATGATCATAAAAATTTAATAACATACCCCACATACTAAAGATCAAAATATTGATTAATGTAATAAATATTGATAGTTCATAATACATGAATCATATTGAAATCAAAGAACATGATCCATAAGAGCATAACATTTTCATAAGATATATAATTTTTTCATACACATAAGCATAGAAAATCATTTCCATAGTAGTCAAGGATCAATTCCAAGGCTATCATAATGGAATGGGTTCACTACCCAAACAATCATAGTAGTCAAGGTTCACTCCCAAGACCATCATAGTGGAAAAATACCCTTATCTAACTGAGTTAACTCCCCATTATAGTCCAGTCCATCTCATGAGATATAAATATTTACTTAATACATTGGAGGGAGATATAGGTCCCACCCATCACATAATAAAAATCATACGTATGTGTTCCACAATATCATAAAAAATTCATCATATCATAACCTATGAAATGAAATAGGTTCATAAACTTTTCACTATATCATATCCTATGAAAAAGAGATAGGTTTTATAATCATTTGATCATTTCATCATAGCATAACCTGTGAAAAGAAGCAGGTTTTATAAGTATTTTATTATGGTATAACCCATGGAAGAGAAATGAGTTTCATAAACATCTTGTCATAATAAACATAAAACATCCATATAAATAATAAGAATGATATCCTTGGATTATATCCCCAGTAAAGCATAAGTAGTATTAAAGGATGTCATCTTAGATAGAAAATTATTTTGAAAGATCATTTGGAACATTTATTAAGGAAAATAACTTTTCCTCTTTGATTTTTTTAAAACATAAAAAATTTTAAAAATAATTTTCCTTGAAAATAACTTTGGAAGTTTATAAGGGATGATTTGAATAAATTATTGGTAATGATGGTGGAAAATTCCATTTATTCCATACAAGTTAGAACAAAGATTCCTTTCATATTTTCTGTAAAATAAAAATAGATATTGTTTGGAAAATGTAATTATGATTCGTTTCAATTTTTTTAAAAGTAAAACATGGGTAAAAATTAATTTAAGAAATAATTTTGATAATTTAAAAAATAAACATTTCTAAAAACTCTTTTAGAAAACTTGGGTTGGGATGAAAACAGGCTTTTGAACAAAGATAGAAATACATATAATTTTTCTTAAAAACAATATTTTAAACTCTTGATTACATAAAGAGAGAAAAATAGAAGGAAAAAATGTATTATAATGACATAAACATAGGAGAATAAAATTTATGAGTTTCTTGATAGATGTATCATAATATTTTATCATTGGAAACATAATCATAAACAATCCCGATAAACAATGAGATTGTAATATAAAATATTTACCACTCTGCTAACTTTGAATTGTAAGAATCATGAAGAAATAAAATAAAATTAAAAATAAAATATCATGATAATAAATAAATTCATGATATTAAATGTAAAATGGGATATATATATTCCTTATAAAATAAGATATGTTCATAACATAACAAATATTTCCAAAAAGGCAAATTAAGACAAAAATCCATTACCATAAGTCCCAACTTCCATCATACATGTTAAAACCTCCTTTATAATAAGTATAAGTTTATTATAAATCTATTAAATACCCATATTTATATATATCATAACATAAGTTATTTTCTTAGGCCCTTTTATTACTTGTTTATTAATAATTCCATGTTAAAGTCATGTTTTGGGAAAAAATAGCTTTGTTTTTCGTGAATGTTTTGATTTTTTTTATCCTCTTAATTTTACAATGGTTACATAATATACATAATTTTAACCATGATATAAATATAAAACACACACACACACACAAAAATTTATATATATAGTATATTTTTTTTAGAGTTATCCATAATAGTTAGATATAGAAAATGAAATACATTGTTCAGAGAGACGGTATGTCGTACGTATGCAAGAATGCTGTTTCCATTTTATCAAAGAATTGAAAGAAAGAGAGGTAAATAATATATTAAAATTTTAGAATTATTTTTATTTCATATATATCACATATTTTAATTAAACCCATCTTTATTACCATCCATATAAAGCGTTATCGAATCATATTACTTCGTGAGGAAGTAGTCCGCCGTACACATGAGCGACGTTATCACATTCCTGTAGAATAGAAAGTACATAGGTATATGTGATATAAAAATTCAAAAATTATAATAAAATCATAAATATAAAATATAAAGATTAAATAAATCATTATATCTATCCGTGATAAGTGGTGATGGAAAACGAATAACATCGGTTCACGAGGAGGAAGTACGTCGTACACACAAATAATGATTTTGTATCCCATTTGATGGAAGTGGAGATGGTTTAAGGTAATGACCATAAAACAAAAAAATATAATAATATGTAATATAACATGATTATTATATCATCATGGTTTAATAATAATTAAATTAGGTGGAGTAAGAAATAAAATAAAACGCTTGGTAAGGGGTGTTACCTCTTCTTCGGAAAACTTCTTTTGGTTTGCACCAAAAGGAATCATAGGTTGGATTTATGACCAAAATAAGGCTTCTAATATGGGATGAGGGAATTAATAACATTATTTGTTTAGGTATTTACCTAAATAATAGGTTTTTAAAGTGTGAATAGGATAGGATAACATGTGACCTTTTATAAGTGAGGTGAGTGGCACAAGTGTAATTTTTTTGAAAAGAAAAAGGCGTACCCATGTTTTTCTAATGATAAAAGGATAAAAAATAAACTATTATAGATATTATAAGATATAAGGTCTAAATATGTCCATAAAATTTGTTTTGGAAAATCTTTGGGTTATCTTTAAACCTTATCTTTTTATTTCACTCCCTAGTAAACTCATTTTCACCTTAACAATGGTAAATAATTTTTATTGTTTTTACTATTAATTAATGAAAAAATTAAGTTGAACTTATTAAATAATATAAATAATTATTATTACAAATATAGAATCAAATTTTCTAAATTCCATTCACGTAAATGGTAAAATTTAATTTAAAATTAATCCCATAGACACGACAAGAAAGTGGGTTTTCAAAGAGAAAAATGCTCAAAAATTTAAAAAGTTATAATTAAAAAATTCACAAAGAAAATGATTCCAATGAACTAAATTGTATTAATTGATATATTATTTAATAAATTTTACTTTTAAACCCATTTTAAAATAAAAAATAACCTTATAAATTATTTAAACGAGAAGGAATATTTTAATAAAATCTAGTATTTTTCACTATTCATTAGTAAAATAATATTTTTAGAAAAATATGAAAAAATTAAACTAAGATAATTTTTACATGATGATTTAAAAAATGATTTTTATTTTATAAAATTAATTTTCAAAAAATCTCAAAATTTAATTTTAGTATTGTTCATTAAAATAAATAAAATCATTTTTTTGAGAAAATAATATTTTTGAAACTTATAAAGACTATAAAAAATTATGTAATTTTTATCAATATTTTTTATTTATATAAAACCATTATACTAATATTTTAAAATAGTTATTAAAATTCATATTTCTAAGTTTAATGACTGAGTTATAATGGCCATGTTTAAATAATAATATCAATAATATATCCAGGTTTGTTAAAACTTAGTGTTGCATATAACACAAGATAAACTCGATGTTGTGTGTAACACATTCTATCAAAGAAATTTAATTTATTAGAAAAAAATTCATAAAAAATCAGGGTGTTATAATTTCAATTTCTAATTACTTAATTTTATTTTGAGATAAGAACTTTTGTGGTTTCCGAAGCTATGACTTGTAAGGAATTTTAGACTCTAGATTATAAATCTCATATTGAAGATTCATATTTTTAAGTTGATATAATTTTTTTTCTTTATCATAAAAAAACCATTAACAAGTATATTGATTAAGAGAACCAATCATAAATAAATTAAATAATAGGAGAATAATTATAAATATCATGTTAAAATTACTGAATAAAGAATCTATGGAACGAAGATGGGGATCGATGGAGTAAATCTGAAATGAAAAAATTTGGATGGTTAATATTTATATATTATTCTTGAAAAAGTGTAACATGGCATAATAAATTTTAGAAAAAAAATTGAAAATTGAAAGGTGCGCTAGGAAAAATTGAAATATCCCTTTTACGTGATTTTAAATTTTAATTTTAACATTGGTTATTAATATAATTTAAATTAAATACCACTTTAAAAAATGTTTTGAGGCTAATTTTTTAAAAAATGATGTTGAAAACCCCCAATTTTTTTTAAAACCATATTTTCAAAATCTGAAATTAAAACCCCCTAAGAAGGAGTTTTAACATATTTTTTTAAAAACCAACATCAAAAACCTTCCAGGGAAGGGTTTTCACAACATTTATTTATATAATATATGTTAAAATCCTAAAATGGAATCTATTTTTTGTATTTGTGATTCTACATGCAGTGTAAGTACACAATACATGACAAGGGCCATATAAGACATTAGGTAGTTCAAAGGGGTACATGCCGTGTTGCCTCCAGTATACACCGTGTATTAAATAAATAATGGATTAAAATGAATGATATATAGTTTTAAATGTGAACTCATTTAATGAGTGTATGATCACGATCTTTAACGAACAATGTATGTGTTGTATTTATTTTAATTTAATATTTATTGCATGAGTATTTGTAATAATTAGTATTAAATTAAAATGATGATATGTGCATCATACCCTCTTATTATTATGTATGGGTATATGTGTCTATGTTTTCTTTTATATATCCCCATGCCTCTAGTTCCTCACACTTATGTGTGAGTAAAGCATATGAAAAGTATGGATCTCATAGGCGAGTGGAGGCAGTTCAAGTTTAGATTTTCGGTGAAACCAACCAAGGATATACAAAGGTGAACATGTGGAATGCTGCAACTCATACCAAGAAAGGTTGTGAGAGTTATTCTCCTAAGGTTAAGGGTTATTTTATCATCCGCTCAATAAAGAGACCAATAAAAAATATCATGTTTATGCCACATATATTTATTTTATTTCTATGTAGTACATTGTTAATTATTTATGTTCATTGGATGATTTATTTTGAACACATAAAATAAATGAATTAACAAGCATGTATGATCGAATAAGATAAATGTATTATGAATAAATTATTTTATTAAGACATGGTTAAATATCTAATGTAAAATACAAATAATATTAATAATCATGTAAAAGAATAAAATAAATAATATTTACACATAAGATAAAAACCACTCAAAGAAAATATTAAGTTATCATATCCTTATATTACTTAAGTTAAGATACAACCATAGTTCAAAGTATTTGTCTGGAATTTTTTCGGGTGATTTAAATTATATGGGAGTTTTAAAAAAAGTTTTGGGCTAACTTAAACTAGTTCACATTAAGGATTAATCACCTCTATGAGACTTGGTGAGATTAGTAGGCAAGTGTTGAAGAAATAAAAGTTTAGGATTTCAAGATTGGGGAGTCTACTAAATGGATCAATGAACTATGAGTTAATATAATTAAAAAGACCACCTACCTAAATAACATTAAATAAATATTCAAGCCTCTATTTGGGTTATAATACGGGAAATATATATCCTTTCAACTTGAATATCCACATGATAAGATATTCCAAATCCAATGGTGAGTGGTTTTAGGATTTTATAAAATAGTGGGAAAATAATTAGTTAAAATTTATTATATAACATTTTGGTAATCAAGATAAAGTACCAAACCTTCTTTATTTTTTTTGTAGTATATGGAAAGTCACATGACCTCAATATTATCACTATAATCTATATTGGAGAAAGATAATATCCACACCAAAAATAACTTCCTGGAGTGGTAAAGGATCTTTCACATCATACTATTCCATGATCAAAAGTCTTATGTATTAGAGTCCCCTGCTTCTGATGAGACCTCTAATGAGGTGAGTGAGGAGAATCACACTATTTTCCTGATACACCTGGATTATGCACATATATATATTTGTTGATGTTATTATCTATATCTAGTGACCTAAAAAATATGCATGAAAATATGGATCCTTTATTGAAGATATCTCACCTCTATGATCTTTATTAGGGGAAGTCTTGACATGAGTGGTACATGATCTCCAACACACTCTTTATATGAAATCTTGAGATAGTTCTCCATCCATACCTCATTTAGTCAAGATGATTGGATATATTGATTTTTTGGACATATTAGGTTTTAATATACCTAATGAGTTGTGTACCGAACTTGTACATGCTTCACTCCCCCATAATTTATCCAGTTTCATTTAAATTATAATATCCATAGTATTGGGAATTTTCTCCCATATATACTTAAATTGATTATCTAAGTAGACAAGGATAAGAGGCATGAAAAACCTAGATTCAAAATGCTGAAAAAGATTATGGGTGAGGAAAGGTCTCTAAGTCTCATTACAAGTCTAATTCTTCTATACACCACCTGACCAAGAAGTGTAATATCCAAAGGTAGGTTAAGGAATAAGATTCAGAATGTTTTACATGTGGTAATAAGGTCCACTAGAAGAAAAACTACACCAAAATTAGGAAGCATGGGGAAGCTTTAAGTGTGTCTGTTATCAAATGAAATCTATTCATATCTACTAGTTGGGTATTAGATACGACTTGTGGTGCTCAAATTTGTATCTAAATACATGTGAAAGGTAGATTTAAAAAGTTTACTAAAGGAGAGGTGGATCTTTGAGATACTAATGGGTAAAGATCGACTACATTGGATTTACGAGACCACCACCTTACTTTTTTGATATGATTGATTCTAGACTAGAAGATTTTTTTATTATGTCCCAAGTCTTACAAAAAATATTATATCTATATCCAATTTATACATGGATAACTTTATATTCAAATTTTAGAGTAAAATATGATACTTTTACAAAGATATATTTTTTATGTTATGAAACACCTTAATAATGGTCTTTATATACTAGAATATGAAAACCAAGTGTTGGGAATTGACAATGAATCTACTTTACACGACTCACATCACACCTAGTTTTGGAATCATTGACTTGGTCATGTAAATGATAAGTTCTTGATAAATCTCTATCAATATAGGTATTTATATTCTTTCAAACTAAAAAAACTTGATAGATTCCATACCTTTTTTCAAGTAAATATGAACAATCTACAATTTTATACAAAGGGTGAAATGGCCAAATGAATTATTTAATTGGTACACACTGATGTGTTTGGACCTTTTCTTGTTGAGGATAGAGGTGGATAATCACAATTCTTAACTTTTACCAATGGATTGAGTAGATATGAATATTTCTATTAAATGATGCACAACTCTGGAACCCTTGTTAAATTTAATACTTTTAATAATGAAGTGGATACTTATCTTGGTAAGAATATAAATAAACACTGATTGGATCGAAGTGGTGAATATCTTAACCAAGAGTTCATCAGCTACCTTAGAGAGTTTTTGATTCATTCTCAACTCACTCCTCCTTACAGGCCATAGTGGAATGGTGTTAGTGAAATGAGGAACTACACCATGTTAGATATGGTGAGTTTGATGATGATTCATATAGATATCCAATTATCCTTTTGGGTATATTAATTATAGATTGAGGCACAAATACTAATCTATGTTCCAACTAAAGTGACAAAAAAAATTCCATACAATTTAATGTATGAAAAGAAATTTATGTTTTCATATAATCATGTATGGTTCTATATAACATTTGTTAATGATACCTTAGGAAATAAACTAGTACCTCAAGGCATAAAGTGTATCTTTATAGAATATCTTAAGGAAAAAGGGGGATATTATCTATATGACCCCTTTGATAAGAGGGTGATAGTGTAAATAAAGTATATATTCCTTGAGAGGGAGCATATATCCAAAATTAATAGTGATACAAAAAATTAATACAATTAAGTTGATGCTAAAGATATATAGGATTTGTCACAAGAACAAATTCTATAGGCCCCTGTGGAAAAGGTTTTTCTAGAGAAACATATACTACATAGGAGAACTAGAGAAGTTAGAGAATTATATAGATATGGTTTTATATTGAAAAAGGATAGTGTCTCATTATAAATTGATAATGATGAATCTATATCCTATAAGGTATAATTAAACATCTTAGAAGTTGTAATATAGAAATAATCCATGAATTTAGAGATGGATTTTATGTATCAGAACCAAGTCTAATTTCTGGTAAATCCTCTAGTTTATGTAAATCTTGTTGGGTTTAAATGAGTATTCAAGAATAATATATATATATATAAAAGTAAAAGTTAGTACCTATAAGTCTTTACTAGTGTCTAGAGGGTTTAATAAATGCCAAGGAATAGACTATGATGAAACATTTTCACCAGTTGTGATACTAAAATCCATCAAAATTATGATTGCTATAGTAGAATACCATGATTATGAGATTTGAAATATGGATATTAAAAGCACTTTACTCAATGTAAATATTATGGAAGATGTCTATATGAAATAAATAGAGTGTTTTGTGAATCCAAGAGATGCCAATAAAGTATGAAAGTTGAATAAATACATTTATGGGTTGAATCAAGAATCTATATAATGAAACATTATTTTTGATGAATCCATAGGGGTATTTAGTTCCATAAAGAATGAATGTGGACCCTATTCCTATAATCAGTTTAATGGGAGTGAATTCATTTTCTTAGTATTATATGTTGATGACATATTACTAATGGAAAAAGAGATACCGATTTTATAGTTAGTTAAGATGTGGTTGAACACGCTTATCCATAAAGGAATTAGGTGAAACAACCTACATTATTGGGATCAAGATCATTTGTGATAGATATAAGAGATTACTTAGAATAAGTTACGGTATATGCATTTCCAAGATATTTAAGATATTTAATATGGAACAATCCAAGAGGGTATTGTTTCTAGTGTCACATGGAATGAATATTTCCAAGAAAACGTGTCCTTAAACACAAGAGGAAAGATAGAGGATGACTAGGATTCCTTATTAATTGATGATAGAATTATTCATGTATGTCATGATATATACTAGGCTTGATGTTTCATATTCCTTGAACAAGGTACGTAGATATCAAGTAGATCTAGGAGACTACCATTGGATTGAAGTCATGACTATCCTAATGTATCTAAGGAATACTAAGGATATGTTTCTATTTTATAGATAAGATGAGGATATAGTCATAAGGGAACATATAGATGATAGTTTTATTACAAATATAGATTATTTTAAATCAAATTTAGGATATTTATTCTATCTTAATGGAGGTGTTGTGAGCTGGAATAGCTCAAAGTAGCCGATGATTGTCGAATCTGAAGTAAAGTTTGAGTATATTTTAGCTTTCAAGGTAGCTAAATAAGTAGTTTGGATATGAAAATTCATCCAATATTTTTATGTGGTGCGGAATATTAAATACCCGAACACATTAGATTATGGTAATACTACAATGGTGGAACTCTCTAAGGAGACAAGGTCACATCAATGTACATAGCATATTCTGTATCACCACTTGATTGATTTTTCTCAAAGAGGTAAGGTCATGATAAGTAACGTTTCCACATAGGATAATGAAAAAAACCTATTAACTAAATCCTTATCTTAATAAAATCATGAATATTATTTGATAGATACCACATTGAAAGTTATTAGCTATTGTCTCTAGTTTAAGTTAGAGTGTTTTGGAGTTTTTTCCCCAGAAACAACTAATTTTTACTTTTGATTACTTGTATATTAATGGTATTGAATATTAATAAATATCTTACCACATTATGAGTGTTATTATGTGTAAAATTAATGTGATAATATTCCTAGAGTATTAGTCACATTGAAATTTCATATTATTTCTACACTATGATGAGAACCGTAAATCACTATGATGATATTTTTAAATATTTTTCTATGCCATGGATGAAATATATTTTATGGAAATAGATGATATAGTATATCAAGTGTTGGAGTCTCATAATACATATAGACTTCTTATCATAAAGTTCACACTTGGTAATCTCTAAGAGAAGGAATTATGAGAATAGACCCACCCATAGCAACCCCACATGTTATTTGTGTCATTAGATATTCCTCTCTACATATGTGATTATTGATCCTTATTTTTAATATTATTATTAATGTAAATCATGCATCACACACTTAGATATATCTATGAAAACCACTATGACATATTCTCATGGTGATACATGATATGTTGTGAGTATTATGCATCCAAGAGCTTCTAGACCTTTAGCAGGGAAACCTGAAAAAATAGAATATTCATTGAGGTTTACTGACCTCTCAAAATATTCCACGGATATGGTTCAAGATGAATTATTTTGAGCACAGACATTTGATTTCATCTTCTTTAGATATATATAGTATGGTGTGATACTTATTTTCATTATTACTTATGCAAGAGTTCTTGAGTGAGCTTTAGTAGTGGATAATTTCTTGGATGAGTAGTCATTGAAAGTTGGTGCTGGTAGTGGGAGCCTTGGAGTTGAGACTTCAGAAGATGGTATCCAATGTCAAACCCAGGGATCCTGGAGAGCTAGGTATTTCTATAAATAGTCACTGGACAAAGGTTTTACAGTTTATGGCTGTTATGATGGATCCATTTAGCTGAGGGAGAGGCAATGCTACTCTTACAATGGTCAGGGAATCTCATGTGAGATTGTCTGACCTTCCATACAATTGACATGGAGATAGTCAAATTACTTCCCAGGATGAAGAAATGACTAGATAAGGGAAGTTTGTAGGGTGGAGGATGTGGTAGGGGATCTATGAGAGTAGTTATAGGTGGTTGATGATTTGATCTGTTACCACCACTAACCACTAGGTGGTCCACGCCAGGATTAGGGAGCTAGTGTTCAGGGATGAGGAAAACTATAAGTAGTGGAGGCCTATGACCTAGAGGCACTAGAGATGATTAGAGGTATGATATGAGTCTTCTATACTTTAGCTAAAATACTGATGAAAACATGCACAATCCACTATTTTCTTGCTTCATCCATTTTTCAAGATCTAGATATTATCGTTGAGGATTTGGATCGATCCTTATAGTTAAAGACTCCTAATGAAGAAGATTTCTCTATCATATACTTTTATTGATAGTTTTACCTAACTCGTGGAGGAGATAGATTACTTTGGGATATTTTCATTGCAGTGATGAGGCCTTATGACATAGGTATGTAATGGATATTCATAGTTCATGCATAGATTGACTATTCGAGGTGGAGAATATTTTGTGTCCACATTTATGTAATGATGTTTTACTTCATCAGTGAGATTGAAACCAGGGAAGTGTAGGATGAGACCATACACTGAAGGACATAACCGATTCTTCATCATTTGGGTAGTATTAACCTTGAAATAGTAGATGTTGTGAGCTTCCAATTTCTTACAGTAGTGGTGGAGTATGAGAATGTTCCAGGTTTACCTTACCACTAGGAGACCAACTTATGTATATATTTTAACCAAGGGGTTTCCTTGATATTTGTGTTAGTATATTAGAATGTTCTCATGGAGCTTCATGATTTAAAGGTAAAATTTGAGGAGTTGTATATGAAGGGATTTGTTAGACCCAATGTTTACCCTTGGTAATACCTAGTTTTGTTCAGCAAGAAAGTGGATAGGAGCTTGAGGTTGTGTATGGATTAATATATCATGAATTAGGTGACTTTGAAGAATAAGTATCCACTACCAAGAATTGATGGTATTGACCAGTTAAATGGGGTGATGTGGTTCTCAAAGATTAATATTAAGTTAGACAATCATTAGATCTGATTTCGATATAAGGATATACTGAATACAACATTATGGTGTTTCTATGGTCACTAGAATTACTTGCTGATACCATCTAGGACGAATAATGACCCAATAATGTTCATGGGAATCATGAATCATATCTTTCATCCCTTCTTAGATCAGTTCATGGTGGTCTTAATAAATGAAATCTTGGTTTAATAGATATCAGATGAGGATAATAAGAGACACTTGAGGATGGTCCAGAAAATAATCTAAGAGCACCATATTTGTGGGAATATATCAAAGTGTTAGTTCTAGATTTTAGAGGTCCACTTCTTGGTACATGTCATCTCAGAAGAGGGAGTATAATTGGACTCAGCAAAGGTTTAGGTAATGCTATATTGGGATCCACCAAATAGTATGAATGAGGTTTGGAGATTTCTTGGGTTAGAATTATACTATTAGAGATTCATGCTTGATTCATCTAAGATATCATCACCATTTATTTCTTTAACTTGATAGGGGAAACCTTTTGTGTGGATGTAGAGGTGCCAGTAAGACTTTTAGAAGTTGTGGTAGAGGTTGATGAGTTACCCCATCTTGTGAATAATATAAGAGGGCATTGAGTACATAGTGTTTTGGGATGCATCTAGAACCAGGTTTGGATGTGTTCTGATATAGAGGTAGGAAGTGATTGTCTATGAGTCCTAGTAGTTGATACCACATGAAAAATAATATTTCACCCATAGTCTAGAGCTAGTAGTAGTAGTCTTCACCCTGAATATGTGGCAACACTACCTTATGGGTGAGCAGTTTATTATCTATTATGACCACAAGAGTCTTAAGTATATATTTTTGTAGAAATATATTAACTTGAGACATATGATATGGATATAGTTCCTCCAGGATTATTACTTTGAGATATTCTATAATCTCGGTAAGGGGAATGTGGTGGTATATTCTCCCATCAAGAGATCTTGTTCGAAGTTGTTTATTGAGGTGTCATAATAGTTAGCCTCATTGTAGTTCTCATTAGTAGAAGAGGATAGCATATCTTACCACAAATATATGTTTATCACCCCTTTTCTTCTATAGTGTGTTAGGGAGGCTCATCTTGGATATATCAACCATGATACCTTGTGTGTTTAGATATCCACTGGACACATTTATTATGGATTTTATGAAGTTGGGGACTAGATAATCCTTTTTTAAGGATGAACCATGGCACCAATGACACTGTGAGAGGAGGTTTTGATGGATTTTCATACATTACAATTGGTGGTACATCAAGGTGTGGTGAATATGTATCGGTACCTTCGATGATAGTTCTGGTGGTTAGGGATGAAAATTTGTGTAGCTGAGTTTGTCTCTCGATGCATAACTTTTCAGTAGGTGAAATATGACCACAAGTTTATAGAGGGTTTAGATTAACCCCTTAAGTTTATATAGTGGAAGTGGGATGGTATCTATATGAAATTAATAATGGATCTTCCATGATCATCTAGTAGAAATGATACTATCTAGTTGATTATAGATCGAATCACTAATTTGGTCCACTTCCTAGCCATCTGAGAGCGGTGTTCAATAGAGAGATTAAGATGCCTTTATATACAATAGATAGTTAAAATTCATAGAGTTCTCTTAATAATAATTTTCGATCATGATTATTGCTTCATGTCACAACTATGGAGAGTATTGAAAGAAGCCTTTGGGACTCAGTTGTGTTTGATCATAATGTTTCACCCCTAGAGAGATGGATAAACTAAGTAGACCATTCAGGTTCAGGAGGACATGATTTAGTCTTACATGTTGGAATTTGGATATAGATAAGAGGATCATATAACCTTAGTGTAGTTTTTATAGAACAATATTTACAATTCCACCATCAGTATGAAATCATTCGAGGCCTTGTATGAGAGACCCTTTAGATTACCACTATGCTAGACTGATATAGGGGAGTCAACACTTATGAGCCCAAAGTTGGTGTAAGAAATGAAATAAAAACAAATCCAAATTCCTCAAGATACCAAAATATACTTTTCTTGGATAGATTAGGGGATATATAAATTCAACCGATAGCCTATATTCCCCATCTAGATCAATAATTACCAGTCTCCTTTGATTCTTATTTCTAGTAAGCTCTTACAAATATTTATCTATCTCAAATATTTCATGAATAATAAGATAGTAACTTGGAAAATATTTGAAATCACAATCATAAGGAACCTTGAATCCCCTTTTATACTACTTTTAATGAAAACATGATCTCTTCTCTATTCAATAGGGTTTAAATGTAATCATTATTCTCTCCAACTTCAAACTTAGCATTCAAATAGAACTCTTTCACTAGACTCATGTAGAATGAACTTCCATATTACTTAACTAGATACTCCATACTTGGTTTTAGATATATTTCCAGACCAACAACCCACTCAAAATCAACAATTCAACATCAATATTTTTTTCTAGCATCACCAAGTGATTTTAGAGATACTGGTTTCATGACTCGAGAGATGTTATTGAACCAACATTTCCTTTATTAATAATAGTATGAGAATATGAAGAATAGAAAACCATCATTCAATTCATATGCTCCATATTTTATAGGTTCAAAAAATTTAGGGGAAGAGAAATAGTGTTTAATTTGGAGAGGGAGAAAGGGTTCAAGACTTAGTTAAATTGAATTGAATTCTAATTCATGAATATTTAGTTTATTTATGGAATAATATAGTAAAACATAGGAAACTAAATATACATATTTAAGAAATAAAACTAAACTATAAATATAGACATGACAACATGACCGACCTTATGTTTTTCAATATGGTAACCTAAGGATCCATGATAGGTTAAACTACCTCATGGATTACAACATATTTACTCAGGAGAGTCACAATAAGTTGACCTACTATATGAAAAATATTATGAAAGCTTGAATAGTCATGACAACATGATCTACCACATAACCAATCTTAAAATCACTTGAGAATTATGATCACTTATAACCTTTAAAATAGAATTATCCCAAGATTTAATCTTAAATTAAGAAATATCAATTAAGAATAACTTATCATACCTAATTCATGTTTTATATAATTTAGTCTCTTTATATTCAAAGTATTTGTGAAAATATAAGAATGTTGTTGTCCAATGCCAATAGATTCAAGAGTGATAACACCCTTTTGAAAATGATCTCTTAAAAAGTGGAGTATTATATAAATATTTAGAATGAGATACTATATTTCTATAAATTTTATTAGTACTTGTAATATTAAAATTTATAGGGATATGTTGAAATTGATATCCATAGTCTAGTAATGTGTGTTTCATCCTTAGATTTTGTTCAGAACAACTACCTGAAACTATGTACTAAACTTTAATAGTAGATAATGCATCAAAATTTTATTTTCCACGACACCAAGAAATTAGAGACTTTCCCAAAATGTGACATATACAAGATGTGATTTTTTTTCCAATTTAACTTGAAACCAAAAAAATCAATATCTGAATAGATAAATAATTCAAATTAATAGACTCTAGAGAAAAAAAATCCCAAATTAGTTGTATTTTTATGGTATTTAAAAATTATTTTAATAAAATTTAAGTGTGATTCCCTGGTATTAGCTTATAAAAATGCACACAAACTACACTAAACATAAAATATGGACAACTAGTAGTTAAACATAGTAAAATCTCAATCATAACTCTATAAAATTTTTGGTCAACTAGTTTTCCAATTTCATCTAGGTACAGTTTAAAACTTATACTCATTGGAGTATCATATCCTTTAGTGTTATCCAATCAAAAATGTTTTAAAAATAACTTGCATACATTTTTGATTTAAAACATTTCCATATTTGTTTTAAAAAATCATAAATCCAAGAAAGAATTTTGACTCAACCATTAAATTGATTTGAAATTATTTTTTCATTAAATTATAAAATTTAACACACATAGAATATTTAGATGAACCAAAAATAATATCATAAAAATAGATTTGAGCAACCAAAACATATTTTGAAGTTATTTTAATAAATAATATATGATCGACCATAAATTTTTAAAATAAATTTGAAATCAATAAATAACTAAGACTATCATACCAAGCTTTATGTTTTAAACCATAAAGTTATTTTTTATAGTTTAAAAACATGATTCTGTAAATGGGGGTTTTAAAACCCTAAGGATTTTTTATTAAAAACACCCTCAATAATACAACCATTTAGAAATGTTCTTTTTATATCCATTTTATATAGTTTAAAATTTATATGTGATTCATATTCTAGTAATATTCTAATGGATTTAAATATAGTTACTGGTGAAAAGGTTTCCACATAATCAATCCATTCCTCTTGACTATATCCTTGTGTAACCAAAATATCCTCATTTCTAACCAGTGTTCCAGATTCAAAAACCTTTTTTCTATACACCCACTTAGTTCCAATGGTTAGATAGTCTTTGGATATTTCAACTAGTTACTGTAATTTGTTTCGTTCAAATGTATTCAATTCTAATTGCATCACCATTATCTAGTTATCATCATTGATTTCTTTAGTGATACTATTAGGTTATAGTTAATACAAGTAAGCTTGAGGTTCAACATTTTTCCTAATAGAACTTTAGGTTTGAGGTCATTTATCCATATTTCCTACAACAACATCTAAACGGTGGTATTTATGGGTCCTTATAATTCTTAGAATTGAAGTTCATGGTTATTACAAGTTTTCTTCAAGGTTGAGTTGGTATTCTTGTTTTTTAAAAGGATATTTATCATGTAAATCAGTAGTATGGTTATTAGTCTTAGAGGTATTATTGATATTCATATTTAACATATCATCCTCAAGGTATTCCAAGGAAACTTTAGGTTCATGTGGATACATATAATAAAATATGATATGAAAACATTCTTCCACTAGACTGGTTCTTTTATTGAAGACTCTATGGAATTTTATTGAAAAATTCCTATATCACTCTTTGGTTAATTGTTTTATAGAATTTATTTGGCATTAAGAATAAATAATTTTAATCCAAAAATTTAAAGTAATTTACCTTATATTTTATTATATTCTATAGCTCATAGATATTATTCTTTAAAATAGGTCTTATAAAAACTCTATTAATTATATATCAAGCTGTATTTATAGATTCTACCAAAAAATTAATAGGTAGAATATATTCACTTAGAATATTCTGAGAAATTTCTTATAGAGTTCTATTTCTTCTTTCAGCAACTCCATTTTTTTGAGGTGTTCAAGTTGTGTAGAAATGAATATTATAGTGATGTTGTGAACATAAATTTTCAAATTCTTGATTCTCAAATTTATAACCATGATCACTTCTTAAGGTATTAATGGTAATTCTAACAAGGTTCTGTATAGATTTTCACACATTGAAAAACAAGATCAAGATTCAATTTTGTGAGCTAAGAAAAATACCCATGTGAATCTTGAACAATCATAAAAAATCACATAATAATAATTATTTCCACATATACTAAGTCCAAATAAATCAATGTGAACTAGTTTAAGTGGTTTAGAGGTAGACACTACGTTCTTTAATTTAAAATAAACTTTTCACTACCTTCACTTTTGAAAGATACTACACACTTTATCTTTTAGAAATTTCAGTTTAAGTTGATCCTTGAATAATAATTTTATTTATTCTTAAGTGATTTTAAATTATAGTGGCCTAATATAATATTACACTAACAATATTATCTCATAAAGAATCCTAGACAAGATTTTTTTTGAGAAAACAAAGTATCTAAATCAATGGTATAAACATTATCATTTCTTAAAGTAGAAAAAACAAAATTATGCTTAGAATCATAAATTTTACAAGTACTATTTTCGAATTTAACATAAAAAATTTCATCACATAACAGATAAATACTAAGAATATTATATTTTAAACCATCAATTAATTAAGCTTTAGAAATCAGAATATTTTTAGAGTTACCAATTTGTTTAAGACCAATTATTTTTCCATTTTCATTATCACCAAAGGTGATATGTACACCATCCAATTTTACCAGAATCTTGAATCTTTACTAGTATATTGTAATATGTCTAGAATAACCACTATCCAGATACTAAAATATTTTATTGAACATCTTTAATAATTTAACTATGAAAAATTAATCAAGAAATGATTTTGGTAACCATATTTTTTTGGTCTTATAGAAGTTAACATACAAATATTTTGGAATAAATTTTTTTTATAGGTTTGTTTAGAATAAACTTAAAATAATTAAAAAATTTTTAAAAGAAAGAAATTATTTTGTCCAAAATGGGTTTACCCATATCCAAAATTACCCGGTGTAATTCCTACTAATTGATTTATAACTAATAACAAAGTAACTTTTATACAAATTCCTTTTTCTTTCCAAATTGATAACGTATACTAGTTCCAGATTTAGGTTGTTTTTTTACTTCCCAATACCATATTCAAAATATATATTCCATTTTTAAATTCCTCTTAATTATTTTTAAGTTTTCATTAACTAATTTCATATCATTTTTTTCTTTCAATAAGTTGGTATTATTCTCCTTTTTAATATAAAGATCACCTTTAACATTAATAGATAAAGCATACATATTTTTCATGTTGTTATATTTATCTTTTAGTTAATTATTAATATATTCAAGCATATAATGATATTAAAATAATTATTCTCTTGAAATTTAAGATTCATCTTGAAATTAATTTTTAGAGAGATTAGAGGAAGTAACTGTTACCTCAGATGCAACATCCATCAAACATATATTATCTTATTCATATTCATAATCCTTGTTTCAATTAGAATCAATAGAGATGCACTCTGATGAACTCTAGTTTTTATTCGTAGAATTATTTTTCTTCTTTCATTTTTATTTATATTTATTTTTATACTTAAACTTATTAGAGTCAACTCTACTATTCCCTTTTATCTTATCTTATATTCATTGCAAGTGACTTCTCTAAATGAGTCATCTTTTTACAATTTCCTTTATTTATGTACTTCACATTGCAGTTTGATTTTATGATTTTTTCTTCCTATATAATTTTTTTTAATCTCTTGGATATATGTTTCATCTATTCATAATTATCAGTTTTAGATTCACTTATACCAGTTCTTTCATCCTTGATAACTTCTTTTGATTTTGACTCAGATGATTTGAATTCTATTGATTTATTTTTTGGATCAACAACCTTATAATTATCTTTAAGTACCTCCTCATATATGATTATCTTTCTAATTATATCTTTCAATTTCATATTGTTGATGTCACATGATTCTCAAATGGAGAATGATCTAATTTTCAATATATTAGGTAAATATCACAAAATTTTCAGTACCTTCTTTTTCTCATTCATGGATTATCCAAGTGAAATAATTGTATTAATGATCTCATTAAACCTCCAATTCATTTCAAAAGTAGAATCATCAGATTTCTTGTTAAAATAATCATATTTTATAGTATAAGTATTTAATTACATCCCTTTAATATAGACACTTCTACTCACTATCCAACATTTTTTTAAAAGAAACATGGTTCGTTCCATGTTTAAACAACATGACTTTTCCTTGATCCCATCCTTGACTCTATTCTTCTTTAAGTCTTGTGAAATAAATTTCAAAAATTGGGATGAGAATAAAAAGATCAGTTAGGGATACACAAGGAACAAAAACTGTTAGTCTTGGGATAACCTGAAAACCATGAATATTTTATCATAAATTAATACTTTTCATATTTAAGAAGTAGTAAATATACTTCACTGAATATAAGCTCATTACTTACCCTTTTTGTAACCAAAAAATTACCATAAACCCATAGAAAGAAAAATATAACATATAAAGGTAACTTGGGACATAAAAATACTTAAATGGAATAACCATACTATCGACTTCCACACATATCACTTAATAGAATATCCATATGACCAACTTCCATAACAGATGCATTGGAGGTTATAACGTAACCACCCGTCCTTGGTTTATCACAGAACCACCCATATTTGGTTTATCACATAACCATATGTCTTTATTTTATCACATAATCACCCATAAAATGTCCAAGTACCATTATATAATCATAACACATAAAATATTTCAATTTTTAACATTTCACTCATAAAAGTTTATTTGAAATCACAAGAAATAATTTCAAGATATTTAAATATTCAATCAATTTCCAAAACCATTTAAAACATTTAATAAAGAGACTTTTGAATCAAAGTGTCCCATAACACTTTGAATTTTTTGAAAGAAATTAATATTTTAAGACATTCATATCCATATTAATAAATACATAAATATTATTTTGAAAACATGGACATTAAATAGAAGGTTTTAGAAGAATAAATCTTTAAAACATTTTAAAACGATGTTTTAGTTAAAGGGTCCCTTACCAATTGATAAATAATTGAATAAAAATAATTAAAGAATAACATTAAAAAAAGCTTATAATATAATTAGAATAAGGAGATTCATGATATAATATGTCAAAGGGCAGTATATACACTATATTAAAGTGAATTGGTGCATAACAACAAATAAGTATCAATGGAATGCAAATTGAGATGAAATCTCTTACAAAGACCATATCCTTAGATTAAGGATAACTCAATGACATAATTATGTGTGAAAAATATAAATACACCCAATATAATTATATATTTAGTGTAAAACAATCATTGTTTATTCAAACATATTCCTGAAAAAACAAAACCAATGACATGGATATTTAACTCAATGAAATGAGATTGAGTTAAGATTTCCCTTACAAAGATAATTTTGTAAATAAAAATATATCTATTATTTTAATTCAATATAATTAAAAATAAATCAAGTATAAATATAATATAGGACATCAAAATTTATTTCTCACATAATTATAGCACAACATATTCAAGAAGAAGAAGATTAACCTAAAGAATGAAAATTTGGTTAAGAAGTTCCCTTACCTTGAGTCCGACTTATCTGGTTCATTCTTTAATTTATTGAATTATAAAATTAGGTTAATTTATAATTTATTCATAAACTTTTTGAAGTTTATTATTCATTTTATATCACTTATTATCATGTTATAACAATTAGTTAATTACTTGAGTTCATACCAGACGTTTTGTCGATGTTTGGTACTTGAGTCAAAAATGAACTTATTTTGATTAAAATTGTCCATGTGGTCATAATTAAATCATATAAATAATGATATTAATGATTTAAATATCATATATATCCATTATATATGTAATTATAATAGTCCATAACATTTGGAGATAAGAAATAAAATGCATCGTTCATGGAGACGGTAGGCCGTATGTACGCATGAATTCTACCTTCATTTCTTTGTCATATTAAAGGAATGAAAACTAAATTACACATAGGTATATTATAATTAAATTATTATATTAATTTAATTTATTTATCATAGGTTTAATAAAAAATTCTTTTATATGTTCCATGTATAGCATAAACGAGTCATATTAGTTTGAGGGGGCGGTAGTCCACACTTCCTCAAATGAAATTATCATATTTACACATTATGGAAAGAATAAAGGCATGTTGTAAATAAAAATTAAATAATAATTGAGAAAATATAAATATAATAAAAGTCATATATAAATACAGTTCCATCATAATTTCCACCATGAGATGTGGTAGGATAAAATTGAACAATCATCTTTTCGTGAGGCAATAGTTCATCGTACACAGAAACAATATGTTCTATACCCATTAGATGGAGGTGTGTGTAAATTTAGGTCGAAAAATTATCATAAAACATACTAGTATATTTAGCATAGTGTTTTTGTTATAAAATAATTGAATAAATATAGGTTAGGGGTTTGGAGAAGGAAAATAAATGAAAGGTGCTTGAGAGAAGGAGTTACCTCTAAATCGGGTAACTCCTTTTGATTTGAGCCAAAATACTTCCTTGAGTTGATTTATTCACAAGGTAAGGATTATAGAAGGATATTATGGATGTTTGAAGATTATTTTATCATAATTGTAATGATACAATGGGATTGATAGGTGTGAGTAAGTGGGTAGCGGTGGTGGCATTTTATAAGAGGGAAGAGGGGCACTTTAGGAAACTCTTGAAATATTATTTTATTAAAAATTTATTTTCAAATTATAATAGTTTAAAAGTAATATATTTAGAGGATAAGATTATTATATATCAAAAATCCTCTCATCCAATAGGTTTTATACAAGTTTATATTACAAAATTAACCTTATCTTTTAGCTTTAACCCTTAGTTAAAAACTTTAACTCTTACCATGTCTTCTTGTATTTTCAAAATATATGGTTACTATAGTAACTATAAAATTTAAGGAGAACCTAAATGGGATCATTAATGAAATTTTTAAAATTATATAAGTCATTTGGATGAATCTTCTATTTTTAGGACTATTATATCATTTAATAAAATAGTATTTTTTTAAAAATCTCATTTATGTCAATTTTGACACTATTTAGTAATTGTTTTTTGTTAAAGTCATAATAACTTGATTAATTAGAAAAAACTACATTAACAAAAATATAAAATTTCACAATCATCTAGAAAATTTTTGTATGGCATACAATTTTTCAAATTACATTTATTTTAATATTTATAATATCATTTATTTGAATCTTTCATTAATAAGGTAATCACTTCATCATCATCGTGTAAAAATAAATTTATTTATTTAATGTCTAAAAATTATAAATAATATACCATGATACAGTAAATATTTTTATATTTCTAAGAATATATATTCAAAGAGATCAAATATATAACCCCACTTTAAAATTGTTTTAGTAAAAAGATACATGTTTGAGTTATATTTCTCTTTGTTTTAAATTAATTATTATAACATGTTATTATCACACCCAAGTGGCTCCATGGGGTCCTAAAATAGACGGAAGGATGATAATGGTTGTAAATATCTCATAAAATTGTATTAGGACACGTTTTAGTGTAGTTTTATATTATTATAATATTATTTTAAACCCTTATTTACCTTATTTACCCTTTAACCATGGTAAATAAAAATAATTACTGAAGTTAATATTCATAATATCAAAAAATAAAAGGTACCTATTTAAAAAATTTGGAACTTATGATTACAAATATTGAATCCATTTTTCCAAATTCAAAACACATAAATTGTAGTAATTAATTTAAAATTAATTCTTGTTGTCAAAACCAGAAAGTGGATTTTTATGAAGTAAAAACTATCAAAAAATTGACATGTGTTTTTGTCCAATTCTAATGTAAAATTACTTATAATTACCAAAATTGGATTAAATGATAAAAACATAATCTAATTACACTTTAAAACCAATTAAAAGGACAATATAACTATATAAATAAATTAGATGAAAATATAGCTTTGAATTTAAATCTAGTATTTTCACTATTCATTATAAAATGAATTTTATCAGAAAAATAACAAAATTCAACCAAAGTAAATTTTGATTTATAATTTCTAAAGAAGAAGTTATTTTTTAAAATAGAACATATAAAAGTGACAGAAAATTTATTTAAAAAGGGTTCTCCATCAAAATATGGTAATACTATATTTTTTTTGAAAAATAATTCCTTTATCTAAATAAAATTTTATTTGTTATAATATCATATGTAGAAAAAATATTAGATGAATTTAAAACATTAAATTTAATATATAAAATATATTTTTCATTAAATAAAAATCCATAAAGAGTTATTTGATTTTATAAACACAATTATTCTCTTTTTAAATAGGTTTTCATAAAAACACATCCTTTATCTTCAATTGGTTTTTATTTCTAATTCTAATAAGTTTGGTAAAAAATGAATCATTATTTAAACATGTGTAAACCATATTTAAATAATTCAATTGATAATAGTCATTCTCGTCATTCCAACAACTAGGTTATAATGTTAACATTTAGATAATAATATTTAGTTTTTTGTTTAAGATAGATATAGCGTATCATGTATGCTATTGAACATAGTATTTATTTCTTAAAACTTAGGATGTTACAGATCCACTGCTGGTAGACCCTCCAGTTGATTAAAGTAAGGACTCCCCTCTTGGGTTATTTGGGTTAAGTATGTTTCTATTCCCTTTTGACTAAGTGAAACCTCTCACATTAGAAGAGTGGATGCAAGAAGAGTTGAAATAAATCATAGTTTCTTGGGTTTCTTGAGTCATCGAAGGTGAAATATAGAATATTTGAGTATGAAAGTCTTATCTGGATAGGGTGAAAGGAATTCTAGTGGGAGAAGAGTAAAGCAGCCTAGGGTTGTTGGTGTTGGCCACTTGTAGGGATCATGTATTGTTCGAGACCCAATTTAAGGTCCCTTTATTGGTACGACCTCTTATAATGAAATGGATATGTTCAATGATGTTTTGAAGTGTCATGTGTCTATTCTAATGAAAAGGTGTATTTTGTGGGGACCTTTTGAGAACTTCTGTTTTGACAGAAGCGTATCCTTCCTTTAGGGATTCCGAACTTCTCGGCTTCAGATGATTTTTCCCTTATATCGTTTCCTTCTTGTTTTTTATTTGAGGTAAAAGGGGAGATACACATGTATATTTTAAACCCTTGTATCATTAAAGTGTTGTGTTAGAGTAAAATGAGTTTCAGAGTGTGTTGTGTTTTAGTCGATCTATCTGGAATGTGGTGTGGTTGCTTTTGGCACCAGAAGGAGAAGTTATGTTCAAGAGTCTTCGATACCTAACTGTGAAGCAGAAGATACTTCAAACAGCAGGGCTCTAGCCATAGGCCCCAGAGTAAAGATGACGCATAGTTAAGAACACCTAAGGGTTTAAAAGATATTGGTTTAATTTATTTTTTCAATGTTGGTAATGGAGGAAATCTAAGTGTTCTATGTGGCAGTTTCGTTTCAAGTGGTCCCATGTGGTAGGAAGAGACCTAGGGATCCTATCCCTAAATGTTGTGATCCATGTAGGCAGAAGATTCTCTCATTGGTTATAAGGAGGTGGTATTGTTTTGTTATCTTTAACCTCAGTGTTGGTACCCTAGTGAGTGTGACCCTCTATGTGGTTATTCATGTATGAACAACCTTGTAAGGCTATTTCAATTTCGGTTCTAGTTGGGCTCATCCAGGTATGGTAATGCTTGTTGGAGTGATGAAACATGCAGTGTCTTCAGTTTGGTTTGGGGTTTCTATGGTTGGTTCCCTTGTGGTGTGGTGTATTGGGTTGTGTGGGAAGCTCCCAGGTTAGCTCATGTCGGGATTTCTATATTGGTACATGATAGTTAGTAAATCTAGTTAGTATTTATGGCGGGGATACCCACCATGGGTCTTGCTGAAATTCCCTGGAAGTAAATCAATGTTGGCCTTTTTGTTATGTTTGGGTGTCTGTTTGAGCCTTCTTGTGTGGGTATTCCAGTTCCATCTAGGGTGTTAGTTGACTCTTATAGTGGGGAGTATGTTCACCCCCCATGTCAGCAATCTAGTTTCATCCCTGGTGTTAGTTTAGCGGTTGGTAGTCTTGTTCAGAGCTATCTAACAACAATCCCCTCTCTTGAGTAAATGTTGTGGTTCACGTACGCCCAACGGTATTGTGAAGTAAGTTTTTGGTAGCCTTGTTGAGTTCATTGTTTGTTTATGGTAAAATGAACAAGCCTCTTTAGGAATGTTTAAGGTGTTTTGTCTCTGGATGTTGATTGGTACGTTGTGAGAGTTCCTACTATTTGGTTATCAACTAGAGGTGTCTCAGCTTTGGGGGGGGGGGACTCTTAGTGGGGAGTCCATTTTTGGTATCTTGATTTTAGTTTTCAAGCCATTTCTCTTTGTTGACAGTGTTATTTCCTCTCTCTTTTTTTGTTTGTCAGGAACCTCTGAGCAGAGAGGGTGTACTAGTTCTATTTTCTAAATGACCTTGGGATGGATTTCTAGGTACAGTAAGCATTATGGTGGAGAAAATAGTCACACCCAAACTTTTTGATTTTTTTATTTTTCTTGGATTTGAATATTATTATTGAGGTTCTCGCAGAGTCTTGGTTGGAATTTCATGTTTTCATTGATAAATAAATGTTTTGGGCTTAACATCATCCAGTGCACGGGAAGAGCACGGTCGAACCATGCAGCTTCACCTAGGTCACCGTGCGGCCTGTCTGGTGTTCAAAAAATATAATAATAAGATTAGTAATAAAATGAAAATAAAACAAAATAATAATAAAATGAAATGAAATAAAAATAATCATTTTAATAATAAGAATTAAAATATTATTTAATAATAATAATAATATTATTATTTTTAATACTATCATTAAATTTATAATATTATTATTAAGTTATTGTTATTGTTATTATTATTATTACTAGTATTACTACTACTACTATTATTATTATTATTATTATAAGTTTTAAATTAGGTTTAAAAAAAGGTAAGGGGTCTCCTTCCCCTTCCTCTCCTCCACGATGTGACACCTTCTCCCCCTTCATCTATGTGCGACGCACCCCTACAACACGATATCACCTCCATGGAGATCTCCCTCTTTATGAGCTACCTAAGTTGGACCCCCTATAGAACAACCCTCCCTTGCAGCATGACCTCGCTGAAGCGTAATGCATCCCCTGGCCGAGATCCTATAGCGCACGATGTGAGCTCCTCCCATCTCCCTCCTTCTGTAACTATTTTCTTCTGATCTATTCATGATTTCCCTTCGATTTGTCAAGGTATGGTCCTTATACCCCTTCTCCTCCATCAATTTGGTGGTTTTATCCTCTTTTGGCACTCAGTGAGGTTCGGTCGAAGCCATAGGTTAGGGTTTGATTCTAGTTTTTGTGGTTCCTTCTGGTTTAGGGTTGTGAGAATGGTCCCCTAGGACATATTCTTGTGGATTCTATCAACCACCGCCGAAGGATAGGTGTTTCGGCTTGTTTCACTTCCCCACCACCATTCTATGTAAGGGTTTAAACTTGATTTTGGCTTTCATACCCTTAATTTGAGAATATTATGATGTTTAAGGGTCCCAATTATTATCTGTAGTGATTATGATGCCTTTGGAAGACTTTTGGGAATATACGAAGGTATGTATATATATATATATAAATTCATATATCCTCCATGTGCATATTCCCTCATGGCTTGGAGAATACGATCATTTTGTAAAGGGTATACATAAATATATATGGAAGTATGTGAACATGAATAGATGATTACTTGAGTTAGAAGGCACCGAATTCCAAGAGTTGTCATGGTTTTCTTGAGGTAGGATCCCTTTGCATTGTCCTTTAAATTAAAAAATTATTTATTTCTTGATTTTTCACTTTTATTTAATTATAGTTAGTAATTTATGGTTTTTAGAATAAATTCTTATTGTGAAAATGAGTGATTTCCTCTTTGTTTGTGAATTTCATGAATTTTTTCATTGAATGTCTATACCAAGTGCTTAGTGAAATGCCCCTTTGGCCTTTATAAATGTGTGTAGGATTTAAAATGGTAGATTGAGTTTCTGAAATGGGTGTCTAAGTGTATTTTTGGTTTTAATGTGGTGTGTGTTGGTTCTTTTGAAAATGGGTTGGTGTCGAATGGTTGGTTGAGGCCTTTTTGGTACATTTATAAAATAAAATACTTTTAAAACTCTCTTTGGGATGAACCTATTGCCTTGTAGGATATTTATGGGAATTGGTGGTCCTTAGATGGGAATTCCATCACATGTTGATGGTTGAAGGCAAGAGGGGTAAAATCCCTTAGATTGATTCGGGGGTGATTGTTATGTGCGTTTCAAATGTGTGATGCATGTATATGTGATGGATTGCTTGTTCAACATTGTCATCTCACCCCAATTTTACTATAAACATATAAACATAGCATAGTGAGTGAATTCTCGGTGAACGATTGCTACACTTGTCTATGTTATTTCACTAGAAGGTGGCCCATACAAGGGGTTATTTTGTTATCATTTCTATGGTATTGGGCTCCTCAGTCAGGATAGGTAGGGAGATGATCGGGCATTTGGGGTTTATGAAATCATCGGGTATGGAATGCCTTCCGGATGAGTCACATGTATAGTATGTTCTAGATTATTCATGATCCCCTAGGTTTTCCCATGTATTTCAACGCCTAGTTATCTGCAGTGGATGATTGTGGTGGATTTTTTGGTTGGACACTCTTGTGTGATATCTTCCCATTACCCTTGTTGTATGAATCCTGTGATTACTTTATGATTAGTGTGGTTTTACTCCAAAATTGATTAAATATTTTTAAAAGTTTGTGGAAAATTGTTTTAAAAATGATTTACACTTTCTTCTTCTCTATCCCTATTTCTTTAAAAGTTTAAAGCTTCCCTATTGGAAAAGAAATTAGTTCAAATAAAAAGGTAAATGGACCATGATTTTCTTTTATGAAAAAATGTGCGAAAAAATTACTTTTATACATTATAGCTCAAACCTGAACTTGATGATTCTTTTGTTTAAATGAAATTTATTTGGGAATAGATTACTTGGGAACACTTACTAAGTTTTAATACTCACTCCTATAATTTGTTCTTGTTTTTATTCTAAGGTGCATGTTTCATCTTGATCTTGATCATTGGGGGCGATGTTGAGTCTTGTGATCGGAGTGTGACCCATGGGGTCATGTGGAGTTTTAATGGTCATAAGGTTCAGTTAGTTATATTTATCAGTTCTTGATTAGTTGTTCTATTTGGTTTATTTATTTTGGGATACTCTTATTTTTTCACTACTTTTGTTTATTTATATTGTGTGAAAACATTCCCATTGTCACTCTATTGAATCCCTTGGCACTTGTCGCCGGCCCAGGAGGACCGGGAACACCTCTCGGGCCTTGTTACGGACCAGCTCGATTGATAGGTTCGAGGTCGATCCAGGATGGTTCTTGATAGATTTCCCAAATCCTCAACTTTGTTTGTATTGTGAATGGGTACAAAGTGAGATGATTTTTTAGCTTATAAATAACAAACCATATCACATTATTCTTTCTTTGGTTACAAGGAAACACAACCACAAAGTCCATAGAGATATCATCCCACTTCTAAGTAGGGGCTGGAAGTTGCTGAAGCAAACTTGAAGGTTTTTGATACTCTACCTTTACCTATTATCATGTATAGAAATAAGAGAAAAACTCAGCAATGAATCATCTCATACCTGGCCAAACATCTTCATGGTTCTTGGGTGCAATACCCACTAGAAACTATGGTAATACCCTATAACATATTTCCTTATTGACTATATTACAAAAAACAATTTTGATAGTAAAGCATTCCCTCTATATAGAACGACCATTTAGCAATGGTCTCCCCACCATGAATATATTTTATAATGCTAAAAAAACATCATCAAGCTACTGTTACTAAAGAATCAACTTGAGAATAACATATTTTAACTGAATTCTAGCCAAGGAAACCTCATCCCTTGATTCCTGGACTATGAGATGAAATTGTGTAAAAATATCTATCAAGTTCCACTCTTCTGACGATTCCTTCACTACTTGGGTTAGAAGTTTCATGATCAAGGAATCTGCGACCACATTCCCTTTCCTCAGGGTATAGGTGATGTCAAAGTCGAAAGATTATAGGTATTCCACCCAACACCTTTGGTGGAGATTCCAATATTTTTGGGAGAATATATAACTCAATCTCTTGTGGTCTGAAAACATGGTAAACCTTTCTCTATAATGTTAATGCCACCAAATCTTAAGTACATGCATCACAACTTCAAGTTCGAGGTCATGGGTTGGATAATTATTCTCATGTGTCCTAATCTAATGAGATCCATAAGAAAAAAATGATCACATTGCATAAGAATGCATCCCAATCTTGAACTTGATGCATAAAAAAACACAACATAGCCTTGCCCGACCTCTGGAAGAGTCAACACCGATGTAGTAGCCAAAAGACATTTTAGCTTAAAAAAAGAACTCTGACATTTTTCATTCCACAAAAAATTTAATACCTCATGAGTGAATGCAGTAATAATATAATCCAACTTTGATAAGTCCTGTATGAACCAACGATAATACTCAAATAGACCTAAGAATCTACAGATCTTGAAGATATTCAATGTTTTCCCAAGTCATAATCGCCTTTACCTTTTTAGGATCAACTTAAATACCGTGTTTTGACACCACATTTCCCAAGAAATTCACTTCCCGAATCCAGAAATCACATTTTGATAGCTAGACATAAATTTGGTGATTTCTCAGCATACCCAGAATTGTTCTTATATGGTGAACATGAACGTCTTCAAACTTAGAGTAAATGAAAATTTCATCCAAAAATACTACCATGAAAGTATCAAGATACTCATGAAAGATCCTATTCATTAAATTCATGTAAACTATAAGATAATTGGTTAATCCAAAGGGAATAAGAAGGTAATTATATTGACCATACCTAATCCGAAAGGCAGTTTTCTGAATGTCAGATTCTTTTATCTTCAACTAATGGTATCCGGATCGATGGTCGATCTTTGAGGACCAATTTTACACTTTCAATTTATCAAACCAATCATCAATATGTGGCAATAGAAACTCATTCTTCACCATGACTCAATTGAGATTCCAGTGGTCAACATAGATGTAAAGTGAATCATCAACTTTCTTAGTGAAGTGAACATGCACCACATAAGGCGCCACACTCAGGCATATAAATCCCTTATCTAGAAAATCATCCAACTGGGACTTCAAATCCTCCATTTATATTGGTTTCATATGGTAAGAGGGAATAGAAACTAGTTGAGTACCAGAAATTAAGTCAATGGAAAACTCAACCTCCCTCATTGGTGGAAAACTAGACAGTTCAGAAGAAAACACATTGAGAAACTCGATGATGACTAGAGGGAGTTCACCATTCCAATAGTCTCACTCTAGATCAAAGGAAAACACAAATATAACTTTCCCCAACTCCGGTTAAGAATGTACGACTCTTCTCGAACTTGGGTCCCACTCTCCTTGGAATACAGACACACACCACTAGGTGTATTAAAGGAAACCCATAAAAGATAATAATAAATTTGGGATTTCTTGGAAATGATCCAATCTATCTCAAGAATTAAGTTAATAGGTTTCAAATAAAGAACCATAAAAATCTATGAAATATCAATATCTGATAGAGAGAAAACACAAGCGGGACTATGAAGACCCCTCTCTCTTTTTATACTAAGGGGTGTATTAATATACATTGCACAAGATAAAATCTATACAAGAATATTTATAATATTAACAATATAGGTATAAATAAATGAATGAGATTATCTAGTATCAAATAGAGTAGTTATTAATGATGAAGCTATAATAATGGTACCTTTCACAATCACTGGACCCGTATCCACTTCCTCTGGAGACTCTTCCACTCCACGAAGAAGATTTTTTCTGGATTCCTATGGCTAGAACCATTTTTTACATGAAACATATGATTAAGATATAGTTTTTTATGGTACTGATCATCTTATGCCACTAAACAAAGTATAAAATTTATGAAATAACTTCTACAAGTGACTTGAGTATCCACAGGAGCCACTATTCTTAGGTGCCTTAGTGAAAACCCTATTTAAATGCCCTAATTGACCACACTAGTATCATATCAAAGGGCCTATTCTAGGAACTTCAAGAGGTCTATAATGACCATGATATCAAGAACCATTATGAGAGTCATCACAGTTCCTCTTTACTTTAAAGGAACTTATGATGCCACTGGGAGAAAAAGGAACTCCCGTCAACCCTGACTTACCAGCCAGGTCCATCTCAACCATCATTTCTCTATCCATCACATTAGTATAAGTGGGAAAATTCATCAAGAAAACCTAAGAACATATATCTTATTGAATTCCCAAATCAAATCTTCAAGCCTTCATACTCTCATTAGATACAATATAAGGCATAAAATACACTAGTTTAACAAAGCGATTTGAATACTTAGTCACATTTCTGTCATCCTGATCAAGCTTGAAAAATTCTATAGCCTTGGACAATACCATTGAATCTAGATAGAAATGGTTGGTGAAAATAACCTTGAAGTCCTTCCACTCTAATACCTCTTGTTTCTTTTCTGTCACCATCAAGTACCACTATCTCCTTCTTGGTCCCTCCAGCACAAAGGTGGAAAACTTCACTTTGAACTCATCCGGTGTCTCCAAGAAATAAAAAAGACATTATATCCCACCCAACCATTCATATGCGTATTGAGTATCAATTGAGACTTTTGAAAATTAGTGGATTTTGGTGAAGGAACTCTTGAGAACGATTTTGAAGAATATCCTTCTAAGGTTTTATAGCTATAGCCTAAATGGGGACTGGTGGTGGTGCATGTCCCAGAGCTTGGACAATACATATGATCAGCTCAACTAAACTTGCTTCCATGGGAGGATTTGATTGTTGTGGATTAGTAGTAGCATCCTCATGGATCCAATTCACACATCTTCTAAGAGGCATGATGCTACATAACATCAATAGACAACAAGGAAGACATCACATTGACACTCAAACAGAGAAATAAGGGAAATAAATCCCTAAATATTGAAAACAAGATTTGGATTTCAACCTATAAAAATAAAAAATAGGGAAAATACTAGAAAAAATACTCAAGATATCCTCCCCTAACCACCCTAGGTGAATTAAGGTTCATTACAGTGAAAGATGGATAGACACACAATCAAAACTACCTGTTAGGTCCTGACAAGAATAATGAACTACATATTAACATCAAGGCAAGATGAAAAACCCATACCTCTGATCCACTTTTTCATGAACTGGCCCAGGTACCTGAGTACCCTGATAACTGGGCGGGCTCTGACATGGCTCAAAGGGCGTTCCCGATCCCCATGGGTTGGCAACAAGCACCTGGAATAATACAATATGAAAGTGGGAATGATTTTTCCACAATCATAGAGGAATCATAAAAACAAATTATTATGCATACAAAGGAAGTCTCCACTGGGATAAGTGTTCTAGAAAAAATAGGTATAAATACCTAGAGTACTATAATAAAGTACCAAAAAAATAAATAAAAATTACCCAATTCCCAATTGATGAACTCACCAAGTCCACAAATCAATATCTAGAACCACTTCAAAGTGGTGCTTTACCCCGACTCACACCTAGAAGGAGATAATCTACAACACTAGAATGCACAAGTAGGGTGTGAGCCAAAGAAAAATAGAATTTAACCCAAATATTCCATAATAGATTCCAAAATCAATTAACCAAAGGAATGATTTCAATTTTAATTAAATAGGTTTGGAATTTTAAAGTATATTTAAACAAATCATACTATACAGTTTCAAATGATGGAAAATACTTTAAGGAAACTATTTACTTTTAAAGTGATGGAATATTTCTAAAACAATGGATTAAATAAAAAAATTTATATAACTTTTTTTATATAAATTCAAAAGGTCATGTAAAATAATTTATCAACACTTTCATACATTTATATCTCAAATATAAACAAGTGAGAAATATGGTCATCTTCCAAATAGGTATGTATATTCCAAGCTATAGGACACCACACTCTCCAAGTGATTATAGAAATATGTGTACACATGTCCTATAAAAACTGGTAAAATAAGACCCATCACCATTTCCTAAGGTACGTGACTTGTTGTATTTATGTTTTGGAATGTTGTATAATCGTAGAGTGTGTCTAAATAACTTATAAACTACTTAAGGCTTGCATGTTCTCTAACACAATCAATGATTGGAAATTTATTTTAAGACTTATTAAAATACAATTAAAATATATTCCCCCATTTCAAATTCCAATTTTCTATTTAAAAAAAATGGGTTTTTAATCAAAACATGCATTTTTACCAAGATAAAACCATAGAGTTTCTATAAAAATTATTTTAAGCAATTTTCAAAAGTATTAAATAAATTCAAAACCATTTACATCAATTTCACAATTCATTTCCAAAATTAAATTCAAAAATTTAATTGAAATATTTTCCATCAAATCCACAATTTAAAATAAATAATTTAAATCAATCAATTTCTATAAACACACCCCAATTCAATGTAATTGGGGGTTTTCATAATTTTCAAGCCAAAACCATTTCAAATCTTCCAATTAACTGGAATTGGGTTTTATTAAATCAATTGAAATCATGTTTGAGTAATTGAATTTAAATTAAAAATTGAAATAAATCAAGCAATTTATGGTTAATCAATTTGGCTAATCAAAACAGAACCACCTACCTTTTCCATAGGAACTCAACACCCGCAATGAAACCCAAAAACAAAAATGAAGGCATAAAAAATATCAAAACTCAACCTAGAAATGAGATTTGATGAATTGAAATTTAGATTCATTAATATCAGTATGATCCATTAAACTCTAAAGAATGAAAAGAGAATATATAAAGAGATACAGATGATTCTTACCCAAGAATTCACACCATAACTGAAATGATGATCAATTGCTAAATAAAAGGACCCAAAAGGGTTAGAGGGATCCAAAATCACCAAGAAAGGGATCTTGGTTGAGTGTAAGGAAGCTTGAGAGGAGAAAATAAGAAATTTTAATAGCACTTCTTATTTTAAAAACTGACAGTGGGGTATTACATGATGTGTAACCCAGTTACACATCATGTAATTGGAAAATCCCGAAATCACTCAGAAATCCTTCTCCTTTTGATTAAAAATGGATTTAATTTTATTTATGAGTCACATGATGTGTAACCCTATTATAAATTGTGAAATTATACTGCATTCTACCAAATAGTCAGATTTCATTCCAGAAATTCAAAAACTCTGAGACTTCACCAACATAGGTATTCTCACATTTTCTTCTCGACCATACCTAGTCAACGAAAAACAAAAAACAAAAAGTGGTTTTAATCATACATGAAATGAAGGTAATGAGATGTTACATGTTCAACCATATGGAATGATGATTGGAGTAAAACTTGTTATGATTATTCCTAATCAGTTATCATGAAACATTATTAACAATGTGTACCCTATCCAACTCTCAGACTTACCAATTAAGGTAAAGAAGGTGTTCGCTGAGAGTTTGGGTAGTGATTACTATGGAGGAAAGAAAATTTAGTTTCCTATGTGTTGAGAATGTTGTAAGAGACACCCGGGTGGATGTCTTAGAGGAAACAAAGGATATTTTGATTGTGGAAAACAAAAATACAAAGAAAATAACTACAATGGGAAAATGAAAAGTTTAGTTAATGTAATGGGTGAGAATAATGGTCTACCAAATGTAGTTGGGGTTTAGTTTAGTGGTAAGAACCCCGTAATAATACATGAAAAATGGGGGTTCAAAACCCATTAGGCACAAGTACCATAGTAGTACTGTAGCATACTGTAGTAGTGGTAGAACTGTAGTAGTGGCAGAACTATAGCAATGGTGGGCACTGTAGCAGCGATAGGTCTCTGTAGCGGTGGGATGGCACTATAGCAGCGACGAGTACTGTAGCAAGCTGGTACTATAGAAGTAATATTCACCGAATGGGCTTTAGGCCAAACAATTGTGCCTATGGTCCATGTAATGGGATAAATGCCCACTGGGCCTTGAAGCTATGTAATGGGTCTCCCTCTACCCAGTTAAAAGAGGTTTTTTATTTGCTTTAATAATAAATGAGGCTTCAGCCCCAACCTTTTAAAAAATAATAATAATGGTCTACCAAAGATATCATCAAATATTAAATTATTTAAATTTGGAAGGTATGGGTATTATGAAAATTGATGTCCTAAGGGGAAAGCTCATGAAGAGAATAAAAAAGGTGGTATAAGTAATGACTATATTACTGATGCGAAAGACACTACAAATTACATGTGAAATGAAGGAGGTATTAAAGGATAAGATGATGAATACTAGTTATTGGTTTGATAAGTGAGTTGATTGAAGTGTTTATATATTGGAATTCAAGAATTATGTTTTGTGAATCATGAAATATATAAGGACTAATCACTATAAGTTAAGGATTCGAAAGAATATGAAGAATGATGTTGATGACCTAGAAAAGTGATTTAATAGAAATGTAATATTTCATGATTAAGGGGAAGAAAACCATTATTATGTTCCTAATGTTGTGATAATTATGTTGGTATAAAGAGGTGATTGACATGGGTAAAGTAAATTGGATAGTATTGATGACCCTGGAACTCATTAATGATTTTTTGAAAAAGTGGTATGCTATCCTTGATGGATTTTACAACATTTTTAGATTTAAGTAATACATCCAATAATCTATGTTTTACTTGAATAATAAAGAAGCATTCATTATTTCATTGATATTTAATAATAATTTTGGTCATTAACAAGATTTAGGAAAATATATGACCAAGGTATTCACATGTTTGGTATGTAACAATCAAGAGACACTTTATGATATATAGGGGATCAATGTTAAGTTTATTTTATGGAATTTAGTCACCTTATTTCCTAAGTTTTGGATTTTTATATGGGTTATAAGGCTAACCATTCATGAAGTGGTTCAAGTTGAACTTTGGATAAGGATTTAGAGATTAATGTATTATTTTTCCATATGAAGATTTATGCAGAACTTGTGTTAACCATTTTTTTTGTGATGATAAATAGGGATAGAAGAAATGGCCTTCCATTTTGTTTATGGATATTATGATCTGTTAGTGCTTCAGGCATAACAACTTCACCTTCATTTATTTATGTAAGAGATGAAGTGAAAATTGGTCAAGGAACAACCAGAGGATGATATCATGATTATGAAATGGAATGAAATTAGGTAAATTTATTTTCTAGAGTTGTTTATCTGGATAATGAAAGAATCCCTCAACTTTAGTAAAAAGTATTAGAAATAAAAATATTATCCAATTACCATTATATCTGATGAATCAATGGTCTTTTGAATCATCATTTATTTATGGTTTTGTGATGGTTAACTTTATATTAACCATGATCACTATACATATCTATTAAGCCTTGGACATTAGTATTTTCTTCCATATCTATGTTCTCAATTCCCACCTATGTTATCCTATGTAGAAACCTAGTTATGAGTTACATTGGTTAACTGTTATGTTTCTAACTTTACCTTTTTGAGGAATGTTTCATTAATAATTTGTATGATGTGGGTTTCTACAAAGGAAATATTTCAATGGTTAAACCTTTGATGACTGAGATGAATTTTGTGGGTGAAATCCATTTTAAGGGGGGGGGGGGGTAGAATGTGACACCTTGAGATTTTGTGATTTTTTTCCCAAATGAATTTAATATTTTCAATATTTAGTGTTACACATAAAAATGATTTTCGATTTCCATAAAAGTAACACTATTTTTATCTTGTGTTACATGAAACACTAATTTTGACTTGTGTTACATACAATTTTGAGTTTAGATTGTGTTACACACAACACCAAGTTTAGCTTGTGTTACACAAAAAAAATTATATTGTGTTACAAGAAACACCATGTTTAGCTTATTTTATATGAAACACCTTTTTTATCTTGTTTTACATGCAACTTTGAGTTTCATTGGTAGCATACACTACATGCAACACCGAGCTTTAGAAAACCATTAAATAATAATATCATTTAATATGATAGTTATTACCTTGTCATTGGAATGGAGGGAATGAATATGATTAACTGAATTATAAAAATATGGTTTTCACATGTATATATGCAATGAATTATTATATTATCAATTAATTATAAAAGAAATTAAAAACCAATTGAATATAAAGGATTTTTTCTCATGAAAAACTATTTTTACAACCACAAAAACATTTTGTCTTAATAAATTAAATTAATTAATTTCATTGAATTATATTAATGTAATTTATATATTATATATTCAATATAATGTTTTTATATTAATCCAATATATTTTATAGGAATAAGAGAAGAATAAATCAAATTTTATGCATAAAATGCTGAATTTTCCAAAAAAGACAGTTTTTCACCTTTTAATGACGCACTTGTTTTAAAAATAAATTCTGAAACTTTTATAAATTTTATTTTAAAAAATAAAATTCATTTTTTGAATCAAAATTTTGAAATTATACTAAGGTGAATTTTTGGTATTTTTTTGAAATGTTTCATTTTTTGATGAATAGTGAAAAAATACTGAATTTTAATTGAAAAATGACTTTTTGTCTAAATAATTTATAATTTTAAATTATATTTTTAATTTGTTTTAAATTTAAATTTGATAAATTATATATATATATATATATTAATCCAATATAGGTCATTGGAATCAATTCCATTTTTAATTTTGATATAAAAACAAAGTAAAATTTTGAACATTTTCACTTTGAAAACCCATTTTCTCATTGCGTTTACGGGATTAGTTTTAAATTAAATTATACCAATTATGTGAATGGAATTTTAAAAAATGGATTAAATAATTGGAATAAGAATAATTTATATCATATAATAAGTTCAAATTAATTTTCTACCAAATGATTACGGAAAATAGTTAAAATTAATTTCAACGATTAAGGTAAAAATGAGTTTACTTAGTGGTCAATATTAAAAGATAAGGTGTGGGAATGACCCAAAACTTGTCCAAAACCCATTTTATGAACATATTCCGACCATATAACATATTTTATCAAAAATATTTCATTATTTGAGGCACATGAGGTAATATATACCTCTCAATAATGTTTACTTTTTAGTATTTATAAGAATGCCACTTCTCCTCTACTACAAAACGACACTCACTCTCCCTAATTTTTTAAACCTCTCAAGACATTTGGATTATAAAAACCCTGCTAAAATCACTTAAAAAAATCACTAAACTCATTATAGAAGCCTTAATTTGGGCATAAATCCAACCAAGGAAGTCATTTGGTTCACACCAAAAAAAGATACCTAAAGAAGAGGTAACGTTCATCAATGAACGTTTCTTTTTTATTTTTTCTTCAAACCCATTCAATTATCTTTATATCATGATGATATAATAACCTAATTATATTAAATACACTGATATTATTTTTTGTTAAGGGTAAGACCTACAACTATACACACTTCCATCAAATGGGTTACAAAATCATTTTTTGTGTGTACAACAAACTACAGCCTCGTGAACCGATGTCATTTGTTTTTCCATTATCACCTCTCAAGGTTGAAAATAAAAATGTAAATACTATTTATATATTATATTTATGATATTATTATGCTTTTTGAATTATTATATCACACATAACTTCGTGCTTTCCATTTTGTGAGAATACGATAACATTGCTCGTGTGTACGGAGGACTACCGCATCGCGAAGCAATGTGATTCATTCATGATTTACATGGAATGTATTAAGTATGAGTTTGATAAAAATATGTGATATATATGAAATACAAATTACACTATATTGATAATATAAATATATATAAATTAATTTTCTTTATTTAAATACAACAAGAAAATGGAAACAATGTTCATGCGTACGTACGACCTACCATCTCCATGAATGGTGTATTTAATTTCTTATTACTAAATATTATGGATTAATATAAATACATATATAATGAATATATATGATATTTAAATAATTTTTAAAATTATTTAGACTATGAAACAATGATCTATTTAATAGGACTAAAAATAACAAGTCAAAACTTGTACAAAGAACAAAGTGGTTATTACCCAAAACGTAACATTAACATGAAATTATTAATAAATAGGTAATAAAATGTAATTATAAAATAATATATGGTATTATACATAAGAATAAGGTTATTTAATAGGTTTATAATAAACTTATATTTATTATACTGGAGTTATGAACACGTACGATGTAAGTCAATACTTAAGGTAAGAGTTTTCTTGTCGCACTTTTATTTCCGTGATATATATGATATATTAACCAATAATTTTTGTTTTGTGGTGTATATAATGACCATGAATTAATTATATGACTCTTATAATTAAATATATATTTATTTACATATCCATTTTAGGATCTATCTTTCACGGGGTTTACAGTTTCAATATTACCTAAGTAGTAAGGGGTGTCCATCTCACATTTTATTTTATGAGAGACACAAGCCTTGTTCACCACATTTTTCTTTCATGTGGTGTGTATAATTCTCATGAATATATTTTATTATTGTTATAATAAGAACTATTGGGATTTACATATCCATATGAGGATCTATCTTTTATGGTTTTTACGGTTCAAAAGTTACCAAATCGATAAGGGATTTTTGTCTCTATTTTCTTTCTTTAGGACACATATTTTTTCATGAACCTATATTATTTTATGAGGTGTATATACCAACCATTTGACATGTTATACCATGAATCTAAATATTTTTATGAAATTTTTAACTTCATAAAATTTTATTCTTTTTTGGGGATTTTGATTCAAATTTACCTAAGTGGTTAGGGTTTATTATTATAATCTCATCGTTTATCAGGGCTGTTTATGATTATATTTCCATATCTCAAGAAACTCATGAATTTTATCCTCATATGGTTATTACTAATATTTTCATGTAATTTTACCATTTACCACTATTTTTTACTTAAGATAATCGAGAATTGTTTTAATAAAAATCTAAATTTATTTCACTCTTTGATCAGAAATCTATATTTTTAAAAAACTATGTCTTCTAAAAATGATTTAATTTTTTTTGACTATTCTAAAATGATTTTAATTTTTTTACCCATGTTATATTTTTTACAAAATATTTTTAAATGAATTATCATGTCATTTTTCAAAACAATTTTAGTTTGTATTTTACCAAAACTTGAAAGAAATATTTGTTTTAACATGTACGACATGAATAGAATTCTCTGCCACCATGACCGATAAATGATTTGAAGATTAATTTTTATGTTTTCAAAGTTATTTTCAAACAAAAGTATTTTAAAAATGTTTTAGGTTTTAAAAATTGTTTTAAAAGTGAAAAGGATATTTTCCTCATGAAATGTTTTCAATGATCTTTAAAAATCATTTTCCATCTAAGATGACATCATTTGATATTACTTATGATTTACCAAGGACATGTTATAATTATAATATTCTTATTAATTTCTCTAAATGATTTATGTTTTAATGGATTTATATTTATTAAAACCTATTTCTCTTCCATGGGTTATGACAAGAATAAATTCCTATGAAACCCACTTCTTTTCATGGAATTTTATATAATGAAATTATTATGAAACCTTTCTTTTCCATAAGTTATGATATGATGAAATTATTATGATAAAAATTCCATTTCATGGGTTATGTTATAATGAATTTTATGATCTTGTGGAATACATAAATATGATTTTCATTATGAGATGATTGGGTCATATATCTCCCTCCAATGCATTTTCTAAATATAAATGATCTATACAATCAAAGGGTACACGAGTGGTCAACCCATGACTGAAAATGAAGGTCTATGTGTGGTTAGTCCAATCCTAAAGAGGAAGGTACACAAGTGATCTGCCCAATCCCAAAGTAAGTACATGGGTGGTCACCCCAAGTTTAACTTTCTATGAATGTTTTAGTGTCTAGCCTTAACATAAGATATTCCATGCTTATGTGTATGTCTTAAATATATGTCTTATAAAAATGTTATGTTCTAATGAATCATGTTATTTTATTTCTTTATGATTTATATCTTATGAACTGCCAATATTTATGCCATTACTCATGACTATGATCTTTTATATGTAGGGTATAATTTTCAAATTTTATTCTCATGTTATCATACACTTATACTCATGATATGATTATGTGATCATTGATAGATTATGCTATTTTTATACCCTTATTTATAATTTTAGATCACCCTTTCTTATGTTTCCTTTCACCAGGATTCCAAGAGGTGCTTTATGATTGATATGATGGGATAGGCTAAAGGAAATATTATTGTTCTCAAATAAAATGCTATGTTTTTCTTTATATTTTCAAATGTAAAATAGGTTCATGTATATATCTATTTAACCAATACTACTAAACTATTCATAATTTTTGGAAGAAAACACTAGTATTTAACACCAATATAATAAAGTAACCACTTGTCCTAGGTTACTAGAGTCAGGGCCTTTATAGTAGTATTGTGTGCAAGTGCCTGTACTACTCTTTGGAAACTCATGCTGGATAGGAAATTGTATTTTTCCAATAAATATCATAATATGTTTTTAGTATTTATATCCATTTTCTACAAAAAAACTATCATATTATAACTTTTATCTTCATTACCAATTTTAACATTATTGATTATTTAAATCATTAAATTCCTCTCACTATTCTATCGAACTCTAGTAACACTCTATACTAGAATCAAAATACTATGCCACTTGATTATTCTAATGGAAATGATCTTTGAACCTCCACTCATAGTATACAATCTATGGATACACCACTACTCAGAGATTTGAAGGTTGGTATTTGACTGACCAACAATATTAACTCATGACTAGTTGATATGTTGAGTGAAGTCCCAACTTCTAAAATCATAAATATGATTTAATCAATGCTTGGATATGAAGTTGTAACAAGAAATCTATGACTACTACTTTGATTCCAACTTCAGTTATATCAACCCATCGTCCTCATAAGAACTCACTAGTTGTAAGAGGCACCCTCAACTCTGGCTGATCACGCACCCTGAACACCTAGTTTTTTTCAAATTTAAATGATAGAAGGTGTTTGTGACTTAATATTTATTTGGGGGGGTTTTATATTTTTTGACAAATTTAATCCATTTATATAAATATATTCATTATATGTAATCATGCCCATAATTTAACATTAATAGAAAAATATTCATCTCATATTTATACATTTTTTTCTTTTTATTACTTTATATGTTTCCCACCATTATACAAATTCATAAAATAGTAAACAAATTCATAAAGAAAATAAAATACCCAACTAGTCTTGAACATCTAATATTGTTTGATCCATTTAATCTTAATGGATCAACCAGGACCTATGGAATCGTACCTGAGTTGTTGCTTGAATCATGATGTAGATTATCCACATCCAGTGTGTCCACATCTCATATGTATTTAGCCTCATCTTGGTGGGGTCCATGTCTTATAACATCATTGTTAACTGTACATGTATACCCACACATAAGAGAGGGGGTTTAGGGAGTGCAATATGTAATAGATAAATTGGATATGCATGCCCTTATACTTATTGAATGAAATGACAATGCACAGAACATAATTTAATTATCTACTTATTACAATCATTACACGCATGTAATAAATAATTAAATCAATTATCCCAGACAAACACAAATATGTTAACTAGCTCAAGACCAGTTAGTATAATAAAGAAACACATGATAAAATTAAATTTCTATAAAATTAAAGAATGAGGAAAATTTAAATAAAATCAATCAATTAATTAAATTCAGATAATTTATTTTGTCCCATTATTAATTTAATTTAATAACTAAATTTAATTAATTAATTTAATTTAATAACTAAATTAAATTAATTTTACAGAGTATTAAAATTTTAAATTTTTAAACCAAAAATTATTTTTTAATTAATTTAATTTAATTATGAAATTAAATTAATTTATTTCGATTATATAAAATAAACTCGGGCCCAAAAACCCCACGGAGGGCCAATGTGGGTCAAAAGTAGAAGCCCCCTTGAAGAGACTGACTATAGGAAGACCTAATCTAGCTGGTTAGCATACGATAAGAGGGGGTTTAGTAGTGGTAGTGGATACACTGAGGTCTTGTGGGTTCACCGATTAAGAGGAGGATGACGGGAGGAAGGATAGGGACATGATCCTCACTAAAAAAGTTTTTTTCTCTTTCCTTGGTCAAGCTGAAAAATTAGGTTTTTTTTCAATTTTTTTAATAAAATAAGCAGACTATGGTTCCCCTATTTGATGTAAGTATCAAACGCCCAAATTTAATACTATTATTTTATTATAAAGATTAATAATAAGTTTTAATATTTTATAAAACAATTACACATCCATGTCTAAAAATTGGTTTGGGTGAAGGATTTCTTTTCTTTAGCTAGAATTGATTTTTCTAGCAGCTTGCACACTAGAATGAAACCAAATTCATTGTAAAATTCGTTCTTATTCCAAGGACCTTAGATAGAAATAACATATATATAAATATTTAAAAATATTTAAGTTCTTTGATTTAATACCCACAAAAATTATGATTAAATCCACATTTAAAAACTTCAAAATGCTGTAGATTGGCCATCCGATATCATATTGACTTGTTGTATGCGATGTTGGAATATTTATAATGTCATCTTAAAAATTTAATGCAAATTTAATTTTTTCTTGAATTAAAATTATCACGCATCCCACTCTGATACCAATTAGAGGTACCGAGGAATGCAGTGAAAGCTAGTGGGTTATATATTTAATTTTTTACCAGATATCGACGTAACTATGTCATATCCCATGAATCACTACCCTTATTAAAGCCGGAGGATCACACATGATGAATTTTAAGCACAAAATAAACCATAAATATCTGGTTCAATATGAAGCCCTGTGTTCATCATCTGTTCATCACTGATGATCAATTCTTACGATGCATGAGGGAGAACTCGATCTGATCACTTGGATCAATAGCTTCTCTCTCTAGAAATTGGGAGAGTAGGGAGAAGCTATGAAGTACTCATAGTGAATAGTAATCATGTGTGAGCCTATCTCTTCCTATATATAATGAGTTATGAAATTTCTTGAAAAGGATTCCCTGACCCCTGAATATTTATTACCCACTAAATAAACCATAAACAAAATATTATAACTACTATACTGAGTCATAAATAGCATTTACATATTTATCAATCACTTTTAATATAATAAGTGTATTATATGATAAAATTTAGTCATTAACTCAACTCGTCATTCTTGTGAATATTAAATGAACCTTAAATATTAAAAATAACATTCATTTAAATAATATTATCCATGTTTTTAATTTAATAATTATAAATACATTTAATAAATAAATTAACTAAAAATTATTATAAACTCAAATAATATGAATTTATTTATTCATTGGGGATCATACATCCTTTGAAAAATCCCGGACTCAGTGGTGGGGTCCACCATGTCTTATATTCCTACTCACTAGAATATGATAGATTCTTGAATACGTTATTGTGTGTGACCCTATAATCCCTTATCATGATAGGATTGAATAGTATTAATAGACCAATATCAGAGTATAACAAACCATAAAGGTCCCTAAAGAGATAAATAATAGTCATAGTAATGAAAATCATCATACAAACACACACTATGTAATATAATCTCTTTGTCTTTAGATATCTCATAAAGGAAACAATCTTGTGTCATCTCCCTTTCTTGATTTATTATTTGTTGATATAACTAGATATATTTACGTTTGACTACCATGACCATGGATTTATGAGGGTACCACCGTCATAATCAACCAGGCTCGAGATATTACTTTCTTAACTTAGAAGTGAAAAATTCTATCTTGAACATTCAATCAATGCCATACCACCAATGGCACACCCAAAACAATTTACCTCTCCATTATTTCATTATCATAGTTTTTTACTTGCATCAAAGTAAGTGATCAAATGACACACATTGATAATGATCTCAAGTCAGGAGACCAATACACATATCCTTAGATTAAAACATCCAATGAAACAAAAAACATGTAGTGTTCCTATTAGCAGGCTAGTAATCATGATATCACATACCATAGATCACAAAGTGTGAACTTAATGGGAATATGTCTCAATGATTTTGATCCCCCAACACCATATAGTTAGACATAAACTGTATCCGGTCAATATGATGTATATAGACCATTGAAAATATATTTAAGATTAATGTCACAATATCTCAAGGTTATCATTATAGTCTGGGATCTTCTATAACCTTTTGATATGATAATTAATCTATGGAAATTCTCATGGAATACTAGATGCAGAAATGTATACACTATAATAGTAAGTGTACATCATGCGATCTCATTGTATACAAGAAATGGAAATTGAAAAGTATTGTTTAGTTGGGTCTAGGGAACCCACTATTACAATGGGATGTTGGAGCAATAGAAGAACTGCAACATGATTTTTATGTATTAAAATATGGGTTTATGACATAATTTAGTATTTTACAACTTATGTAGTTGGTAGTTTATGGAATGTGTGTGGCTGAGGTACAGAGCATAAAATGGATTTACATCGTAAAAGTGTAAATTACAATGTAAGTTCATTCCATCCTGAAGAACCATGTTTTTAGTGAAAAAAGGGTTTAAGACCTAAAAATTTGTTTTATGTTGTAATTTATATGGGCTCATGGAATTTACGGTGTAAAATTTTAATTTACACTGTAAATTGGGTGAATTACTGGTTCTTTATAAACCTAGTTTGACCAATTATTCTCTCATTAAACTACTAATATCTCTCTCATGGTGGATGAAACCTAGGTGATTTTGGGAGGCTTTCTAGGCTATCTTCCCTCGCCTTGAACCTTGGGTTCTGGTGGTTTCTTATTGCTGATCGATGGTGAGTTCCTTCCTCTTTATACCCATGCTTCCTTCCATTCTTCTTCTTGGGATATTTTTTGGTGGCGTTGTTTTGATTTGGGAGTGTTTTGGGTGATGTTTTTGACAACCCTTGATCCAGTGTTGCTTGATCGAGAGTCTCCTAGTGCGATTATGGATTCATGCTATTTCTTCTTCACCCTATGGTGCACAGTGAGATTGGAAAGCTTCTTAGAGGTAGGGGATCCTTTTTCTCACATTTTTACATGATATGTGTGGGGATTACGTAATTTTTATTTCAATTGGGTAGATATTAAGGGTTTTAATAATAAGAATAATTAATTGGCATAACTAAAATTAATGAGTATTGGGGAGATATCACATGCTTTAATTCTTTGATATATGTTTCTGATGATATTGTGCATGCCTATTACTAATACTAAAATTAATAGCTATTGGAAATCTTGTTTTCACTATAGATGATAAGCCTCGATACCCTTATTGTGTTATTGTTTAATCACTCCCTGAATAAAAGGTTAATGATTGAATATTTGGATAATAATTTGGTTTCCCCTAGAATTTATTTTGTGTGATAATACCCATGATAAATAAAGAAGTAATGTGATGAAATCCCTCAAAGAAATCATGGAAGCCAAGATTTGTTGTTGTTGTGTATTCTTGTGCTTGTTGTGTTTCCCTATATGGTTTGGGATGTTGTGCAGTGATGGAGGTGAATAACTGGGTTGTGTGATGTGTGGGGCTATGATGTGGTGGTTGATTGACATGGATGCGATGTAGTGCACATTGGTTGTGATTCATAGTAGTTGTGGTGCGTAGTGGTGATGATGAGTGGTGGAGATGTGTGTTTATTATGTGTGAGAATTGTGTTTGAGATGTGGTTGGGATGTTTGATGTGTGATTACTGTGGTGAAATGGATTGGATGATGTGGCACGATGATGATGGTGATGTGTGGTATTTTGTTGATGGTTGATGTGAGATGTGAAAGTTTTTTTGTGGCATGGTTTTGATAGTTTCTCATTTATCCATGGAATAAATAACGGTGCTGAATGAAATGAATTTTAATGGGTTAAATTGGCATGTGTAGTAAATGGGATAAATGAATAAATGGCTGGGCTGTGTAAATGAAAATAAAGTGACTTAGTAAAATAAATTTAGTGAAAACTTGATATATCTGGAAAGTAGTGAACTTGTAAATGAAATTGGGAAATGTTGTGTTGTTATGTATAGTGGTGTGATGTGTTTCATATAGTGGTAGAAGCAATTGTGATAGTTTATGTGCGGAATAATAATAGTGATGTGGTGTGCGCTGGTGTAGTTTTTGTGAACTCATACGTTGAGTAATGTGTTCTATCTATATATATTGTATGTTTATGCTATTTCTTTATGTGCCTCACCTGAGTTGAATAACCTTACTAATGTACAAAGGTTATGAATTCTAGGTGTTTTCCACGACATCCAGGATGGTGGTAATACAAATGGATGGCTACCTCTTCTTCTATACTCTTCCTTCAGTAGTGATACCCCATGTGTTTTTAGGTGAGATGTGAAATGTTAGCCTAAGTGTCTTTGGGTGATATGTGATCATTATGGCTATGATGAGACATGATGTGTTTTGAGCAAGGTTTGATGTGTTGAACCATGTGTCTTTGGGCGAGATGTGATGTGATGATACCTGATGCTATCACTAGATTATATATCTTGTGAGGGTGGGATAGGTTGGGATGCATCCTGGCCCACATTATAGATGGATGGTATGTTATGTGATGTGATACAATTTATATGGAAGGAATGAGAGCACAAGAGGTTTGATGTTGAGTTATGAGAGAAGAATATCAGCAAGGAAGTGGTATAATGGAACCTTTTTTTGTTATGATCTCAATGCTATATTATTGTATTGGATGTGTGATTTGGTGAGAAAACCTTGGCAAGATTGGTATGATATATTTTACATGTATAGGTTCTTGTTGGTTATTTTGTTTTTCACTGGTGCATTAGCACAAACTTTTCACATGTGCACCTAAAACCTTGGTTATGTACCTACTGGGTATACATGTATTCTCACCCTGTGTATATAAATTGTTTTTCAAGTTTAAAGGAGGACTTTGGGGACTGATTGGGACACTTCTATCTTGTAATAGGAGCTTTTATTAAGTCCCTATCATAGACTTGTCTTTTGGTATATTTGAAGAATTTTATATGTATTAGTTTACTTTATTCATGTATTATGGGATGGTTTTTGGTTTACCTTTATTTTATATTTTGAAGTTTATTGGTGGTTGTTTATCCTATCTCCTGATCCTATTTCATATTATAGAGGATAATCCCTCCCATTGGTGAGATTTTTATACTCTCAGTGCTAGTTTCCAACCCGAGGCTTACTGGAGGTGGGAATCAGGGGTTATTATCTCTCTCCCTTCATTATGACATAATTGGTGGGAGGAGGTTGTGATAGAGTGACATCAAAGGTTTGGTTGAGAGATAGGATGAAGTTTTGAGTTACGAACCATTAGTTTTACATGGTTCAGAATGGAAATGGTTCTAGTTGACCTTGGTGCGTGACATAGGCCAAGGAGATTAGCTAGGACATAGTATTTTAGGTCGCCCATGATCCCTTGCACTAACTCTGATCTTATTGAATAACCAAGTGAAGTGGAACTATTTTCCAAGTAGATACCTAGGAGTGATAGATGCATCATGATTGATTTTGTTCATGTTTGAATTGGGTTGTTGTGTAAAATAAAATTAATTAAATAAATAAGCTTTGATAAAATTCCATGCTACCAGGCTTAGAATGTTATCCTTTATTTTTAGGAATGGATCTTGTTTATTGTCTATGAGTGGTTCAGAAAGTTGAGGTTCAATATGTTGATATAGTTGATTGTCAAAGGGTTGACCCGATAGAGGAGGATGTGGTTTGGTAGTGGTATTTTCATTACTTTTATAGATATAGTTTTGGAAAGTATGAGGGGAGCATATCAGATCTAGTGACTGAGTGAAAAATAGAGGTTCTCGAGATTGCTTTCGGTCTGATCCGAGCATAAGCTAAGTTCTGGGTGTCATTGGTAGTGAGTCACTTATGGGGAGCTATGGATCTGTGGTTTATGTTTTTTTATTAGTACCCATAAGAAGGTAGAAGTAATTTGACTCGAATTTCAGAGGGAGTTCCAAGTAGAGTTCCCATCATCGATGATGAGGTAAACAAAGAGGCATGAGATGCTCTCCCTTCAGTAAGGGAGCCTGAGTGTGTAGAAACTTGTGATTAGATTTAAATACCTCCTACACTTTAATCCATATGTTTTTTAGATGAGGATTCCAAAGAAATACACCCAGGTGAGGATTTGTTTTAATAGTAGGTGCCATAGACCCAACTGATCATTAATTTTTGATTTCCATATTATATATACAATGAGTTATGTATGATGTATTCTTACAATAATAGTGTTGATATTTATGTGTCCACTATTTATATGGCACTATTTATAGATTATTTTTCATATTAAAATGTTATATAAATTACTAGGTTATAATGATAACCAAGAGGTGCTATGAAATTAATCTTAAACAAAATTTCTATGGTCTAGATACATCATTCTAAATAGAAACTGATGATTCTTGACTATCAGGTTCTAGGGGATCATAATAATTGAGACTTATTCTCATTAAGTTCATACTTGGTGATCTATAGTAGTTTAGATCATGAGCGAAAACCCACCAATAGGAACACCACATGTTTCAGGTGTCACTAGTTGTTTCTATCTACAAGCATGTGTCTTGGTCTACTGAATTGAGATCATTATTAATGTGTACCATTTGATCATGTAATTTGATGTAGGAAAAAAATCATGATAGTGAATTCATGGTGAGGTAGCTTGTGTTTGGTGTGTCTTTGGTGGTATGACATTAGTTGAATGGTCAAGATATAATTTTCACTTCTGAGTTTAGGAAGTGATATCTCAGTCCTAATTGATCAAGATGATAGTACCTTCATAAATCCTTATCTAAGGTAGTCGAAAGACAAGTCTATCTAGTTATATCAAAAAATAATAAAGTAATAATGGATGATGCATAATCTGTGCATCCTAATTTAAGAAATATCATGAGATAAAGAGATTATATTACAAAATGTGTGTTTGTAGGATGATTTTCATTTCAATAACTATTCCTTATCTTTTTAGGAGACTTGATGAGTTTCTAGAATCCACTCTTGGGATGTGAATAGTATTTTCTACTATCGAGATAAGGGCCTAGAGGGTCACACACAATAGCATATTCAAGAGTCTTACCTATTTCAATGAATAGGTGTATATGACATGGTGGGCCCCACCATATGGTTTGAGAGTTTTCCAAGTATTAGCGATCACCAATGAATAAATAAATTCATTATTATTTGAGTATATAATAATTGGTTTGGTAGTATTTATTTGAAGTATTCACAAGGTATTAAGTGAATATGTGAAATAATATTATATAAACATATATTATTTTAATATTCAAGGTTCGTTTAATATTTGTGAGTATTAAAAGTTGATTTAAAAACTTAGATTTATCAAATAATATATTTATTATATATTAAAAATATGTGGTAAAAATATAAATGAAATTATGACGCTTCTAGTTCATCATAACATATCATTTACTGCTTATTTAGTGGGAACTTTATTTCTAAGGCCCAGGGAACCCTTTCTACAATATAACATGCCACAAATTCAAATGAGGTAGATGTTTGTTTAAAATTTGTTCTTTGATAATTCATGAGAGATACATTAACCTCTACCAGTGATAATATCACTAGAGATGAAAAAGTTTTGTTGCTTTGATGATGATGTTTTTTTAAATTTGGTGCTAACAGATCTGACAATGGTTTGATCCGATCTAAGACGAACAATTTATGGCCATCTGGAAAAAAATTTATGGATCAAAATTAGTTTATTTTAATGGGTATATTATTTTTAAATTACTTATATATACCTAAAATTGGGTTCTTATGGGGAATAAAAGTTATCGATTTTTTCCTGGACATTATCCAATCAGAATTATGGTGATCATAAAACCCTCCGACGATCTGCAATCATTAACGGGTGAACAAATTTTTTGTTTCAAATTTCCTATTGGATAGGTGTGATGAAAAAGGAGAGCCTAATCATAGGCTATAGAAACAGGTATGTTGACTGTTGAAATTTGAAAAAAAAATTGATGGACAATGTGACTTTGGATGGAAAAAATGCCAAACAATACAAAACAAAGTTTGTTAAAATCATACTCTTAGGATTTATGGATGATGGATACTTTGACACAAAAAAACTATTGTTAATATAAGGGTGAAGATTCTTGAGGAAGAACTACCATTGGAACTGCCTTCCCCATCCCACCGCCATTAGGATTCCTAACTAGCCCTCCTCTCTGGCATAACACACCACCACCACCTCTAGGTTCCTTTATCTGCTGACCCTCCTTCCGATTCCAGTAAAAAATTCCCATAATTGATGGATGGACCCACTTGAGCCTCCATCTCTAGATCCTAGATACTGTGCAGCACCATAACCCTCGCCTATTCCCCCCCTTTTTTCCTTGAGTCAAGCCGCCCACACCACACGAAATCTCTCCACCCTCAGCCAGATTTTCCACTGTCCAACTGGGCACCATCCCACCATGCACTGTTAGCCTTGCGATCATCCCCCTTTTCCATTTCCCTAACAATTTCTAGTTATCATGGCCCCCCCAAGACCGAATCAGGTGACCCAAGGCTAAAGGGGGTCCAACCTGACCCATAATGGCCCTACAATGTGTCTACCCAACTCAAAATGCCCTGTAGCGGGTTTTCCCAACCCAAACCCCTTATAGTGGGTCCGATTGATAGGGTAATACCCTAAATAGGTTTTTCCTGACCCACAATGGGCCTACGCATGGTTCTGGGGATTAATAATTTTTTAATATAATCTAAAATTAATTTATTATTATTTTTTGGATTGAAAAAATTAATAATTTTATTATTTAAACAAATAAATTTAATTATTTGGAATAAAAAATTAAATTAATTATGGGATAGAGCTGAATTGAATTATTTTAATTTAAATAATTCATTTAACTATTTAAATCACCTCATACTTAAATTTATTTTATTTTGATTTTATCATGATTTTAATTTACCTGTAGACTATTCTTAAGAATCGATCATACCTATCTGGTTTTATTTAATTATTAATTATATCTGTGTGTGATTTTTTTAATATTTAATTATTTTTTCAATGGTTTGTGAATAATATTATTTATTTAAATATGTATAAGGGCCCACACATCCAATAATGTTTTTGTATGTATTTTTCACTTGCTGATTCCCCCTCGCCTACATGCGAGTATATTTTTACTATTAACGATGATGATGTAAGAAATAGACCATTCCAATATGAGATGATATACCAGATGAGAAGTAAAAATACTAGATCAAGGGATAGATATATCATGAGTTATGACCCGACTTAGTTATGATTTCCCTAGGTCATGGGTTATCCATTAAATTGAAATTAATCAACCAAAATTAGAAGCTCAACACCGGTTGAGTGATTTATTTCATTTATGAATTATTTATTATTTTATGTATGTTCCAATTTATTATGGGAACACATAAAATAATAAATATAAAAAATACATAAAAAAATGATGAATATATTATATTAATGCATGTTCAGTTTTGAGAACGATATCATAGTATGAAAATATTTAATAGAAAAATATCACATTCATCGAAAATATTAAATACCCTTCAAAGAAATATTAAGTTGGGAACGTCTTCTGCCACTCAAATTTGAACAAAATCAGGTGTACGAGGTTCTAATCAGCCAATGTTGAGGGGGAATCCTACTACCAAGAGTTCTTATGAGAGTGATGAGTTGACTTAATTGAGGTTGGTAGTAAAGTATTATCCAAATATAGCTTGTTGAAACTTTAGAGGCAAGCATTGAGTAAATAATGTTTATGATTTTTAGAAGTTGGAAAATTCACTCAACAGATCAAGGAACCCGACGTTAGTGCAGTTGTTTAGTCTAGTGACTACGTTGAAAATCTCTAAGTAGTGGTGTAGCCAAAGTTTGTAGACTATGAGGATTGGTTTCAAGTATCCTTAGAACTATAATACTCAAGAGATAGAGTATTATGAGTATAGTCTTGAGGGTTACTAGAGTTTGATAAAATTGTGGAAGACATTTTATGATTATATTAATTGGTAACATCTAATTAGTAATCAAGATAAAATTACTAATCTTATAGATTTTACTTTTATAGAAAATGGAAAGTAATACACGAGGAAAATTTATAATATTATTGGAAAAATAAAATTTCAAAACTGGAATTAATTTTCTAGAGTAGTTTAAGTTCATTCTCAAAGTACTACGATATTATAAATTCAAGGTGTTAGTGTCACTAATACCTGTTAAGACTCTACAGAAAGTGAGGGAGATAAAAATGCTTATAGGAGACTCATGTATAAGACATATCATGGTTATATAATAATGACATCATCAACATTTGATGTGAGTTGTGGATATAACATTAGGATATGGATTATTTCACATGTTGCCTCATCTTCAAGAATCTTAGAAGGGGTAAGTGAAGCAAAATATGAATGGGTGATTATTACACTAGAGAAGTGTAAATATGAAATATGGATCATGATTTTTTAATACATCCCACTCTTATATATTTATCATCCATTTAATCTAGTTTTTTTAAGATTATAAAATGAGAAGTAGGGATAAAACCATTCATTAAATTTTATGTCAGGAACCAAGATGGGTCGCCATCCGACCCGGTGCCCGACCTGGTTCTTGTCCTGTCCTAAGGGGCTTTCCCAATCCCCATGAGTTGGAAACCAATGCTTGGGTATCAATAATGTGCTTTGGGAATGATTTACCAAAAAACATAACAATAGAAAAATAACATAATAAGCAAACCAGAACTAAAATTAGACAACCAAACATGACACAACCACCTTTTTAGATTTCAAGATTATAGTTTTGAACAAAAAAATCAAAGGACTACACAATCAGGAAACTAAAACTTGTCCCCAACTTCCATGAAACAAGAGGGACACAAACTCAATCCACTACCAACATGATCTATAAGGAGATACCACTAGGAACCCCGAACCATCCACACAACACACCTTTCCTTTACCTGGAACAAACAGAAAACCAGATCTATATATACCCAAGGGTATATGTATGGTGTGATATAAAGTCCAATAAGATGCCACCCAAATAAAAATGTTCCATGAAAAAAAATTTAAAATTCAATCTAACATTCCCATTTAAGTAATTTAATTTAAAAAATTTCTAGGAAAAAATTTATTGGGTAAACATTTTAAAAAGGAACACTTCCAAGGTAAGCCATTTCACAACCATGTTCTTAAAAGAAAAAGAAAATTTATAACTAAGACACACACACACAATTTCCATCATATGACGATGGATGGAACCATTTCACAGAAGTTAGAGAACCATGGGTCAATCCCCAGGGTTAATCTAGCTCATGTGGGACCCTAGAACCTCATACCTTAGATAAAGGTGGTATAATAACCACAACTATCTGCATTCTCGTACACGAGACACTAGAGAGAAGAAGCATCCAAAATTATAGTGGTATTCAATCATCATCATTGTTTAGTTGGTGTTGTAATTTTCAAACATGCTAAGTGAAAATGGGAAAAGCCACTTCTGAACCACTAGAGTAATAGATCTACTCATCCCACCTAGATACCCAAGATTCCTATGTTCTCATGTTAATGTTCACATATCATAAAACATACCACTCACACTACTCATTTCCAAGCATTTCAAGAAAATCACATTTTTTCACAACCAAGACACCTTCCCTTTTACCCACACCAAAATAGTTTCAAAAATTCACTTAACATGCCTTACACATTTAATAAAAACTCATTTATCTATATAATAAGGAACATGTATATAATCAACCAACTAAATCCATGGTCCAAGTCCCTTTTTAAAACTAAAAATACACGAATACAAATTTTTTAAATTTTTTTCCCATCATTTAAGTAATTATCAATTCACACTTAATGGTTTATAACATAGACAACATGATAAAACAACTCATTTTACATCAAAAATTAATTTTTAACACACACATACCTCAAGTGAAAAGAAAACATGTTTCTCATTTTTCAAACAAGGAATAAATTCCTTTTTAATAATCCCTATCTGAAGAATCCACAAGACCTAGCCCCTATCCTTTATAAAAATTCATTTCCAACATATACACATTCCAAGGCTTTAAAAAAAATGCTTCAAACCACATAAATGAAGTATAAAACTTTTAAAAATTAATTAAATAAAAAAACAGATCATCCCTAAATGCTAGGGCATGAAACCACCTACCTCACTTGGAGAAACTTCTAGAAAACGGTGCGAAACCCCATCCGCACCTCAACTGCACCTCAAGGAGACAGAAAGAAACATTAATCAATGAGATCAAACCCAAATGATCAAGATACATCCCCCAAAAAAACCCCTAGATATTGGAAAAGAAACCCCAAAGGAGAGGAAGAAAAACCCCAGAATAAAGGAAGAAAACAAGGTAGAAGAGACTTATAAGAGGGTTCCTTGAAGAATCTGTGCCCAAAATGCCCAAATATTGGATACCAAGGAAAAGAGGGATGAAGGGAGGCATGCCTAAGGCTTGGAGGGATGATAGGGTTGAGTAAGGGGGTGGAATAGAGAAAAATTCGAGAGATAGAAAATCAATACCCCAAATTTTAATGAGATGGAACGATCGCACGATTAGTCCACATGGTTTCAAAAACTATATAGATACCATGAAACCACCTCTTATGAAGAAGACCCAACCACACACTTACCTAGGATGAGGATCATAGCCGTTCAGTGGGTTATATCTCCTAATGCATGATTTCCTGGTTTGGCACACAATTGCTACTAACTGTGCTCAAACCATGCGCTTCAATATACCTAGACCAAAAACTTACATTTTTATCAAAAACTCAAAAGAAACCCGTAGGGAAAATCTAGGAAAAAGAAAAGAAGAAAGAATATTAAAAAAATTCAAAATCTTCACACCTGGTTCTCAAAAGACTAATCCAGAGCCAAACCCAAACCAGAAAAAAGGGGATTCAAAAACCTGGGTGTGACATTTTAGGTGAACTTTCACAAAGTAAATAAGAACTTACAGAAAGTCTTAGTTCTTATGGTGAACAATTTAAAAGATAAGGTGAAAAATCCAATGGAAAGTTTGAATCCAAAATAAGCCTTTGAAATTTCCTTAAAAGAAAAATAGGAAATACTTTATACATGAGGCTATTTTCCTTTCATGTCACAAAATAAATCTATATAATTTTAAATTAAATGAACTGAATAGAATAATCAAGTGGTCATTTATTCTTGTTCTGGTATATTCATCAATTGCATGTGATACTTATGTCATAATTATTGGGTATTAAATACAATATTACTATCATATATGTGTATTGAAATACAATAACCAAGTAATAAAAGAAAGATTACAAGAAGTATGGTGTATTCTCTAAGAGGCTGATAAAGGGTGGTTCCTAATTCAGCGGTGAGAAATACAAAAATTTTAATTTCCAAGAAAATGGTTCTAATTGAAATTTTGTTAAGTATTACCAAAAACTTAATCTCACGTGTCCATTGGATATAAGGAAACATTATTCCATTTTTGGAATGAATGATGTTTTTGTGTCTAATACTGAATGAATAGTTCAATAACTATGAATCATTGGAAATACATGATGAATATAAATATGTAAGACTCATTTATTCCCATTTTTATCAAGATTTGTATTTTTCTAGTAAATCTATGTAGTTTTCAAGTATGCACCCAATATAATTTTTGACTCTTTGGAGTTAAATACCTTAGGTATTATATACACACTTATGTACTTAGTTTTGGATAAAAAAACCTTTAGAAATAAAGTAAATCCATAAAGATTTTGCAGTTAGTTCATATAGAGAGAAGGTACTATTATAAGAATAAGATAGTGGTAAATATACTTCATTATATTCCTTTAAGTCTCTGTTAAGTAATGTAAAAATAAAGTAAAAAATATGGATGGTCAGAAAAGATATGAGTTGCTTTGAGACTGTGTACTGAAGAATATCTTGAACAAGCATTCATCGATCATTATAATATAGGGTGGAGTAATTCCTAAATTCACATTACCTTTCATAATTCAGAGAAATGGTGTTATTAAATATTATTGATGATTATTCTTAAATACAAACATCGATTAATAAAATGTAGTGTGGAGTAATTAATAAACACACATTCACTTATACACATCATATCCATGATGTAAGTAAAAGGAGTATTAATGTTGAGACTTATAATAATAACAATGAATTTTATTATTTTTCCTAACATGCTAAAAAAATAAATTCATTATCCCACAATTATATGCCAAATATAATGAAAATGGATATCTTATGAGTTGTTGTATAATATAAATTCATTATGTCATAAAAACATATGATTAGATGATAATAGTTTTTTAGTATACAAACAAACTTGCATAAAAAAATACAATGTGCCTATAATGTAATTATCCTAAAGGTTTATAGGGATATTAAATAAATCCATATGATAGAAAAATGTGTAGGACCCCAGAACACCCTGATAGGGGGGGGGGGGTTGAATCAGGGTGTAAACTTTTTATTTCAAAGTGATAGATCTTGTTCCCACATTGGAAGAAACTTTCTAAACCTATCTAATGGAATCATGAAGGAATTAAAAATTCATATGTAGAGAGACAAAATATAAGTTTTACTTGATTCACCACTAAGGGATAGTCTAAGAAGAATATGCTGACAATGTGTCAGTTGTACCTAAATACACTAAGATTCACTAGTTCTTATAGAAAACAAAAGTTCAAGAACAATAAATCTATTCTAAGCACACTACCATAACAAGGTTTTAGGGAAATCACACTACCACCCTAAGAAGACTTCCATCGAATCCCCTAGCTCAATTATTTGGGTAAAGTATTACTTAGTTTAATGAATTGAAGGTCTCTTTAGTAGATTTACATCTAAGTATTTTTCCTTGATTAGAACGAGAGCCTTCTTACACCATAGACCTAAGTTGATGCACTTGAACGCAATGCTCACTTAAACCAAATTCTCAAAAATTCTATTCCAAAGATCCTTTGAGAAGCTCACAACATTCACAAATCAAACTGCCATCATGGAGCACTAGGTCATTGCGAAATACCCAATCATCGTGAAACTCATTTTTTTAGAGATACATAAGTATTAGTCAAGAATAAGATAGTATTTTCATGAGATCTGGATCACAATGAATACCTAATTCATGAATCTATCATCCTATATTAATTCAAAATTATTGTTCCTTTTATCCAATTATTTTTGTATAAAATTAAAGGGGGACTAACTGCCTATTTATAGGCTATAACTTTCCCAAATATACCACGATCTTAGAATTATGTTTGAAATCCTCTTTATTCATAATCATAAAGATCCTCTTTTTTTGAATCCCTAAATAAATTTAACCCATTCACAAAGTTTTTCATAGATGGAAATATTTACCATCATCTCATCATGTGTTTTCGATGCTCATTCACAATTCTTCACATCTTCGTGAATATCAATCTTTGTGAAAACCAGTCTTCACAAAAATCATTCCTTTAACATAATTATGAAGATTAAAACTTATAAAACCACCTTTAATGAATATTTATCCTTCCTCTTTATTTTGATCTCAAAAATTTGGTAAACACTGAATTTTTTCCACCTTCAATACTGTAGCTATTTTGTACTATAAGATCACTTTCCTTAAAAACTCCTTAATCAACCCATTATGGATTAAAAATAAAAAATTGACCTCGTTTCAAGTTACCAACTATGGAAGAACTTGGTTCCAACAATATCCACCTTTGGGTTTGTTGGAAATCTATTATATAAATTCAATAAAGCACCAGCCTCGAACAGAAACTTGAAAGGCGAGAAACAAATAATCCAAAACTGTAAGTCTACATGAGAAAATCTTAGTATAGAAAATAATAGGGGATGTATGAATTGGGTTATTGTGTTTCATAATTATTAAAGATGTCCAAGATAATCTCTAATAAAAATGAACTATTTTCTCATAACTCATAATTCTCATGGTGTCACAAAATCATTGCATGGTTTGTAAAAATCCATCCTACAACTATAAAACCATTAAATTTTGAATTTATCCATTCTCCCCTTTGTCAATAAACCCCAAAAAACTATATTTGTACTTATAGAGCTAAAAAAACTCCCCTAGATCGTATCAACCCCAGAAAATTGCATCACATCGGCAAAAATATTAAAACTGTTAACAAAAATGGGGGGAGGGGATGAACCGTAACCTCCTCATGCACTCGGAGGTGGATGAACATTGAGGTTCAACCTATGTTTCTCAAAAATTTGTTCCACCAATGGATTATTCATAATATCAACCACTTGATCATTATCTCTAACATGATCCATTATAATCACTCCTTGTTCAACTTTTTTCTTTGATGAAGTGATATATGATCTCAATATGCTTGGTATGAGAGTTTTGAGCTGGATTATTCATAATATCTATCATTCTCTTATTGTTATAGTGAACCACCTTTTATTGTTTCACCTCATCACCAATATCAGTCAGTTATTTCTTCATCCATAATAAATGAGTGCAAGACTTTTTAGCATAGATATACTCTACTTAAACCATACTAAGAGAAGTTATTTACAATTTATTTTTCAACCATCCCATGCATTTTTTTAATATAAAGAAATCACCACCACTTGTGGAATTTATATCCACCACATATTCATCCCAACCAGCAACATAAAATGATAATAATTTGTTACCTCTTCCTACTATAAAGTATAATCCAAAATTGAGTGTACCTTGAATATACCTCATGATTCATTTAACTTCCACTAAATTCTCTTCCATTGGATTACTTTGAAAGTGGTCTGCTAATAATGTTGCAAAGACAATATATAGCCATGTTGTAGTCAAGTATAATAATATTCCAATGATTCTTCTGTATAGTGTGGGAACAAAAAATGTCCCATCCTTGTGCTTTTCCAAGTTTTTTCCCATCCACAATTAGAGCTGACATTGATTTGAAGTCATACATGTTGAATTTAATTAGAATATCTTTTGCATATTTTTCCCAAGAGATAAAGGTATAATCCATATTTTGAACCACCTGAATCCCCAAAAGGTATACGAGTTCACCAATCTTAGACATTTTAAATTCATATTTCATATTTTTAGAAAATTATTACACTGATCCCTTCCTGGTTTCATAAAAAATAATATTATCTACATACACATGCACCATAAATTGATCTTTAAGAGAATTATTCACACATAGATTATGTTCGACACATCCCCTTTTAGATTCAAGATTTTTTAGATAGGCATCCAGTCTAGAATACCATGCTCATGGTGCCTGCTTCAAACTATAGATAACCTTATTTAATCTACACACCTTTTTCTCATCATTTCCAATGAGAAATCCATATAGTTTTTCAATGTAGACTTATTCTTAAATAACTCTATTTGATAATTCCATTTTGACATCCATCTGATAAACTTTGTACCCTCTTTAAATTTCCATGGAAAGGAAAAAAATGATCAACTCCAATATAACTAATATGGGAAAATTTTCTTAAATATCAATGCATTTAATCTATGAATTTCCTTTACACACTAATAATGCCTCATTTATAATCACATTTCCATGATCATCAATTTTTCTAAAGATCCACTTTGTTCCAATCACATCATGATTTTTAGGTCTACGATCCCATGTCCAGTTCCTATCAATCTGATCTAGTTATTTATTCATGTCCTTAACCCATGATTCATACTTCCCTACATCTTTAAATTATATTAGTTATACAATTTATTGAAAGGCATATTGTGATTCATTCCTCATTTTACTTGTCTGTGTAGGTGTGTCCCAATCCTTAATGATGTTGGATTGATCGATTTATTATCTTCTATTTCTCTTATAAGGTTCTGAAGAATTTTATTCAACAATGGTTTCCTATTCCAATTATTCTTATTATTAACCATAATTTTGTGAGACCTAAATTTTTTGAAAGCCTTCCACTATTTCTGCTTTTGAATCTTTACCATGTCCACTTTATTCTTTATCTTCAATCATATCAACATATGAGATTCTCGAGGTATTTATGGTTTTATCCTAAATGATTTTGACATCAATTATTTCCGAAATATTTCTAAGATGATTATTTTAACATTTGTAGGCTTTAAAATTCATTGAATTTCCAAGGAATATTCCCTCATTGGCAGCATCACCATACTTTCCTTGATTGCCCTATTTGTTTCGAATGAAACATTTACATACAAAAATATGAAAATAATTCAGAGAGGTATTCTTTCCATACCATATCTGATATTGTGTCTTGGTTTCTCCCATAAAAAAACTATATAATTTTGAGTGTACATGTAACGCCCCGACCCCAGTTACCCAGAGTCGGTGCATTACTTCGTAACATTGGCATGATCACAAGAAAGATCAAATCTCGAAAGACCGATTGGTTTAGTAGCCTTGGAAACACTAGATATATTCATATTGTTTTACATTACATAATAAAGTGAAAAAATACTACAACAACATATTGTCTCCATAGTCCACACTATTATCCCCTCATAATATCCCTACAGGTCATTCATAATTTACTTCTTCACATCCTGGGAAAAATAAAACATAGAAAAGGGGTGATCTCAAATTCCCAGTAAGGATAACAATATAGCGGAAACTTTCATAAATAAGAATAAACATTTAAGGCAGTGTATAACTAAAAAAAAGCCTTTTAAACTTGAAATTCAATATAGTATGGGAAAAATAAAATGAAATAATGACATTTACTTATTCACATGGATATTCTACTAATCGAATAATAACATGCAATATCAATAACCACTTTCATAATGATGGAATGCATAATGCCAGACTATCATAACCACATAGCCAAGGCCTCGTGCCAAGACTACAAATAAGATTTTGCCAAGGCCTTGTGCCAAGACACTAGTTTGTCTCATGAGACCTACCGATGCATCGAGGAGCTATAGCAGGCTCCACCCGTCACATATTAAGTCCAATGAATTCCCATATGAAAAGGTTTAAACATAACACAAACATTCTTATTAAAACTAGCATACGAATTGTCAATACTTTCATCATAAACCATGAATGGTATAAAAATAGCACATCCATAGTCAAACATATCACAAAACCTTCAATACAATATAGAAGTTTTGTATCATAATAAATCAACTTCAAATAAGATTAAAATCCATCAAAGGATGTTGACATAGATGAAATCAAAACTATTTGAGATAAATATCTCTTTTCTCGAAATCATTGAAAAGTCACACATTTATAAAGGAAGTAATTTAAAAGAGATTTTTGAATCAAAGTGTCCCATACCACTTTGAAACTTTTGAAAATAAATATCATTTCAAAACCTTCATGTCCATATAAATAAGTCCTTAAAATCATTTTGAAAACATGGACATTAATTAAAAATATTTAGAAAGATAAATCTTTAAGACATTTAAAATTATGATCTTGATAAAGAGTACCTTTCAAAAATTCCTAAAATATTCATTTTGAAATCATTTAAAAGTCACATAATTATAAAATAAAACATTTACTTTGAAAATATTGTTATAAGATTGTAAGGGAAGCTTTGACGATTTAATAACGGCGGTAAATAGTTTCACCCGCCGTATAAGTTAAAAAACATTCTTACCTTAAATTTGTCGAAAGGTAAAAAGTGCCTTGTTTGGAAAACGACGGAAAGATTCCTTTAAAAATACATAAGGGTACAAATTACTTTAACCCATATTCTTTGTAAATAGTAAAAATGTTTTGAAATACATTTCGAAGAAACATGGATGTGGATGATAAAGAAATTCCAGAAGATTATTACGTATAAACAACCTCGGATAATGAAGAGATTGCGAAATAAACCCTTACCTTGTACCTTTCCTTGGTTGGGGTAGGTTAACCTACTGTATAATGGTGAAATAATTGTTATTAAATTATACAAGAATCATATACATTAATATGATATCATATATGCTCTTTTAACATTTATTTGTTAATAATATCTTAGTATTATCGTTGTTTCGGGTGTTAACTTAATCATTTTATTTTATATGCTTTGTTATGTAATCCATGTTTGTAATGGATAGTTTGTATCTTAATCATATCCAGAATGATATCAAGTCCTTAGATACTATTATTAATCATCAAATGAGAATTATACTTGAATGAATACGATGGAGAATGAATCTCATCGCGTTCGTGGAGATGGTAGTCCGTACGTACGCACGAGCGAAAATATCATTCTTTTGATATTAAAATAATATATAATTGGAGGTTATATCATATATACAGAATAATTATCATGTTATATTTATTATTTACATGAATTACAAATCATTATTATACCCATTCAAATAATAATATATTGAATAACAATTACACCACGACGTGGAGACGGTAAGCCGTACGTATGCACGTATGGTGACATGTTATTCAAAGGGTGGATAGAATACTGAATATGGTTGTAACATATTTATAATAACATCACATTATATATAAGATACTGGATTTATTATTTTATAATGGTAATAACAAAGAAAGAAGAAGTGGAAGAAGAAAGGAACTTGAAAAGGGGTGGTGAAAAGATTACCTCTTCTTCGGGTTCTTCCTTTAGATTTGATCAAAAGGGCTCCTTAGGATGGATTTATGATCAAACTAAGGCCTCTAGATTGTAGTTAGGGAAGTTTAGATAGTATTTGGGCAGGTTTTTTCTGAACCAAAAGGCTTTCAAGGTGTGAAGAAATGAGAAGGAGGAGTGCCCTTTTATAAGAGGGGTGAGGGGCACCTTTGAAAAAGCTAGAAATATTAATTTATAATAAATTAATATTCGGTTTCTAATGGCTCCAAAGTTTATTATTTAAAGTTTAAGGTGGGTATGGGTCGAAAACCACTCAACCAATAGAATTTAGACAGGTTTGGGTTACTATATTAACCTTATATTGAATTATTAACTCTTAGTTAATTAGTTTCACTTTTACAATGTCTCTTTGTATTTTTATATTATATAGTTAATAAAATTACCATATACATCCAAGATACCCACAAGTGGTCCATTAATGATACACATATCCTGATATAAGTCTCTTGGATGAACCTTATATTTTTAGGAATTTAATATCAATTAATAATATAATATTTTTTTTTAAAAACTCTTTTATGTCAATTTTGACACTATTCAATAGTTGATTTTTTTGAAACTCATAACAGAATTTTTACTTCAAAAAAATTAATTAAATAAATACTAATATGTCATATTAACCTAGAAAATTAGTGTAATTCAATAAAAATCTAAAATTATATTTATTTGGGTATTTATAACATCAATTGTTTTAATTTGTCACTATTATGGTAATTACTACATCATCATTGTGTCATAAATAAATTAAATTATTTAATGTCTAAAAATTATAAATAAAATATCATTATGTAGTAAATCGTTTTATATTTCTAATGAATATTTATAGTCGAAAATCCAACATATATAACCCTATGTAAAAATTGTTTTTTGAAAAGATATATGCTTGTATCATTTTTGTATTTATTTTAACTTAATTAAAATAAAGTGTCCCTATCACTTACAAGTGGCTCCATGGGGTCCCAAAATCGACCCAAAGATGCCCATGTTCTGAAATTCATCCAACAATAAGGTTATTACACGTTTTAGGGTAATTTAGTATTATTATAATATTATTTTTTAACCCTTATTTACCGGATTTACCCTTAACCCTGGTAAATAAAATATTTACCGCAGTAATTATTCAAAATGTCTAAAAATAAAAGTTACCTATTTACACAATTTGAACATCCTGATTCCAAATATGGAATCCATTTTTCCAAATTCAAAACACAGAAGTGGCAGAAATTAATTTAAAATTAATTCCCGCTGTCAAAACAAAAAGTGTGTTTTTAAGATATAATAACTATCAAAAGATTGATACTTGTTTATATCCGGTTTAATTGTGAAATTATGTCCAATGACCAACATTTTATTAATTGGTAAAAATATATTCTAAATATACTTTAAAACCATTGAAATTCATAATTTATCAATATAAATTATTTCGATTAAAAAAGTTGTTTTTAATTAAAATTTAGTAATTTTCACTATTCATCAAAATATAAGTGTTATCCGAAAAGTTCCAAAATTTCACCCTAGGCTAAACTAGATATTCCTAATCCAAAAATGAAGTCCATTTTGAAATATAAAATATATATAATTTCAAAAAAGTAGGTATTACTATTCATAACGGCTAGTTTGATTGGTTGTGGTGTGTGTTAGAACTTGAAGTTGCGTACAACACACGCTACTGTATTATTCAAAGAGAAGCGTACCGTGGAAGCTTGGGGTGTTACATTGTAAATTTTTTATGTCCTTATTCTAAAGAATAAATTTATTTTATCAAATTGAATATATAAAAGTTTAAAATATTGGATTTAAAAAGGGTTCACTATTAAAGTTGGTAAAAGTGCATTTTTGAAAAATACTTCTTTTATCTGAAAAAAGGAATTTGTTCTTACATTATGTCTAAGAAACTAATAATATGGATTCTAAAATTATAAGTATTATATAAGGTTCAAAATTTAGTTAATACTATTCATAACCTCTTTTGAACAGCTTGTTCAGTAACTCATAGTGCGCTTGAACTCAGTGTTGCGTGTAGTGCAAGTTATTGAATTATTTTGAAGAAATAACACACTATGAAATCTTGGGGTGTTAAATTCTCCCCTCCTTCAATAAATTACGTCCTCGCAATTTGAAATTGTTCTTTGAAAATAAAAGGTTGAAAATAGAAAATATCTTTGTGGGAAAACCCACATCGAAAATTGGGTTACTAAAATTTAGTCTTAGTATGAGGAAAAAGAAATGAAAGGGTCACCACCAAATTATGATCTCGATTAGGAGAACATTGGTAGAAATTAGAGGCATATAATTGGAGGAAAAACGTAAATATTTATAGGTAGTGATTGAGGTCATCAATCACAAACAAGTGTAAAATTGAGGTCCTTAAACTCGTCAATCTATGATGATTTGAAATACCACCGGTTCAACAAAACATAGGGTATTAGGATAACACATTTTTGGTATTAGGATTACTTAAATAAAGTATAAGAATTAATTTATTCATAGAATAAGAGAAGAAGAAAAATATATTCTTGAAAAGTAGAGTTCCATCCTCTAACTAATTTCTACCACAGACTCATCTTTCACTCTAAAAGATAATAGAACTTAAAAATAATATTCTATTTATCCTATTTGTATAGGGTTAAAAAAATGAATTAATAATTCATCTAGAAGAACCATTAAAAAAACGGCATTATTCAATCCAGGACATCACATGGGTTAGTGGTAGGTGATACACCCTTGTCGCCCTTCGGTTGTGGGTTCAAGTCTCGCGGCCTTGCCGAACGCGACGGGTTGCCGCCCGACCTCCGGGTTATCCTTTTTTGGCAATCCAAAATAATCCAAACTAAAACTATCCAAAATACTTCAGTCCAAAATTTATAAGGAAGGTAAACACAGTAAAGATCCTTTTTTCTGCGTTTGTAAACACCTTCATCATTTATTCTTTTAAAACACTGCAACGTCCTGAAAACCTTATTGATTACATTCATGATCCCTTATTCCTTAAAGAATAATAGATATACTCCTTCAATCCAAAAATGTTTTAAACCCCAGCAATGATGGAATATACAAATCATTAATCATTTTCAGGGTAGTCAAGAATATCCAATATAATTTATCCAAATCAATCATGTACTATTCCAAAATCACTACCTCGATATCAGAACTATATTATGGTTTATCATTCTCTCAACCATATATTTTCCAAAAATTTATCCTACTATTGAGTCACTTTTCTTTGTCCCACACAATCTCAAGTCCTTAATGAAATAGTACTGCAGTTCAATCCTTATATACTCCATAATTATTATAACAAGTACATTGTTGATACAACACTCAAATGACATAATCAACATAAGAACTCTAATCATTCCTCTTCATCTGTGGTAGTATCATAACTTGATTATTATCCAACAGCATCATTTTCGGTATAGTCTGATGACTGGGACATAGGTTCGCGTAGTGTCCAAACTCTTTGCAAATGAAGCATTGTACATTTGAAACCATTTTCTTACCCTTGCAGTCACGCACTTTGTGCCCTTTTCCTCCACACTTATAGCAAACTCCCATTCCTTTCAGGAAATTTCCAGGGTGTTTATTCCCACATTTATCACATATGGTAAAATTATTCTTTTCCCTATTACCTTTATCCATCTTTCTCTCTTCCATCCTTTTCTTCTCTTTCTTCCCTTCAAAGCCATAGGACTCAGTAAAATCTTTACTTATCTTATCAACACATGATATTATTTCTTCACATGATGATAATACATGGGAGACTATTTCTCTTATAAATTCTGGCTTAAGACCATGAAAGATATGATCCTTCTTTCTCTTTGGATCATGTGCATTGCTGGAGTTCTCAATCCTTCTACTGGGAGCCATTTCTAAACAATGGGATACACTAGATTAGTTTATGAATAACAATACCTAATCCCAAACTTGTAAAACACATAACATAAATTAAATAGTTTATGGATATAATCCATAATCATAAAAATGTCTCCTTTGAGGAAGTATATAATCATAAACCCTTTATAATGGTTTGTAAAGGAAATGAGAATTATCCTAAGCATATCCCTCGAGAGTGTCGTAACCAAGAGTGCAGCAAGGCCCGTTGTCGTGCACCAATTCCCGTTCGAGTCTAGCTCAAAGCAGTGTTTTCGGGTTTTACCCCTAGGTACATCTGTGCCAGAGCCGCCTCTACCTGCTCGTATCCAGACAGGGATGTATTGATCGGAAAACTCACAAAATATCTACAATACCAAAATTCTAGGAAGTTATTCTATACTAATCCTCAAAGTTCATCTTAGGTCTACGTTCTCTAATCAGAGTTTATCTAAATATAGCTTCCAAGGTTTGTACTAAACTTCCTCTGATACCAACTGTAATGCCCCCACCCCAGTTACCCAGAGTCGGTGCATTACTTCGTAACATTGGCATGATCACAAGAAAGATCAAATATTCGAAAAACTGATTGTTTTAGTAGCCTTGGAAACACTAGATATATTCATAATGTTTTACATTACATCATAAAGTGAAAAACTACTACAACAACATATTGTCTCCATAGTACACACTATTATCCCCTCATAATATCCCTTCAGGTCATTCATAATTTACTTCTTCACATCCTGGGAAAAATAAAACATAGAAAAGGGGTGAGCTCAAATGCCCAGTAAGGATAACAATATAGCAGAAACTTTTATAAATAAGAATAAACATTTAAGGCAGTGTATAACTAAAACAAAAGCTATTTAAACTTGAACTTGAACATAGTATGGAAAAAATAAAATGAAATAATGACATTTACTTATTCACATGGATATTCTACTAATCAAATAATCACATGCAATATCAATAACCACTTTCATAATGATGGAATGCATAATGCCAGACTACCATAACCACATAGCCAAGGCCTCGTGCCAAGACTACAAATAAGATTTTTCCAAGGCCTTGTGCCAAGACACTAGTTTGTCTCATGAGACCTACCGATGCATCGAGGAGCTATTGCGGGCTCCACCCGTCACATATTAAGTCCAATTCATTCCCATATAAAAAGGTTTAAACATAACATAAACATTCGTATTAAAACTAGCATATGAAATTTCAATACTTTCACCATAAACCATGAATGGTATAAAAATAGCACATCCACATTCAAACATATCACAAAAACCTTCAATACAATATAGAAGTTTTGTATCATAATAAATCAACTTCAAATAAGCTTAAAATCCATCAAAGGATATTGACATAGATGAAATAAAAACTATTTGAGTGAAATATCTCTTTTCTCGAAATCATTGAAAAGTCACACATTTATAAAGGAAGTAATTTAAAAGAGATTTTTGAATCAAAGTGTCCCATACCACTTTGAAACTTTTGAAAATAAATATCATTTAAAAATCTTCATGTCCATATAAATAAGTCCTTAAAATCATTTTGAAAACATGGACATTAATTAAAAATATTTAGAAAGATAAATCTTTAAGACATTTAAAATTATGATCTTGATAAAGAGTACCTTTCAAAAATTATTAAAATATTTATTTTGAAATCATTTAAAAGTCACATAATTATAAAATAAAACATTTACTTTGAAAATATTGTTATAATCTTGTAAGGGAAGCTTTGACGATTTTATAACGGCGGCAAATAGTCGCACCCGCCGTATAAGTTAAAAAACATTCTTACCTTAAATTTGTCGAAAGGTAAAAAGTGCCTTGTTTGGAAAATGACGGAAAGATTCCTTTAAAAAAACATAAGGGTATAAATTACTTTAACCCATATTCTTTGTAAATAGTAAAAATGTTTTGAAATACATTTCTAAGAAACATGGATGTGGATGATAAAGAAATCCCAGTAGATTATTACGTATAAACAACCTCGGATAATGAAGAGATTGTGAAATAAACCCTTACCTTGTAACTTTCCTTGGTTGGGGTAGGTTAACCTCCTGTATAATGGTAAAATAATTCTTATTAAATTATACAAGAATCATATACATTAATATGATATCATATATGATCTTTTAACATTGATTTGTTAATAATATCTTAGCATTATCGTTGTTTCGGGTGTTAACTTACTCATTTTCTTTTATATGTTTTGTTACGTAAGACATGTTTTTAATGGATAGGTTGTATCTTAATCGTATCAATAATGATATCAAGTCTTTAGATACTATTATTAATCATCAAATGATAATTATACTTGAATGGATACGATGGAGAATGAATCTCATCGCGTTCGTGGAGACGGTAGTCCGTACGTATGCACGAGTGAAAATATCATTCTTTTGATATTAAAATAATATATAATTGGATCGTATATCATATATATATAATCATTATCATGTTATATTTATTTAAATGAATTAAAAATAATTATTATACCCATTCAAATAATAATATATTGAATAACAATTACAGCACGATGTGGAGACGGTAAGCCGTACGTACGCACGTATGGTGACATGTTATTCAAAGGGTGTATAGAATACTGAATATGGTTGTACCATATTTATAATAACATCACATTATATATAAGATACTGGATTTATTATTTTATAATGGTAATAAAAAATAAAGAAGAAGTGGAAGAAGAAAGGAACTTGAAAAGGGGTGGTGAAAAGATTAACTCTTCTTCGTGTTCTTCCTTTTGATTTAATCAAAAGGGATACTTAGGATGTCTTTCTGATCAAACTAAGGCCTCTAGGTTGTATTTAGGGAAGTTTATAGAGTATTTGTGCAGGGTTTGGCCGAACCAAAAGGCTTTGAAGGTTTGAAGAAATGAGAAGGAGGAGTGCCCTTTTATAAGAGGGGTGAGGGGCACCTTTGGAAAAGCTAGAAATATTAATTTATAATAAATTCATATACAGTTTCTAATTGCTCCAAAGTTTATTATTTAAAGGTTAAGGTGGGGATGGGTCGAAAAGAACTCAACCAATAGAATTTAGACAGGTTTGGGTTACTATATTAACCTTATCTTTAAGTATTAACTCTTAGTTAATTAGTTTCACTTTTACAATGTCTCTTTGTATTATTATATTATATGGTTAATAAACTTACCATATACATCCAATAGACCCCCAAGTGATCCATTAATGATACAACTATCATGATATAAGTCTCTTGGACGAACTTTATATTTTTAGGAATTTAATATAAATTAATAATATAATATTTTTTTAAAAACTCTTTTATGTCAATTTTGACACTATTCAATAGTTTATTTTTTTTGAAACTCATAACAGAATGATTACTTCGAAAAAAGTTAATAAAATCAATCCTAATATGTCATATTAACCTATAAAATTAGTGTAATTCTATAAAAACTTCAAATTATATTTATTTGGGTATTTATAACATCAATTATTTTAATTTGTCACTATTATGGTAATTACTACATCATCATTGTGTCATAAATAAATTGAATTATTTAATGTCTAAAAATTATAAATAAAATATCATTATGTAGTAAATAGTTTTATATTTCTAATGAATATTTATAGTTGAAAATTAAACATATATTACCCTATGTAAAAATTGTTTTTCTAAAAGATATATGCTTGTGTCATTTTTGTATTCATTTTAACTTAATTGAAATAAAGTGTCCCTATCACTTACAAGTGGCTCCATGGGATCCCGAAATCGACCCAAAGATTCCCATGTTCGGAAACGTATCCACCAATAAGGTTAGTACATGTTTTAGGGTAATTTATTATTATTATAATATTATTTTTTAACCCTTATTTACTGGATTTACCCTTAACCCTGGTAAATAAAATATTTACCGCAGTAATTATTCGAAATGTCTAAAAATAAAAGTTACCTATTTACACAATTTGAACATCCTGATTCCAAATATGGAATCTATTTTTCCGAATTCAAAACACAGAAGTGGCAGAAATTAATTTAAAATTAATTCCCACCGTCAAAACAAAAACGTGTTTTTAAGATATAATAACTATCAAAAGATTGATACTTGTTTATATTCGGTTTAATTGTGAAATTATGTCCAATGACCAACATTGTATTAAATGGCAAAAATATATTCTAAATATACTTTAAACACCACTAAAATTCATAATTTATAAATATAAATTATTTCGATTAAAAAAGTTGTTTTTAATTAAAATTTAGTAATTTTCACTATTCATCAAAATATAAGTGTTATCCGAAAAGTTCCAAAATTTCACCCTAGGCTAAATTAGATATTCCGAATCCAAAAATGAAGTCCATTTTGAAATATAAAATATATATAATTTCAAAAAGTAGGTATTACTATTCATAATGGCTAGTTTGATTGGTTGTGGTGTGTGTTAGAACTCGAAGTTGCGTACAACACACGCTACTGTATTATTCAAAGAGAAGCATACCATGGAAGCTTGGGGTGTTACATTGTAAATTTTTTATGTCCTCATTCTAAAGAATAAATTTATTTAGTCAAATTGGATATATAAAAGTTTAAAATATTGGATTTAAAAAGGGTTCACTATTAAAGTTGGTGAAAGTGAATTTTTGAAAAATACTTCTTTTATCTGAAAAAAGGAATTTGTTCTTACATTATGTCTAAGAAACTAATAATATGGATTCTAAAATTATAAGTATTATATAAGGTTCAAAATTTAGTTAATACTATTCATAAACTCTTTTGAACGGCTTGTTCAGTAAGTCATAGTGCACTTGAACTCAGTGTTGCGTGTAGTGCAAGTTATTGAATTATTTTGAAGAAATAACACACTATGAAATCTTGGGGTGTTACAATACATTTATACTTGAAAAACCTATTTCTATCAATGATGAGAAAAACAAATCTCAATCAGCATAGTTATATTCATATTATTCACCTATCAATTTATGAGTTTGAAAACCACATTTTGTTGAGGGGTTATCACTGTATAAACCTCATGATTTATCCCATGTTTTTCAAGGTTATTTTCAAATTCAATGGATGTGTATTCTCATCAATTGTTAGATCATAGAATCTTGATTGTACGGGCCGTTTCATTCTCAAATATTCGATGGTAACTATTCATGAAATAAAGAACTTGATGTTTTATCTCTATAGTCATTACAAAATTGACTCAACTATAATCATTAATAAAAATAATAAAGTACCTCTCTCCATATGTTCTAGACACATTTATTGGAACACATAAGTTTGTTTGGATGAGATCAAGTAGATTTTATGCCCTTTTGTTATTTGGATGATATGAACTCCTGACCATCTTTCCTCACATGAAATAATCACATGTATTTTATCATTCACTCTTTAGATTGTGAATACTGATGAATATTTTAATCTTATACATCTATTACATGTTCTGTTGATTAATGTGACCCAACCTTTAGTGGTACAAGTTGTTCTCTCCTTCAACTATTAAGTAACAAGTGTTCTCTTTACTATCAACTTGGTATAAATTTCCATCTGTTCTGTATAATTTCAAAATAGAATCACCTATTTATCTCTTGATAGTGCACCCATTCTGATTAAATGTCACTATTAGTCCTGATTCATAGAGTGGACTCACAATCAGGAGATTGTGATACAAACCGTCTATGCATAGAACTTCATTTTTCCTTATCACGTCATTTTCCAGTTCTATATTTCCACTGATTTTGATCTTTAAGGCACTATCATTTTTGAATCTCACTTTTACATCAACCATTTTATTAATATTATTTAGAAAATATACATTTCCTGTCATATGGGATGAGCATCTGCTATCAAAAATCTATACAATACTATTATTTATAGCTTTGAGAACTATTTTTGCAAGGTTATCTTTCTAGATTTTTTACTTTTACTTCCTTGGGATACATGACTTAGTGATGGATAACGATGACCTTTATAATCTATTTTCAATATGCATGGGTTCATTATAATCATATTATTCTTATAAAAGAGAATACCTATTTTCAAGGGTATTTTTTCTTAGTTGATGGGTATTGACCCATATTTGAGTTATATAGGTATTATTCTCACCTTTCCTCTACCTACAATGAAAAAATTTATGAACATAGTTTGAACAATTGAAATAATATCCACAGAAACTATTTATTCTATATGATGAAGGATATGGTCTCATTCTACTTTGTTAACTTCCTGGTTCTCCTCATTCGAATATCTCCTTAACTCTTCATAGTAAGGCATGGTATGGCCCAAAAATCCACAAAATTTACATTTAATAAGAGGAAATGCCTTATCACTTACATTCATCATCATGCCCCCTTCTTTCATCAAAGAATTTAACCGGTGATTTTATCTAGAAACTTGAGGATTATTTTCAGCTCTATTTTCCATTGGGTAGGAAGATTTATTTTTTGGAACAACAATAATCTTTGTGACATGTCCAACTTTCTAATTACCTTTACTTTGGTTCATCCCATTTCCATCCTTTGATATTTTTTCATCACACTCAATTTCAATTTTTCCAATACATGTGGATATATGATCTTTTAAGGAATTATTTATTCCTTAAGATACGCTTTTAGATATTTCTAACATCTCTAAATATGAGAATCATCAAAACTATAATTTATTATTTATTTCCTTTGAGTTTGATTCAGCTTCCTATTCAATCCTTAAAGTAAAAACTTATTATTCAAATCCCTCAACTATCTTAGACTTTTACTCCAGTCTCAATGTAAGTTCATTGATTACTTTTTCTTGTTCTTAAATATAGAGTTTAAATTCCATAACCTCTTCTAAGATTTTAGGAGTTTCTATATGCTCTTCTTCCTCTCATTAAAGTTGATCAAGTTCCACTTCATGATAATCAACATACTCTGATGACTCTTTTGGAACAACTCTCACCTTTCATTTTCTATTTATTTGATTGTTAATCTCATCAAGTGAACCCTCAAGTTCCACCTTGAGATCAAAAAAACCAAGAAACTTATTTTCTACATATTTTTAGGTTTTTCCTTTTCAATAGTATCCATCAGAGACTCTTGGGGTTAAAATTTAAACTCTGGTTCAACATCCTCCAAAAATTCATTATCATCTTGTTCATCTCTATAAACAAAGCTCTTTTTCTGAAATTTCTTTCCTGAAATGAAGTATCCCTTTTTAGGAAATATCCAATGAGGCCTCTTAATGATTTCTTTTTCACTTTCAACACCATCAAATTTCCTTGAACACTGAGAGGAAATATTCTCTACTCTACCACACTAAAAACAATTCAACAGAAGACTGCCTTTAAATCTCCCTTTTCCTCTCTTGAATTTTTTAGTGAAAAGAGAATTACGTTCATCTTCCTCATCATCTAAATAATTACTTACTCTATAAATCTCAAGTTTTTCCATGGATTTGAATTCCATTTTCTTACTTACTCGAGTTGATGCATCTCCTAGTTTAACTCTCATTTCATACACAACCATACTACTTAACAAATCATTAAGAAAAATATTAGACAAATATATTTCCTCAAGGATTGACACTTTTGGATTTTATAGAGGTGTGAGAATTCTTAGGATTTTTTTAGAAATATCAATATCCTCAATTTAGTCCCCAAGTCTTCAAATAGCTCCAAAAAATTCAATTATTTAATTAAAGAAACTATCTAATTTGTCATATGAATGAATTTTTAGATCGTCTAACCGATTGTGAAAGACTTGAAGTTTGACCTATTTTACTTTGTTATCGTAGTAATTCATATTTTATAGTTTCTACCAAATGGACTTAACTGAGAAAAAACTCATCACCTTTAAATAGATATGATCAGATAGAGATGTAGTGAGAAAATATTGTGCTTTGGAATCAACATCATGAATTTACTTTTCAGTTTCAGTCATAGAAATACCTATTTCATTAGTGACTTGAAACCCTTGAGCTGTAGAAAAAAGGACTTCCATATAAAGGGATTAAAACTGAGATATCATACTATTATTACAAATCTAAAAGTTTCTTCCATCAAATATGGGACCACACCTAATATTAACTGAATTATCCATGAAAACACAAAAGAAATATTGGAAAAAAGTAACCTTTATACTCTGATACCACTTATAGGACCCTAGAACACCATGAGAGGGGAGGGGTGAATCAAGGTATCAAAATTTTCTTTTAAAGTGATGGATACTATTCCCATGTTGTAAGGAACTTGTTAAACCTATCTGATTAAATCATTTAGTAATTAAACATTCAAATGCAGATAGACAACAGAACAATTTTACTTGGTTCACCACTAAAGGCTAGTCCAAGGAGCATACATCGACAACGTGTCAGTTGTACCTAAATCCACTAAGATTCACTATTTTTTTTGGAATAAAAAGGTTTATACACAATCAATCTATTCCCGACACATCACCTTAACAAGATTTTATAGATAACAAAATTCCACCCTGAGAACACTTATATAGACTCCCCCTAGCTCACTTCTTTGGGTAAAGTCTTAATTAGTTTAATGACTTGAATATTGCTTGAGTAGATTTTAATTTAATTATTTTTACTTGATTAGCACAAGAATATTATCTCAACATAAACCTAATTTTATGCACTTGAAAGAAATGATCAATTAAACTACATGTTCAACAATTATATTCATGAAGCTCCTTCATGAAGCTCACATCATTCGTGAAGAAAACTGCCTTAAACGAGCACTAAGTCATCATAGAATACCTTGTCACTATGAAACTCCTTTTTATGAGATACCTAATCATTGGTAAAGACTAATATAGTCTTTTAATGATGTTCAGGCTCATAATAAATACCTAATTTTTGAATCTCTTAGTCTTTTTGAATTCAAAATTATTCAACCTTTTCTCTAATTATTTTCATGTAAAAAAGAAGTGGGGGTATCCTCCTATTTATAGGATTATACTTTCACAAAGATCCCATGATCCCAGTATTATTTTCATGAACCTATTTAGTTATGATCACAATTATCCTCTATTTACAAATCCCCAAAGAAATTTAACCAATTTTCAAATTTTCGTGTAGTCTCAAATATTTACTGTCATCTCATCGCACGTTCACAATGATCGTTCATGGTGCTCCACATATTCATGAATCTCAAACTTTGTTAAAACTAGTCTTTATGAAACTCATTACTTCACCATATTTATGAAGTGTCAAACCCATAAAACCACCTTTCTTAAAGCTGTCTCCTTTCTCCTGATTTTGAACCAAAAAATTTGGAAAACACTTGGAAAATACACCACCTTCAACAATGTAGCTATCTTGTACTATAAGATCACTTTACTTGAAAAATTCATGATCAACCCATTGAGGATTGATAAAAAACACAAACTAGACTCCATTTCCTATTTCTAGCTATGATAGGCCTTAGTTCCAAAAAAATATTTATAGTCAAGTGCTAGACTATATTTCTATAAAAGGGTCCATATTTATATTTGAGATAGTTGAAGTAAGATTAACTTAGATTTAGTAAATTTAGAAGATGAACAAATAGTGTTCATAATAACAAGTTACACTAGATCACATGGAAGAAGAATATTCTAGAGATACATAATTTTTAGGATGGTTAAAACCATGGTAATGGTTTTAAATTCACCACAAACAATGATACTTTATTCATTGAGAATAATGGATTCTACAAGTAATGAGTAAATGGAAACAAGATAATATTAAAAATATAAATTAAAATTCAATAACAGATACCATGTAGTAAAGTACAAGGGATTATTATTTTGAATATGAATTTTATATCAAGACCAAAAATCATATAGACACCTTCCTATAGATCAATGTGATTTAATATCATAGTTATTCTAAATTAATTATCAATAAAATCTCCTTTAAGATACTAGTATCCATTTCTATAAATATCAAGTGTGTTGTAGCTTCTGAGGCAGCTAAAGAAGTAGTGTAAAATATACAACATTTTGTTCCAGTACTTTGAATCACACCTAGTAAGTAAAGTTTTATTATAATATAAATTATGATAATTCTAATACTATTACTATACAAGATGTAAATTTATGATATTGGATAAATGGAATGTACTCCGAGATATCATTTATTCAAGAGTTTTACTCAAGAAGGTGAATTTTCATATAATAGAATAACCATGAAACAGAGATGTGGAAATCCCATGACTAAACCTATAAATTTATTAAAAGCATGATATTATCATGTGATCATTAACATGGTTAGTTATTAAGTTGGTTCTAGTAAATGTGAGAGTGTTGTAATAGTGAAATCTATAGATCTAACTAAACATTACTTTTTGATTACGATATCTTGTATACAGTGAGTTATGCATGATGTATTCTTACTGTAATAGTGTTGATATTTCTATGTCCACTTTTTATATGGAAATTTACATAGATTACTTATCATATAACATGGTTACAGTAGTTCCCAAGCTATAATGAGAACTTAGAGATACTATGAAATTAATCTTAAAAAAATTCCATATGGACTAGATACATTATTCTCACTGGACACAGATGATGTTTGACTATCAAGTGTCAGGGGATTATAAGAATTGAGGTTTCTTATCATGAAGTTTGCACTTTATTATCTATAGTAGGTTATATCATGAGGAAAAACGCTCCAATAGGAACACCACACATTTTAGGTGTTATTGGTTGTTCTCATCTACAAGAATGTGTATTGGTCACCTGACTTGATATCATTATCAATGTGTACCATTTGATCATATAATTTGATGCAAGGAAAAATACACGACATTGAATTCGTGGTGAGGTAGCTTGTGTTAGGTGCATCTTTGGTGGTATGACATTGGTTGAATATTCAAGACAGAATTTCTCTCTCTTGATTTGAGGAAGTGATATCTTAGGCCTAGTTTATCAGGATGATATTACCTTTATAAATCCTTTTCCAAGGTAGTCGAAATTTAAGTTTTCCCAATTATATTAAAAAATAATAAATAAAGAATAGATGATGACATAAGCTGTGCATCCTGATTTATGAGATATTGTGATACAAAGATTATATTACACAGTGCGTGTTCATAGGATGGTTTTCATTGCTATTACTATTCCTTACCTCCTTAGGGGCCTTGATGGGTTTCTATACTTTTATACTGGTTTGTGAATAATATTCACTACTATTGAGATAAGGTTCTATATGGTCACACACAATATCATATTTAAGAGTGTGCCCTATTCTGGTGAATAAGTGTATTGGACATGGTGGGCCCCATCATGGGGTTCAAGAGTTTTCAAAGTATTAACAATCACCAATGAATAAATTAATTAATTATTATTCAAGTATAGAATAATTGGGTTAAATTTATTTATTAAAATTATTCACAAGGTATTAAGTGAATAAGTGGAAAAATATTATACGAACAAATATTATTTTAATATTCAAGGTTCATTTAATATTAGCAGGAATTATGAATCGAGTTAATGACTTGGGTTTATCATGTAATATATTTATTATATATTACAAGTATGTGATAAAAATATAAATGACATTATGACATAGTTAGTTTTTTATAATGTTTTATTTACTTATTATTTTGTCATAAAACCCTCCCACTAAAGGTACATCAATAAGAGGAGAGAGATGACGACCTCTGAGTTTTTCCTCTAGTAGTCCCTAGGTTGGATACTAGCACCAAGGGTACAAAAATCTCATAGTATGGGAGGTATTACCCACTATAAATGAAACAAGATCAGGATATAGGATAAATGATCACTAAAAAACTCCAATAGACAATATAAAGGTAAAAAATCCATCCCATAATGCATGAATAAAGTAAAATTGATCCATATAAAAGAATCAAACAATATACCAAAAAGAAAAATCTATGACAGTGACTCAACAATATCTCTAACCTAAATAGTAATGTCTACATAAATCCCCAAAGTCATTCGAAAACCTGAAAAATAGTTTATATACATAGGGTTATCATAATAGGTATACTCAGTAGGTTCATATCCAAGGCCTCAAGTGAATATGTTAAAAGAGAAAGATAATGTGCTAGTGAAAAAATATCAGAACCAACAAACACCTATACAAGTCATCTAACCAAACCCAGCCTCACAATGACTCATTAACCAAATCAAACATCTGGTATAATAATATATCATTGATATCATAAAAAATCAAGGTTCTTTGTTGTCACTTCCCCACTAATTTTTCGCTCTCATGCCCCAACATCGAACATCATGTTCTCCCATCCCTTCCATACTGTAACGACTCAGAATTTTATCAATGAAATTTTCCTTCTTATAATTATGAAATATAGTATAAAGCACATATATCACATAGAGAATACAATAAAAACGTCATTACCATATATTAAGAAAGATACTATATTCAGAAAATAAATCAATAAAAATTCCAAATATTACAATAGGATAAAAAATAGAAAATAAGATAACAATAATGGGAAATTTTTGATATACTCGATCCACCAGAATTAATGCACTCACAAACAAAGCTATAGAAATAAAATATAATGTTAATATTAAAATATTAATTTAAAAGATGAAATTATATATAAACTTGGGATAAAATAGAAGCTACCTATGAATTGAATGATAGGTATTTATAGGAAGTAGTAAACCCTTACGATTATAATAAATATGACTGTTGGAATAGTAACTTGACTGGTGGAATAGTATTAATCATTAAGAATAGTAATCTAGCCATTAGAATAATAACCTAACCTATGAAAGTTTAAATAAATTTTTTTATATTATAAATGAAAATATGATATATTTATATCATATAATAAGTAAATAAATGTTTTAAAAATGAAAAATCAAGGGTTGGTATTTTTGTGAAACAAAAATTTTTATTTACAATTTTATAATGAGTATAATAATTTAAAAGAATATTTATTTTCATAAAACATATTCATAAATTAATATTTTGTAGTATTATAATTATTATATAATTTTATGAGACCTTAATTAATTTTTTAATGTGTCATAAAATCAGTTATGATATTAAAATTGATATTTTTTTAAATAAATGATGATTTTAATTAAAAATTAAATTTATTAAATTTATAAAATTATTTCCATAAAATGGATTCCATTTTTTAAATCTACACACTTAAAAATGGTTATGGTGAATTTTTTGGATTTTTATAAAATAGTTAAATGTTTGATGAATAGTGAAATATGGAAATTCATGGTATTTAACAAATACATGAATTTTTGACTCATGGATGATGTATGAATGATGTAATAACACATTGTTTCAAACTCATCAGAAACATTTACTGTATTTATTCATAGGAATAAACACTATTGATATTCGTGATCCAAAATAATAAACAAATGAATAAAATAATAAAAAAACACCCTTCTCCTCCCCTATAAATACCACCCCTTACCTCCCTTTCTCATCACACCTTCTAAGACTTGAATATTTTTCAAATTATGATCAATTAAATTCTAAATCCTATTCCCCATGTCCAATAACTTATTTTCTTAATTAAATATTAAACCCAAGTGCCTTAAAGAGGTTCTCAAGTAGACAACATTCAATAGGTAAAATCCGCCACCTCTCTATTTTAAATTACTTATTTCTTCAACCTTATCATTTCTCCAAATATTAAAAGTGAAATTATAACTAAATTAACATAAATATACTGTAATTTTATTATATTAATGAAATATACATCATCAAATTTCATACCTTCCCCTTTTATCAAAAAAATGAAAACACTGTCTGTCATATGTCAATTCACCGCCTTTATGGACGACGTTTTTTTATTTTTATTTACCGCCTTCAAAGATGGTCATAAAACCATTATAAAAATTTAAAAATATTTTAAAATGTATAATATAAATATTTTAATGTTATGTAACTAATATATATATACATGATATTAAATAATAAAACAAAACTAGTTCATGATAATCAAAAAACTGCAAAAAAAACTGTATGTTTATCATTAACATTTTATCAAATGAATCATCCTAATACTAAAGAAAAAATGATATATAGAACCATTTAGAATTATTTAATTTCATTAGTTCCATATAATTTTACTTCTATTGTTCTGATTCTATTTAAAAGAATTCTCATAATTATACTCAAGGGAACAAACCATAAAACCATGAAATGAACGCTTCGAGAACAACAAAATTAAACATTAAAGCACTCGAAATATCCCTAAATAAACTTAATAAAATTATAATAAATTAAATATATTTTTAATAGGTTATGAATTAATTAATTATTAAATATAATTTTATTATTCATGTAATTAAGTGCAAGTGAGAACGCTTTCAGACATAAGGTAAGAGATCTCTCGGAACATCCATTTTACATTTGAGTTATGTTTTATCTCTCTTTAAACCAATATATTTCTTCATTATTATTATATAATTATTATAAATAATGTTTATATGTTTATAAATTATATATCAAGATCAATTTATCCTTATTTTATGGGAAAATATATGTTTTATAAGGTTCCCTTCTCAATTCCTCTCGATAAGTAAGCTCGATTAAAGGAAACTTACCAATTTATTACCCATTTTCAAGTATACTCCATAATATGTTTTAAGGAACCAATATTTTTATAAAATAAATATTTTATAATAAAAAAACATTTTAGTTTATTTCTATTTTTATACAAACAATTATTACTTTAACCTATTTAAAGACTCTTTAAAATTTTCCCTTAAACCGCACTAAGGTGGCTCATTTCTAAAGTTTATCAAACACTATTTTTACATGTTTTCAATTTAGTTAGACATAATTTATCATGATCTATGCCAATTTTTCATTATTATTATACATGTATGATTTAAATCCATTCTTTATTGTACACCATTATGATACACTATTTGGTTCTGCCTTTTAATATGGTTACAATACCCATTTCATTACATGAGTAAAACTTATGTTTATTTATTATGTATGATTATTTATGTGGGACACATATGCATAGACATGTGATAATGGGTGAAAACATATAGAATTCTAATGAATTGGGTAATGTTTAATATCATGATATGTCATGTATGGGATTAGAGGGCAAACCTAATCCATTATGGGACTTTTTCCACCATGTGATATAGTTTTGGCAGTTAGCCTTCACTCATGTTTATGTAATGTTATATGTTGGGAACACATTCTTATGTTTCCATGATCACATGATCCGATGTTCTATATGTTATGCTTCTATATGTATATTCATGAACCATTCCTTTTATTGTATCATTTTATTCCCTCTAACTCATGTTATATGATTTATATCCATGTTTATTCACTTACTAGGATTTTTAGCTCACCCATTTTACGCATTTTTTACCCAGGTTATTCTTTATAGTTTTAGGAGATCAAATAATGTTAAGATATCATTATGGAAGATTAATATAAATATGTTTTATTATATTTCCATTTTTTAAATTTTATGTTCCTAATATTTGAAATACACTAGAATTTATGATCCTAAGTTTGTATTTTAAGGTTAATAATGCTTAAAATCATGTAATAATATGTGTAAAAGAATAGGGTCACTATAGTTGGTATCATAACATGGTCTAGTTATTTTTTGAGATTATGAATAGAAAAATTTAGTAATAATCCTATGGATAATTATATAACCATGGATAACCTAGATTGAAAATTAGACAATCACAAGTTATGATATAATTTTCATTTATAATTTTATCCTTCGATGTTTAAAGTTTCATTTTATATGATCATAAGCTAAGTATTCATGCCCACTAATTGTATTTTGTTTATATTTCATATTTAATGGTGGGAAATAAGAGAACTTATTCTAACAATCAATGTGATATGAATTGTGATGATTACCCTAATGGAATTTCAAATCTGATATGAATGGGAGCTTAAAACTTCATGACAATACTGACTCAACCAGATCATGTTATGAATAATAACTTGAATCATGTAGAACTCCCTCCTTATCCTAATAAATATAAATTTTTGGTCGAATCCTTTATGTAAAAAAAGGCCTACTATATTTAGTGGATCTTCTGATCCCCTCATCGTGGAACAATGGATTAACTACATTGAGAAGACATTCTCTGTCCTTCAATGCTTAGAAGAAGAGAGAGTTAGATTCATTAGTGTTTGTTTTCTTGGTTTTCATGATCGGTTAACTTGAATATGAGTATAGAAGTTCATGTAAAATGAGAATAATTCCCCAAAATTTGAATTATATGTTATTAATGAAATTATAGAGGATTAAATAGTTATATAAATAATTTTGTTATATGGTATGAGGATGAATCATTAGATAAACCATTAATGATTATTGTTTGAATTAGTTTGGCTATTTTTGATCATCACAAACAAGTTTTATTTAATTATTTATTATTGTGTATATATGTTAGTTACAGAACATAAAAAGGTCTATTAAATACACTTTACAATCTATTTAAACCATTAAAATGGTTTTATTACCATCCTTTAATGTGTTGAAGGAAAATGAAAATTCATCATCCACAATGTCCGTAAATTGACACATCACAGGCGATGAGTTCATTTTTAGAATAAAAGAGAGAGTGGGAGTATTTTGATGATGGATATTACATTAACATGATATAATTATATTATATAAACCACACTAGAGTTATAATGTCACTTGGATAAGATAAGGTGAGGATAAAAGAAGAAAATAATTGAAATTGAAAATAAATTAAAAAGAAAGATAAATGATTTTACCTCTTGAATTCTCCTCTTTGAGAACCACCTTAAGGAACATAGGATTAATATTTTTTTGAGAAAATAACCTTCTTGATGTAGGTAATATTCTAGGGAAGAGTATTGGGTAAAATTTGGACAATATTCAAGGATTTTGAGGTGCGACGACAAAAGGGGGTGAGGGGTGGTATTTATAGGGTAGGAGAGAGGTGTTTTCTCATTATTTAATTCATTAGTTTATTATTTTGGCTCACGAATATGAATAGTTTGAGCCTTATCAATAAATATATTAAAATAATGAAGGATATTTATAGATTTTGTCCTTACATTAGCCTTACATCATCTATCACTGAATAATTCATGTATTTATCTTTTATCACAAATTATTGTATTTTACTATTCAATAAAAATTCAAGTATTTTAGAAAAATACCAAAAATTCACCCTAACTATTTTTTGACATGTAAAATTCAAAAATAAACTCCATTTTTGGAAAATATTTTTCTAAATATGGGAATTTTAATTTTTAATGAAAATGAAAATTTATTAAAAAAATACGAATTTTAAAATTATAATTGATTTTATGACACTTCAAAAAATTAATTAAGATCTCATAAAATTATATTATAATCATAAGACAACACAATATTAATCTATGAATCCATTTTTTGGAAATAAAGTTTATTTTAAATCATTATAATAATTATAAAGCTGTAAATAAACCTTTATTTTTTAGAAAAAATACGAATAATTAATTTATCATTTTTAAAATATTTATTTACTAATACTATAATTTATTTTTATCATATTTTAATTTATAAGATTACTATTTTTTTACACTTTTATATGTGGGTTTACTATTTTATTAGTTGACTTGTTATTCCTTATGGTCATGTTACTATTCTAAGGGCGAAGTTACCATTATTTCAGTATAGGTTTCTTAATTTATTTAAATATCACTTATTTCATTCTTATTTTATGAAAATAAAGTTTTTATTGGGCCCTCTAATCTATGTATGTGTTTTATAACATATAAAATATTTATAATAAGGGTAAAAATTCCATTGATAAAATTTTGGGTCGTTACATTCTTCTCCACTTTTGAAATTCTGCCCTTGAATTTTCATTTTATGTAAATAGGTGAGGGTACTTCTCCTTCATTTCCTCCTATGATTCCCAAGTCACTTATTCATACTTATGGTTCCTCAAAGAAACTTTGAAAAGGTGGGTTGTATTATTTCCTTGAACCTTATCTCTCTAGTTCATAATCTTTACCGAATGCTTCTCATAAGAGAGATCATCTTCCAGTTGTACTGCCACTGGGTTGAGTACATGTGAGGGATCTAGTATATACTTACTCATGAGTGAAACATGGAACCATCATAAATTTTATCCATATTTGGTGGAAGTTAAAGATTATAGTAAACTGCTCCTATGTGATCAAGGATCTCAAAGGGGCCAATATACCTTGGGCTAAGCTTCGCATGACTCTCTTCCATTGTGATATTTGAAGGAAGAATTTATTTTTAACGTCGTAATCCAAGTCCCTTTGAAAGTTTTTAGCATAGATATTTTTCCAACTATTAGAATCTTTTATTTGTTTCTAGAAGGCTTGAACCTTCTCTGTCATCTCTTGAACAAGATCAGGTCAAAGTAGCTTTTTTTCTCCAACTTCATCCTAATATATTGGAGTTCTACATTGGTTTCCATAAAGGGATTTATATAGAGCCATCTGAATTCTCGAGTGGAAGCTTCTGTATTATGAGAACTCAACCAAAGGAAGATTTTGATTCCATCCACCTTTGAATTTCATTAATCATGCTCTTATCATTTATTCCAGCATCTGAATAGTTATTTCAGATTGGACATCAGTTTGGGGCTGATAGGACATGCTAAAATTCAATTCACTACTCAAGGAATGTTGAAGAATTCTATAGAATTTAGATGTGAACCTTGGATCATGATTAGAGATGATCAAAAGTGGAACCCCATGTATCTTTAACACTTCTTTCATATATATCTTAGCAAGTTATTCAAGTAAGAAATAATTTTGAAGGGAAATAAAGTAGGCAGTCTGGGTGAGTTGACCCACCATAACCCACATTTCATTGTTTCCTTTGGATGTCTTCGAGATACCAATGATGAAGTCCATGGTGACATCTTCCCATTTCCACATGGGTATATGAAGTGTTTTCCTTATCCCTTTGTACTTATATCACTCTTATTTATCTTTTTGACATATCAAGAACCTTGAGATATACTCTACAATCTCTTTCTTCATGTTGTCTCACCAGAAGTGTTCTCAAAGATCTCAGTACATCTTGGTACTTCTAGGATGGATGGATAAAGTATATCTAGGTGAATTATCTAATATCCCCTTCTTTATCCCTAGTGATGAAGGAACACAAAGCCTTATTCCAAACCAAATCACACCATCATCATCGATATGGAACTCTTGAATCTTTCCTTCCTTTACTACATTCACCTTATTTTGTAATTATGATTCATCCCTTTATTCCTCTTTAATCTTATCTTGGATAGATGGTTGGGAAATAATTAGGGAAAAGAAGGATGTATTCCCGAACATTATGATTTCCAAATCCAAAATTTTAATATCCATAAAGATATGGTCTTTCTCAATTCGCATCATGGATAGAGTAGCAAGTTCCTTTCTGCTAAGAGCATCAGTTACCTTGTTCACCTTTCTAGGATGATTGTGAAATGAATAATATTAGTCTTTGATTAGATATAACCATCTTCTTTGACTCATGTTGGGATCCTTTTGTGTGAATATAAACTTTAGGCTCTTGTGATCAATATATATATTACATTTCTCACCATAGAGATAGTGTATCCATATTTTTAAGGAAAAAATCACAGATGCTATCTCCAGATCATGTGTCAGGTAGTTCTTCTCATGGATCTTCAACTGCAGTGAGGTTCAATCTATCAATTTATTATTCTTCATGAGTACATAAACCAATACTTTCTTTGAAACATCACTATATATCACAAAATTTTCTCCACTTTCTGTTAATGTAAGTACAGGTGAAGTGATTATCCTATTATTTATCTCCTTTAATTTTCCTCACATTCTTCCATTCATACATACTTTACCCCATTCCTTATTAACTTAGTTAGCAGGATATCCAATTGGGAGAAATTTCTCACAAAACATCGACAGTACCTAACTATGCCAAGAAAACTATGGATCTTCATGAAACTAGAGGGTTTAGGCCATTCCTCAATCACCTATGTCTTTGAAGGGTTCATATAAATTCCCTCACTTGTGATAATGTGTCCCAAGAATGTGACTTGCTACATCTAGAAGTCACAATTGCTGAACATGGCATACAAATTCTCTTTCCTTAATGTCTCCATCACAATCCTTAGATGTTCTTCATGTTCCTTCTTACTCTTGGATTAGATAAGAATATCATTGATAAACACTAACAAATTTTTTTCAAGGTAGTGTATAAATAATCTATTCATCAAATCCATGGATATTGTAGGGGAATTAGTAAATTTTAAGGACATCACAAGAAACTCATAGTTCCCATATCTTGTGCGGAATGCAGTCTTATGAATATCTTCCTTCTTCACATTTAGCTGATGATATCCAGAATGAAGATCCACCTTTGAGAAGTGTTAATATCATTATAGTTGATTAAACAAGTCATCAATCATTGGAAAAGGATACTTGTTCTTTATGGTGATTTTGTTGAGCTCCCGATAGTCGATACACAGACGCATTGATCCATCATTTTTCTTTATAAAGAGCACTGGCATACCCCAAGGTATTTCACTATGGTGTATGAACCATTTATCCAAATTATATTTCATTCACTTCTTTAACTCATATATATTTATTGGGACCATCCTGTAGGGAAATTTTGAGATAGGAGTAGCTCCGAGTATGAGTTATATTGAGAAATCCACCTCACTCTCTTGGGGAAATATGAGTAAATATTTAGAAAATACATCACTATATTCCATCATAATGAGAATTTCTTCCAGGTTGATACCTTACTTTGACTCAACCCTTTTAGGGAGGTATGATTCTTCACAATGAATCAACGCCCACACCATTAAAGGATTTTACAAAGGAGGTTCCTGATCTTCTGTTTATTTGTAGATGATCTTGGGATGGTTCAGAATATAAAAAGATATTTTATTTTCTAGATAGTTGATTTTTGATCTATATAACAATAGCCAATCCATCCTCAATATATATTGAATTTCACCAAGGAAAGTATCAACAGATTCGCTTGAAGAATCTTCCCACATATGCAAATAGGACAAGATTCCAACACTTGGGTTTCAATTATCACACCACTATGTGTTTTTATAGATATATCTACATTAAGGTTTCAGGACTTTGATTAGATAGTTATATAAAACTTGAAAGATATAAAGGAATACATATAACTAGAATCAAATAAGGTCTTTTTCCTTTATTGAGTGAATAGAAAGTGTACCTTGTATAACTTAATTTGGTTTCTCCACTTCAGTATTAGTGATGGAATAAGCCTCCCCTTTATCATTTGGCTTTGGTGGCTTATGACACTGATTACCCTCAAGGACTTGAGGCTTAGTTCCCTGACTTTCAATGTGCCTTTTCTTTCTATAGTTGTACCATTGGAAAATGGGTGGTTCTCTTCTTTCCTCCATCATATTGGTCATCCTTTTCAGGTATCTCTGATATTTATGAGATTTGTGGAGTTTTCTCCCACACTTATAGTATTTCCATTTCCTTTGAGATAGTTCCCATGATGCTTATTCCCATATTTTTTATATATGGGTGGCTGGGATTTATTTCCATATTTTTCATTAGATCCTCCAACTTGAAACTCCATCTTTCGTTTCTTATCACCATAGCCATGGGACCATTCTCTAAACTCTATATCCACTTTGATATCACATCGAACAACTTATTCATAACTCCCAATGTTTCAAATTTATAGATCCTTTCAAATGTGTGGCTTTAAACCACTAAAGAATATATCAAATTTTCTATAATTTTTTATAACAAATCATGAGGTGTACCTTTAAATTCTTGTTAAATTTTCTTTGTATGTCATGATCGGTTCACCTTATTTTTGCTTCAACACTATGAAATATCTCTACTTATTTATATGAAGAGTTTCTAGGAAATACTTATTAAGAAAAATTATCTTAAAATCTTCCCACTCCATCTCTACAATTTCATCCCTTAGCTTGGTGTTATTAATCAATTCCCACCATTGGTCAACCTCTCTATATAGATGATAAATAGATAGAGTCACATTCTCTATCTTAGAATAGTGAAGCACAAAAAATATTTTCTCCATTGAGTAAAACCACTATTCTGAGATGAGTTGATTAGAAGAACCACTAAATGTTAGTGGCCATTGCCGCATAAAAGACTCGATATCCAATTGCTCCCTCTTAGGTGAAGGAGGAAATTCTACATTGTTTAGGTTATTGTTCATAGCCTAATATATCTGGGTATGCATCACCATGAAATTTTGAACTCCAACTCCCATGGAATTGGGGATGTCATTTGGTAAATTTATTTATTGTCCCTCACATGGGTTGTTGGTCTGGTTTCTCTTGGTTCCCATTATAATCTAAAATAGAAATGGTTAGAGAAAAACATAAGTCAATAAGTCATGAATAAATAATTTATTCCTTTGTGCAATTAACTCAAAATTAAATCTTGTGGGATCCCTACATTTAGAATTTTTATAAAAATAATTCTTATACTTAGTCTCATACTAATGGTTTTTACTAAGGTTCACTAATCCTAATTCCAAAATTAACTAAACTATTATCTGATTCCAACTATAGAGACCATACTTTTTCTTAAATTACTATTACATCATTTAAAAGATAAACAACATAATATATATTATAAAACCAGGATACAAAGGTTTAGTGTCTTGGGTAAATTAGGACCCCACATAACTTTTACAAAATAAAACATAAACATTTATTTAATTCCTTCTTCTCTAGAATCTTAGAAGCCCTCACGTTCTCCTTATAACAAGTAATAACCTAAGGATATAAATCAAAGAAAGGGGTGTTCTAAAATCATAGTAAGTGGATATATAAGAACGTGGATCAATATAACATGGGGTTAGCACAATCATCATCATTATAACATAAGCATATGATTATAACCATGAGAGGAAGCATGAGATAAAGTCATGGAATGTGGAAATGCATAAAAATGACATATCTTATATTAGTGGTAAACTACCACACATAATTAAATTCATATCATGATATAAATAACTTTACCAAATTAAATTTAGTTTTATATAATTCTGGGCACACCCATCACATCATAACAATCACATGAATTAATAATTTTGGGCACACACATCACATCATAACATTTACATTATCATGCATTGCACATAGAACATATATCCATCTTGGAAATACGGAAAATAATGAGTTTCATTTCATAAAGCATATATTAATGAATAAAATTTGGGGTTACCAAAATAAACAGGTAATAACATACTTGTTATAAGAATCATCAATCTTGAGTGAGGAAGAAAAAATCTAACAAGGAGTAAAAGATGTATTTTTAGAAAGAAGAGTTATTTTGGAAAAATATTTTCATTTTTCATAAAATCATATTGGGAACATGTATATACAGAAAATAAATGGTAAGGATAAATAAATTATATTTAATTAATATTAATGGAACATCCATAGTAAAAATGTAGTGAGGAGGGTAAAACCCAAAGGAAGAGAGTTGGGTTCGATAATCCCCTTACCTTATGTATGATTGCTTTATTCACTTTAATATCTTGTATAATAACATTAGATTCATTAATTACTATATATATAACATATTATATATGTATTTTATTTTTTATAACTTTATTAAGTTCATTTATTACCTTTTAGATGAGTTATAGAGTATAATTTTATCATTCATGTGTGTTCATTTTATTTGTTTTCATGATTGGTTCACTTGAATATGAGTATGGAAGTTCGTGTAAAATGATAATAATTCAAAAAAATTGGAATTATATGTTAATAATGAACTTTAAAAGGATTAAATGGTTATATATATCATTTGGTTATATGGTATGAGGATGAATCATTAGATAAACTGTTAATGATAATCGTTTGAATTATTTTGGCGGTTTTTGTTCATCACAAACTAGTTTTGTTTAATTATTTATTATTGTGTATATAAGTTAGTTCCAAAACCTAAAAAGGGTTATTAAATAAAATTTAAAATCTTTTTAAACCATTAAAATCATTTTATGACCAGACTTTAAGGGTTTAAATGACAATTAAAATCCATCGTCCATGATGTTAGTAAACTGACACATCACATACGATGATTTCGTTTTTAGAATAAAAGAGAGTGTGGGAGGAGTTTGATAATGGATCTTCCATTAATATGATATAATTATATTATATCAAAAATACTGGAGTTATAATTTCACTTTTATAAGATAAGGTGAGGATAAAAGATAAAAATAAATGAAATTGAAAAGAAATTAAAAGAAAAGAAAGTTGATTTTACCTCTTGAATTATCCTCTTTGAGAACCTCCTTAAGAAACCTAGGATTCATCTTTTATTGAGACCAAAACCTCCTAAATGTGACGAATATTCTAGGGAAGAGTGTTGGGTATAATTTTTACAATATTCAAAGTTTTTAAGGTTTCAGGACAAGAGGGAGTGAGGGGTTTTATTTATAGGGGAGGAGAGGGGTGTTTTCTCATTATTAAATTCATTAGTTTATTATTTTTGGATCACAAATATGAAAAGTTTAATAATTATCACTAAATATGTTAAAATAAAGAAGTAGAGTTCAATATCTTTTTCTTACATTATCCTTACATCATTTATGACTCAATAATTTATGTGTTTAGCTTTTATTGTTAATTATCGTATTTTGCTAATCAATGAAAATTCAAGTATTTTAGAAAAATACCAAAAAATCACCCTAACAATTTTTAAATGTGTATAATTAAAAAATGAAATCCATTTTTTGAATTTTTTTCTAAATATAAAAAATTTAATTTTTAATTAAAATCACAATTTATTCAAAAAATACAAATTTAAAAATTTTAACTGATTTTATGACACTTTGAAAAATTAATTAAGTCCTCATAAAATTATATTATAATAATAATCAAACAAAATATAAAATTAAGAATTCATTTTTTAAAAATAAATTTTATTTAAATTATTATATTAATTATAAAATTATTAATAAACCTTTATATTTTACAAAAAATTGTAACAATTAATTTATAAATTTTAAAATATATATTTACATATACTATGATATAATTATATGATATTTTTATTTATAAGATGCATAAATTTTATTTATACTTTTATTGGTGAAGTTACTATTCTATTGGCTGAGTTAGTATTCCTTATGCTCACGTTACTATTCCAAGGGTCAAGTTACCATTCCTTCGATATAGGTTCCTTAATTTATTTAAATATCAATTATTTCATTATTATTTTATGAGAATAGAGTTTTCATTAGGATATATGATCTATGCATGTGTTTTATAACAGATAATTTTTTTATAATAAGGGTAATAATTCCATTGATAAAAGTTTTGGTCGTTACAAGTGGGTCATAGGTTTGACATCTTATGAGGACAGATGGATAACAAGTTTAACATCTTGTGGGGACATGTGGGTCATAGGTTTAACATCTTGTGGGGAAAATTGGGTCATAGGTTTAACATCTTGTGGGGATAGGTGGGTCACTAGTTTAATGTCCTTTGGGGATAGGTGGGTCGCATATATAATGTCTTTTGGGGATAAGTGGGTCATAGGTTTAACGTCACATGGGGATAGGTGGGTGATTAAGTGTGTCCAAAAGGGGGAATTTTTGACACTTAGGATTTGGTCGAGTGTTGCAGGATTAGGATTGAACCTTAAGAAGGTACCCCATATGTGTTGGTATGTCGGTATTGATTCATAGGGTGGTTTTTCTATGTACCATGTTAAAAAACAAGGATCAAAACCCATGTAGTTTGATCCCGTATTTTATGGTCATGTGATAGGACTAGTCCAATCAGTTTAACATCATGTAATAATGATGCTCATGTCAGGGAATGACTGTCAACGATGGATGGTGTGGGGATTATGCATATGGGATGCTCAGATTAAGAGTCCATGGGGGTGAGGGGATTAGTTATATAGTATATTTCCATGGGGGTTTCATCTCATGATTATTATACATGGAAAATATTGTGTTCATCACACAAGGTAAGACTAAAGTCTAACATCATGTGCTGAGGATGTTGTCATGAAGTTTAATGTCATATGAATAGGATGAAGAGAAAGGAAATTTTATTTCATGCAACACATAATTTTGTGGGGTATACACCTAGGGAAACCATTTCAAGGTTGTAGAGGAAGATTTGACATAAGGCCTCTCTATCAGGAAAGGTTAATAGTTTCCCTTGATGATGCCACCTTTAGGGCTTACATGCCTACTGCTCATGCGCCTCTAGGTGGGGAATGACATAAACACCATCATATAGGAGTGGTCAATTATGGGTCCCAATGTTTGGGTTCATATTCATAGAAACAATATGCATTAGGGTACAAATTTTTAGGATCATAAGGTGAAGGAATGGTTCAGGTCATTCTTAAAGCAAAGGGGGGTGGGGGTGCAGGGTAGCAGAGGAGGTTGGATATCAGACATGAAGGTGGTTTCACACAACTATGTAGTTATTCATGAAAATGGGGTTTTAAGAATCATGATACCTATAAAAAGGGAGAAACATAGAACCTATAGGCATAAGTGCGTGCAACTTCTGGGGTCACACACAAGTTGGGGTTATGTGAAGGAAACTTCTCTTACACACACTCGACTAGCCTTAAGGGGAGTTTCGAGAAGAGATCTCCACCACATGGGAAACCATATTAAAACCCATGGGTGGTCATATATGCAAGTTTCCTACCAATGAGAATCCATGTATTTTTTGGTGCTACACAATGCTACATAAGAGATATTTGTGTGAGTGAGTGCTGATGCTTCATATTCTGAAGATCCATCCCCAAAGCATAGGGGTGAGGTTCTATTTATAGATGAAATGGGAGGTCGATGGTGTGCAACCAAACTTGGGAACACAAAATTTTTATAGTATTTCCAATCCATTTCTAGGACTTGATAGCACAACATGGTGGTTTTGATGTCACATTTCTCATATAATGATATTTTCACACATATGATGGTTTGCATGAAAAGACCCAACTTTTCTTTCAAATTCCATAAACATCATTTTGGGATTCTAGTGTACCCGTAAAACATTAATATTTAGTGTCATCTTTTGTGCGCAAGTCTTTTTCATGAGAATATGATTTCTTGCGCACATTACTCTATAGTTATGCGAACCTTTATCCTCAAACCTAGGATGTTCCTTTAGGTTGGGTCATGTAATTGGTTTAAAAAGATCTGGTACTTGGGGGGGGGGTGAAACACATTTTCGATGATAAAAAATTCCCCCCTCAGAATCAGAGCTAATAGGGAATCGAATGGTTGGGTTTTGAGGGTAACATTGAAGAGGATGGATGATTTCTACATGGTCATGCAACTTTTGTATTAGGTCACACAACCCAGTTGTGTGCACATGAAAACCATTAGATCCATGACTATAAATCGGGATAGGGTCCCATTGTATTGTCACATGACTTCTTTTCATGATAAGTCTTCTCTCATGTATGAAAATAATATCTTGTGTGAACTACCAAGATTTTGGATGTGAAATTCATGCAAAATATTTTTACACGACACCACTCACAAGTTGCGTGACATAATACATATGCACAAACAAAGTCTAACTTGCATGGCCTAGGGTGTGGATTCAAAGATCTGATAAATGGCTAGCCCCGCTGATCAGGCTATCACCGAAGCTTCTATTGTGACCCGAAGGTAGGAAATTGATGGGAATATAGAAACTCCCAATGCCAGAAGAGTTTTTATGATAAAAGGGAGGTCATGGACATATTTACTGAATCCCATAGGGAATAACTACTAAGAAATATCTTGTCCCTCTACAATTTTGGTCTGATGGATGACATGGACATCCTAGTCATAGAATTTGACATGCTGTAGTTGTAGTTCACTCACCATAGAAAATTTAACTATTAGAACATCATCGATTTTAGTTATCCTTCTAAGGAACATAAATACACCATTTTTACACTCTATGTGGAAGTAAAAAGATGGCGACATGGTAAAATCCAAAGGATGAGGAGTGCCCATCTCACTATGTGATCTTCTTGTAAACCATTATCTAGAACAATAGTATGAGCCGATATAAAGATTGGGACCTATAGGTCTGGGTGAACTTTACTAACAAGTAGGCATGGGTATAATGGGAACACTTTATTTATTAGGAGTATGAGGTCGAGATTCACCACATTGGGTTGTATAAATCAAAATGAACTTATCAATTCCACATCTACCAATAGTAGGAACTGCTACCATATCTTCTCATCCAGTGGTCCTCGTGCACCAACACCCTCCACCTTCATCAGGGGAGGTGGGGATTAGCCTGTAGGACCTCCATTGCACTGGATACATCCCACTGATGGGATTACAATATGATGGATTCCTTCAAAGTTTGAATTCCTAGGTAAACAAGAAGAATACCCTAATTAAACTATAGATTCTCATGGAAGGGTTGATTAGGGTATTGAGGTATCATCCTCCCTTTCATCGATAAATTATATTCAAGACCTAGCTAAGTATGTTCCTGAATACTCTAGCTGTAAAGATTCTATTTTAGCAAAAAAATATATAGTGGTGTAATAGAGGAGGAAAACAGGATCCTATTAGAAGATCCTGGAGTAAGGGTGTTACCAGGAATGGGGTAACAACATGAAGGAGGGATGGTAACTAGCCGTTTATTATCCTGCATTTCTAGAAAAATTCCTTAAAAATTTGATGCTTCTTGTAAGGGACACACACATGGGATTGTATAACATGATGCTCATAATGACACGAGACACACACATGGGCTTGTGTACCATGATTCTCATAATGAAACTGATCATGGAGTCTGAAAAATGAATGGACATAGGATTAACGGTGCTAGATCAGATCTATAGACAGTTGGGCCATGTAGCGAGAGGAAGAATGCTCAGGAGGATCTATAGTCTATTCTAGTTTTTGAACATGTGGATTGAAACACATTTCAGGGGTATGAATTTCCAAATTCCATTACCCCTCCAAACGATGTCGTACAACCCTCACTTCTTAAAATCATTGGGGTTCAACCAGTAACTCTTAATGTTGTCAGGGTTACAATTAGTGTAGGGGATACTAAAAACCTAACATTTCACCCATTCATGACCCCTTCCAGTGAGATGGTTGATAATATAGAGGGGGTTCTAGAGAATTAGGAGTATCTTCAAGCATTCCAAGGAAAAGTATTGGTCACTAGGATAGACAGTAACTCTTATTGTGAACCGTACACTCCATAATAGTTTTCTTAATAGTTTAGCTGTATCCAATAACTGGTGAAGCGAGACTACATGGGGACCCATGAGGAAAGGAATCCATATATCCTTTTTAATTTGCAATGGATGTTGATGGTTGAAGGAATGGGGGAGGTTATCATGTTTCCAATCACCATAATTAATTCCAATCTATCCTAGAATTATGCTGGCAATTCGATAGCTTCATATCCAAGCATAATCTTGAATTGGCATGTGAGGATGGTTACACCATCAGGTGAGGTGAAGGAGCAGTAGGTTAGAAAATAGAATACCTTTCAAAGTGATTTAATGTTCCGGGCGTAGTGGAAGCGTGGTTGGGATGACACACAACATTTATTTTTACCATGATCAATGATTATTCTAGGATCAATACAATGATGAACTCCAGTCTCCACAGAATATAATCAAAGATTTAGATAAAGAATAAAGAGGCCCAAAACCTTTAGAGAGGATCTTGCACATCATATTTATAATTAATTTAATTAATTTCATAAAGAAAATAATACCTATATTTTTGGTATTTTGTTCATTGATGATGTGTATCATCCATAATGACGCTTCCAGATTATCTCGTTGCACATGTATGGATCCAAACTAGAATCTCTCTAGCGGTGATCCACCCATGCTCCGATGGCCTCCGATTGACATCACTTGTTCTTCGGGTGCTAGCACAGTGAATCGAGTGTCTTGTGTCAGTCATTCTTGATCACTTGTTTTTCAGTCTTGCCAAACGTCTCTTATTATTGAGAGTTGAGAGAAGATGATTCGAGAGAGAAATTTTTTGGATCAACAATTCTCAATTCACCAGGCATGTGGTGTGGTTTATGGCACAATAAGTGTAATTTTCTATTTATATACATGAAATTTTAGTTAAAATATTTAATTACATAGAAAAAATTAAATATATTCATGAACTTAGAGAAACCCATGAATTTAATAATAATACCGCATCATTATTTATGGTGCGCCAACTTGCACAAAACAGAATTATACATAAAATTCTGCATCACAAAATAATAGCATCGTTATTTTAATTTGTGCCAACTAGTTAAATAATTTTTTATCCTCTTGAAAATAATTATTTTACTATCAGATAGAACTTGGTATGCTCGAAATCCACTTCCATTTATTGAGAGCCCGAATAAATAAATAAATAATTTATTCTCTTAAATAAATATTTTATTTACAAACTAGTTAATAAATATTTATTAAATGTTCAATAAAATAAATTAATATATTTTATTTAGTTTATTTGATCATTTTAACTTGAATAAAATTATTCCACGATCTTGAGGATAATATTTATTTCATTAATTAAATTCAAATAGAATTTAACCGATACCCCAAAAAACACATAGTGTGTGACCCTCTAGGATTCTTTCTCATTGGCATTAGGCGGGCTTGCCTAAAGTCTAAGAGTGTTGTCTAACAATAGGTTAAGGAACCCAAGAGAAAGAATGTAAAGTCTCAACAATGACATCCACATACGAATGATCACAGTATAATATAATCCCTTTGTCACAATATCTCATCAAGTAGGTTTCATGATTGTGTCATCAACTTTTATGCTTGATACACCGTTCTTTGACTACCTAAAATAAACTCATCATTAAACCATGGACATGAAATTTCACGCGACGATTCTATTTCAATCAAAGGACCGAGATATCAAATTCCATAAATAGAAGGGAAAAATCCTTCCTCGAATTATCCGTTAATAACAAGCCACTCGTGACGCACCCAATATACCCTAATTCCCGCCAGATATCTGCGTGATGAGTTTCTTTAGTAAATAAAAGTGAATAAGTCATGAAAAATATTAAATATAATATTAAAGTCTAATTATCATTACAATTTCTCACAAATAGAAATATCTGATGACGCCAAAACATGTGAAATTCCTACTAGTGGGTATGTTCTCATAATCTTCTATATTGGAGATTACTAAGTGAGAACTTCATGAGAGGAAGTCTCATCTGCTTACAAGTATTCACACTTTATGGTTTGCATGCTATGTGTCCCATCATAGTATGTCATCCAACCAAAGAACTATATTTAAGAATATTGTTCTTTCATTTCAAAGTTCTCATCATAGCGGGGAACTGCCATGACCTCATCAATGTAACAAATACTCTAGGACATTATTACATCATAGTCATGAAGAACAATGAAAAATATATTATAATACTTTAAATACATATGTAATAAAAGTAAAAACAGTTGGTTCTTGGACACAAACTCTTACAAACTACCACTTAGACTAGAGCCAACAGCCTATGACTTTCAGTCTGCTAGACCTCACATGATGATCATGTTTCTGCTGAGTCAAGTTTTTAGTCAAGGGGTTTTCCATATTTCCTTCCATGGAAATACTACTCACTGCCACTTCACCTCTATGAGAAAAATCCCTCAAGATATTATACTTTTGAAGTATGTTCTTCATCCACTGATGTGACCTTGGATCTTTTGCGAGAGCCACCGCTGTAGTATTATCACAGTACAATGTGATAGGATCTTTACTACTAGGTATCACATCTAGATCCTGGATGAAGCTTCACATCTAAACTGCTTATTTAGCTACCTCAGAAGCTAAGATATACTTGGACTCTACTGTAGAATATACGACCACACTCTGCTTTGAGCTCTTCCAGCTCACTGTACCTCCATTCAATCTGAAGATGTATCCCGTTTGTGACTTTATGTCATCTTGATTAGTCTCGAAACTAGAATCTACATATCCTATGATGAATAGTTCCTCATATACTCCATAAAACAGGAACATTTCCTTAGTACACTTCAGATACTTTAGGATAGCCTTGACTGCCATCCAATGGCGGTCACCTGGGTCAGCTAGATACCTGCCTACCACACTCAATGCATATGCGACATCCAGACTAGTACATATCATGACATATATGACTGATACAATCACTAATGTACATGGAGTCCTTTCCATTATCTTTCTTTCCTCATGTTTCTGAGGACACATTTTCTTGGAAAGATGAATTCCATGTGACGCTGGCAACAATCCCCTCTTGGATTGTTCTATACCAAATCTCTTTAGTATCTTATCAATGTATGTACTTTGACTTAGGCCCAATAATATCTTGGATCTATCACAATGGATCTTGATCCCATGAATATATTCTGCCTCATCCAAGTCTTTCATGTAGAAGCATTGGTTCAACCATGCCTTAATAGACTGTAAGACTGGTATCTTGTTTCAAATAAGTAATATGTCATCAACATATAATATTAGAAAAATGACTGAAATACCACTAAATCGTTTGTATACACAAGGCTCACATTCATTCTTGATAAAAACAAATTCTTTTATGACTTCATCAAAACGAATTTTCCATGACCTGGATGATTTCTTTAATCCATAAATGGATTTCTACAACTTGCATAACTTATTGGAATCCTTTGGAGTCACAAACCCTTCAAGTTGTGTCATGTAGACATCTTCCTGAAGGTTCCCATTAGGGAATTATATTTTGAAATACATTTTCCAAACCTCATAGTCATGGTAATATGTAATGGCAAGTAGAATTATGATGGATATTAGCATTGAAACTGGTGAGAAGGTTTCATCGCAGTCAATTCCTTAACGTTGTTGAAACCCTTTTGCAACCATTTGTTCCTTATAGGTATTTACTTGTCCTTCCATGTCCAGTTTCTTCTTGAATACCCATTTGCAACCAACAGTCTTTACATCAACTGGAGGATCTACCAAAATCTAGACTTACTTTTGGTACATGGAATCCATTTCAGGATTCATGGCTTCTTTCCACTTGGAAACTTTTATGCCACTTATTACTTCCTTGTAGGTTAGAGAATCATTATTATAAACTAATAATGAGTCCCCCTCCTTGGTAACTAGAAAACCATACCATTCTGGTTCTCTAACCTCTCTTGTACTCCTACACAATACTTGTGCCTCTGGAACAAATTCTTCTTCCATGGGGCTTTATGGAATCTGTTCCTGTACCAACTCTTGTGTACCATGAGCCTCGACTTCATCTAAGTCTATCTTTCTCCCACTATCTATTTTGGAGATGTGCTCCCTCTCAAGGAATATGTCATTTCTTTCCACTATAACCTTTTTTTCTGAGGGGTTGTATAGGTAATATCCTCTTGTTTCCTTGGGGTATCCTATAATGGTACACTTTGTGCCTCGGGGTGTGACTTTGTTACCTGAAGAGGCCTTAAAAACACTTCACTACCCCACACATGTAAATTATATAACATGGATTTTCTTCCACTCCATAACGCGTATAAAATACCATTTATTGATTTAGTTGGTACTTGGTTTAGTATGTGTTACGCTGTTTGTAATGCATACCCCCAAAAACATAATGGAAGACATGCATGACTCATTATTGATCTCACCATGTCCAAGAAGGTGCAGTTACTACTTTATCTTATAACATTCCATTGAGGTGTGTAAGGAGGAGTGAGTTGGGATAGGATCCCAAACTCTTGTAAGTAATCAATGAAGTCTTGATTAAGAAATTCCCACCTCGGTCTGAGTGGAGTTTCTTAATCTTCTTACCAAGTTGGTTCTCAACTTAATTCTTGTATTACTTGAACTTATCAAAGGAATTAGACTTACAACTCATTAAGTATATATATACATATATACTAAAATCATCAGTAAACGTTATGAAGTACGAGTAACCATGCCTTTCTTTAACTGTAAATGGTCCACACACATCGGTATGAACCAATTCAAGAAGATCTTTAGCTCTTTCACCTTTCCCACCAAATGGGGCTTTAGTAATTTTTTATTGTAAACATGCATGACATACTCTAAGTGGTTTTAGTTTAATAGAATCTAAATATCCATCTTGATGTAACTTTTCCAAGAGTTTCTCATTTACATGACCTAGCTAGTGATGCCAAAGTTGGGTGTGGTATGAGTCATGTGAAGTATCTTTTTCATCAATTTCCATTACTTGGTTTGATTAATCTAACACATAAAGACCTTTGTATAAATGTGCCCAACCAAAACAAATTTTATCTTTATAAAAGAAGAAAAATTCATTTCCAAACTTGAAAAAAATCCATCTATATCTAGTCTGGATACAGAATTTTTTTTTGGTTACAGAAGGCACATAAAAAGACCCTTTAACACCAAGATCATCCCAGTTGGAAATGTGAGGTGGTAGTCCCCGATAGCTACAACAACAAGTTTAGATCCATTGGCTGCTCGTAGATCTACCTCTCCTTGATCAATCTTCCTAAATCTACTTGGTTCCTATATTTGGATACATATGTGAGCAGCAAAAGATGTATCTAATACCCAATTTTTAGAAATAAATAGATTGCATTCGATAACAAATGCACCTAAAGCATCCCCTTACTTCTTAGGCTGGGTGAAGTTATTATTCCATTGGTCCTTCTTTCCACATGTGAAACAAGAAGACTCTTATTCCCTTGACTCCCCTTTGATATTCCTTTTCTTGGAAGGCCGTGGAGAAGCTTTGGGCTTAAATCTCTTCGCATTCCCTTTCCTCTTATTCACCATAAGGACTGAAGGATTTTCATGCTTCATATATTTGTCCACTTGAAGAATGAGGATGAGAAGATCAGATAGAGACTTCTCAATGTTTTTCATATTCAAATTAATAACAAAGTTAGAGAAGCTCTAAGAGAGTGATCTGAGAATGAGATTGATGCCTAGTTCTTCAGGGGAGTTTAAACCCTAGAACCTCTAGGCACTAAATGTAGCCAATGAGCTTGACTACATGAGGCCCAACTGGGGAACCTTCTGAAATCTTACTCTGAAATAGTTCCTTAGAGATCACAAACCTTTCTTATCTTTCTCTCTCCTGGTAAAGACCATGGAGGTGCTAGAGCACGCTATAAGTATCCATGTTTTCATGAGACTTCATGAGCTCACTAGACATTGATGATAACATCAAACATTGAACATTGACCGCACCATTCATATGTTTCTCATATACTACGAAATCATCATCACTCGCCTCTTTGGTAGGTGGATCAAGTAATTCTAACTCTAGCATGTAAGACTTTCGTTCATGGAATAGGATAACCCAAAGGCGTCTAAACCATTCCTGGAAGTTACTACCGGTGATGATGTTGTCTTTATCTAGAATTGATCGCAGTGATAGTGTAGTTGACGAGCTTGTCATTTTTATTCTACAATTAAAAGAGCATATAATTAGTACTTTCTTGATTACATTTTATGAGAAATAATAAATTTTATTAAGTATCCCACTATTTTATCAAGTCCTAATGGCCCTCACCATTGAAATCAGAATGTCCAGTTTCCATGAAATTCTAGTGGAAAGGATCCATATTACCCTTCGCATAACCCCAAAAAGGGTTGGTCAAGCTATTAGAAGGTATTTAGGTAGGCATGCCTTTTCCAAATATGGGGCCTTTTCTAACTATGGTCTTGCAGCTCCCTGATCCCTTGAGTGGACTCCCCAATCCCAAAATCATGACTTTAGATTTCCTCAACTCTTGCCTCCAATATTACACCACGTCTAGAAAGGGATACTCTTATTGATGTAATATGGTTAAGCCAACCCGAAAATTTTTATAAGGGCTTCCTATATAAAAGTAAGTGTCCCAACAAGGTTTGGTCAAACACATAGCTTTATTGAGTTTTTCCCTTAATCAAGTAACAAAAGGCTTATTTTGACTTAATATTTTTTGAGGTATTTTTATCTCTTATGCGTAAATTTCTTATTATCATTATCACACACTTGTTAATATAAAGTGGAAATTACTTAAGTGATTAACCATGTCTTGATAAAATTTACGCATAAGTCTGGTTTATTTTAGTTTCATCTTGCATGCTTGTTTTATTCATTAATTATGTGATCGTGACAACACATCCATAATGATAAACCCTACAACTGATAGAAATAAAATAAAGTAAATGGAATTATCAAGAGCTTTTCTAATGGTTAGTTTATCTAGAGGTTGATAAACTAACCCTAATCTAGGGGAGAAACACCTTGAACCTTTTGGGTTCGTGTTTACAACCTCCACCGGTCCACCTCTATATCTCCTAGGATTGGTTTTGTCTCGACTCTAGCTTGAACCACCTCCACTAGCTTGGGAGTTCCATCCATTACATATGATTTTTTTAACTCACATGTAGTTGAAGGGTAAAAGGGAATTTTACATAAAATAAACCTTGGGCATACAGGCCCTATATATTAATTAGGAGAAGGCTCGCAGGCCAAAAATTTTAATTCAAATAAATAAAGTAAAAGAAATCATCCACATACAAAGGTATTGGTCTAGATCATGATTATCTATACATGAAATGATATTTACATTTAAATAAAACTAGTAATCAATTATTTAATAATTATATTTTAAGATAAATCACAATCGAATAAATTAATTATCATCTTTAATTAATAAATCAGTTTATCTTAAACCATTTTCTGAATTTCCTTGAGATTATCATCCATCATAATTTTAAACAAATAAATTCATTTAAAATTATCTTTGTATGTAACTTGTACCTTAGAGGCAACCTGGTGAATTCCAATTCATAACTAACTAATGAGTAGAAATGAGCATTACATAGATGTTAAATTAAACACACATATATAAAACAACTGTCATGTGTTGTGCCTCATCTTTACACCAACATGATGGTACACGTCTCTAGGGTTTGTATAATATAATAATAAATTTTAATAAATCTGCATAATTTGGATGAGTACATGATTTGTAGTTCCAACTACATGGCATGTACTATTGTTCACCATCTATCCGAAGTATATGCCCAGGGAAACGATATGTGAGTGTACTTCAGAAATCTTCAGAGTACATGGAGTGTCCAGTGGGCCACACACCGTGTAGTTCCTCATTACACGGTCTCCAGCCGGGTAATCTATGTACAGGGTACATGGTCCAACCCTAACCCGAAGGGACTACATGTCGTGTCCATTAATACACATGGAATGTAATCTTGAAACCACGTGCCACCTATTCCTGGTCAACACACGGAGTCATTTAAGACTTAGAAAGACTCCAACACATGGCTTGGTTTGGAAGACCAATCCGATGCATTGAATCATGACTACACGATGTGTACTGACAAATACACACCGTGTGTTCTGGTGTTGTATGTCCAGGAAGCTTTGGAACCTCTAGATGAGATCCTCTATTTTATTTTAATAAAAATTAGAAGAAGAGATCGTTTCTGTAAGGTGAATGAGAAACAAAAGAGGAGGAATATATCTCAAGATTCAGATTTTCAGAATGATTAACTTTAATTGAAACAACTAAATTATTAAATGCATAATTCATCAAATAAATATTTAAATAATTATAAACTATGATATAACCCCTCTGATACCACTTGAAGGTTCCGGGTGCAACAAAAGAATGGTTGGGATGAAACCCAACTTGGTTTTTTATCATGATCAATGATTATTCTGGGATCAATACGACGATGAATGATAGTCTCCACAGAATATAATCAAAGATTTAGATAAAGAAGAAAGAGGAACGAAACCTTTAGAGAGGATCTTTCACATCATGTTTATAATTAATTTAATTAATTTCATAAAGAAAATAATACCTGGATCTTCGGTATTTTCTTCATTGTTGATGTTGATTGTCTGGAATGGCCCTTCTGGATTATCTCGTTGCACTTGTAAGGATCCAAACTAGAATCCCTCTAGCGGTGATCCACATGTGCTCCGATGGAATCCGATCGACACCACTCATTCAATGGGTTCTAGCACGGTGAAGCGAGTGTCTTGTGTCAGTCATTCTTGATCGCTTGTTCTTTGGTCTTGAATAACGTCTCTCGTTCTTGATAGGGGAGAGAAGATGATTTGAGAGAGAAATTATTTGGCTCAACAATTCTCAATTCACCAGGCGTATAGTGTGGTGTACAAAACAATAGGCATACTTGTCTATTTATATACATGGAATTTTAGTTACAGAATGTAATTTCATAGCAACAATTAAATACATTCATGAACTTAGTGAAACCCATGAATTTAATAATAATATCGCGTCATTATTTATGGTGCGCCAACTTGCGCAAAAAAGAATTATAAATAAAATTCCGCGTCACAAAATAATATCAGCGTTATTTTAATTTGTGCCAACTTGTTAAATAATTATTTACTATCTTGTAAATAATTATTTTACCACTAGACCAACCTTGGTCTTCTTGAACTCCACTTCCATTTATTGAACACCCGAATAAATAAATAAGTAATTTATTCTCTTAAATAAATATTTTATTTAAAAACTAGTAAATAAATATTTATTAAATGTTCAATAAAATAAATAAATATATTTTATTTAATTTATGAAATCATTTTAACTTTAATAAAATTATTCCACGGTCTTGAGAATAATATTTATTTCATTAATTAAATTCTAATATAATTTAACCGAGACCACCAAAAACACTTAGTGTGTGACCCTATAGGATTATTTCTCATTGGCATTAGGCGGTCTTGCCTAAAGTCCAAAAATACTGTCTAGAAATGAGTCAAGGTACCCAAGAGAAAGAACGTAAATTCATAGTAATTACATCCACATATGAACGCTCTCTGTGTAATACAATCCCTTGGTCACAATATCTCATCAAGAAGGTTTCATGATTATGTCATCTACTTTTATGCTTGATACGTCGTTCTTTGACTACCTGAAATAAACTCATCATTACACCATGGCCATGGAATTTCACGTGAAGGTTCTATTTCAATCAAAGGACCAAGATATCAACTTCCATAAATTGAAGGGAAAAATCCTTCCTCGACTTATCCATTAATAACATGCCACTCGTGACACACCCAATGTACCCTAATTCCTGCCAACTATCTGCATGAAAATTTTTGTTAGTAAATCAAAGTGCATAAGTCATGACATGTATTAATGATAATATTAAAGTATAAAGATCATTACACAAACTCGCAGATAGAAATATCCAATGACACCAAAACATGTGGAATTCCTACTAGCGGGTCTGTTCTCATAATCTCCTATCTTGGAGATTACCAAGTTCAAACCTTATGAGTGGAAGTCTCATATGCTTACGAGTACTCGCACCTAAAGGTCTACATGCTATGTGTCCCATAATAGTATGTCATCCAACCACAGAACTATATTTAAGAATATTTTTATTTCATTTCAAGGTTCTCATCATACTAGGGAACTGCCATGACCTCATCAATGTAACAAATACTCTGGGACATTATTACATCATATTCATGACAAAAAATGAACAATATGTAATAATACATTTAATATTAATGTAATAAAATTAAAACTAGTTGGTTATAGGAAACCAACTCTTACAGTGATCACCAAGTGTCTAGGGTTCTAGTTGGGGATTTTTTGGGGGAAGATCAAGGTTCAATTGCACCCCCACCTCTTGTAGGGGATGGACTCCCTCAAAAGAGATCATGAGAGCAGGAGGAGATATCTCAGTTTGGGTTTAGTAGAACTGGGGAGGCCCCATGAAAAATATATAGTATCTATTATATACATATACTAATGCTTCTTTCCTGTACTTTATGTGGATTGGGGAATTATATAGATGAATCTGATGGAGGAACAATTATGGTGGAAGCTGACTCAGGAGGGGATCGAGTTTGTTGAGTTTGGGATTTCCAAGATCACATATAGGGTGGAATTACATGAGATATTTATGTACCTAGAGAATATGAATTCTTTTTCACATCAATGTGGGGAAAGTGATCTTGATACTGCTTGATCATATGTGATGTTTGGAAAAAATCCTAAAGGGATAACATCTGCAGAAGAATCAAACTAGGAGTCATTAACCATTGGTGATGATATGTAAGTAACTAGTAAGGAGGAATATCGGGGATCAACCAAAGAATATAAAAACCCCTAGAAGATTAGATAGTTCACCCATGAGGGTTATGAATTTATTGAGCTCCTATTTAGAGAGGTAAAATTAGTTTGTTAACATTCTTGTCTCTTACAACCTTTATTTCTCCTAAAGTTTTTAAATTGAAATTTGTTCTTATGTAGGATCCATCCAAAGAGGGTCAAGGTGGCCCACTTTAAGGGGACAAGGGAGACTCAATGAGTATCAGGGGGTTCACCACAAAGTCTGTGCCTGAGGATGATATAAGGGGGGGGGGGGGGGTTGATGAGGATGTTAGAAGGGTGGTTCCCCAAACCCCTAGTCTGATTGATCATCTATGAGGGACCATTATCTGACATTATGATGATTGTTCCTACCACTGATGAGGTATATCACCCATGGAGACTCATTATTGAGATACCTATGCCTAAGGGTAAGTATAAATCTCATTAATCTTGTTCATCTTCTAACTTTAATGGAGATATCTGAGTCTATTGCATCAACATGTTTGTTTTTTATATAGATCCCATCCATCTAGTACTTAGGATTCTAATGATGTTTGTTTAGGTTCCAACTGATGTTGAGGGGTATTTGGTGGTGGGATTACATTTTTAAACTCTAGGACTATAAATCACCCAAACTATTGCCTTTTATAAGACCTTATCCCTTTTTTGATTCATGTTTTCCCAGTCCATCATCACATGTATAATTAACTGGTATGTATTTGTTTAAATTATCGATCGAGAGGGTGTATTGCTAGAAAATTGATATGGTTGGGGAATCCATCCCCCCAATGGTTGTGTTAACTCTTAGGTATTCAGGAATTCAGAATGATATGATCTCAACTCTGAGAGGGAAATCCTTTACAGAAGGAGGTGTTATTTACAAGGATATAGAGATTGAGGTTAGAATGATTAGTGTCTCCAAAAAATATTCGAATGAATATAGCCTCCCTATCAACCCAGATCTCCATATATTTGAGAGGATCCCATAGGAAGTACCTACTATCACTGTTTTCATGAGATTATTTAAGTATGAACCTATTACTCTTGAGGAATTGTAAGATTATGGGTCTGATGTTATTGAGGAGAACCACATCATCCAACACTATGTGTGGAGGAGTGTGTAGAGATTTATCACCCAAACATAAGAGCCATATCTAGTGATTTATATGGGTTTATACACAACTAGGCATAAAATTCGGGCACTGTAGGGGTGGAAACTCATGCTATCCATGCATTGGTCCATGTTTATCTCACTAAGTGGGTGCATAAAGAAAGTCAAGAATTTGACATTTCTTGGCACTGGAAAAAAATATTATGGTACCAAGAAGCTCTAGGAAACTGACCAAGAACTTCTATAGCTGGAAGATAAATAAACGAGTATTCGAACATCATCAATACTCTAGAAAATATTATCAGGAAGTTAAGATCTCGACTAGAGGTGGATGAATCTTGGTTATAAGAGGTGGAATCTTAGATATCCTAGTGCCAAGATGAGAAGGAAAAGATTTGAATTAGAACCATCGAGGTTTTTAGTATGGTTGAGGATGAATAAGAAGATCTCATTAGGATATAACGGGGTTTGGAGGCTGCACTCTAGAGGTAGGCTGGGCTAGAATTCTTAATTTCCAAGGTAGAGACTTATGGAGAATTTTTTTTTATTGTAAAAATAGTGAGGCTATGATATGTGGATGAACCTACCAAAGTATTAAAATTTATTCATTATAAACTCCTTGTATGAATGTGCATGTTTCTTTTTCTATACATTATCATCACACTTCAATCAAATTAATACGACAACCAAAAAATAATCCCTAATCCCACATGAGTCATGGTCGATGTGAGAAACAAGAGACAAACATGAGATTTCTCACTTATATGAGAGTAATAGAAAATGTTTGGACACTTGGGGTCTGAATCATTCATTTATCATTATGAGTATCCTAACCAAGGAATCTTTTTTAGAGAGTGGGACTCTTTTCAAAACCGAGTTACTTTCTCAATTCCTATAGATACAAGAATGGGGTAACACTAGGGGTGTTCAACTATACCCCATCAAAGGGGAAATACTAAGGAAATGAATCATGAAATCTAGGATTTGGAACAAAAAGGGGTGACCGGGTGATAGAGGATGACTTATGATGATGTTTGAAATAAAGGTTCCACTGCTACTCCATCATGGAAGGGGATAGAAAAATGAGGGTCATCTATTGGTTGTATTTGAAGAATGGACCCATGAATTTTTTTTCTGAGAGTCTATTGGGACGTGTGCCAAGTATGGTAGGTGATCCAGTGTGGATAAACACCATTTCCAATAGGAGGCCCATTCAGATGTGAAAGATGATAGGGATCAAAAATCATGGAGGACACGAAACATGGGAATGAATTGGTGGATTTTTTGAATTGAGTTAAACACTCTAAAAATAATTCCATTATGGATTTGGTCACATTTGGTAGGTGTATTGGTTTTATAAAAGTTTGTACTCTTATTCTAGAGTGAGCATCATCTTAGGAACCAAGTGATAGTTGAATAACATGATAGGTGCTATAGGTGACAAACATCTAAGGGAGGAAAATGATTATTAGAAAAGGGCCTAAGATGATTCATTGTTTTATGTCAATTTTTGAGGATAGAGAGTACACATTTTAACATCTTACAGTAAGAATATTTAACATGTAGTTTATTGTTTAACGATGAGAAAGATGTGTTAACATCATGTGATCCGGATGTTCGTATAACAATTTAGAATATTGTGACTAGGATATGTGAAATATCATGAATAAATCCAGCCCGATTAGGGTAGTGGGATGTATGAACATGAAACACAATGGGTGGGACCTTGTAGAGAAGCTCATGAGGAAAAGAGATCTAGGATTTGGGTCTAAATGTTTCCTGAACTGATGGGGTCTAGTGAGCATTGACTAGTTTTTTTCAAGGTTCATGGTAGGTCTCTCTCCCTTTTCACCCTTTTTCTAATGTACTTACATTTTACCAGGTCATGGAAGTGACTTGATGGATGGGAGTATGAATTTTTATCCTGTTACCCCTATGATTTTTAACCTGGTAGATATTTTTTCCTCTTTCCTTTTGTAGTTTAAGTTCATAATAGGCATACCAAGGGGTTTCAAATAAATTATTGGATCAGGGGTTGAAAATAGTTTAAGTTCCTAAATCTTCGACCATGGGTGGAATATATTTTAATGTCATAATTCTTTGACCATGGGTTGAAAATAGTTTAAGGTCATAATTATTAGACCATGGTTTGTAAATAGTTTCATCTCATAATGCTTGGAACATGGGTTGAAAATAGTTTAAGGTCATAATTTTTGGACCATGGGTAGAAACTAGTTTATGTTCATAATGCTTGGACCATGGTTGTAATGTTTCAAAAGAGCATGTGTGGCATGGAGGAGGGTTAACCTGACATGAATCGTGGTCAAATGAGACCTGATTCCATATAGAGAATTTATAAGGAAACTTGCACACATTTTAAGGTATTGATACTTGGATAGGGGATCCTAGTTTATGGTCATAGAGTTCAGACCATAGGGCACCCATGCATCTCAAAACTTGTTAGGGAAACTCTTACCAAAATCCTAATACCACATAAACCATGATCAATGTGAGAAAAAAGGAGTAGTTTGGAGTTCCCATTTTTTTCAAGGGTTCCACATAATAAAGGGAATAAATGAATAACTTGGGGAAGTCCTACAATGGTAAAGCATGACTTCCAAGACATGGATAGTAAAATGGGAATGACTGATGGGTGAGGAACAACTTTTGATCATGTTTGAATCATAGGTTCTGCAACCAATCCTATCACAGGTGGGGTGAAAAAATGTAGGATCAACCATTGATCGAGTTCAAAACATAGGATCCTCCATATGTTACTGAGGATCCTTCATGGTGTTAGTCTAGGATGGTAGGTGGGCCAATGTGTCTAGGAACCATTTCCATTATGGAGCCTGTTCAGATTGGGAGGAGGATGATTATCTAAATTGAATAAAGAAAAAAAATACGAACATGGAAGTAGGGAACATCCCATAGGGAATGTTGAGTGATATGGGGGTCATCCCCCCATGTGATCAGGTGTGCTGGATGAAAGTGTGTGTAGGAAAGGATCAAGCATGGACCAAAGGGGGTGGACCCCGAAATGAGTTGGTGGTGGGGCTGGACTTAGGATAAGAGATACGATAATCACTATATATCCCATGGTAATGGGAATCAAGACACATGTAGTTCTGGAATACAACATAGTAGGAGACCAACACCGAAGGGTTGACATCCCCTTTAGTAAGGATATATCATCATCTCATACTTATCATACAAGGTATCCCAAATTTATATAGGTTACGTCTATAGTTTACCATCCTGTATTGAGGATATTTCTTTGGTTCATCTCATATTTTTCATAAGAGGAATCCCAATTTCATATGGGGTAAGTCTATAGTTTAACATCATGTGATGAGGATATTGGTTTTTTTTCATCTCATATTTTTCATATGATTCATCCCAATTTCCTATAGGGTAAGGATACAGTTCAATGTCATATGTTGAGGATGCTGGTTTTTGTTCATCTCATATTTTTCATATGAGTCATCCCAATTTCATATAGGGAAAGGATACAATTTAACATCATGTTATAAGGATGTTAGTTTTTTTCAGCTCATATTTTTCATATGGGGAATCTCAGTTTCATTCAGGGTAAGGCTATAATTTAACATCACATTCTAAGGATGTTGGTATTTGTTTATCTCATATTTTTCTTATGTGGAATCCCAATTTCATAAAGGGTAATAATTTAATGTGTTGAGGATATTGGTTTTTGTTTTTCTCATATTTTTCATATGAGGAATACCTAATGCATATGGGGAAAGGCTATAGTTTAATGTCATATGTTGATGATGTTGATTTTTTTTCATCTCATATTTTTCATATAAGGCATCCCGATTTCATATAGGGTAAGGCTACAAGTTAACATCATGTGTTGAGGATGTTGGTTTTTTTCATCTCATATTTTTCATATGAGGCATCCTAGTTTCATATAGGGAAATGATAAAACTTAACACCATTTATTGAGGATGTTGGTTTGGTTCATCTCATATTTATCATGAGAGTCATCTTGGTTTCCCATGGGGTATTGCTACAGTTTAACATCATGTGATGAGGATGTTGTTTTTTTTCATCTCATATTTTTCATATGAGGCATCCTAGTTTCATACTGGGCAAGGCTATACTTTAACATTATGTTATGAGGACTTTGGTTTGGTTCATCTCATATTTTTCATTTGAAGCATCCCAGTTTCATACGGTGTAAGGATACCGTTTGACGTCATGTGATAAAGACATTGGTTTTTTTTTCATCTCATATTTTTCATATGATGCATCCCGATTTCATATGGGTTAAGGCTATAGTTTAACATCATGCGATTAGTACGTCAGTTTTTTTCATCTCATATTTGGCATACAAGGTATCCTAGTTTCATACGAGGTAAGGATATAGTTTACCGTTATGTGTTGAGGACATTGGGATTTATAGTTTTGATTTATACAACTCGGACAATGGATTATACTAGTTTAAGATCATGGATATCATACCATAATGTGTGAATGAATTCAAGAGTCTTGGGTGGTAAGAAAGAGTGATAAATTGATGAAAAAGGAGGTCTAGGGAGACCATTTTCCATATAAAATTCCAATATGAACTACACACAAGTTTACATCATGATGTTGAGGGAGAAAAGACCTTAAAATGAGTTTATATTAGGGGATGGAAGTATGATATGAGATCCAGACATCTCTTCGTATACCATGAGAATGAGAATCAAACCACATGTAGTTATAGAACATGATGTAGTGAGAGATAAACACCGATAGGGGTAGTCCTATTAAGTGATGATGAATTGAAAAAGAGAGGTAGGGGGGGGGATTGGCTTGATGAAGCATTGAGGGTGACCCAAACTTTGAAAATAAGGGACCACAAGAGGTCCGAATGCACATAGTTTAAGGTTTTTATGATTGGAACTAAAGGGGTGTGAGTATTTTGAGCATACTTGGGTGGTGAAAAGGAGTTAAACCCTATATAAAGGAGGTGATAAATATGCCTTGTACAATATAAATAAATCTTGAAACTAGTTTCACATAGTTTAAGGTCATGAGTATTGGACTAGGGGGAGTCCCTAAAATAGGTTGGTTCTTAGGTTGGGCCCAGGATGTTGGATCCAATCATCTCTACCTATCCCATAAACCATGGGAATCAAGCCCTTTGTAGTTCTAGAAAATGGTGTAATAGGCAACCGATTCCGGTAGGGGGATGTTCTCTCAAGTGAGGACATCGAATCATCTCATATTTCTAATATGAGGCATACTATGTTCATTTCATAGGGTAAGGATACTGTTTAATGTCGTGTGCTAAGGAAATTAGTTTTTTTCATCTCATATTTGTCATATGAGGAATCCTATTTTTATATGGGGTAAGGATATAGTTTAATGTAATGTGTTGAAGAATTCATTATTTGTTCATTCTATATTTTTTATATGAGGCATCCCAAATTTATATGGGGTAAGGATACAAATTACCATTTTGTGCTGAGGATGTTAGGATTTGTAGTTTAAATTCATATATCTTGAACTATAGATACTAATTTTTTAAGCTCATAAATCATAGAATAGGGAGGTTTCAAATAGTTTAATGTCATAATTCTTGGACCGAGGGTTGAAAATGATTTAAAGTCAAAAATATTGGACTAAAAAGGATTATGTTAGTTTAAGTTAATAATTATTTTACCATGGAGGCTGCTATTAGTTTAAGTTCTTAGATGTTATACCCCAGTTGCTATAGTTTAAGGTCGTATAGATTTTACCATAATGTTTACTTGAAGTAATACTTGAGAAACATAGATTTGGTGGGAGGTGTGATATGCTCTCCATACATAGATATTAAAGAGAATGATCCATTGTAATAGACACTATGGATAAAGTAAGGTATTTCTTATTTGGGCTCTAATATCAGTAGAGTTTTTCTAGGTATCATTACTGTTCTGAGATCCAGTAACATGTCACCATGGAAGAAGAAGTATTGGAAAACCTTCTTGTTGAAAACTCTCATTATCTTTTTCTATCACCTCTCTAAGTTGTGAAATTCCTAAATAATATTGTCCTGGAGGGATTAAAACTCATCTAGATAGACTTCTACAATTTTTTTCTGGAATATTATGTTCATAAATGGCCATTCAGAGTGACAAAAATTGAAGCTCAATAGAATAAACTTCAACTGCTTTATACACCTATGAGTATGGTGTTGACTAGGTTGAATTTTGATTTTTATTCTGATAGAACCAAAGGGCTTTAGGGAGTTTATCAGATGAACTATTGTTTATCTCCCACCATATTCTATATGATATTAGATATATTCTTATTGAATTCCAAAATCTTCTAATTTTCATGCTCATGGTTTTAGGAAGTATGGTTAGACACGATGTTGTACTTGGAACATAGTTTCTTTAGCTCAGAAGCTCAGAAGTTGGTTCTATTGTATGTGATAATAATGCAAGGAACCCTAAACTGATGGATTATGTTGGTGCTCACAAACTCAATCACGAACTAGGTTTTGACTTCATTGATGTGAACCACATTTTATTATTTTTAAAATAATTACATTGTATTCAAAATGAACCTACACTATCAAGTTATCATTGATGGGTCACAAAACATCGATCCCCCAAACTAAAAATGAACAATAATATTTGGTAATGGGTAGAATATCTGGAAGTTGATGTGCAATGTTAGTGTGAATTTTACACACACAACACCTCTGGGAGAACTCAATGTAGTTAGGAACCATAGTGGTATAGAAGTAGTCTAACCACTAATTTTTTCATGAGAGCTTCAATCATACTTTATGGTCATCATAGGATCTAATATTAACCACATTCATGACCTGAGGTATCTAATTTACTCAGATATAATAGAGGATAATTCCATTGTATCCATCCCTGTAGAGGGTTTTCTCAAGAATAGGGAAACTCCCGAGGAAAAAATGCACTACATTCCAGAGGATTCACTCACACTGATCTCGGTCTAGTAGGAGAATACCATGTTGGAGATACTTGAAAAAGGGAGTTGTTCAATTAGGTTTTTCCTCAACTATGGGGGTATTTGAGGACCCTAAAACAGAATTACTAATAAGAAGCTAATATACCCTTTGGTTTCCATCATCTGAGGTGGTGGGGGAGATGAGCCTTTGATATGACCCATTAATGACCATGTCATCTTGATCAATCTCTGTGATGGATGCAGTTAAACTTTTCAGAGCATTGGCTTAGCTATTTTGTGATATCATAACGTTTCTCAAATTTGGATAAGAAGAGAACTTGGCCATTAGTCGATGAGTTCATTCCAGTAGGGGAACAAGCTCTTGGTTTCTAATGAAATAATCATACTTGATCTTCCTAATAACCATCTTGGATTCTCCCTTCACCTATAAATAGGGGACATCAATCTCAAGGGAAAACCTGAGACTAGTAATAAGGGCTCGATACTCTTCTTAATTGTTATTGAAACCTTCTGACAATAAAAAATAGTATGAAAAAATATCCTATTCTAGGGTGATGAAAACTATCCCTAGGCCTACCTTATTGATCTTGGGGTTGTTGATCCTTTTACCAGTCAGAAGTTAGGATGCACCCTCGAAGTGTATTACCAACATAGTATAACTCAATACACTAAGAGAATAGATTCATCTATAAAATCAATATTCATGGGTAGTTTTTTGAGGGATGGATTTGAATCTAGTAATTTTACAAGTTTTTATACTTTAAAGGTTTTTACAAGAAAAGTTGATGTCAAATTACTAGAGGATTTCCACCTAATGTGACAATATTCTTGTGATCATGGGAAGATTGGGGATGTACATTAGTGGGTCTACTAAGGACAAAAACTATATCTCATGGTGATATAAATAATGATTCAAATTTTGGACTGTAAATTCTATTTTAAGGAAACTCTTCTTAGTGGGGGAGTTTTAGGACTCTGTGTCATGGAGCATGTGACTGAGATAATATAGGTTTTTTTCTGCCCTCATTGTTCTTATGGGATACAAGGTTACCGATGGACCATTCTAGGTTGGTCACATAAAGAAACATGGGATTTACAGAGATAAGTGGAGTTAGAACCATAGGTTTTAATAGATACTATGTAATATAATCAAAGGCAATATGGTAGTCCTCATCCCATTGGTAGACGGTGCCCTTTTTCATGATCCTTAAGAAGGGTTTGAACTTTCCAACTAGATTTTCAAAAAATTGTAAAATATAGTCAATGTGGACATGGAGGCCTCACAAATCTTGGATATTTCTTGGACGATTCATTTTATTGATATCCTTAATCTTATTTGGATCAATCTTGTTTCCTATGTATCTTATGATAAATATGAGAAGTGTTAACCCTAAATGAGAACTTTAGGGGGTTCATCTTCAAATGTTGGGAGTGGAGGAAGATAAAATTTTTCATAAGATTCTTGATATGGTTATGATGATGAAATTATTTGACCACTAAATCATCCATGTAACACTCCACCAATATCCTAATAATCGGCTTGAAGATATGGTTCATGGCCTGCTGATAAGTGGATCTATTATTCTTTAACCCAAAAGGAATCACCTAGTAGTAGAAATTTACCTAGGGTGCCCTGAAGGTGGTGTAATACTTTTCCTTAGGGGCCATATAGATTTATTTATACTTGGATTATCCATTCATAAAGTAGAGGGTCTAGAATCCATCCATAACTTTAGTCAAAATATCTGTTACTAGAAGGGGAAAATAATCCTATGGACAATGATATTTGAGGTTCTGGAAGTCGATATAGTCTCTAATATTCCCATTCTTCTTCATGAATGGGACAATGTCAGCTAGCCAAATGGGGTACTGGACCTCCCTAAAAATGTTTTCACTAATAATCTTGTAAACTTCATACTCGACCATGAAACTATGGCAATGGTTCATTTTTCTAGGAGGCATCTTGAACCCACAATGAACCATTTGGAGACCAAGGCAATGAATGAAAACCCGAAGGTATATCCTTGGAACCTTATCATAGCTCCACATAAACACATCACAATTATACTTTAAGAATTCCACATACTATTGTTGCTCCTTTGGGGACATGGTTGTGTTAATCAGTGTCAGCCTTAGATCTTCCTTATTACCAAGGTTCACCTGAGTTATCTCATTAATAGTGGCAGAAACAACCTCTTCAAATATAGGAGGTAAATCTTCCAAATAATCATTTTTATCAGAAATCGGAGGATTAGAGGGAGTATGAAACTCTTCCAAGTTTACTGAATCTTGGGGGGAACTAGTGTATACTCTGGTGGATATGGAATCCTCGATGAGGTGTTCGGGTTCTATGGAGACTATGAATTTTTTTTGAGCCAATTCAGTCCAGTTTCTGGCTGTGAGGTACACTATTGACATCGAATCAATGGTGATGGGTTGACATTCATTGATTCAACCCTTCTTTTTAGAATAAGATGGAATTTCGTAGATCAGCGGCCATGGGGTGAGCTTCTCAATAATTCACAAGAGTAGGGTATTCCAACATCAGCAGGGCCTTTCCATTGTAGGAGTACATGTTAATATGTGAGAACTCTTTTTTATTTGATACTTTGAAACAACCTCTCAAGCTTGGTGTTGTGTGTTCCAACTAATGAATTTGGAGAAAAATATCCATCTTTCATGTCTAACAAAGGATCTACTACAATAGTCATTAGATCATTAGGGCCATTGATGCACTCAACCCTATCAGTTTAGACCTTCTATCCTTCACCTTTTTAGTAACTATAATCCTTATAGTGGGCCTCATAAAAGTAAAAGGTGGATGAATATCCCTGTATTACCCATACTCAACCATCCACTAACTATTTATGGAACTGGTGGTATGAAAAGGGGACCACTACATGAAAATGAATCCAGAGCCTTCTCATTAGAACACTGTAGGAAGTATCTTGTGAGATACCATAAATTCAATGATTTATACCATGAAACCGAATTTATTATTCATTCAAATATGACCACATAGTTTTTGCTCATTATCATCATACCCATGAATTGTTAGGTTGTAGAGAGAGTCAGATATGCTTCTATAAGTCCCAGCTTATGGAGAGTCCACATCGGGATGAGGTTGATCTCGGAGCTAGTATCCACTAGGAAGTGGTGGATTTCTATACCATTGAAATGTCTTGTGATATAAATCAGGTTTATATTCCCCTAAATGGAAACACCCTCATCATCTTCCGAAAATGAGATGATGGATCTATATCCCTATTACTCGGACTCTTCTGTGCTGTAGGCATTGACAACAACTACCTCTATCTCTAATTTAAGGTGTATTTTATAGTGTTCAACAAGGGAATCATGCATCTATTTTGATAGGAGGAGTTCCTAGATAATCAAGAGCCTCACAGGTATGATGGTTAGGTGCTTTAACACATCATAATTCCACATCAAGGGTATATTTTTTCTTATAGAGGGTTGTTTTTTAGTAGGGGATGAAACAAATGTTGTTGGATGAAGAGATAGGACTTGGATAGTGTGGGTGATGTTCTTCCACCTATTATCTAGTCTACTATGAACAAATGATGGTTGGGTTCCAGTCGGCTGAGGCTGGTCCCTAGATAGATGTGGTTGATTACGGTATACTTGCGGCTGATTCACATGATTAATTAATATAGTCAGCTATGGGGGCGTACCTGATAGAGCGGACTGGGAGGACTAGGTTTTCTAAGCCCTACATGAGGCTTTATATATGGTCTTATTGGAATGAAAAATTGTTTTAGAGTACTATAATGTGAATTCTTCTATCTTGTATGTCCCCTACCTCTCTTTCATTGACATTAGCCTATGGTTCCTGAGTGGTTCACATGACATTCATCATTTTTGAGAATCACATAGTGGTCCACCAGTTCTAAGGAATTCACAAATGTATAATATTTCTATTAATTGTTAGAATATTCCAAATCCATATATACTCTGGGAAAATTTCCCAACTTGGGAGGCATGAAGTCACCAAGGGTGTAGACTGGTTTTTACACCAACAGGGGACTCTAATTCCCCTTATTCCATCAATGTATTTTCTTATCATATATGGAATGCTGCGATATAGATGTGGAGGAAACAGTTGGTGGATGTGTATAAACCAACAAAATTTTTGGATTACTCAAGAAGGAATGGATGATAACATGGGATTGAGAGTCTTTCTTCTAAGATAACTAGTCATTGTAATTCTATGTTACACAGACAAGAGCCTTTTTCAACTTACCAGAGCCTTCGCTATTACTATCAATATAACTAGAGACATGTGTTAAATATGCTAGGTTTCCACCCAATTAGACTAATCCATGATCTACTTGGTCCTAGAGACATTATTTTAATACAAATAATTCTTTTATGGTGTTTCCAAGTATTTTGTGATATGGGAAGTGATTGGAGAAGCCAGTGAATTTATCCTCCTTGGGTCTCCTTCATTTTGGAAACTTTAGGATTCCATTTTCTAGGGTATAGTTGAAATACCCTAGGACCTATGAATCCTTGAAGGAATAAGGTTTTTTATTACTTTATAAAAAGTAACCCTAGGAGCCTATCCATGATGGGATGATGGGGCCACATTCTCTTGATGAGGTAGCTGTTCTTGGCAAGGTTGTGCTTGGAGGGGCTGTAACAGGTGATGATGCACTTAGAGGGGATTCACCTGGGGAGGATCATCTGAAAAAGGGACTAGTATGTGTACTGAATCAGGATTTTTTTTATTCACAAAGAAAAATTTCTCTAATTTTATGGGCCTTCTTATAGGGCATGAAAGGGCCAATGGTCATGAATGTGGTTTGATCTACTACAAGGCTTCTTTAGGATGCTGATCTTTTTCAGAGAACTCCTGAAATCCACCTGGGTTGTTTAGAGAGATGAGTATAGGGACCAAATAATATCTAGTGGTCTCCATTCACATGGTATGTATATGTTCCTAGGAAAGTGTCATGTTGAGTGAATATTTGATCCCCTTCCATCAAGTGATGAAGTCAAGAATTCGCTCTTTGGGCCTCTGTTTGCATTTAAAGAGGCCAGTGATTCTAGTATTGTGTGAGGTGGACATAAAATGGTAGAGGAAATATATAAGGAGGTCTTACCCACTAGAAATGGACCCTGTGGGTAGTTTAATGTACCAAAAAAATATATGTATTTCTAGAGTGTCGATAGAGAATCAGAGATCTATGACTTCCTGCTATTCTGTAGTCTCCAATATTAGAACATACCTTGAGTAAAAGTGGGATAGTTACTATAGTGAATCAATCATCCCATTGAAAAATTGAAATTGTAATTATTAAATTCTAGGGGTTCCCAAACATGGTCCGCCCATGTTGGTTATAACTTTCTTTCAGGTGTAATTCCCACCTGTCACATTTACAGAGCCTCAAGATGGGTGATTAGAGATACTATCATGTAATCTTGGTAAGGATTTGTGGTCAAAAATGCTTTTATAAGGTCATAAAATTGCAGAGAGGAGTAAAATTGATCCCGATGTGGATAATCATGCTTCTCAGGTAGGGTAGGCGACTCATATCTCAATCATTTTTCATACCCCTCAGCTTCTACCTTGACTGGGTGCATGGGGACACCAATTTCAAATCAAGGTGCCTAGCCAGGGAGGACCTGGTACCCCACTAGAGGAGAGAAGGGTTCCCCTATAATATTGTCAAGGTTAATGTGTTTCTTGATAATAATCTCACCAGTGAGCCTTTTATATTACTTAAGATCTTGAAGGAATGTGACTATCCTAGGGTCTGAATTGAATTTTGGCATAACCTCAGATGGGATGACGAGCTCAGAATGTACCTTGACTTTTTTAAAATATTAATGAGAAGGTGGAAATGGCTAATTGAGGGGACTTGCAAGACCTAGTTCCTGTATCTGCTGACAAGTACGAGCACCTGTTTAGGGGTCTTCTTGGTGCTCTATCACCCCTTAGAGAGGGTTTTCTCTATCATGCCTTTTGTCAGTGGTCCTATTTATCTAATCCTATAAAGGGTAAATAGTGAATAAATTTACCACGGTAGTATTCATATAGAAACCTACAATATTAGTGGGTAATTTAGATTGATGGTCCCATCATTGATGCAAGATAGGGATGGAATGGAGGGTAGTATACTACACCTAGTATATGATCTACTTGTGTTGAGATGCCTATTTCGTAACCCGATGGAGCACAGTAAGGCACATAACATAGGTTAATTAGAGATTATGATAGTATCCATATTATTCAGGGCACTAAGATATTGGGAGAACTGAAATATCAACCCTCTTCTACTATTGGTTAATGGCATCGAGGTTCTCATGGATTTCTTGGTAGGTCAACAGATGGTCTCGAAGGTGGTGGAACGTCGTCTAGATATTCTAGTGAAAAAAAACTACCTACTCATCAGTGAGGGAATCTAAGAAGAAAAATTATAGAGCAGAATGTGGAAAAAATGTGACTGATATCTGGTCAGTGTCCAAGAGTCTCCATAAGTCCTCTATTTTGGTACCAAAGGGATAGTCCTACTCCCAGTCATCCTAAGACCTGATTGAAAAAGGCTGAGAAACTGGAAGTAACACTGACTCATACTTTCTTTAATTCTGATTTACTAGGAGAGAGGACATTTCATGGATCAAACATCCACTACATGCTAGAATGTATCTTAGATGTGGATCTATCTGGAAGGACATATCTATATAGAATGGTATGTTTACCACCTTCTCATTTGTGAGAGTGGAAAAATACCCTTGAGGCTCAGCGAAGAACTCCACATCATATAAGGGTTTCCACCATGACCCTATAATCTCTCCAAATTTCAATGTGGAGGTAGAGAGGAGGGAAACTAATAGTAGTGGAGATGGTTGCACTATGATTACTTAGAAGGAGGCTAGAACATCCTCCACCTACATGTACCTACAGAGGGATTTAGGGATATTGTGTGTAGGTTCTGGGTGTAGTGGAAGCATGCGATGGGTGGTTCCTAATGTTTATTTTTTCCATAATCGATGATCAATCCAAGATCTATATGATGATGAACATAGTGATCTATATAATTGAATCAATGAAATAGACAATGGATAATTACACCAGAACCATATTTAAGATCATAAAATATTATTTATAATTAATTTAATCAAATAAATTATTACATTTGAATTAATTATTTCTTCATTGGTGAATCCAGTGATAGATCTTCAGTGCACCATCACTGTGTTGTAAAAACCAAGTGTATATTTCCTCTAGCAGTGATCCACACTTGTTTCATGAATCTCCAGACATCGTCGAATGAATCTCCATGTTATAGCATGATAGAACCTTACACTTGCAACGTCTACCTTTAATTGTTTTGAGAACCACTTCCAAAGATTTATCCTTGATCCGGTGGAGGAGGATTTCTCTCTGTTCTTTAGAGAATTCTCAGAGAAGGGAGATCTATAGGATTGAGAGGATTATCCAAATCTTTTGTGCACAACCAAGATAAATGAATTGGATCATAAGAAAACAACATAATTGGGTATTTATATTCCTAGGATTAAAATAAAATAATTTCACAAGTTCCATTAATTATTTATTTAATCCTAGAATATACCCATGTTAAATAATAACAATAATAATATTATTTCACAACATGTTCTTAACTTGAAAATTATAATTAAATATTATTTAATCAAATAATATTCAATATTATTATTTCTCAACAGACCATTAAACTCAGTCTGTTATTCCTCCACAATATTTATTGGACCTTGAATAATGTATATTTATTTATTAAATAAAAATCACTATATTATTATTGAGTAAATAAATAAATATTATATTTACTAAATAGAAAATAAATATTTAAATGAGATCAAGAATACATGAATAATTATTAAACCACGTATGGGAATAATTTTTTTAAAGAGGTCTAGATAGAATCCATTTATTAAAAAGGTGAAAAAAGTACACAGAAGTGGAGAGCAAGGTCAATCAATAATAATTTCCCTCATTTATCAAAAACTAGAAATCATAATACAACATTTCATTCCCATAATCAAAGTCTCCAGTATATTCCCACTCAGATTGAGACTTTTCTCGATTAAAGGTATTCATGTAATTTCCTTCAAACTTTCTTAACATCTTAAAAGATGATCTAGTAGACAAATTCCTAGAGATATGAGAGTTTTCCTTGTAGGATATTCTCTTTGACATAATAGAGGTAAAATCCTCACCATCAGTCGTTCTCTCCTCTCCACCTAAGACAACATCCTTGAAATATATAGACCCACCACTGCCAGAAGTAGTGAATCCTACCTTTTCCCCTTCATCTTCAGATACATTTCCCCATTTACCAGTAATAGGAGAAGAATAAAATAGCTTCTAGTCTTCATATTGTTAATAAAAAATATATTGTTCACCACTATGATTAGAGCCATCAACCATATCAGGCACAAGAATCTAATTCTGGATACACTTAGTGTGTGACCCTCTACGCCTCTTTCTCAGGGGCATTAGCCAATGTAGCTTGAAGTCCAAATTTAGCATCTAGAAACACACCAAGTAACCCATATATAAATAATTAAATGTTGCAAAGGCATGTCACCTCATATGAATACTTATCGTGTAATATAATCTCTTTATCATGACATCTCTAATAAAGCAGGTTGCATGCTGGTTCCATAAACCTATCTGATTGATATGTATTTCTTTTACTTCCCAAAAATTAAAAATCACTTTAGAACATAATGGCCATAAATTTATTTAGTCTATATCATTTCTATCGAAGGGAATGAGATATCAACTTACATTAGAGAACATAATGGAAAAATCCTTTCTAACATTATGTATTAATGCAATATTAATCATGATGCACCCAACAAATCCTAAATTTCCATGAGCATCTGTCATCATAGTTTTCATAAATACTTCTAAATGTGCAACTCATAATACTCATTAATAATAATATTAAATTATAAAGACCAATACACACATCTGATGATAGAAACATCCAATGACACATATAAATGTGGATTTCCTACAATCAGGTCTTGTTTTCATTATATTTTACTATATATTACCAAGGGCATACACCATAAGAAGGTGCCTCAAAGTCCTATGAGTCTCTAAACATGATATCCTGAATCATTTTTGTCCATCAAGTGATATCATATGACTATAGAACATATATTCAAGAATAGTGTCATAACACTTACGGGTTCTCATCAATGTGGAAAACTACTATGACCTTTTAGTGTGACAAATAATCTTAGGAAATTATCAAATACTATGATATGTAGAAGAGAAATTATGATGTGATAAGAAATTTATTAATATTTAAGAAACATTAATACAAGTTTTCATAAAGTACAAAGAAGTTGGTTCTAGGATACCAATTCCAACATACTTTCACTTGAACTAGAGCCAACTTCTAACAACCTTCAGTCTGCTAGCTCTCAAATGATACTCATGCTTCTACTAAGATAAGCCTTTAGTCAAGGGGTCTACCACATTCTCTTCCATGGGTACTCTTCTTATTATAACTTCAACCCTATGATATAAATCCTTGAATAGGTGATACTTCCAGAGTATGTGCTTTATCCGTTGGTGTGACCTTGGTTCTTCTTGAAAGAGACACCCCTATAGTATTATCACAATACAATGTGATAGGGTGTTTATTTTTAGGTGTTGTATCATGATAATGGGAAAAGTTATGAATCCAAATGGCTTCCTTGGATGTATTATAAGCTGTTATATACACATAATCCACTATAGAATCAGAAACAACTAGCTACTTTGAACTCTTCCAGCTCATAGTTGCTTTGTTGAGATAGAAAACATATACTAAATGCGACTTCAGAACATTCTGATCTATCTGAAAACCAGCATAAATATAACCCCTAATGACTAGCTCATAATCTCCTCTATACATGAGGAACATACCCTTAGTTCTTCTCATATACTTAAGGATAGCCTTAACCGTAGTCCAATGTTGTTCTCTTAGATCTGCTTGATATCTATCTACCATGCTCAATGTATATGTAACATCAAGTCTACTATATAACATGACATACATGATTGATCGTATCATTGAATCATATGAGATCTTACTCATTATATCTTCTCTTGTTGTGTCTAGGGACACATTTTATTAGAAATACGTAAACCATGTAACACTAGAACCAATCCCATCTTGGATTTTTACATAATATATCTATTTAGTATCTATTAAATATATGTACTTTGAAATAGTCTAATTAGCCTCTTGGATCTATCACAAATGATCATGAACCCAAATATATATGCTTCTTCACCTAATTACTTCATAGAGAAACATTTTTTAACCAGTCCTTAACTGACTGTAAGATTGGTACACTATTTCCGATTAGTAATATGTCATCAATATATACTACTAGGATAAAGATCACATTCTCATTAAAGCTATTGTAAACAAACGTCTAATATTCATTATTAATGACACCAAATTCTGTTACAACTTCATCAAATCAAATATTCCATGACTTGGATGCTTTCTTCAATACATAAATGGATTTATGCAACTTGAAAATATTTTTATAGTCACTTGGAGTCATAAAACCTTGTGGTTGTATCATATAGACATCTTACTGAAGGTTCCTATTAAGGAATGGAGTTTGGATTTCCATCATCAAAATCTAATAGTCATGGTAACCTCCTATGGAAAGTATAATTATGATGGATTTAAACATGGTAAGTGGAGAAAATGTTTCATTATAGTCAATTAATTAATGTTGTTTAAACCCTTTAGCCACTATCCTTGCTTTATAGGTACTTACTTTACCTTATATGTCCAGTTTTCTCTTGAATACCCATTTACACCCAATAGGCTTTACATCAACTGGCACATTGACTAAAACCCAAAATTGGTTCTAATACATTGAATCCATCTTAGAATCCATGGATTCTTGCCATCCTGCAGCTTCTAAGCTCTTTATTTCCTCCTTGTAGGATAGAGGTACATCATTATCAACCAATAACGAGTCACCACATTTGTTGACTAGAAAAACATATCTATATGGTTCTTTTACCTCTCTTACACTCCTATATAGTACTTGTGTTTCAGGAACTACTTCTTCCCTAATAACATATGGAATCTGTTCCTGTACCAACTCTTATGTATCTTGAGCATCAAATTCATCAAAGTTAATCTTACTTACACTATCCTTTTTAAGGATGTGATCCCTCTCAAGAAAGATGGTTTGTTTGGAGACATTTAATTTCATTTCTGAGGGGTTGTATAGGTAGTATCCATTTGTTTCGTTGGGATACCTTATAAAGATACACTTCATGCCCTAGGGCTCTAATTTGTTTCCTGAGAAGGCCTTAACAAATGTCTCACAACCCCATACATGTGTATGTAAGAAAATGGGTTTCTTTCCACTCCATAACACGAAGGTAATTCCATTTTCTACTTTAGTTGGTACTCAATTTAATGTGTATTTTGTAGTTTGTAATACATATCCCAAAAGGATAATAGAATATCTTCATAACTCATCATCGATCTTACTATGCATAATAAGGTGTAGTTACTCCTTTCACTAACAATATTCCACTGTGGTGTATAAGGTGGAGTGAGTTGAGAAGGAATCCCAAACTCCTATAAAAAGTCGATGAAATCTTGGTTAAGATATTCACCACCTCGATCTGATTAATGCTTATTTATCTTATTACCGGGACAATTTTCTACTTCATTCTTGAATTCATGGAATTTATTAAAGGAATAGGACTTAGACCTCATCAATTAGACATAGCCATATCTACCCCATTCATTATTAAAAGTTATGAACTAAGAATATCCACCTATATCTTCTAATAGAAATGGTCCACACACATCAGTGTGTACCAATCCCAGAAGCTCTGTGGCCCTTTCACTCTATCCCACAAATGGAAGTCTGTTCATTTTTATTTATAAATAAGCATGACATCTATCAAGTGGTTTTAGTTAAGAAGAGTCTAAATAACTATCTTGATAGAACTTTGTTAAATGATTCTTGTTTACATGACAAAGATAGTGATGGCAAAGTTGGGTGTTATATAATTCATGTGAACATGATTTGTTAGAAATTTCCAACACTTGGTTTTCATAATTTAATACATAAATACCATTATTTAAATGTGCCATTCCATAACATATATTTTCCTTATAAAAGAAAAAACTTTTATTTATAAATTTGAAAAAAACCCATCCTTATCTAGGTATGATATAAAAAAAATGTACTTGGTAACAATAAGTACATAATAAAAATCTTTTAAAAACAAAATCATTCTTATTGGTAATGAAAATTGGTAGTCTTCAATGGTCTTAGCAGCCATCCTTGTACCCTTAGCAGCTCGTAGATCCACCTCTCCTCTGGAAATCTTTTAGAATCTACATGGTTCTTTCATTTTCATACATATTTGAGAACCACAAGATGTATCTAATACCCAATGAGTAGAATTGGAAAGATTTCAATTGATAATGAATGCACCTTTAGCTTCCCCTTGGTTTTGGGTGCAATTAATCTTCTAGTGGACTGACTTGACACCTGAAAAACACAATGCTTCCCTTTCCTTTCCCTACCTCCAGATCTTCCCCTTCTTGGAAGGATGGTGATCCAGAGATTTAGACTGTTTATAGGTCTTGGGCCCCTTTTCCTTGTTCTTCATTTTCTTATTCACCATAAGGAACACAATTTATCACACCACATATCCTTATCCACTTGTAGAATCAAGTTTAGTGGTTTTTAAAGACTCTCCTCATTATTTATCATGTATTAATTGAAAATAATACTAGATAATGTCTTGGGAGGTGATGAAAGTATGAGATATGTATGAAAATAATTTGGGAATTTAATCCCTAAGATGCCTAAGCGTTCAATGCAGCCTATAATATTGATCACATAAGTCCCAACTAGCATATACTCTCTAATATTAGTCACGAATAAAGCATTGGAGATATCATACCTCTATTGTATCTCCTTCTCGTGATAGATATCTCAAAGGTGAGACATCATGCTATATGCGTCCATGTCCTCATGTTGCTTCAAAATATCATTGGAAATGGATGATAACATAAAGAACTTAACATATGTAGCATCATTCAAATGTTTCTCAAAGAGAGATATCACTTCATCACTTTCCTCATTACCAGATGAAACTGGAAAATGTTCTTCCAACACATACAATTTCTTTTCATGGAGAAAGATGACACTCAAGTACCTTTTCTATTCTTTGAAATTCATCCTCGTGAGAAGGTTGTCCTTCTCAAGCATGGATTACAACAATATGTTTGATTTCATTTTAATGATGTTTCTAGAAATAATATTATCAAAGATTTTATTACTTTATTTGATAAAATTGAGATAAATAAATAAATAAATATATATTAGTCTCCCACTATTTTATCGAAACCTAGTAGCCCTCACCATTGTATTCAAAATATCTTGTTGCTTGGATATTATAGCGCCAAGGATCCATATTCACCTTATTATTACCCCAAATTTGGTTGGTCAAGAAACATGAATGGGTTTAGGTAGGCATTCCTAATGCCAACCACATTAGATAAAAGTTATTTGATCTGTTGGGTGGAATCTCAATCTTGAAATAATTCATTTATATTTCATAAACCCTTGCCTCTTAGTTACACAAAGTCTTGATTTAGTAGTCAAACATTTATGTCAACTAAGTTAATTCAACCAAAAACCTCTAATTATAATTCCCTGATAATTGAAATCACCCCAAAATTGGCTGGTCAAGCACTTTGAACTATGGTTCTATTTTAACAGAAGTAATGGAAGTCTATACTAACTTAATATTTTTTAAGGGATTTTATCCTTTTATGTTTAAATTTCCAATTATTATCTTTATGACATGGTTTTTAATATTAAGTGGATTTACATAAGTGATCAACCATGTCTTAGATAATATTTATGCATAATCCAATTTATTTTAGTTTTATCTTGCATGCTCATTAATTTCATTAATTATATGATTGTGAAAAAACATCCATAATGAAATAACCATGAAACTTGATAGAAATAAAATAATAACGGTTATGATCATGAGCTTATACCAATGGTTAGTTTATATAGTAGTTTATAAACTAATCACCAACCTAGGGAAAAACACCTTGAACCAATTAAGGTTTTTGTTTTTAGCTTTCCACCTGTCCACCTTTGTATCTCTCTTGGATTGGGTTTTCCTCGGCTCCTAAATTGAACTGCCTCCACTAGCTTGGGAGCTCCATCCATTACATATTCTTATATTCACACATAAGTGAGGGAAATAAGGGGTTTACATAAGAGAAATGGTGGACAAGAAGACCCAATATAATAAGTGGAGATAAGGCACACATTCCAATAATTTAATTTAATAATAAATTAAATTAAACCAATCACATAAAAAAGGTCTATTCTAGCTCATGATCATCCACATGCGTACAATGAATTAAACATTTAATAAAACTAGCATTAGATTCTTAATCATTCTTATTTAAGATAAATCGTGCTTGAATTGATTAATTATTATCATAAATTAATCAATCCTTTTTTATTAATTCTTATATGAATTTTCTTGTGATTATCATCTATTAAAATTTGAAACAAATTAAATAAATTCATTAATAATTAACCATTCATATAAATTGTACCTTGGAGGAAACATAGTGAATACCCATATGATTCTACCAAATATATATTGTACTCATATAATTTATTTACTCATGTGACATATGGAATAAATGACTTATCACATACTTTCATGATGTGCACTATCAATTTAATGATTGCAGGAATTAAAATATTTTTTGATCACATGTTATGATTCAATGAACATAAAGTAACAACTTTAATATGAATCATACATGACATGTAGATCTAAACATTACATAGATATTAATTAAATAAACAAATACACACACATATTAAAAACCCATCACATGGTGTGTCCTATCAATTTAATGACCACACGCAAGAACATGTATCATGGTTTATATAGTATAATAAATAAATTTTAAATATACATAATTGGTATAAGTACACAACATGTAGATCTGATCTACATGGAATCTAAAGATCTCACTATCTATCTAAGTCACATGCCCTTGAACTCGATATGTAAGTCATTCCTTAGAAAATTTGGAGTACATGGTGTGTCCAATGGGCCACACAATGTGTAAACACTGAGTTACACATTCATCAGTTAGGTATGTCATGTACATTAATACATGATCCATCTATGAATAAAAGGGAATACACATCTTGTATGTGGTCTACGCAATGTGTAATCTGGTTGACCGTGTTCCGGTCTTTCCTGATTTACATGCAGTGTAAGAATTAACTACACTGCATGTCATTAATTCACTCGCATGAACTAATTTACAAATCAATTAATGTCGAATTAAACATGACTACACGATGTGTAGATCTAGTTACCTGGCGTGTAGTCCTATGTTGTCCATCTAGAAACCTAGGCACCACCAGACGAGTTCCTTAATTTTATTTTAACCATAAAATTAATTATCTCAATTAGATCTATGAGAAACAAAGTAGGAAGAAGTATATCTCACTATTTAGATTAAAATAATTATTAAAATTTAATTAAAAAACTAAATTACAAATGTTTAAATCACCAATGATCTTTAAATAATTATAAATAATTATGTGACCACTCTTATACCACTTGTAGGTTTCAGGCACTGTAGAAGCGTTCGATGGGCTATGCCCAAATTTGATTTTTTCCCATAATCAATGATCAATCCGAGTTCTATACGATGATGAATATGATTATCTATGAAATTTAATCAAAGGAATATACAATGGATAATTACGATGGTGGATCATCACATATTATTTAAAATTAATTTAACTAAATAAATAATTACCTTATTTGGAATTCTTTCTTCATTGGAAAATCTGGTGATAGATCTGTGGTGCACCATCGTTGCGTTGTAGAAACAAAGTTTAGATTTCCTCTAGTGTGGATAAAAATATGTTCCATGAATCTCTAGATTTCACTAAATGAATATTCAGGTTCTATCATGGAAGATTCTTATGCTTGTGTCATCCACCTTTGATCGCTTCAAGAACCACTTCCAAAGCATTATCCTTGATCCAGTGGAGGAGGATTGCTCTCCATTCTTGGGAGCATTGTTAGAGAAGGTATCTCTTTAGGCTTGAGAGGATTCTCCAAATCCATTGTGCACAACCAATAAAATGATTTAGATCATTAGAAAATAACATAACTTGGAATTTATATTGTTAGGGTTAAAATAAAATAATTTCACATGCACCCTTAATTATTTATTTAATCCTAGAAAATCCCCATGTCAAATAATTATAATAATAATATTATTTCTTGACATTCACTTAACTTGTGAGTTATAATTAAATATTATTTAATAAAATAATATTTAATATTATTATTTCTCATCAGACCATTAAAATCATTCCACAATTCCTCCACAATATTTATCAGACCTTGAATAATATCTATTTATTTATTAAATAAATATCACTACATTATTGTCCAATAAATAAATAAGTATTATATTTACTAAACTGAAAAAATATATTTATACATGATCAAGAATACATGAATAATTATTAAACCATGCACATGAATAATATTTATTCAAGGTATTAAATAATAAATAATAATATATTATTTAACTGAGATTATGGATACAATTAGTGTGTGACCCTCTAGGCCTCTTTCTCAGTGGCATTAGGAAAAGTAGCCTAAAGTCCAAGGTTGGAATCTAGAAACATTCCAAGGCACCCATAGAGAAAGAATTTATTGCTACCATGAAATTCCACCTCATATGAATGCTTACTATGTAATAAAATCCCTTTATCATGATATCTCTAATCAAGCAGGTTTCATGTTGGTTCCACCAACCTATGTGCTCGATATGTCTTTCTTTGTCTTCCAAGAAATTGAAATTTCCTTTCGAAAACCATGGTCATGGATTTATTTAGACTATATCATTTCCGTAAAAGGGATTGAGATATCATGTTCCATTAAACAATATAAGGGAAAAATCCTTTCTCACATTATTCATTAATGAAATATCACTCCTGACACACCCAACATATCCCACCTCACCGCAAACATCTATTTTCACGGTTTTCATCAATATATCTAAGTGAGAGACTCATAATACTCATTTATAATAATATTAATGTTTATTGACCAATACAAACATCTGTGGATGGGAACATCCAATGAAGCATATAAACATGGATTTCATATTGGCGGGTCTTGTTCTCATAATATCTTACTAGATATTTCCAAGGGTGTACCCCATGAGAAGGTGCCTCAAAGTCATATGAGTCTCCAACCCTAATATCCTCTATCATTTTTGTCCCTCAAATGATATAATCCAGATATATAACATATATTAAAGAATATTTTCATAGAACTTATGGGTTCTCATCATAGTATGGAATTACTATAACCTTTTAGTGTGATGGATACTATGTTATGCAGAATAACTATTATGATGTGGTAAGGAATTAATTAATATTTAAAAACAAAGAATAGAAGTTGTCATAAAGTAAAAAGAATTTGGTTATTGGGAAATAACTCTAACATTATGGACCTCAACTTCCAGGATTATAAGATTCAATCGATGGGACTTTGCCTGTTGATCTGGAAGAATGGGTGAAGGTTCCCTCATTGAGTCATCTGTCACTTTAGATTCTAAGAGATCGATAGTGGCATGAAACTTCCCATGGTTCTACCTCTGATGGAATTGGAATTATCTAAGTGAAATCTACTGAGAGATTCTTGTGTTCCCCAATGTACGTTGTAACCTACTCCTTGGGCATGACCGCCATGGTGGTCCTTCGACCTCTTTTCTTGGGATGGTTCTTCAGATTAGGGAATATTTTCCGCTCAGGGAGGAGATCTTAGTTGGTTGATGGTAGTTATAGGAGGACCATTACACCAATATTCCTTATAATGGGATAGATCATAATAGCTTATGGTGGTGATAGCGACTGAGAGAGTCAACCCGACCTACATGAGTGGAGACTAGGGTCTCGATCTGAGGTAGGAAAAGATAGATCACTATTAACCTATTGTGAGGATGTGATGGGATGCGCCAGTGGTGAAGAGGTCCATTGAAGCCGTAGAAGGTGACTCCTATTGGGAAATGATCTGGGATTTCCCCCAGTGTTGGTGTTAAGTCATTTGGACTAGGGTCAATGGATCGGGGATGGGGTTAACCCGCTAATCGACCTATGGGACCGGTTGGTATTTGCACTAGTGAGACCTAGTGGGATCCCTCCTAGGAAGATCTTGAGTAGTGTACATTGTGGGTATGAATCAAAAAACACATAAATCCTTGGAATAGGTGAATGATCCATCATAGTGATCTGGTGAGAGGCTCCCGAAGTGGTTTTCCATTTGATTAGGGGTGGTTTCCCCCTGCACATCTCTCGGGGTCAGTAGTTTCAGTGATGTGTCAATTTTTCAAGATCTCGATAGGCCATATCCTTGGTGGTAATGACCCCTTATTTTTTTGTATCAAAAAACGTGGGTGTATATCACCCTCATCTGGATTATCTCAGAGTGTGGAATGGGGTGTGGGAACCTAGTAGCTAAAGATGCGATGGCTTTCATGGTGGGGATGTAATCATGAAGGATTTCCAGAACAATATTCCTCCCACTCCCATGCCTATTAGAATTAAATCATTAATAACCTATATCTTGAGTTATGAAAAGTATGTGGAATCTTCTGTTGGTACAGATCAAATGAAGTCTTGATTATCAATTCCCCAATGTCATCCATTCTTTCTGAAACATAGGGTGGATCCACAATGACAATGTTGCAAACCGAGTATTACCAAAATTATCTTACCGAAGTCGCATGAGAGTTTCATGTTGGTTCTACCACTTTCTTAGTGAGACCTAGTGGTGAATATGTAGATTGTATGACATGAAAATATTATGGTTCCCAAACGTTACTAGTCCCCATAGTTGAAGGATAAGAGTTTCATATCAGGTTCACCATTTTTTTCTCTGACGTTTTCCACTGAGACTGCACATTGTCTAACCATTTGGTGGCAATGCACTGCTTGATTCCCCACATTCCTTCTTTCCAAAGTATGTAGGTTTCCATAACTTTAATTGAAAATGTTATATCCTTTATTAAAATTGGATGATGGGATTTCAATTCCTCCTTCCAAGGATTCTTCCTTAGATCTTATCTCCTAGTCTAGGTCTCCCTCAAAGATTTAATTCATTTTCATAAAACTCTTTCCTGATGCCATCTTGAGGTGGACACTAGTTAATTATGCTACTTTTATCCCAACAGGGAATCCACATTCAGTTAAATAAGATAGTAACATTGGGCATGTCTGGGAATATCTAGACATTGGGTAGGTTGGGAACTTGTAAAGTCTTCTCTTCTTGAAATTATAGTTATATCATATGATACATATTAGGTGTGGAAGAATGAGAGGGTATGTCTATTTTCATCAGGACTAGCATGTTCATTCACAGGAAGCCTATCAGAATAGCCATGTAAAGGTGGAGATTTGAAATCATGATGTAGATGTGGGAGGGGGGGGGGTGAGTTCTAAGTAGTTATAGTCTAGATGAATTCCTCTAAGACCTTTGGGTCATGTAATGTCACGAAACCTATGGGCCATGTAAGGGTTACCATTAAACCCAAGGGATTATAAAAAATAAATAAAAATAGAAGTCCTTCGATCCATTTAGAGTTTAACATCTTATGGGGATTGGTGGGTCACATGTTTAATGTATTATAAGGATAGGTGGGTCACAGGTTTAACGTCTTATGGGGAAATATGGGTCACAAGTTTAAGGCCTTGTGGGGAAAGGTGGGTCACAAGTTTAACATATTTTGGGGATAGGTGATTCAAAAATTTAAAATCTTTTGAAGATAGGAATGTGGTTAAGTGTGTCCCCTAGGGGGGAGATTTCACATTTGATATTTGGTGGAGTATTGGGGAATCAGGATTGAACCTCAAGAAGGTACCCCAGATGTGTTATTTTGTCAAGATTAAAAATTAGGAAGGTTTACCATGTACACTTTTAGATATTAGGGATCAAAACCCACTTAGTTTGATGCTTTAGTTTAAGGTTGTGTGACAGGAATGGTCTATGCAGTTTAATGCCAAGTGGTATGGACACCTGTGTCCTGAAAGAAGAATCAACAAGGGTTAGTGTGGGGATTATGCATATAGGATGCTCGAAGTAGGATTCTTTGGGGGTGATGGGATTAGGCCCAAAGTAGATGTCCATGGAGGTTTCATCCCATAATAATTATACATGGGGCATCTTATGTTTATCAAACAAGGTAAGGATATAGTTTAACATTGTTTAGTGAGGATTTTGTCATGAAATTTAATGTCATAGGTCTAGGGCATGGAGCTTTATATTTTTACATCATGTAACTTGGATGTTTGTGGGGTATACACATGGGGAAACCATCTCAAGTTAATAGATGAATATTCACAATAAGGCCTCTCTATCAGGAAAGGTCAGATGTTTCCATTGATGATATCATCTTTAGGGATTATGTGACTACTGATCATGTGCATCTGGGTGGGGAATGGTGTAAAAACTAACATGGATGAGTGTTCAATCAGGGATCCTAATGGTATTGTTACTATACTTAGAACCAAGAGGCATTATGGTACCAATTCTTAAGAGTATAAGGGGAAGGAATAGTTTAGGCCATGCTTGAAATAGGGGGGTTAGATCTGGGACCCAAATGTGGTTTCATGATACTCTAAGGTTATTCCTGAAAATTGAGTTTCATGAGACATGGTATCTAGCATAAGAGAGATGTATAAGCCCCTGTATTCATAGATACATGAAACTTCTGGGGTCACATTCAATATGGGGTTGCACAAAGACATATTATCTTATGTGCACATGACTATCCTTAAATTTATTTACATTAGGATCTCTCCACCACATTTGGAAACACATTAGGGCCCATGGGAGGTCATTCACAAAAGTTTAATACCTTGGATAATCCATGGATATTTTTATTAGTGTTACAAAAGAGATATTTTTGCGAGTGAGAGATAAGACTTTGTCTTCAAAAGATCCATCCCTAAAGTGTGGGGGTGAGGTTGTATTTATATCCAAAATGGGTGGTCTATGGAGTACAACCTCACTGGGGCGTGAAACATGGTTGTGAACTTTCTATTCCATCACCAGGGATTGACTGTACAACATGGTGGTTTTGATGTCCCTTTTCTCATGGAAAGATATTTGTGTGTATATGAAAATTTTCACAAAAATCCTACTTTTTTCATGAACATTATTCAAAAATAATTTTAGGATTCTAGAGTACCCTTGAAACTGTAATCTTTAGAATCACCTTTAGAGATCATGTATTTTTAATAAGAATCTAATTGTTTTGACACATTCTTCTATAGTGTTGTGCACCCTACTCCTAGGCCCATGGATGTTTCTTTGGGGTGGGTCTCATACTTGGTTTAGAAAAAACTAGTACTTTAGGAGGTGAGACACATTTTTTGTGCTAATAAGGATGTGAAAATCATTAACGATGTGTGATAATATTCATGTCTTGAACATGGTTTTTTATATTTTAATTTTATCTAGCCTATTTTTCAACATATCATCCATTCCGAAAGTTCAAATCTTGAATTCATAATTCACACCTTGAATTATATATTTTCTAGAAATATAAATGTTTTTGTATATACAACTCATCTCTCATTAATCGTTCTATTATCATTTTATTTATTTCTATTGGAATTGGAAGTGGTGTTAGGATGGATTTATAGGATCTATTGATCATGGGATGATTATTCTCCAATCCTTTCTAGTTCCATTGTTCACTTGTCTTCTGAAGACTAGTTCTCATGTTGGTAGTGGTGCAGTTTGTGAGAATCACAAGGTATGTGATGATATAACTTCTCCTATTACCCTTTTATTTTGAAATATTTATTCTAAGATGTGAGAATTGATATTATGGCCTATGTTCTTTGTTATTACATTCATTTTCTTCTAGTGTGTGTGGATCTCATTGTGCTTAGTGTGCGACCCAAGTTTAAGGTAGGTGGTTCTATATCTAGCGTATATTATATGAGTTGTGAATGATCTTGATTTATTAAATGGTTTTCTACATGAATCATTATGATTACTGATAAATTGATTTGTGTGTGTAAAAGGGTTTTTTTAGAAAATATGGGTTTTCCCCATGTATTAATAAAATAATGATTCTTTTTAAAGCATTGTGAAATGGATTTTGAAACTAGTTTTCAAAGAATGATTTTATGAATAAAGGGTTATTTGGAATTTTTTGTGAAATGAAAAATCCATTTGAGATTGATTTGATATATTCTACACAGGGAAACCTTGGGTAATTAGGTTTAAGGTGGAATATGTTTCCTCATCCATTGGTATTGCAAGGGGGTTCATTTTCTGGTGTTCTCCATTGTTCCAATATTCTAGATACATTGAATATAGAAACTTGATTGAAATTACAGGGGGTTAATTTCTGGGGTGTTCCTCTATTCCCTATAATTTTATGCATGGGAACTAGGGACTTAAATGTGAACTAGTCTTTGATTGAGGTTGAGGCATGAGCGGCCTAGCTAGAATGATCTTATGTTATCATTGGGGTGGTTTCCTTTGTGTGTTGGATTTATACTGTTTGGATTTAAATGAAATGATACATGTTTGATTAATTTAAATGGTTATTGAAATTATGATTTGAAACTATATTACTAGGTTTTTTTGAATGGTTTTGAAAAATGGGAACTATTTTTGATGATTTTGAAATAAAGTTGTTTAACTAAATATCATGCCTTGTTTTCTTTTGATTTGAGAATATTAGGATTATTATATAGATACTTGATATATAACACCTGGGTGGGATCTTACAGATCCTATTTAGCTCATACCATTAACACTTTATTAGGGATGTGTATAGTTTTTTTTTATCTAATGCAGTAAAGGGAAATGCACCATAGTGAGGTGTCATGGTTTATGTTACCTAGGTATGTGTACCTGGTGGTAATATGGTGAAATGTTTCCCACATGCCACATTGAGAAGAAGTTGTTAGTTTGGATGTATAGAGATCTAGGCTTAATAGAAATGGATATTACATCATTTTAGATGAATATTTAGAACATTATAAAAATATACTCTTAAGGACTATAATATTTTAGTGTGTTTGGAAACATGGAAAACATTCTTCTAGTTTGGTAAATTATCTTCAACATATCCATTAAATATCTTCTGATTTAGTACTCCGAATTAAAACATTTATTCATAACCTAGGGAAATGAAACATAATAAAGGGATGAGCATGATCAGTAAGGGTAAATAAATTAAATACGTAAGCATAACATGAACATAAGCATATGAGAACATGAGAATAACATTTGAGGATCATACTCAATATAAAAAAGATCATAATCATATACATGGTATAAATATTGGAAGTTCATAATATATGGATCATAATCTAATAAAGAACATAAAACTTGTGATCATATCAAATCCACAATATATAAAATTTGTGGAAAACACATAAACATGTAATATTATTCCCTATAAGTCAAGGATCATTGACAAAAATTTATTAGGGAACTTCAAGGGGACTTAGACTAGTGGGTGGGATACACCACCTTACCTAATCACAGTCCTTTACTTATAAGGGATCGTTTTTCCCCATATTACCATAGTGGATCAGGTTTCCCCATCTTCTTATAGTGGATTGGGTTTTCCCATATTCCTATAGTGGATCGAGACACACTTGTTTCCTATTATGGATCAAGCATGTTGACCTATTTCCCATCATTATTTCATGAGATATAAATCTTTATCTGATTAATTGGTGGGAGATATAGGTCCCACCCATCACATAATAAAATCATACATACATGTGGAAAAAAATAATAAAACTTTCATCATATCATGACCCATAAAAAGATATGGGTTTCATAAACATCATACCATAACCCATGAAATGAAATGGGTATCATAAACATTTCATCATATCATTACCTGTAGAAAATATAATGGTATAAAAATAATTTCATCAAAGAATAATCTATAAAAAGAAGTGGGTTTTAAAATCAGATAACCCATGGAATATAAACGAGTAGAATACAAATGGTATTCTTGGATCATATTCCCATTAAAAAATAAATTATAAAAAAGTACATCATCTTATATGGAGAAGGATTTTGAAATATCACATAGAACATTTCTTAAGGAAAATATCCTTTCATTGAAAACCCCTTTTATAAGACATTTAAATAATCCTTTTCTTATAAATAAAGCATTGAAATTTCATTTGGAAAATTTCTTGAGGAAAATATCCTTTCCACTTTTAAAAAATACTTTTTAAAACGTAAAGTTTTTTGAAAAATTTTTATTTTAAAATATATTTTAAATGTTATAAAGGAATCCTGAAATAATTTTTAAAAACTTTTTCTTTTAAAACTTATAAAATAATATTTAAATCATTTTGAAAACCCTTTTCCTTGAAAACTTATAAAAGAGGCTTGAAAATATTTTTAAATCATTTTTATTTGAAAATAATTTGAAAAATTATAAATGAGGATTTAAATCCTTTTAAAAACTTTTTAAATATAAAACGTTTTTAAAAACATTTTAAAAAATCATGGTTTTAAAAGAAAACAAATTTTTGATTGAAGAGAGTGATAAAGTCAAATTTTCTTAAAAACAATTTATTAATTATCTTCAGTAAAAAAAAGTGTAAAAATAGTACCAATATATTAATATTTTATTCATAACAATAAGAGAATAAAATTAATTATTGTTCTTTAGATATGGATCATAATATTTTATCAATGAAATCATAATCCTAAAAAATCCTGATAAACGATGAGATTGTAGCGATAAACTACTACCACTTTGGTAACATTGAATCATAATAAAAACGAGAGAATAAAATTACATGAAGCTTAAAATATCTTGAAATGATTTTATTCATGATATAAAATTTAAAATGGTAGTATATACACCTCGTAAAAGAATATAAGTTCATAACAAAACATGTGTCTCAAAGAAGGAAAATTGGGACAAAACTACCGTACTGATTTGGTAACTTTTGAACCATAAAACCCCATTAAATATATATCATAAAATGGATAATTAAATACCCATAAATTTAAATATAATAATAATATAATAAATTCATAGTTTTTATATACACCACACACAAGAAATGAGTGGTGAATTAGGCATAAGTCCCACAGAAATAAAGGTGAGACTAGAAATCCCCTTACTACTTGAGTAATTTTTAAATCATGAGATCCATGAATAAAAAAGATCAATTGAAACTCTTAATATAATTAAATAAATTAAATCCATGATATAAAATTTCATATGGTAGTATATACACCACGCAACAATAATAAGTGGTGAATATATCATATATCTCACAGAAATAAAAGTGAAACGAAAAACCCTTACCTAAAGTCTTGAATTTATTCGTACACATTCAAAACTACTTATAATAAATATAAGTTTATTATTAATCTACCAAATATCCATATTAATATATATAATACCATGTATTATTCAATTATTAATTTATATTACCCATTTATTAACAATTCCATGTTAAAGTAATGTTTTGGGTAATAACCACTTTTCTTATCATATGTGTTTTGACTTGTTATTCTTGGTACACTTATGTAGATTATGATTTACTTATTTAAATAATATGAAAAATGATTTATATATCATATATATTCATCATATTAATATATATAATAATCAGTAAAACAAATAAATAAGAAATGGAATACACTGTTCATGGAGACGGTAGGTCGTACATACACATGAATGATGTTTCCATTTTTTTATCATATAGGAAGAAAGAAATTAAATGAAATATATGTATATATATATATATATTATAATATATTAGAATTATTATTTCATATATATCATATAATTTTACTAAACCCATCCCTAATACATTCCATGTAAAGTGTGAACGAATCACATCACTTCGAGGAGGCGGTAGTCCACACATCCACAAACAAAGTTATCATATTTACAATAAATGTAAACATTAAGGTACGTGTTATATAATAATTAAAGAAGAATAAATTAATCATAAATATCATATATATCATATAATTTTACTAAATACATTCTTAATACATTCCATACAAAGTGTGAACGAATCAAATCAGTTTGAGGAGGCGGTTGTCCACACGTCCACAAACGAAGTTATCGTATTTACAAAAAATGGAAGGCATGAAAGTATATTTTATATAATAGTAAAATAATAATAAAAAAATTATAAAAATAATATATATTATATAAAATAGTGTGTTCATCATAATTCCCAACCATGATATGCAATAAAGGAAAAATGAACAACTTCGTTTCGTGAGGCGGTTGTTTGGCGTACACACAAACAATAAGTTTGTTACTCATTTTATAGAAGTGTGTGAAGGTGTAAGTGGAACCCTTATAATAAAAAAATCATTATATTTAGGATAATTAGGTTATTATATAATTATGGAATAAAAATATTTGATATGGTGGAGAAAGAAAATAAAACAAAATATTTTGAGGAAGGATGTTACCTTTTCTTTGGTTTACTTCTCTTGGTTTACACCAAAGGGATTCCTTGGATGACTTTCATCCAAAAGGGAGGTTTATAGGATTAAAATAGGTAATTTTTTATCTTATATGGGAAGGTTTTTTACTATAAAAAGGTCTTGAGATGTGTGAAGAAGTGAGGGGGGTGAGTGCCCTTTTATAGTGGAGGGGGAGTGACACTCTTGTAAATATAAAAAGGTAAACACTATTGAGAGGTATCCCTTACATAATGTGTCTCAAATAATTTTAAAAATTTGATAAAATATATTAATTGGTATAAATATGTCCATAAAATTTCTTTTTAAAAAGTTTCTTGTTCATTAGGCCTCTTAAGATTAAATTTTAACCATTATGTAAACTAAAATTTCCCTTAATCAATATAATAAATTTTAATTAATTTCACTAATATTTTGGGTAAAAACATCATTGAAATTATTATAAAATATAAATTATTTTGATTAAAAATGTGGAATATATTTTTCCAAATTCTAATAACATAAGTGGCAGAAATTAATTTAAAATTAATCCCATAGACGAGATGAGACGATAGGTTTTTAAAGAGAAAAGTTCAAAAGTTTGAAAAATTTTTATAACGAATTTCAATGTGAAATTAGTTAAAATGACACAAATTGGATTAATTTATGTAAAATTGATCTAATTATACTTTAAAATAAAATTAAAATATAATTTAACTATGTAAATAAATTATATGAAAAATCAATTTTGAATTAAAATATAGTATTTTTCACTATTCATCAAAAAATGAATCTTCTCAGAAAAATAAAAAAAAAATTACCAAAAGTAAATTTTGATATCCCTATTCCAAAAATAAATTTTATTTTTAAAAAAAAAATTAGAAAAGCTTCAAAAATTATATTTAAAATGGGTTCTTCATTAAAAGGTGGTAAAATTACATTTCAGAAAAAATATATCTTTTCTTCATAAGATTAGATTTATTATTATCTATTGTGTAGAAAACATATAATATAAAAATTAAATAGTTTAATTAATAATAATAAATAAATAAATAAATATATATATATCATGAAAATAATTTATAAAAAGTGTTTTAATTAATTTATTAAGGTAAAACTTGTTTGATTTCATAAATATAGTTTTTGAGGAAAATGTTTCCTATATTTTCAAAAAAGGGTTTTATTTTCATTTCTAGTTAAATTTTTCCCAAATAATTCATGTTTAAAACATTTTTTTAATTTAATTAATCCTATTTATCACTCCCATTCAAATGTATAGGTATTATCTATAATAATATTTTAATTACAATATTAATAGTGTATTGTAGTTCAGTAAAACTCGGTCTTGTGTGTAACTCAAGCTATCGAAGGGACTCAATATTGTGTGTAACATAAGAAAAACATAGTTTTTAATTTAACAAAAGCTAATATATGTGTTTAATATAGAGTAATATTGACCTATTTTTCCATAAAAATAAAGAATAACTTGGGACTTTCATATAACACATTCCATATTCAGTGTTGCGTGAAATGAAAAATATTAAATTAATTCAATTTTTTTTTCACAAAACCTCAGGGTGTTAAATTCTACCCCCCTTATAATGAACTTTTCCCATGAAATTATTCCAGTTTATCAATGGTTTAATACTTTAAATTTCCTTTCATAGAAACCCTCATCATAAAAAAGGATTAATAAAAGTTCTTTTAAATAAAAAAGTAGAAAACATAATTGTAAACTAGAGTAAATCATAACTAGGTTAACACATATGATAAAATAAGTGGAAATTAAAAACTTGGAATTGGAAGATAAATCTAACCATCATGTTTAGATGGAGAGTGATAGAGAACATGGTCAGTAGAATATTAACGATCACAAAGCCATAACCTAAATAGGATTGAAAAATGACATTGATATCATAAAAAATGATGATAACAGAACAAAATTTTATTTCAAGTAACATCTCATAAAATTGAAGAAATATAATTTTTTAATAAGAAGATATACTTAATTTATTTCATTCCATTCTATATGAACAACATCGACCTTTAGTCATGCCTTAATCAATTCCAACTTCATATCTTATACCAAGAAATGAAGGTGAATTTATAATTCTTAAAGAATTAAAAAATCATGATATCCATTAATATAATGATAGTTCATTCCATATATAATTATCACAACAAAAAGGTTATCAAAATTTATCTAATATGAAAAAATAATCATATGAAGGGATAATACTTGAATCTCTAAATCCTCATATGTAGTTTAACTTAAACCATTCAAAAAATGGTTAACCTTGTAACCCTTCAAAAAGTTGAAAATCCAAAACTTTATTAATATGGCCACTTAATCAGATTATCATTAATACAACATATATCATAAAGTATCTCTTGGTTTTCACATTCAAAACATGTGAATATCTTCACCATGTACTGTCTTGAATCATGGTAATAACCTGAATTACCATAAATCCTTTTGGAAAACATGCATGCTACCCTATTCCAAAAATTATTGGATATATTCCTTAAATACAATAAGTTAAAACTTCATCCATTATAACATATACCAATTTTTTAAAAAATCAAAAATATTTTCCATGGTGATCAATACCATCCAATTTACTTTATCTAAATCAATCATCTCTTTATCAAAGATAAAAACAATTTTCTCAACAACTTGAAAACATTAAGGGTCACCTTCCGTTAATCAAAATACCACCTTTCCATTAAATCAAAATTCTATGTCATTAACACCCTTTAACTCATAATGTCAATTCCTTAATGATAAACATATACTAAAAATCCGTATATATTTCATAAATTTTATAACATAATATTTTAATTCCAAAACATAAATACTTAATTCATCCCACTTCCTTCTCAAACAATTAACTAAGATTTTTCATATTATTCTTTAATACCCATTTTCTAAAATATAAAATATTGATTGTTTATTAAGGTTCCTCAACCTAAATTTAATTTTTTTTTCATTTAATGTAAAAAAAAACAGTTAAAATATCCCATACCTTTCATATGTCATTCGTGGTCTCTTTATCTTCAGAATTATAACCAATACTCTTGGACCTTCTCGATTCTCTTCATGATATTTCCACTTAGGAAATAAATTTTCATAATTATCATAATTTATATATATGAAACATTTAATATTAACCTAGTTCCTTCTAGTTCTCTCCATTGACTAAAACTAGAAAGCATAGTGTGATAAACACTTATCACATCGAAAAACCACATAATCATGAAAAATTACTAATAGGGAGTCTAAATAATTACACCTACCTTTTAATATATGACACCATAGGTTTATTCTAGGGTTTTCATAGTTTTATTCTATTTACATCCTTCGTGATGGCTCATAAAGAGTTTTTTAATTCCCAAAGCATATCCCTTAAGAGTTTCAAACCATGTGTGCAGCAAGGCCCACTACCACACACACTAGTTCTTGATTGATTCTAGATCAATATGGTATTTTTAGGGTTGTTAACCCTATGAAAATATATTCCAGATCCACATACAACTGTAGTATCCATAAAAGGATGTATTTTTAGGAAACCAATTTCTCTATCCTTTACCAAAATTCCATGACATTATCCTATTTTTAACTCATCCATAAAATTATCCTTAGAGAAAAACCAACACATATCCTTAAAAATATCCTTATGGATCTCACTAAAGTTTTCTCATCCTAGTTTCCAATGGTTGAATAAACCTTTACTTTGTTACCAACTATATAAATACATGCTTAACATACATGGATATTACATCAATTTAGATGAATATTCAGTACATTCCAAAAAAACATGCTTGAGGTCTATAATAGTTTAGTGTATTTAGAAACATAGAAAACATTCTTCTAGTTTAGTAAATGATCTTAAAAATATCCCTTAAAGATCTTCCCATTTAATACTCCTACTTAAAACTTTTATTCATAACCTAGGTAAAGTAAACATAAGAAAGGGGTGAGCTAGAATGCTCAGTAAGGGTAAATAAAGGAAATAAGTTAGCATAACATGAAAATAAGGGTATGAGAACATGATAGTAACATTTAAAGATCATACCATGCATAAAAAAGATCACGATCATGATACATGGCATCAATATTGGCAGTTCATAAGACTTGAATCATAAGATAATAAATAACATGAACCATGTGATAATATCAAAAACATAATACATAAATTTTTTGGCAGACACATAAAAATGTAATATTATTCCCTATAATTCAAGGATCCTTTCCAAAAATATAACATGTAACTTAATGGGGACTACACCTATATGGAAGGTCACACCACCATCCAAAATCATAGTTCTTTCCTTATAGGGGATTTGGTTTCCACATATTCCCATAGTGGATTGGGTTTTCCCATGTTCCAATAGTGGACTGGGTTTCCCTATATTCCTATAGTGGATCGAGTTTCCCCATATTCCCATAGTGCATTAGGACACACCTCTTTAACACTATGGATAACGCCCGTCAACTTATTTCTCATCATCATCTCATGAGATATAAATCTTTACCCAATGCATTGGAGGGAGATATAGGTCCCACCTGTCACATAATAAAATCATACATACATGTTCTACAAGATAATAAAACTTTCATCATATCATTACCCATAAAAAGATATAGTTTTTAAAAACATCTTAACATAACCCATGAAATTAAATGGGTATCATAAACATTTCATCATATCATTACCTATGGAGAAGTGATAGGTCTCATAATTATTTCATCAATGCATAACCCATGAAAAGAAGTTGGTTTCAAAATCATATAACTCATGGAAGAGAAACAGGTGTTGTAAACATCATTCCATAAAAAAATAAACCATTCAAGAAATAATATGAATGTTATTATTGAATCTAATCCCTAGTAAAGCATAAACTATAACAAAGTATGTCATCTTAGATGGAGAAGGATTTTGAAAGATCACATGGAACATTTCTTAAATAAATAAATAAATAAATAAATAAATAAATTATAATTCCAATATAATTATTATTTTATAAATATCATATACATTTAATACACCAATCCTTAATACATTCCATGTAAAGTGTGAATGAATCACATCTCTTTGAGGAGGTGGTAGTCCATACGTCCAGAAACCAAGTTTTCATATTTACAAAAAATTAAAAGCATTATGGTATGTGTTATATAAGAATTATATAAGAATAAATTAATCATAAATATCATGAATATCATATAAGTTTACTAAAACCATACTTAATATATTCTATGCAAAGTGTGAATGAATCACATGGCTTTGAGGAGGCAACAATCCACACATCTACAAACAAAGTTATCATATTTATACAAAATGGAAAGCATGAAGGTATGTTTTATATAATAATTAAATAAGACTAAATATATAACAATTATCATATATATCATATAAAATAGTGTGTCCATAATAATTCCCAACCATGAGATGTGGTAAAGGAAAAACAGACAACATCATTTCGTGAGGCAGTAGTCCGTCGTACACACGAATGATAAGTTTGTTACCCATTTGATCGGAGTGTGTGAAGGTGTTAGTATAAACCTTATAATAAAAACATATAAGTATATTTAGGATAATTATATCATTATATAATCATGAAATAATAATATTTGAGGTGGTGGAGAAAGAAAATAATAAAAGAGATTGAGGAAGGATGTTACCACTCCTTTTGGTAACTCCTCTTGGTTTTCACCAAAGGGATTATTTGGACTGCTTTCTACTAAAAGTGAGGATTATAGGATTAATGGATGGAAGTTGAGAGATAATTTTTGTAGGGGTTTTATGAGATAAAAGGGTTTATAAGTGTGAAGAAGTGAGGAGTTGAGTTCATTTTTATAGTGGAGGAGGAGTGGAATTCTTGTAAATATAAATAGGTAAAAACTATTGAGAGGTCTCCCTTGCATCATGGGACTCAAATAATTGTAAAATTATATAAAATAGGGTACTTGATCTAAATATGGCCATAAAATGTCTTTTGAACAAGTATCTAGGTCATTTGGCCTCTTAAGATTAATGTTTAACCATTAAGTAAACTAATTTCCCCCTTAATTGTTGAAATTAATTTTAATTAATTTCAATAATATTTTTAGTAAAAAACTAATTTGAACTTATTATACAATATAATTTAGGGTTATATGAAATAAAGAATCTATTTTTTAAAATTTTAATCACATAAGTGTTAGAAATTAATTTAAAATTAATCCCACAGATGAGATGAGATGACGAGTTTTTAAAGAAAAAAGTTCAAGAATTTGAAATGTTTTTATGTCCAATTTTATTGTGAAATTGGTTAAAATGACATAAATTTTATTAATTGATGTAAAATTTATCTAATTAAACATTAAAATAAAATTAAAATATAATTTAACTATATAAATAATGTATACAAAAAAGAAATTTTGAATTAAAATTCAGTATTTTTTACTATTCATCAAAAAAGGAATCTTCTCAGAAAAATACAAACAATTTAACCAAAGTAAATTTTGATATCCATATTTCAAAAAATGAAGTTTATTTTGTCAAATAAAAATTATAAAAGTGTCAAAAATTATTTTTAAAATGGGGTTTCCATTAAAAGGTTGTAAAATTACCATTCAGAAAAATACATCTTTTTATTCACAAGATTAGATTTATTTTTTATATATTGTATAGAAAACATATAATATTAAATTTAAATATATTAATGGATATAATATATATTTATGTCATTAAAATCAATTATCAAAATTATTTTAAATAATTTATTAAGATAAAACTTGTTTGATTACATAAATATAGTTTTCTAGCAAAATGTTTCCTATATTTTCAAAAAGGATTTTATTTTATTTTTTTGTTAATTGGTCACAAAATAATTCATGTTTAAACCATATTTTCATAATTTAATTAATAATATTCATAAATCCCATTCCAACAGCTAGGCAGTAACTGTAATAATATTTTAATTATAATATTAATAGTATATTGCAGTTTGGTAAGACTCAAAATTGTGTTTAATGCAAGTATCGAAGTGACTTGGTATTGTGTGTAAGATAAGAAAAACATAGTTTTTAATTTACCAAAATCAAATATATGCGTTTAATGTAGCACAACCACAACTTTTTGTTCTGCAAAAATCAATAATAACTTAGTGCTTTCATATAACTCAAACTATATCCATTATTGCGTGAAATACAAAATATCAAAAATATTGAATTAATTTTAAAGAAATATTTCAAAAAATCTTACGGTGTTACATTAAAACCCCCCCATAAAATTTATTTCTCTCGATAAATTATTCTAGGTTATCAAAGGTTTAATACTTAAAATTTCTTTTTCTATAAATCCACATCTTAAAAAATGAATACTAAAAATTACTTTAAAAAATAATGTTGAAAACATAATGGTTAACTAGAGTAAATCATAACTAGGTTTCTACATAGGGGAACACATGCGTAATGTGAAAAATTGTACATGGAAGAGAAATCTAACCATCAATTTATAATAGAGAGTGATCATGAATATGGTTAGGATAAATTTAATGATCACAAATACATAACTCAAAGAGGCTTGGAAAATGTCATTGATATCATAAGAAATGATGATAATAGAACAATATTTTATTTTAAGTCACTTATCATCAGGTTCAAGAATTTTTTTTACAAGAATATATACTTACCATATTTCATTCCATTATATATACACAATATTAGACTTTGTTCATGCCTCAATAAATTACCACTTTATATCTTATTCCAAGAAATAAAGGTGAATTTATCATTCTTAATGAATTAGTATATCATGAGATCTATTAATAAAATGATAGGTCATTCCATATTTTATTATCATAATAAAAAGGTTAGAAAAATATATCAAATATGCATAAATCCTCATATGGAGGGATAATAATTGAATATCTAAATCCTTATCCCTAGTTTAACTTAAACCGTTCAAAAAATGATTAACCTTATAACCCTTACAAAAGATGAAAATAAAAAAATTTATAAATAAGGTCACTAAATCAGCTTAAAATTTACCCCCATATATCATAAATTATCTCTTGGTTTTCACATTCCAAACATGTGAATAACTTCATTATGTATTATTTTGAAACACAGTAATAAACTAAATTACAATAAATCCTTTTGAAAAACATGCATTCTTCCCTATTCCAAAGATTATTGGATATATTATTTAAATATTTTTTTAAACATCACCCTTGATAACATAGAAAATTTTTTCAAAAAATTAAAAATCAGTTCCATGGTAATCAGTACCATCCAATTTAATTTATCCAAATCAATCATCTCTTTATTCAAGATAAACACAATTTTCTCGACATCTTTAACATAATAACGGTTACCTCCCTTAATCAAAATATCACCAGTCTATTAAATTAAATTTCTATGTCATCAAAACCCTTTAAAATATCCATTAAAATCCTTAATGAAAAACTTATACTAAAAATCCATACATATTTCATGATTCATATAACATAATATTTCAATTCCAAAACATTAACACTTCATTCAACCCACTTCCTTCTCAAAAAATTAACTAAACTTCATCATATTATTCCATAATACCCCTTTACTAAAATATTATATAAGAATCGTTTATTAAGTTTGCTCAACCTCAATTTAACCATTCTTCCTTCTTTTAAGGTAAAAAATAATGTTAAAATATACCATACCCTACACATGTCATTCATGGTCTCTTTATATTCAAAACTATAACCAATACTCATGGACCTTCCTGACTCCATTTATGATATTTGTACTTAGGAAATATATTTTCATAATTACCATACTTTCCAAATTCAAAACATTCAATGTTAACCAAGTTTCTTCTAGTTCTCACTATTGACTAAAACCAGAAAGCATAATGTGAGAAACACATATCCTAATTGATAACCACATAAGCATGAAAAATTAATAATATGGTGTCTAAATCATGACACCTAATTTTTTTTATCTTTGATACCATAGGTTTATCTTAGGTTTTTCATATTCATATTCTATTTACATCCTTCATAATTGTTTATAAATAGTTTTTTAATTCCCAAAGAATATCCCCCGAGAGTGTCAAACTAGGTGTGTATAAAGGCTCGTTGTCGTGCCCTAGTTCCTAATCGAGTCTATCTCAATATGTTGTTTTTGGGGTTGTTACCACTATGTAAATCTGGGATAGATCTATATCCACTTGTAGTATCCATACATGGATTCATTTATAGGGAATCACTTTCTATATCCTTCACTAAAGTTATAGTACATTATCCCATACTTTAACTCATCCATAGACTTATCCTTAGAGAAATACTTAAACATGTCTTAAAAATTTCTCTAGGGATATCAATAATGTTTACTCATACTAGATTCCAAAGGTTGACTAAACCTTTCATTTGATACCAACTATAGATACCCAAGCTTAACATACATGGATATTACATCATTTTAGATGAATATTCCATACATTACAAAAATACATGATTGAGGACCATAATAGTTAGTGTCTTCAGAACTTGGGACACATTCTTCTACTTTGGTGAAAGTTCTTCAACATATCCCTTAAATATATTACCCTTTAGTACTTTTACATAAAAAATTTCTTCATAACATGGGGAAAGGAAACATAAGAAATGGGTGAGATCTAATTCCCAATAAGGGTAAATAAAGGAAATACATAAGCATAACATGAACATAAGGGAGTGATAACATGAGCATAACATTTGAATATCACACCCTGCATAAGAAATATTATAATAATGTGACATGGAATAAGGATTAAAAGTTCATAATACATGAGTCATAAGCTAATCAGGAACATGAACCACGTGATCATATCAAAGGCATAAGACATAAAATTTGTGGTAGACATATACACATGTAATATAATTTCCTATAAGTCAAGGATCGTTACTAAAAACATATCAGGGCCCTTTATAGGGACTACACCTGTAACACTCCAAGATTTCATAGTGTGTTATTTCTTCAAAATAATTCAATAACTTGCACTACACGCAACACTGAGTTCAATCACACCTTGACTTACAAAAAAAAATCCATTCAAAAGAGGTTATGAATAGTATTATCTAAATTTTAAACTTTATATAATCCTTATAATTTTAGAATCCATATTATGAGTTTCTTAGATATAATGCAAGAACAAATTCATTTTCAGTATTGCACTTTTATCAACTTTTAATAGTGAACCCTTTTTAAATACAATATTTTAAACTTTTTGACTAAATGGGGACATCAAAAATTTAAAATGAAACATCCCAAGCTTCCACGGTACACTTTCTTTGAATAATACAGTAGCGTGTGTTGTACGCAACCTTGAGTTTTAACACACACCACAACCAATCAAACTAGCCGTTATGAATAGTAATACCTACTTTTTAAAATTATATATTTGAAAATGGACTTCATTTTTGGATTCGGAATATCGAATTTAGCCTAAGGTGAAATTTTGGTACATTTCGGATAACTTTCATATTTTGATGAATAGTGAAAATTACTAAGTTTTAATTAAAAACAATTTTTTTAATCAAAATAATTAATAGTGATAAATTATGAATTTGAGTGGTTTTAAAGTATATTTAGAATATATTTTTACCATTTAATATAATTTTGGTCATTGGACATAATTTTACAATTAAACCGAACATAAACAAGTGTCAATCTTTTGATAGTTATTATCTCTTAAAAACACGCTTTTTGTTTTGACAGCGGGAATTAATTTTAAATTAATTTCTGCCACTTCTGTGTTTTGAATTTAGAAAAATGGATTTCATATTTGGAATCAGGATGTTCAAATTGTGTAAATAGGTAACTTTTATTTTTAGACATTTTGAATAATTACTGTGGTAAATATTTTATTTACCATGGTTAAGGGTAAATCCGGTAAATAAGGGTTAAAAAATAATATTATAATAATATAAAATTACCCTAAAACGTGTCCTAACCTTATTGGTGGACACATACCCGACCATGATCATCCTTGGGTCAATTTGGGGACCCCTTGGAGCCACTTGTATGTGGTAGGGACACATTATATTAATAAAGTTAAAATAAAAATAAAAATGGCATAAGCTTACATCTTTTAGAAGAACAATTTTTACATAGGGTTATACATGTTGGATTTTCGATTATAAATATTCATTAGAAAGCTAAAAAGATTTCCTACATGATGATATTTTATTTATAATTTTTAGACATCAAATAAGTTAAATTATTAATGACACAATAATGATGCAATGTTTACCTCATTAATAAATCATTGAAATAAATAATATTATAATGATTAAAATATTATCTAAAACCTGTCCAATTATTATTGGTTGATGTTATTTAGAATATGCGTCATCTTATCTTTGACCTCAATGATTTTTGGACCATTATAAACCGAATATAATTATATTATAAAGTAATACTTTCACTCTTTCCTAAAGAGCCCCTCCTCTCCCTTATAAAAGAAGACCACTTCTACTCATTCCTCACACCTCTCAAGCCACTTGGCTCGTCCAAACTCTGCCCAAATAAGCTCCCCACATCCCTCTCCTCATCCTTGAAGCTTCCCCTTAGGCAGAAAGCATTTCAAGAAGTCCTTTGGTTCCAACCAAAGTGAGTTACCTAAATTAAAGGTAACGATTTCTCTTAAATTATTTTCATTTATTTTGCTTCTTCAACCCCCAAACTCTTTTTATTTCCTTTCTTTTGTAACAACACCAGTATCCTCAATATACTAGGATGTTGTTATAAGAAGGATTCAAACTACACATACACACAACTCCATCTAATGGATGATGAACATAATGTTTCTGTGGATGGCAAACTAACGCCTCACGAAACGATGATTGTTCAAATACATCTTACCGCCTCTCATGGTGGCCATTATGATGGAACTGTAATTAAATATGATATTAATGATATATATTTTATATATAAGCTTCTGTAATTCCATTTTATTTCATATCCTTATTCGTTTCATGTTGTATATACATACGATAATTTCATTTGAGGAAGTGCGGACTACCGCCCCCTTAAAATGATATGACTCGTTCATACCACACATGGAACGTATAAAGGATGGTGTTAATGAACTTAAGTAACATATATAAAATATTATATTATACTGGAATAATAAAATACCTATGTATCATTTGGATTCAATTCTTTTAAAATGAAAAATTAAATGGAAGTAGCGTTCGTGCGTACGTGCGGACTACCGTCTCCACGAACGCGATGAGATTCATTGTCCATCATATCTACTCAAGTATAATTATAATTTGATGATTTAAAAATAGTATCTAAGGACTTTATATCATTCTGGATATGAATAATATACATCCCATTAATAACGAATATGGCTCACATAACAAAGAATATAAAGTAAAATGAACCCGTTAACACCTGAAATGACGATAATTCTAACAAGATCATATATGATATCATATTAAAGTAACTGATTCTTGTATTATTCAATAACAATTATTTCATTATTATACAGGAGGTAAACCTACCATCGACCAAGGAAAAGTACAAGGTAAGGGTTATTTCACAATCTCTTCATTATCCGAGGTTGTTTATACGTAATAATCTACTGGGATATCTTTATCATCCTCATCCATGTTTCTTAAAAATGTATTTCAAAACATTTTTACTATTTACAAGAATATGGGTTAAAGTCATTTATACCCTTGTTTGAATTTTTATAAGAGGTTTATAAAGGAATCTTTCCGTCGTTTTCAAAACAAGGTCCTTTTTAACCTTTTCGACATAATTGAGGTAAGAATGTTTTTTTTAACTTATACGGCGGGTGCGGTTATTTTACGCCGTTATAAAATCTTCAAAGCTTTCCTTACAAGCTTATAAGAATATTTTCAAAGAAAATGTTTTATTTTATATGGATCTTAAATTATTTCAAAATAAAAGGAGATATTTATTTAAAAAGAATTTTGATTTCATCTACGTCAACATCCTTTGATGGATTTTATGATTATTTGAAGTTGATTTATTATGATACAAAACTTCTATATTGTATTGAAGGTTTTGTGATATGTTTGACTATGGATGTGCTATTTTTATACCATTCATAGTTTATGGTGAAATTATTGACATTTCGTATGCTAGATTTAATAGGAATGTTTATGTTATGTTTAAACCTTTTCATATGGGAATGCATTGGACTTAATAAGTGACGGGTGGAGCCCGCTATAGCTCCTCGATGCATCGGTAGGTCTCATGAGACAAACTAGTGTCTTGGCACAAGGCCTTGACAAAATCTTATTTGTAGTCTTGGCACGAGGCCTTGGCTATGTGGTTATGATAGTCTGGCATTATGCATTCCAACATTATGAAAGTGGTTATTGATTTTTGCATGTGATTATTCGATTAGTAGAATATCCATGTGAATAAGTAAATGGAATTATTTCATTTTATTTATGCCATACCATGTTGAAAGTTCATATCTAAAAGGCTTTTGTTTTAGTTATACATTGCCTTAAATGTTTATTCTTATTTATGAAAGTTTCCACTATATTGTTATCCTTACTGGGCATTTGAGCTCACCCCTTTTCTATGTTTTATTTTTCCCAGGATGTGAAGAAGTAAGTTATGAATGACCTACAGGGATTTTATGAGGGGTTAATAGTGTGGATTGTGGAAACATTATGTTGTTGTAGTAGTTTTTCATTTTATGATGTAATGTAAAACTTATGAATATATCTAGTGTTTCCAAGGCTACTAAACCAATCGGTCTTTCGAGATTTGATCTTTCTTGTGATCATGCCAATGTTATGTAATAATGCACCGACTCTGGGTAACTGGGGTCGGGGCGTTACAGTTGGTATCAGAGGAAGTTTAGTACAAACCTTGGAAACTAGATTTAGATAAACTCTGATTAGAGCACGTAGACCTAAGATGAACTTTGAGGATTAGTATAGAAGAACTTCCTAGAATTTTGGTATTGTAGAGATTTTGTGAGTTTTCCGAGCAATACATCCCTGTCTGGATATGAGCAGGTAGAGGCGGCTCTGGCACAGATGTACCTTGGGGTAAAACCCGAAAACACCGCTTTGAGCTAGACTCGAACGGGAACTGGTGCACGACAACGGGCCTTGCTGCACTCTTGGTTACGACACTCCCGAGGGATATGCTTAGGATAATTCTCATTTTCATTACAAACCATTATGAAGGTTTTATGAGTATATACATCCTCAAAGGCGAAATTTTTATGATTATGGATTATATCCATAAAGAGTTCAATTTATGTTAAGAGTTTTATAAGTATGGGATTATGTATTTTGATTCATAAACTGATCTAGTTTATGCCATTGTTTAGAAATGGCGCCCAGTAGAAGGAATGAGAACTCCAGAAATACTCATGATTCAAAGAGAAGGAAGGATCATATCTTTCATGGTCTTAAGCTAGAATTTATAAGAGAAATATTCACCCATGTATTATCTATCATATGAAGAAATAATATCATGTGTTGATAAGATAAGTAAAGAGTTTACTGAGTCCTATGGCTTTGAAGGGAAGCAAGAGAAGAAAAGGATGGAAGAGAGAAAGATGGATAAAGGGAAGAGGGAAAAGAAGAATTTTCCCATATGTGGTAACTGTGGAAAGAAACACCCTGGAACTTGCCTGAAAGGAATGGGAGTTTGTTATAAGTGTGGAGGAAAAGGGCACAAAGTACGTGACTGCAAGGGTAAGAAAATGGTTTCAAATGTACAATGCTTCATTTGCAAGGAGTTTGGACACTACGCGAACCTATGTCCCAGTCATCAGACTATGCCGCAAATGATGCTATTGGATAATAATCAAGTTATGATACTACCACAGATGAAGAGGAATGATTAGAGTTCTTATGTTGATTATGTCAATTGAGTGTTGTATCAACAATGTATTTGTTATAATAATTATGGAGTATATAAGGATTGTACTGCAGTACTATTTCATTAAGGACTTGAGATTGTGTGAAACAAAGAAAAGTGACTCAACAGCAGGATAAATTTTTGGAAAATATATGGTTGAGAGAATGATAAACCATAATATAGTTCTGATACCGAGTTAGTGATTTTGGAATAATACATGATTGTTTTGGATAAATTATATTGGATATTCTTGACTACCTTGGAACTGATTAATGATCTGTATATTCCATTATTGTTGGGGTTTAAAACATTTTTGGATTGATGAGGTATATCCAGCATTCTATATGGAATAAGGGAGCATGAATGTAATCAATAAGAAATATGGTAATTCAGGATGTTTCAGTGTATTAAAAGAATACATGATGAAGGTATTCATATGCAATTACGTGGTAAAAAGGATCTACATTATGTTTAACTTCCTTATAAATGTTGGACTGTGAGTTTGGTCAGAAATATTTTGGATAAATTCTAGTTTGAGATTAATTTTGGATTTCCATAAAAGGACAACCCGGAGGTCGGGCGGTAACCCGTCGCGTCCGGCAAGGCTGCGAGACTTGAACCCGCAACCGAAGGGAGACAAGGGTGTATCACCTACCACTGGCCCACGAGATGTCCTGGATTAAATAATGTAGTTTTTTTTAAAGATCTGGTAGATAAATTATAAATTCATTTATTTTGGAACCCTGTACGAATAGTATAAATAAATAAAAAATTACATTCTATTATCTTTTAGAGTGAAAGATGAGTTGGTGGTAGAAATTTATTAATGGATAAAACTCTAATTATAATGTAAGTATATCTCCTTATGATCTTAGCCAATCTCATAAATAAATTCCTCAACATTAATAAAAGGAACTTAGAACAAAAATGTTGTCCTAGATGGTACCTTAAATCATCACTAATTTATGGCTTTGGGATTGTTGGCCTTTTCATAGCCATGTTCTCTACCACTCTCCATCATATAATTGATGGTTAGATTTCTCTTCCATATCCATATTTTCCTACATGAAACCCTAGTATGTGTTATTTTCGGTAATCTTTATACTTTCCACTCTTTATTTTAAATAGAGGCCTCATTAATTCATTTTTCGATGTGGGATTTCAACTAAGATATTTTGAAACGTCAAAAATGTGTTATCCTAATACCCTATGTTTTGTTGAACCGATGGTATTTCAAATCATCATAGATTGATGAATTTAAGGACCTCAATTTTACACTTTTTTGTGATTGACGACCTCAATCACCACCTATAAATATTTACGTTTTTCCTCCAATTATATGTCTCTAATTGCCACCAATGTTCTCCTAATCGAGATCATAATTTGGTGGTGACCCTTTGATTTCTCTTTTCCTCATATTAAGACTAAATTTTAGTAACCCAATTTCCGATGTGGGTTTTCCCACAAATATATTTTCTATTTTCAACCTTTTATTTTCGAAGAACAATTTCAAATTGCGAGGACGCAATTTATTGAAGGAGGGGAGAATGTAACACCCCAAGATTTCATAGTGTGTTATTTCTTCAAAATAATTCAATAACTTGCACTACACGCAACACTGAGTTCAATCACACCATGACTTACAAAAAAAAATCCATTCAAAAGAGGTTATGAATAGTATTATCTAAATTTTAAACTTTATATAATCCTTATAATTTTAGAATCCATATTATGAGTTTCTTAGATATAATGCAAGAACAAATTCATTTTCAGTATTGCACTTTTATGAACTTTTAATAGTGAACCCTTTTTAAATACAATATTTTAAACTTTTTGACTAAATGGGGACATCAAAAATTTAAAATGAAACATCCCAAGCTTCCACGGTACACTTTCTTTGAATAATACAGTAGCGTGTGTTGTACGCAACCTTGAGTTTTAACACACACCACAACCAATCAAACTAGCCGTTATGAATAGTAATACCTACTTTTTAAAATTATATATTTGAAAATGGACTTCATTTTTGGATTCGGAATATCGAACTTAGCCTAAGGTGAAATTTTGGTACATTTCGGATAACTTTCATATTTTGATGAATAGTGAAAATTACTAAGTTTTAATTAAAAACAACTTTTTAAATCAAAATAATTAATAGTGATAAATTATGAATTTGAGTGGTTTTAAAGTATATTTAGAATATATTTTTACCATTTAATATAATTTTGGTCATTGGACATAATTTTACAATTAAACCGAACATAAACAAGTGTCAATCTTTTGATAGTTATTATCTCTTAAAAACACGCTTTTTGTTTTGACAGCGGGAATTAATTTTAAATTAATTTCTGCCACTTCTGTGTTTTGAATTTAGAAAAATGGATTCCATATTTGGAATCAGGATGTTCAAATTGTGTAAATAGGTAACTTTTATTTTTAGACATTTTGAATAATTACTGTGGTAAATATTTTATTTACCATGGTTAAGGGTAAATCCGGTAAATAAGGGTTAAAAAATAATATTATAATAATATAAAATTACCCTAAAACGTGTCCTAACCTTATTGGTGGACACATACCCGACCATGATCATCCTTGGGTCAATTTGGGGACCCCTTGGAGCCACTTGTATGTGGTAGGGACACATTATATTAATAAAGTTAAAATAAAAATAAAAATGGCATAAGCTTACAGCTTTTAGAAGAACAATTTTTACATAAGGTTATACATGTTGGATTTTCGATTATAAATATTCATTAGAAAGCTAAAACGATTTCCTACATGATGATATTTTATTTATAATTTTTAGACATCAAATAAGTTAAATTATTAATGACACAATAATGATGCAATGTTTACCTCATTAATAAATCATTGAAATAAATAATATTATAATGATTAAAATATTATCTAAAACCTGTCCAATTCTTATTGGTTGATGTTATTTAGAATATGAGTCATCTTATCTTCGACCTCAATGATTTTTGGACCATTATAAACCGAATATAATTATATTATAAAGTAATACTTTCACTCTTTCCTAAAGAGCCCCTCCTCTCCCTTATAAAAGGAGACCACTTCTACTCATTCCTCACACCTCTCAAGCCACTTGGCTCGTCCAAACTCTGACCAAATAAGCTCCCCACATCCCTCTCCTCATCCTTGAATCTTCCCCTTAGGCAGAAAGCATTTCAAGAAGTCCTTTGGTTCCAACCAAAGTGAGTTACCTAAATTAAAGGTAACGATTTCTCTTAAATTATTTTCATTTATTTTGCTTCTTCAACCCCCAAACTCTTTTTATTTCCTTTCTTTTGTAACAACACCAGTATCCTCAATATACTAGGATGTTGTTATAAGAAGGATTCAAACTACACATACACACAACTCCATCTAATGGATGATGAACATAATGTTTCTGTGGATGGCAAACTAACGCCTCACGAAACGATGATTGTTCAAATACATCTTACCGCCTCTCATGGTGGCCATTATGATGGCACTGTAATTAAATATGATATTAATGATATATATTTTATATATAAGCTTCTGTAATTCCATTTTATTTCATATCCTTATTCGTTTCATGTTGTATATACATACGATAATTTCATTTGAGGAAGTGCGGACTACCGCCCCCTTAAAATGATATGACTCGTTCATACCACACATGGAACGTATAAAGGATGGTGTTAATGAACTTAAGTAACATATATAAAATATTATATTATACTGGAATAATAATATACCTATGTATCATTTGGATTCAATTCTTTTAAAATGAAAAATTAAATGGAAGTAGCGTTCGTGCGTACGTGCGGACTACCGTCTCCACGAACGCGATGAGATTCATTGTCCATCATATCTACTCAAGTATAATTATAATTTGATGATTTAAAAATAGTATCTAAGGACTTTATATCATTCTGGATATGAATAATATACATCCCATTAATAACGAATATGGCTCACATAACAAAGAATATAAAGTAAAATGAACCCGTTAACACCTGAAATGACGATAATTCTAACAAGATAATATATGATATCATATTAAAGTAACTGATTCTTGTATTATTCAATAACAATTATTTCACCATTATACAGGAGGTAAACCTACCATCGACCAAGGAAAAGTACAAGGTAAGGGTTATTTCACAATCTCTTCATTATCCGAGGTTGTTTATACGTAATAATCTACTGGGATATCTTTATCATCCTCATCCATGTTTCTTAAAAATGTATTTCAAAACATTTTTACTATTTACAAGAATATGGGTTAAAGTCATTTATACCCTTGTTTGACTTTTTATAAGAGGTTTATAAAGTAATCTTTCCGTCGTTTTCAAAACAAGGTCCTTTTTAACCTTTTCGACATAATTGAGGTAAGAATGTTTTTTTAACTTATACGGCGGGTGCAGTTATTTTACGCCGTTATAAAATCTTCAAAGCTTTCCTTACAAGCTTATAAGAATATTTTCAAATAAAATGCTTTATTTTATATGGATCTTAAATGATTTCAAAATAAAAGGAGATATTTCTTTAAAAAGAATTTTTATTTCATCTACGTCAACATCCTTTGATGGATTTTAAGATTATTTGAAGTTGATTTATTATGATACAAAACTTCTATATTGTATTGAAGGTTTTGTGATATGTTTGACTATGGATGTGCTATTTTTATACCATTCATAGTTTATGGTGAAATTATTGACATTTCGTATGCTATATTTAATAGGAATGTTTATGTTATGTTTAAACCTTTTCATATGGGAATGCATTGGACTTAATAAGTGACGGGTGGAGCCCGCTATAGCTCCTCGATGCATCGGTAGGTCTCATGAGACAAACTAGTGTCTTGGAACAAGGCCTTGACAAAATCTTATTTGTAGTCTTGGCACGAGGCCTTGGCTATGTGGTTATGATAGTCTGGCATTATGCATTCCAACATTATGAAAGTGGTTATTGATTTTTGCATGTGATTATTCGATTAGTAGAATATCCATGTGAATAAGTAAATGGCATTATTTCATTTTATTTATGCCATACCATGTTGAAAGTTCATATCTAAAAGGCTTTTGTTTTAGTTATACATTGCCTTAAATGTTTATTCTTATTTATGAAAGTTTCCATTATATTGTTATCCTTACTGGGCATTTGAGCTCACCCCTTTTCTATGTTTTATTTTTCCCAGGATGTGAAGATGTAAGTTATGAATGACCTGCAGGGATTTTATGAGGGGTTAATAGTGTGGATTGTGGAAACATTATGTTGTTGTAGTAGTTTTTCATTTTATGATGTAATGTAAAACTTATGAATATATCTAGTGTTTCCAAGGCTACTAAACCAATCGGTCTTTTGAGATTTGATCTTTCTTGTGATCATGCCAATGTTATGTAATAATGCACCGACTCTGGGTAACTGGGGTCGGGGCGTTACAACACCAATAGGTAGGGACACACCACCATCCCCAATTTCAATCCTTTCCTTATAAGTAGAGTATAATAAAACTCATTTTGTTTCTTGATAGATGGATCATAAGATTTCATCAATGGAAGAATAATTTAAAACAATCCTGATAAACAATGATATTATAGTAATAAACTATTACCGGTTTTGTAACTCTCAATCATAATCAACATGAGAGAATAACATTATATGAAGATTAAAATATCATTAAATAAGTAGATTAATGATATAAAATTTCAAATGAGAGTATATACACCTCTTAAAAGAATATAGGTTTATAACACAACACGTGTCTCAAAGATGGAAAATTGAGACAAAACTACATTAGCGACTTGGTAAATTTTGAAGCATAAAACCCCATTAAATTGAGATAATAAAAATAATATTTAAATACTAATAAATTTAATTATAATGGTCATATAACAAATTCATATGTAGTATATATACCACACAAAATAAATGAGTGGTGAATAAGGTATAAGTCCCTCAAAAATAAAGGTGAGACTAGAAATCCTCTTACTACTTGAATAAAATTTGAATCATGAGATCAATGAAAGAAAAACATCAATTGAAACTTTTAATATCATTAAATAAAGTAAATTCATGATATAATATTTCATAGGGAAGTATATACACCACACAATAATAATAAGTTGTGAATATATTATATATACAATAGGAATTTATGGTAATTACGACGGGGTATTTGTGACGGACTCCCATAAAAAACTTCATTTGCAATGGGAGTACATCGTAAATACCCTATTGCGGATGGTTTCATCGCAAGTGTTTTTATTTGTGATGATCTGCCGCAAATAATATTTATTTGCGACAGATAAAGGGTCCATCACAAAAGACTCTCAGAAGGGTTTTTAAATAACCTTTTTTGATGATCCATCGCAAAAGGTTTAAAAGGTTATTTACAACGGATGGATTCATCCGTCGCAAATAATTTTTTTTCCAAAAAAACAATATAAAAACAATTAAAAAACCATTAAAATTACTTTAAAAAATATAAAATAAAATTAATATTTTTTTTAAAATATAAATATATTGAAAAAATATTAATATTAAATAAAATAAAATTAATTTAAAAAATAAATATACTAAAAAATAATTAAAATAATTAAAATAATTTACATTAATTAATATATTAAATATATAGAAAAATAATAAAAAAAATATATAGTTAAAAATAATTACAAAACCAAAAATTAATTAAAATATTTTAAAAACATTTAAAAAATTAATAAATTTACAGATATTTTAAAAACCTTATAGAAAATTATAAAAATTAAAACAGACATAAAAGTAATACATCGGTTAAAAATAACATATCTTTCATACCAAATTAAAAAAAAGTCATAAAAACTTCATAAATCATCAAGTAGGAGGAGGATCACTCGAAGGACCAGGGGGGATCACTCAAAGGACCAGGGGGAGGAAACTCCATTCCAATGCCACCCAAAATTTGCCACATATACTCCATTATCTTCTCATCTCTCAGATGCTGCTACTCATGCTCTTCATCCCCCTCCTTCTGCATCTATTGTATCATCTCATCCTGAGCTCTCAAACTCTACTCATACTGTGCAATGGATGACGACGTCGATGATGACTCTCCACGAGCTCCCTTTCTACACACTGATTCCATCATATAAGTACCATAATAACTCATAGGTATTAGTCGAGAATCAATACCAATCACTCGACCTTTCACAACACCCTATGAAGTCACATGTATCCTTTCCCACTCATCAAAACCTGAATTAGCAGTGAAATAGTTTTTGGTGTCATCATGACTCACTCATGAATGAGAAGTTGTAACATCTTATATTTCATTTAAATATAATGAAAAATTATAATAACAATAAAATTAAAATTCATGAAATTTTTAAACAAAATCACCAACCACAATAGGGCACTGTCATTATCCTACAACTTCTTCTATACGAGGATCAATATACATCTTCTTATAAACTTCAAACTCCGTAATAGATGGGTCAGTATCGTAATGTAAAAAATTATTATAGTTAAAATATATATAAATTAATAAATAATATCACTTACCTTATGTCGTCGATGTATGATAAATGTTTGACTCCCAGACCTGTGGGTGACCTCTTTCCTCCCTTGGCTTTGACGCCCAGCTGATGATCTCATACTAAAAGTCTATCCAAGAAAGAAGGAGAACAAAACATTGCATACCTGAGCTAATATGTAGTCAGGATGATGGGAGACACAAGACTAATCAAAAATTGTATAAAAAGATTAATCCATATCTCTCTTTTTGATGTTATGTAGAAACTGACGAAAGCATTCTCGTATACAACTATCCCATGCCTCTTAGACATGACCTCTTTGGCTATCAGAAATCAGAGAAAATAATTTTTTCACAACAATTAAAAAAAGTTTTGTAATTAAATAAATTTTTAAAAAGTGTATATTATTTAATAATGTACAATTTAGTGGTCAAAAATCTGGTCATGCACGATGATGGGTATGAGGTCCCATGACACCCATGGCTAGAAAAAATAATTTCTCAAAATCAAACTAGCCTTCCAAATGGATAAATGTGAAAAAATATGAAAATTGAAATAAATATATAATCATAAAATTATTATCAATATTAATACACTTAGTTGATATAAAATAAATATCTTAAACAGTTAAACATACCTCTGTAAATGAGGATCAAAATCAACAGATAGTCATTGCTTTGGAATAGGATCTAGAATCAGTAATTGAGCAAGACCGTGCCCCTTCCCAGGTACACCAGCCTAAGGAGGAGGAGCTAAATCAGGTTCATTAGCAGGAAGTATGGCATTTGTGAGAGAATGTAATAGATCATCAGGATCATCTCCAGCCATCTGAAACAAATATTCTCACTAGTAAGAGATGGTTAATATAGATATGAAATATAAAAAAATAATAAAAGTTGAAATAAAATAATTTTTCCTGTAACAAATTGTTAATACAAATATGAAATTAAAAAAAAACTAATAAATATCAAAATATAATAATTACCTATAACTAAATACTTGAATATAATACCTCAATCGTCATCTTTATCACCATTTTCATTGACATCAGTATCTTTATCCTCATATTCCTTATTGTCAACATCCATATGACTTTCAATTTCATCATCCCTTATTACTTCATCAACATTATCTACATTATCACTCCTTAACCGGGGAGGTCATCATCGATATTTATATCCCATCAGGTAAGAGATATATTTTGGGATTTTTCTTGAAAAATCACAATATGTTTTACTTCCTCAGAACCATTTTCATTTTCAATAAATTGATTTTCACATGATTTAATTTTTATCACACTCCACCAGTCCTTAAAATCACTCAAAACATCACAATAATTTTCATAGTAAACATTATGTGCTTGATGTGCCAACACAAATGGTTCATTTGATGAAAGAATACTGTTATATTTAATGTCAATGACTCCATCTTGCAGATGAAATTATGACCCTTGATTAGTATCAAACCAATGACATTTTAACATTTTAACATAATTTGGTCCCATATAACATAACTCAATTATTTTATCTAGTATACAATAAAAGTCAACTTCACTTTTCTTATAATGGCATCCTTTCAAACAAACACCACTATTCATTTATTTCTTTGAGTCACTATATATTCATTTATTGAATAAAAATCCATTAACCACATACCCATTATAATATATTACCAATTTCGGTGGAGGGTTTTCTAGCACACATAATCGACTGCCAATTTTATTTTCATGTTGTGTTAACTGTAAACAATAAAAAATTATTAATAATATATATAACTTAAAAATTTATTTAATATTTCATCGAAATAAACTTATCTTACCGGTATTTGAAACCAATATGAAATATTTTGCTGTCGACTTTCTTCAAGAGTAGCAGATATAATTTATATAAATTATTTTTTGATATGGTCATCAAATTGTCTCTAAAAAATTTAATGTAAATAAAGAGATATTTTATAAATATTTATCTAAATAATAAAAAATTAGTACTTACTACACAAATCATTCAATTTATTCACAATTTAGCAGAACATAAGTATGATCTCTGTTCATTTCTTCATCTGTAATTTATCTCTCATGACCACCATCGAAACCAAGCTCGAGATGATTTAAAACTGAAAAATGATGGTCTATGAAATCATCAACATTTTTCTCATTGTGAACCATGCAATTATGTTTTGAAGGATATTTTGACTGAAAATAATAAGAGCATAAATTTGAAATATCCTCATGCTGGCACGGTTCTGCAATAGACCCTTCAATTGACGCTTTGTTATGTACATTATTCATTAATTTTTGTATACATCTCTCAAATAGATACATCCACCAGAATTGTACGGGACCTCCACACTTAGATTAATATATAAAATGCAATATTAAATGTTCCATGGAATCAAAGAAGCCTAGTAGGAATATTTTTCTCCAATTTACATAAATTAAAACAACATCTTTTTCTAGGAAACTGAATGCATCATAATCCAATGTTGCTGCAAAAATATCTCAAAAAAAATATGATATTTCAGTCAACATGTCCCATTTTTAATAACTCCACATTCCCCTAATATCAATATGAAATAATCTTTAAATTATGAAATGAAAGTCGGGAATTTTTTACCGGATAATATGCCAATTTCTAATGCAACGAGAAATATTAGTATAACCATATAGTAACCTCAAATATATAATCCATTGATAGAATAATAAACGGTTTTCTTTACTAATTGAGTAATATTCATTTGGATTCATTAATTTTTATGATCTATCATCTTCAAATAATTGAAGTTTAGGATGTCTGTAAATCTGTGTAAGATCAAACCGAGTCTTTATATTATCTTTGGTCTTACTAGGTGTGTCAAAAATGGTATAAAACATGTTATCAAAAACATTCTTCTCAATATGTATTACATCTAACATGTGACAAACCAAAAAATCAAACAAATATGTAGGGTACCAAAAAATACTCAACTTTATCCAATTATGATATCTCCCAAAACTATTTATCCTTTTCTCTTTTATGGTTGGTCAAAAAATAATATGAGGTAATTCAGAGAAAATAGATTTTACCTGATTACCTAACATCACCACTAGAGGTGTGTCTGTTTTAATTAAACATTTTGTAAAATTAATTTTGTTCCTTCAAAAAGGGTGATCTGTAGGAAGAAATCACTAATAACAGTAAAAATAACTAACAAATCTCTTATTACCAAGCATAAACGCTTTATTCTCAGCTATGAAGTACATAAATGATTTTATACCATATGTGCTTCATCCAGATGACATACCATACACTAAAAAGTCACTAATTGTCTACATTATTGCAACATTCAATATAAAATTATGATCTTTAGTTATATCAAATGTAATCACACCGTTCTTCCATAATGAAAATTACTCATCAATTAGTGGCTTCAAATAAACATCAATATTCTTCTTTGGATGTACTGGAATTAATAGAATCATATATATATATGGTTCCTTCATCAACATCCAAGAATGAAATTTGTAAGGAGTAATGAAAATAATCCAACAAGAATATTGACTATCATAAGCACCAAATAGACAAAAACCATTAGTAGAAAGGCCTGACCGTATATTATGAGGTTCTAAGAAAAAGAAAGAAGCATTTAATCAAAATGTTTCCATGAATCACCATCACATGGATGATTTAAGCTTTTTTACGATGTAAATATTTGATTTATTCCATGTCATCAATCTAGTTGTGTTATGAGACATAAATAAACACTGTAAACAAGGTGTAATTGGAAAATATCTCAATTGTTTCACACGAACTTTGTACTTTCCTTGTTATGCCTCTTTATAGCCCAATTCACAACATGTTGGAAAATTAACCAAAGATTCATAATCACCATAATATAAGATGCAGTCATTTAAAAATACACATATCTTCTGATTACATAGATCTAAATTATGAACCAACCTTTTACTTTCATAAAAACTTATAGTTAATTCACTTACATAAGGCAAAAATGAATTAACCAAAGATAAAATATGATAAAAAACTATTAGACATTCCAAAACCTGATTTAATAGCCATAAATTTTGTAAAAGCTTCACGTTTTCTCATCTGGATTCCCAGATATAAGGCCTACTCAACAAATTTCAAAAAATTGTAAAACTGAGAAGGTTCTGATATAGAATTTGGAATATCATCATGAGTTGTTATTTTAGGAATATATGGACCAGCTGCCTCATGTATTAAATTTTGAAATGATGGATCTGTAACCAATTTTTTTCTATAGAAGTCTTCTCATTATGTTGATACCAAAAAAATATAATCTTTCAGAAAACCGAAACACAATAGATGAAGTCCAACATTGTTAAATGTTTCGATTCTCCTAAGATCAAATTTCTAACACAGACATTTAATTGTTCCTTCAGAAATAAAATCTTAATTTGAAGATGCAAATGACATAAAGGTTTCAACACCTTCAATATAGAAATGATTTAAATTAGATCTTTTTGGATTTTTTCGATTATTTATCCAATCATGATCATGTAATAGATATCGGTGTCTACTTTCTGAGTCTATATTTATCTAAAAAAATAGGAATAAAAATAAATATTAATGATACTTTTGAATATTTACAAATTATTGTAATATTTTATCATCTTGAAACACTCTATGGAATATGAGCAGAGTGAGTCATTGGGTTAACACTAGCTAATGAGGCCTATTAAGGCTCAACACAGATAAAATAAAAATATTAAATATATTATATAAGACACCTGCTATTTTTTTGAAAATAATAGAACATCTCTCAAATGGTGTCTCATATGATAAATTGGAGATCACTATTGGGTCTGAGATGTGGATTTTACCATAGATTTCATATTATGTTTGTATGCATCGGGTGTTTAGTTACATTACTAGTTAGGGTAATTTATTTAATATTTTTATTATAATTTATTATAAAAAATTATGTATCTTTAAAATGGTGTCTCATATGATAAATTGGAGATCATAGTTGGGTCTAGGATGTGGGGTTTACCCTAGATACGACCTAACATTTGAATTTACAATAAATATTATTAATATTTAACAATTACTCATATTTTTTCTTTTACAAATTTGGAAAAATTCCTGTAATTTTTTCATATTTTAAAATTATTAATAATATTTGTTAATTAATTTTTTTTAATTTGTATTTTTAATATTGATAAATTAATTATTAATTATTATAAATTATGTAATGATTATTATTAATGTAATTTTTTTGTCAATTTATTAATCGTTTTTTCTTTTATATATGTTTTTAATTTTTCTATAAATTATTATTATGATTTTATAATTATTAGTAATATTAATAATTTATTAATAGTAATGAATCAATAATTATTAAATATTATGAATTATTTAAATTAATTCTACATTTTTAATAATTAATATTTTTTTCAAAATTTTATTACGTCTTATAATTGTTATATTTTTTATACAGTATTAAATAAATTATCCTAACTATTATCAAATAAGTTTTTAATTAATATTACATATTTTAAATTTTTATTGTTTTTCCATAAAACCAATTTTTAAGGTTTTTAATAGTAAAAAATCTTATATATAACATTTAGTTAAACTGTTTTCTTTAAATTATTTTCACATCATTCTTAAAAAAATTCATTTCAATTCATTTCATAAATTATATATATATATATTTATAAAAAATAATTAATCAAATCTATTTACATTAAATTGTTTTTACACATTAGTTCAAACAAATTAACATAATAGATCCATATACATAGATATAAACAAACATATATATTAACTATTCATTAATAATATTGACTAATGTTTTAGTAATTATTATAAATAATATAATGATTAGTATTAATAATTTAAATTATTATTTATTTTTTAATAATTATTATAAATATTAATATCATGATTTCACAATTAACATAAATACATAAAATGTATACTGACTCTTTTTTTAAACTAATATACATATTAAATCTATATAAATATATAAATATATTTAGATAATAAATATAAAAGGATTTTTAAAACATTTATATATATATATATATATATTCAGATGTATATATATATATATATATATGCAACATTACAAGTTTTTTCCAACCTGATATATATACATATATATAAATACATATTTTTTATATATATATATATTAAAAAATATACACATCTTTTAAAAATGTTTATATTTGTATATTCATAAGCTATTATATATATATATTAAAAGAGTTATTAAATAATATAATTATATAAAAAATATTATGATTTTTTTAAACCAATATACATATAATATATATATATATATATTATTACACATTTTATTATATTTAATAATATATATATATATATAAACATATATGAAATCATACATGTTTATATATACACATGGATATATGCATACACACACACACAGACACACACACGCACACACACAATCACACATGTTAATAAAATCACATATATTTATATACACATATGTTTACATAGATATTTATCAAATCACACATGTTCATAGATTTTTTAAAAAAAATTAGAAAAATAACTACAAATCAAAGGGTCGTGTAGGTCGGGCATGATAAATAGATAAACATGAAAATATTGAACTATATTAACATGAAAATATTGTACATAGGGTTTTCCAATATACAAACCTAAGGGTTGTGTATATTAGGTATCATAAATAAATAAACATATAAATATTGAACCAGATTAACATGCAAATATTGAATAAAAAATTGTATCAATATTAATTATAAGATAAAACATTATAAATAGATAAACTATTAGACCTAGTGTTTTCCAAAATGAAAAAATGTAATAAAAGGTATACAACTAAAAAATAATGAAAATGAATAGAAGATAATATTGTAACACAGAGAGTCGAACCAAGATCTGTTAAAAATGGTGGAAATGGAGTTTGATGAAGCAGAATTGAGGTCAGACAGTCTAGGGAGCAGTTCGGTGGTATATAAGTGTGGTGGCATAGAGGTGTAGTGTCACAGGTCATGATGGGGTGGAAACTCAAAGGGGTGACCTGAGCGGAGTCACAGTGTGGAGAAGGGAGGATACGATCCTACGCGGGAGGGGAGGAAGAAGAATGAAGGAGGAGAAAGAAGAAAGGGGGGTCGCGTAGGGTTAAGTCGTTTCTTTTTGTGACAGATTATTTGTGATGGAATTAAATCCATCATAAATTTTCAGTTAGGGGAAATTATTTTTGATAGAAGATTAATTCCATTGAAAATACATTTGAGTTGAGGGGCATTTGCGATAGATTGAGCAGTCCGTCACAAATACCCTTCGTAATTAATTTTTGCGTTGGGTGGCAAGAAGGCCAACCAAATCTATTTTCGATAGATCAAGTATTCTGTTTCAAATAGAATGAGTCTTGGGACTATTTTTGACATGTCATTTATCTATCCGAAATGACCTGTCACAAATAGTCAGTTTTATTGTAGTGATATATCACAAAAAAAAGAGATATGAGAAAACCCTCACCTTAAGTCTTAACTTTATTCATACATAATCAAACCTCATGTATAATAAATATAATTTTATTATACATATACCATATAACCATATTCCTATATATCATACCATATGTGATTCACTTTTGACTTTATATTAACTATTTATTAATAATTCCACGTTAAAGTAACCTTTCGGGTCATAACCATTTTGTTTACCGTACATGTTTGAATTTATATTATTGATCTTATTACTTAGATCATGATTTATTTATTTCCAAAATTTAACAAATGATGTATAAATCATATATATGTAGTATATAAATTTATAAAATAATCTATATAAATAGGAAAGGGAATACACTGTTCATAGAGACGGTAGGTCGTACGTACGTATGGATGTTGTTTTCATTTTCTTATCATATTGAAAGAAAGAAAGTAAATGAAATATATGTATATATATATATTATAATTCCATTATCATTATTATATCATATATATTATACACATATACTAATCCCATACTTAATAAATTCCATGTAAAGTGTGAACGAATCACATCACTTTGAGGAGGCGATAGTCTACACATCCACAAACGAAGTTATCATATATACACAAAATGGAAATAATTAAGGTATGTGTAATATAATAATTCCATGAGAATAAATGAATAATAAATATCATAAATATCAAATAATTTTACTAAAATTATATTTAATTCATTTCATAAAAAGTGTGAACAAATCACAATCGCTTTAAAGAGTCTGAAGTCCACATGTCCACAAACAAAGTTATCATATTTACAAAAAATGGAAAGCATAAAGGTTTTAAATAATAATTATAGAATCATAAATAAATCATAAATATCTTATATATCATATAAAAATAGTTTTTACATCATAATTCTCAACCATGAGAAGTGGTAAAGGAAAAAATGAACAACATCATTTAGCGAGGTGGTAGTCCTCCATACACACGAATGATAAGTTCATTATAAATTTTATGGAAGTGTGAGAAGGTGTAGGTTGAAACATTAGAATAAAAACATATTAGTATTTTTAGGATACTAAATGTATTATATAATCATTTAATAAGAATAATTTAGGTGGTGTATAAATAAAACAACACAAAAGATCTTGAGGAAGGATGTTACATCTTCTTTGGGTAACTCCTGTTGGTTTTCACCAAAGGGCTTCCTTGGATAATTTTTTTTTAAAATATTTAGGATTATAGGAAAAAATAGAGGAACTTTGGGAGCTCATTTGGGTATATTTTGGATGATCCAAAGGTCCTGATAGGTGTGAATAAGTTAGGGGTGTGTGTGTGTGTGGGGGGGGGGGGGGGGGGGGTTGGGTTCCCTTTTATAGTAGAGGAGGAGTGACATTCTTGTAAATATAAAAAGGTAAACACTATTGAGAGGTATACCTTAAATAAAATGCTTCCAATAATTATAAAAATTATATAAAATAGGTTAATTGGTATAAATATGGATATATAATGAATTTTGATCAATTCTATATGTCATTTAACCTCTTATTATTAAAGTTTAACCATTATGTAAACTAATTGTTTTCCATAATTATTGTAATTAATTTGAATTAATTTAACTAATATTTTTGGTCAAAAGCTTAATTGAATTTGTTAAAAATTATAAATTATGATGATTTAAAATATTAAATACATTTTTCTAAATTTTAATCACATAAGTGGAATAAATTAATTTAAAATTAATTTCATAGAAGGGATGAGATGACGAGTTTTTAAAGCGAAAAGTTCTAAAGCTTGAAATGTTTTTATATCTAATTTCCATGTGAAGTTGGTTCCAAAGTCCTAAATTGGATTAATTAATTTAAACTTGATCTAATTTTACTTTAAAATAAAATTAACATATAATTTAACTATATAAATTAATTATAGGAAAAATCAATTTTGAATTAAAATTCAGTATTTTTTACTATTCATCAAAAAATGAATCTTCTGAGAAAAATTAAAACAATTTACCCAAATTAAATTTTGATATCCCTATTTTAAAAATAAAGTTTATTTTTTCAAATAAAAATTATAAAAGTTTCAAAAATTATATTTAAAATGGGTTCACCATTATAAGGCGGGAAAATCTGCTTTTAGAAAAATACATCTTTTTATTCATAGGATTTAATTTATTCTTATATATTATCTATAAAACATATAAGATTAACATTAAAAAGTTGAATTATTATAATATAAATATATATTTCTTTAAAATAATTTATCGAAAGTTTATTAATTAATTTATTAAGGTAAAACTCATTTTATTTCATAAATATAATTTTCCGGCAAAAGGTTTCCTATATTTTCAAAAAAGGGTTGATTTTAATTTATAGTTAATTGGTCACAAAATAATTCATCTTTAAACAATATTTTCATAATTTAATTAATCCCATTTATAACCCTCATTCTAATGGACATATATTAACTAAAATAATATTTTAATTAAAATATTGATAGTATATTATAGTTTGGTAAAACACGACCTTATGTGTAATGCATTCTATTGAAGGGAGTTGGTATTGTGTGTAACCCTAGAAAAACATGGTGTTATGTGTATCGTAATCTACTATATGTGTTTCATGTAGTTAAATATCGACTTGGTGTTGCGTACAACGCAAGAATACGGTTCTTTCATATAATACAATCTATATTCAGCGTTGCATGAAATGGAAAATATGAAAAGGATTAAATTAATTCAAAAAAAATATTTCACAAAATTAGGGGGTGTTATCAGATATTCATTATGTTTTTTTGTTTTTTAGGACATTTAATTTTGTTTTATTTTACTACCTTGGGTTATATCACTACCATTGTCTTTATTTATTATGGAATATTCCTTATTATGGTTTCTTTTCGTTATATATATATATGTTCCTTTTTCTAATTTCAATTTTGGGTAAAATTATTCCCTTTGGTTGTTCTTGGATGATTATGTTCTAGTCCCAAACCCATGTGGATTGGGAATTCCCTACAAGTCTCACCATGATATAATTCATATCCTTGTTGGATGGGTTTTCTAGGGAAGGTTATAATAATTTGGTATCAAAGGAGGTTATTCTCAGGTTTGGGAATTTGGTAGATAATATATTGGATTTTTGGGACTTAAGAGGCAGGTTGCGGTGAGTGCCTAGCCAAATCTTGTCATGATGAGCCTTAAGTCACCATGGGATGTTGGGATGTGTGTCTTTTATGTTGTATTTTGACCTTGATATTATTTTTTTGTGTTCTTCTGGTTTAAACTCATATTTTTTTTATTGTTAAATTATTTATTTTTTACTATTGTTCATGTAGAGACATGCCTTTAAGATGTCTTCTATGGGTTCCTTATAAGGGTGTAGTGGGAGATTCTCCTCAAGGTAATCTTCCTTTAGATCAAAATCTATACTGATAGAAAAGTCTTTAGAGTTCCTCTCTTTACAGTATAATGATTGTTCGATATCGGAGTGCACCAACTATTTTGAAGATCTTGTTAGTTTTTTTCATGAGGTGGTGATGAATGATTGGTTGGATGCTCAAAAATACTTGTAGGGTTTGCTTATAGATATCTGATCATAGGTATACATTCTAAATATCACCACCTATGTTGGTATGGTTAATAGGGTTATGATAGTAAAAAAATATATGGTGGGAAAGATTGGATTCTTTGTCTATTCTCTTTGAACTAGTGGAAGTTTCAATAGCATACATAGAAAGAAAATAATGTGGCATGATAGTAGCAAGGGTAGTGAAGGTAGTTCTCAATAGAGGGTATCCTCTTCACCATCCAAAATATCTGATTGTGTGTCCCTCACTTTCTATCAGTGGAACAAGGTTAGACACACTCGATGATCTTTACGTCTTTGTTGTTCTTGTGGCCATTGAGGTCATTTAAAGATATTCTAACATGCCTTGTCAATTCACAATTATGGTAAAGTATCTTTATATCTAAAGGCCACTATAGAATAGTATAATCTTAAAATTCCATAGGGCTCTACCCATATTTCTCAGGAGTGATGTACCTTTATAGAGTAGATGAATTTTGGTTGGAGATGATACGAACCCGACTATAGTGAGACGTACAATCTTTGTTGCATCTTTTATAACAACTACTCTATTTAATATAGGTTTCCCATACTCACTTATATATTCTTGCTTCATTTATATACTAGAAATTCTAATGGAGCTCGGGTCCCTTTTTATGGTGTTGGAGATGCCTTTTGGAAATAGGAAAGAAGAGGGGTTTCATTATCCATCTTTTTCTATTTTTATAGCTCATGAGGTTTTGGTTTGGGATTTACCAGTCATCGATTTGGATCTTTTCGAGGTTATCATAAAGATGGATTTGATGGTCACTAATTGAGTTGAGATTGATTATTATTATCAATGTGTTTCATTCCATGCTACCAATGGGAGCACTTAGGTGTTCCAAGGATAGAGGGACCCTAGGTTTGGTCAAGTGGGACTTTTATTCTCTTGGATCAAGAGTCTATTGTCTACCATTTTAGTTGAGCCTAATGATGTTTCCCATCTTATTCATCTTCCCTTGTTTGTTCAAGATTTCCCCAAGGTCTTCCTAGATGATTTTTCCTACCTTCCTCTAGATCGGAAGGTAGAGTTCTCAATTAATATGGTGTTGGGTATACAACTAATTTCTATACCCTCTTATCATGTAGAACATGTTGAGATGAAAGATCTCAAGTTCTCATTAGAAGATCTTCTCAAGAAGGGACTTATTTGTCCCAGAGTATTTTTATGGGTTACCCCACACTGTTTCCCAAAAAGGTTGATGGATCTTTGCATCTATATGTATACCAATAAGAAATGAACCAGGTGACTATTAAGAATAAGTATTCTTCTCCCCATATTGATGACTTATCTGATCCTTTAAGGGGGAGAGTGGTTTTATAAGATCAAAATATGGTTGGGGTATCACCAAATTAGATTTTGGGTGTTAGATATATCGAAGAACACTTTCAGAATTAGGTATAACCATTATGAATATCTTTTGATTCTTTTTGGCATCACTAACACTCCTACAATGTTTATGAATATAATATACTAGATATTCCATCAGTATCTCTACACCTTTGTTATGGTATTCATGGATGATATCCTAGTTTATTAAAAATTTGAGTGTGAGCATGAGAATCATCTAAAATTGGTTCTATAAATCATGACTAGTCATCACCTTTATGGAAAGATTTAAAAATTAATGTTTTGGATCCAAGAGATAAAGTTCTCGGGGAACATGATTTCAAAACATGGCTTGTCAATCTATCCTTTAAAGGTAAAGACTTTCTTTTCATTTGAAGAACCAAAAAACCTCTTTAAGATTTGGATCTTCATATGTATGGAAAGATACTATCAGTAGTTAATCAAGGATTTCTCAAAGTTGGAATCACCTTTGACCACTATTACTAATAAAGGGGTGAAATTCACATGGGATGCTAAATGTCAGGCTTATTTTTATGAGTTGAAACAAATTTATAAATCGGATCCCATCTCAATATTACTTAGGATCGATAAAGAGTATGGGGTATATTGTGATTCTTTTGGGGACGGTCTAGGTCAAATTATTATGAATGATGATCATGTTGTGGATTAAAAATCTCATAATCTTTAACAAAATGAGAAAAATCACCCCAATCATGATTTAAAAATTGTTTCTATTATTCTTGCACTTAAGTGTTGGAAACACTATCTTTTTGGGGGGAAATTCATAATGTTTTATGATCATAAGAGTTCGGGTTATATATTTTCTTAGAAGGATCTGAATCTCAAGAAGAGGTAGTGGGTGGAATACCACCAAACATTTGACTTCGATATCCGCTACATTATTGGGAAAAGGAACACTGTTGTTGATTACCCCAATAGAAATTTTATTTCCTAGTCTATCATGGAATTGAAGGAGTGAAACCTTATGGGGTATTTGATCAGTTGTGTATGGATGCACATGAAGATGATCCAAGTATGGTTTTGATTAGTTTTTAATTATCATCATCCATCCTTGAGCCTATTCTAGAGTGCAAACAATAGGATGATGATTTCTGAGGAATCAAGGAAACCATATATGGTGGGGATAACATTTCTAGTTGGTATCTCTTTTCTGATGGTATTCTCTACTTCAGGGATTGTTTTTTGTCTCATAATCCATAATAAATTTAATGTTTTTTTATTTTAATATTTATTAATGGTCTTCTCACCCTAACAATATGAAGATGTATTATGGATTGAGATAGAATTTTTTGTGGATGGGTATAAACCATTCTATTTCTGATTATGTGTCCCTCTATTACATATACTAGTAGATAAAGAAAGAGAACTTGAATCCTTTTGAACTTCTCCATCCGCATTCAATGCTAGTTTGGAAATGAGATGAGGTTTCCATGAACATGTTTTTTAGATTTCCATTGACTCCCTGAAGAAATGTTTCTATCTAGGTGGTGATTGATCAATTGATGAAATCAGCTCATTTTATTTTGATCAAGGACACCACTGTAACATCTCAACCTGAGATCCACTGGAACGGTGCCCCAAACTGGTTAGTCACAGGGCCTCAAGAACACCTCCTCATATACCAGAGGCTATTAAATAGCAGTGAGAGTCTAGATGTGATAAAATGAGGAGACTATACCCTCTAGATTAGTAACAAATACAGGATAAGTATCCACAAATGGAAGTAGTATAATGTTATAAAAATAGATAAAAAATAATAACTAAAAGAATAACCATTACTGAACATGATATAATGTGTAGTAAATAGACATATAATAAAAGTTAAATAAAAAAATACACAATGGAAAGAAAAAAATACCCATAGGATATCCCTATGAGAATCCTAAGATCAGACATAGTCTTGTGATCCTAATATTCCATGTACAAGAGTAAAAGCACAAGAATATTCCAAAAATCCTAAAACTTTAACCAGGAGATCTGTTCAGGTACTAAATAGTGGCCCAAACAGGGTGTGAGATATTCTCAGTATTCCACCACTGATGATTTATAATTCTATCAAGTATGTGAATATAAAATAAATAAATGTGTAGGTATATCAAATAAGCTATAAAAAAGTATCATTAACAGGTCAGACTCAAGTTCCTAGAAGGAATGCCCGACCGACAATACCGGATTCGCTCTAAGACAGAATATATATGATAATGTGTCACTATATATATATATAAGTATAAGTATACGTATATATATGTATATATATATATGAAATATATATGTAGAACATATATGTCCATATATATATATACATAGTGCTAGGTAGATCATATGCATAACTTAGGCATCCATGCATAGACATAAGAGTCTCATAGAATAATAATAATGGATTCCATGCTTGAGTGTCACAATAAGGGATACCATACCTGAATCACAATAAGGTATTTCATGCTCGATTATCCCAATAAGTAACGTCATTCTATAGTATTATAATTCATAAGGCATTTTTTATAGGACATGAGATTTTCTATTCCAACTCACAATGTCACATCACAAAATTTAACATTCAATTTATAAGAAAACAAATGGGCCATGTTAGTACACATGCCCAATTATAATTCAAACTATTTAAAACAACATAAGGTCCATGATATTTTCCATTCCATAATACAATTCATCACAAAACATTTCATTAAACAATTTCTTATTTAATTCAATTAATAAGATTGGATGACTCACAATGTCAAGAAAAAATTATGTTATTAAGGACAATTTTTTTTTATCTAAAACATTTTAATTCGTTAAGGCATTTATAAAAATTCGAAGGAATTTGAAAAATAATCCCAAGATAAATTTCCATTAATAATCAAATACTGTGAAAAAGCATGAAATCAAACTCACTTTAAGAGGTGGTTCTGTTTGAGGTCTCTGAACTCCAACCATGCAAGAGGATTCTAGGTCACAGAATAAGAATTTAATTTAATTAATTTCATGTTTAAGGATATATGCATTATAATTTCAGCACACGACATAATAAATCATGTTATAAATGATGATAATTTTAAGGGAAAGCATATAATCCACCTACCTTGTGATTAGGATTATCCACTTGTCTATTACCAGGCTTTGATTTGATCCAGAATGAGAGAAAACTGAAGAATCAATAAACAATATAAAAATAGGGTGAATTATATTGCATGAAGATAGCGATGAATATAGTGATATAAGTAAAGAAAATAACCAGGAGGACTCATATACTTACTGAGGTCTAACCAAGACAACCAATAATGGATGATTCTAAGTCTGGATGGAGGAAATCTCACAAAATGGAGAAGAGGAGGAGGAGAGTGCACATGAGGAACCTCTTGGGCGAAATAAAGGAGAAAAAGGTGTAAATCCCTTTTAAGGTTAAAGGGGTAAAAGTGTAAAATTATCCACATTAAAGGGGTACACATTTTGGATACATGGTTTTACAAACCACTTGCCTAACTCTACGCCTCTATTGGTTAAGTGTAACTAACCATATGGGCCAGGCACACTGTTTGAAAAATAATGCACATCTAGTGCACTCCCCTATGCAGTTTTCTACAAACACCCCACACGAACATGAAGCCTTAGGTCTGTAGTTAAAAAAACCATGTGACACCCTCTTTAACCCTACATCAGGACACATGATTTCCCCTTGGGGTATGTATAGTTTCAATAGACCATACTCCCTTGGATGCTTCTCCCTAAAAAGTATTTTTAGAGCTTGACACTTCCAAAACTCATCCAAACTCTTAAGACACGTCTTGGGCATTAAAACTCATCAAAACACCACACTTTTAATTTTTATAATGATCAAATTTACATTATAAGGCTTAATTTAATATTTGGCTCATCCACTAAAAAAATCTCAAATTCTCTTGGAATTTTCAACCTAGTCCAAAACACGATATGTTACAATCTCTCACCTTAGATTTTATTGTCCTAGTGAAACATTGGGGAACAAAAAAACATCACCCGACTTACTTGGTTTGTTAATTCCCACTAAAATGGCCAAGTTGCATTTCCCATACCCAATATACCTACAAGCACTACTTTAAAAATGTGGTACTTATGTCGCTAAAACCCAAGTCAAAGATCATATACAAAACTAAAACATCATGAAAAAACTTACCCGAGCCCATCTAAACCGAGACACAATAATTTTTTCATCTCCTTAATCATCTAGACCATCTTGATTATACACCATAAGATATAGCCTTTCATGGAAAATTATGAACCATAGCACTCCCGCCATCAGAATTGCCTATCGGAACACGACCCTAATATCCTTACTATGCTTCTCGTACAATTCTAAACTTGCGACACCCAGTCTCATATAAGGAATCTGATATCATTACTTGATAATATCGAAATGGTAAAATCCCAATCGACCATGATTTACTCTACCTTTCTATATTTTCATTAAAATGCCCTGGATGACTATTAAATTGTATTCATCTCCCTCAACAATATATTTAAAGTAGTTTCTCACTAGAAAAAATTAACTAACTATGAAAATTTAAGGTGAACCACCACTATTTGAATATTCATAAAACAACCAGATTTAACAACTGGTGCATTGCAGAAACCTTATTCTAACACCTTTATTCCAAGGTCCACAGATGTCATTTTGAGCATGCTCACCAAAGTGCATAATATAATCCCAATGAAAAATCCTACCAAAACCATTCCTGATTCCAAAACCCTTATCAATCTTTAACACAAGCACCAATATATTATTGATCCAACATCAATGGATATTTATAAGCTAACTATCAACCAAGACCCACCGTAATCCCAGAGAAACCTTGGTATTTACTAATGGATTCTAAGGATCCCATCCATGGTAGTTCATATTGAATAGTTTATGAGTGAAACATTGGCATATAGAAAATATGTTCACATAGCCGAACCAATGTCTGAGTCCCTAGGTGGTATCACACCTGGATTTCAAGTCGATTAATCAATCGATGTTCATGAGTCAGTCCAAGGAATTCTTATTCGAGAATCTAAGTGTAACTCAGGACAATCATTCTTGTATAGATATCCAGTTCCATGACCATTATCAAGCATAAAACAACAATTTGGTTACCTGACATTTTCTAGTAAGTCCAATAGTTCCCTATTCTATTTATCAAGGCTCTCAAAACTGAAATGACCATCCAACAATTGGTCCCAGATAAAATATTCTCACATAAGGGTCTATATGAAAAACTAGAAGTCCATTCAATTAGCTTTGCATAAGGCCAATGTTGACCTATCATACTTAGGAAAATGTCAAGAAAGTGAACATGATCCTCATTGAATGAAAAATTTACCAAGATATTATTTAAAATTACCATTGAAGAGAATTTATAGATATCCCGAAGAACAATTTTTCAAAACAATCCATACTTTACTTGGAATATCCCCTGGAACCATGTTTCTTGATGATGTGTGACGAAGTCCAACTATGGGTCAACCGCACTAAACACATTTGTTGTAACACCAAAGAATCAATCAGACCCCACCAAAATGACCTATTTAAGAGACTTCTGGATTAATATCCAATGTTTTAATACATAATCCTGAACATGTCACTTTAAATTATATGGAACCCAGGGTTTTTCAATGTAACAATTGATGTCCAACCCTGAATCTCAACATTCATCAATGTTTAGGTACCCTCCCAATCACCTCACCACCATGAATCCTTGTAAGCACAAAAGTACAAATGAGCCATCAAACACCCAAATCACTTATTCATCCCAATCCAAAATCTAGCATACCAACATGATTTAAATTCAAATCTAAGCTTTAAAACTCATCATCATGCATGAGACATGAAAGATCAAATTTAAAAATTCGAAAGCTTCTCAAATATGTCTTTACCATTTAAAATTGATCCTTTATGGTTGCATTCCATTTACTTGGAAGGAACTGATTCTCATGACCATCATGGAACTCCCCACATTAAGAGTTTTCTTAGTCATTATTCTACTTAAAATAGAAACTCATCCCATTCCATGCAATCCATCCACCATCAAACATGGGTTAAGGATGTTCCAAACACGCTTCTAACTACATCTAACACGAAAAGAGATGAACCAACCACTTCTAAGCATTTTTGAACAATTTATATCTTATAAGAGTGCATGAAGATCATCACGAGTCATGTTAAAACATGTAATAATAATTAGTAATATAGGATAAACTAACTCAGATCATTATTTTTATCACACTCGATCCTTTTTAAAACATTATCCCAAATCACTAGGACAAATCAAATTCTTATTATTAGATTGATTCTATAATACTTGTAATGATCTCTCAACACCCAGGTCACTATAATTAAAAGATAACCCAAAATTTTAGATTTTAGGAACGCCAAAATATTTACAAGAAATCATAAAACCACACAGTGTAGAGTATTACATGACCTTATCTCTCAAACTGCATGCGATTTAACACATAACTTCTCAACTTGATGGGAACCATGTTTTAGAATGCATGACATTATGATTTTGAAATAACATTAGAGGTTCTAAAAATTCCTAGAACATGATAAAATATAAAAGGATAAACATAGAGTCATGTTATCCATATGACTACTATCGAGATGATGACTCTTGAGTCATACTCCATCAAAAAAGAAGAAAGGTTACACGACGAACTAAGTGACCGACTATGCCTGAGACATATCTAACCCACTAAACTGGATCATTGCACGATTCTCACATCCTTAATAAAAATAAACTTAAGAAATGATCACCCATCTTCCCCAAGGGTGTTTTTTTACTATCTAAGAGCCCTACCCAACTCAACGGATCGATGGATAACACCTATCATTCTTAGGATCTTGTTTCTAAATCTTATTGGTTTCCCACTTCCAATGGCGTTACCTCAATGGGATAAACCCTCATTTAACATAATGTGTTTAATTATATAGAGTCATGATTAAAATTTCACTAGGATATACCTCACAACCATTAGGTTCAAGAAACCTTTTGGTCACATGGTTGTTGTGGGTCATGGTCAAACAAAATTTATATTTTATTAAAACCGAAAATGTAGCTTAATGGTTCATCGAGATCAATTCCCAAGGAGTGTTCATGGGTAATATTATCACTGTACTAAATCAATTATTAATATCTCTTTTCATTTTTTAAATTTTAAAAATAACCATAAATTGTTTGATGTCTGTTTGATATTAGATTGAATGGAAATAAGGAAGAGAAAATGAAAATGTAGGATAGAATGGATGAAAGAAAGATAAACAACCATATATTTAACCTTGTAATCTTTATTTCACAACCTTGATGATTTAATTAAATTATCTCTTTGTGAAAATTAGATATACAAAACCTCACTACTTAAATTTTGTGAATGAGCATCACACTCAAGGAGAAAATACTAAGTGATCTTATTTTCACTCTCTCAAACGGGTCACAATCATGATCCCATACTCTATTCAGATTACTTCTCCCATCATACAACATTGATCCAGAAATAATGGGAGGAAAAAGTATTTATTAGTGTGAAAGGAAATCATAAGGTGAGAGACATGAGGTATGATTGTCTCCTCAAACTTTCGCTATCTCGAAATCCACAAAACAAAATAGAAGGGGTGAGTTTGGGTGTGTGTACTCTACGTTACTGGTTTTCATCCATGGATGATTGTTAGGTTATTATATCATCATATATAAGAGCTTGATATATTTTAGGACTTCATAGTGGCTGATAAAAATAAAGAACAAAGGGAGATGATAATAACATAATTGAACAAGAGAACAAAAGAAAATTATAATTGAAATGAAAATTCTAGAAAATGAAAGAAATTATATAATAAATTATAGAAATAAATATATACTAAATTCCTTAAAAGTGATAGATATGAGAATATTTATAAGCATCAATGTATCACATCCATTATCGCATTCAGTGAAGCAATCATTGAGATTACATTCTCTATTGGATGTGCTCCAAGTGTCGTGATCAAGGTTTGATTCAGTTGGTCACCTTCGATTCCCATGATTGCATGTGTACACCTTGGAGACAATTCCCATGATTGATTATTCTGATTTATGGGTGTATTAGAATAATTTTTATTTGGTGTGAAATGTGTCACAAATTTTCACGAGTTGGTAGGTGGATTGGGGTCACTGTAATTGGGAAAAAATAGAACAATCAATTTTATCAAGAAATTATATATATATATATATTTTCTTTATTCTTTTTTATATTTCATTATTTAATTCATTTTTCAAGAGTGGTATCTAGATCTAAAGTGGCATAAGGATATTTAATCAGTGGCATGGTGTGTTTTAACACCTTTAGGGATTAGGATACCTCTTCATGACAATTGTGGCATCTCCTCAGTGATCTCAGATCTAGAAAAATGACGCCTTCTTCATCAATATAAGTTTGGATATATTCGAATTCTATTGAAATGGCTATGGTTATAGGTTCTTTTGAGAGCTTTGAGGATGGGGTATGGCTTTGTCACAAAGGCGTTGGTGATTCAATAAGCAACAGTGCTTGGGCTTCATGATGGTGGTCAAATTCATCCAAATCTGATGGTGAGTTCTGTATTTTATTTTCATATGTGGGTTACAACATCCTAACACTTCCACAAAAACACGACACCTATATTTATAGGTTCATGATATTAGGTTTTCAATTGGTGGTGATGACCATATTTCTAGGTGGTTTCTCAAGTTTATTAGTGGTGGCGAAGCTCAGTACCCAAAACTCTTTGCAAAATTGGTAAATAGTGGGAAAGTGACTGGGCTCTTGATAGGTTCGTGAAAGGGGAACTCAATGTTAGTATACTGTCTGTGGGGAGGAAGTTTTATGATAGGTATGTGTGGATTCATAGTAATTTGGTACTTACCATGAAAGGAGATTCAACATCGTTTGTGTACTAACCCAAATGAGCTAGGATAGTTGATGTTTTTTATGAACCCCATAAATGTAAAATTCAATCTGCATGGTCAGTATAATGACAATGTGAAGGTAACATGGACACATATAATTTTTTTTCTAACCTTTATAAAAATTATCATTTTTCTCGGTGCATTATTTTTTCCAAAAAATGATTAAACCATTGAAATCACACTTTTAACCTCTAAAATTTTATTAAAAAATATATAAATTAATTTAAATCAATCATTTTAAACAATGTAAAATCCAATTCCACAAAATATAATTTCCATTACTTTTTTAACATTCAAATTCAAATTGTAAATCAAAATTCACAATTATTTTCTTTTCAAAAAATGTATGTTTATGGATTTTCAATAAATTCATAAAAATGAATAAATCAATTAAATAAAAAAATAAATCCATTTAAGAAATTAATTACACATTTAATCGTAACAATTTTATTTCAATGGTTTAAAGTCATTTTATTTTCAATCCATGGATTCACAATTTAACTTCAAAAATGAACAAATCATTGAAAAACTAAATTTTTGAGATAATTAACCATTAAGTTATATAATTTAAAAAGATCACAAAAACTAACTATTTTACCCATGAATTAGATTAAATGAGGGGTATTTTAAAAGAATAATTTTTTTGAAATTTTAAACTCACATCACTCTCGCACACTTGAACTACTTCACTTCAGGGAAATTTTTTCAATGAATTCAATTAATTCAAAATAGGAAAAGGGAAAATATATCCTCTCTTGTTTTAAATTAACAAACTAGATAAGGTAGAACATACAAACACATATATTTTTTGAAATATCATGCCTCTCTTATGAATAAAATCACAACATCACTTCAACTCAGTCAATGTTTTGAGTCCATAAGTGGATAAAATGAGATTCAAGTGGAATAAATGTTTTAAGAAGTGGAACTTCAATTTTTACCTCTTTCCTATGTTTCTTAAACCAATGTTTTATTTTACACTTTATTTATACAACCCAAATCAATGTGTTATAATTCAATTTTCTTTTACAGAGGTTTAGTATTCACCTCACATAAATGAATCCATTATTTACTTAGACACCAATTCATTTTTTGAACAATTTTTTTTATTTTGAATTTTTCCAAGCCATGTATGTGCATAACATTGTAAAAAATCACATATTCGAATAATTATAGAGGGTTAATCACACACACTATGACATTATCTCAGACTTTGGGTTCCCAATTTCTCATTTTAGTACAATTTAAAAGGAATTATATCATTTTTATTTGAGTTTGATCCTTAAAGTGTTATTTCTCATAGAAGTTAAGTTTCCTTTGATTAAGATATAAAATCATAGTAAAATAAAGTTATAAAATTGGTTCCATAAAAAAAATTTCAATAACACTACATTTTCTAGTTAGAATACCATACTTCCATGAAAATAGTGTTAAAGTCACTCGAAAATCATTTATCCCTCACACTTTCAGAATAAGTGAATTCCGAACTAAGGCATGGTTTTTTCAAACTAGATTGGGAAAAATTCGAGTTCAATAAATGTTTGGAAAATAAAAATAAAACTATAAAAAATCTATTTACAGTATTTAGAAATTGAAAAACATTATATATATATATATTACTTTTTTACACTCCAAAAAAGAAACCTACATAAACTATGTACATATTTCTGATCTTTTTAAAAAATTTATTTTGGTTTTTGTTTTTAGGTTTTTTCTTAGAATTAAATACCTATAGTAAATTTAAAATATAAAAGGGTATTTAAAATATTTTCAAATATAACATTTTTTTATTTATATATATGTGTGTTTTTTTTACATTTTCGTTTTGGACATTGTTTGTTTATCTATTTATAGATTTACTATATAATTAAAGAAAATAGTAAACTAAAAAATGTTATTTACTTATTTTAAAATAGTAACTTGAAAAAATGTAAAATTTATATAATAAGTTTTATCTTCTCCCCAACACTTTTTTAACACTATTCATTTATGTTTTAGCAAATATACACAAAAAATACAGTGATAAATTAGTGTAAATAGATATATACAACCTAGTGTTTATTTATCTAGAAGGTTTGAGTGAATCTCTCTCATAGGTGTACTTGTTGTGTAAATTTGAGGTAGCCTCCAAAGTTATATATATTTAGGGAAAATATATAGAAAAATATAATTAAAATTAGGGTTTTTATTGAAAATCTAGGTAAAGAGAATGAAAATTAAAGAGATGGGATAAAAAATCTTGGGTTATCCCTCCCTAGAGGGGATATAGTTATAATGCCTACATCTAGATAGTCTTGTGGAAATACCCAATCCATAGGTGAGTTGAGTTTATATGGTAAGAATCCCCACATACTCGTTCTTCCAAAAATATTTAGCACTTATTCTTCATAGAGGTTCCTTGGACAGAGTTCTTAATGTCCACCCCTCATTAGTGTGATTTACTTTGTAAGGTGGGGGTGGTAGGATCAGTTATGGGGTTTCCTTGGGTCCTACAACACTGGTTTTTTATTCTTCTTTATCTTGGAGGTTCTCTATTTGTGATTCTTCATAGTATACATACAATGGGAAGTTAGTAGGTAATTTAAATTGAAAAAAATCATAATATGTTGAGTTCAAGTCAAGATATCCCCCTTCATATACAATATATTATTCTATTTCATTATGATCAAATTATATTAATTCATCTTCTATTATGTATCCCTTTATATAGTAGTCATTCTAGAGTTGGGGTAGTAGTGAATTTTTTATAGGTCCCAAAGCATACTCGTATCAACCCAATTCCTGGGAAAGTTGTGCATTTTCATCTTCTACATTATTAATATTCCAATATATTATAGGTTTTCCATCCACTGAGGGTTATTATTCTAGAAAAAACCTGAAAAATTATCAAATTAGTCCTTATCCATCTCTTATTGGGAATCCTCATCCTCAATTTACAGTAGCTCTATTTTTATTCTACTATTTTCGAGCTCTAATTTTTTTAAGGGGAGTTTCCACATGTTATTCATATTATATATCTAGGGTCAGAACAAATGATGCTGGTTCTAGAATCTAAAAATTAGAGAGATCAAGTTGTAGAACAATTTTTGAAAAATCAATAGAGTTTACGGATTGATTCACTACCTCATATGAACCATTTTGAAACACTGGTTTCTCATACAACAACCTTGTAAGGTTATTTGAGATTCTTGAGTAATTTGTTTCTTCCATTATATACTAAAAGTAGTATATAAAAGATCCCTCTTATTCATCAACCATGATAAGAATCAATGGTACTGAGTCTATAAATTTGTTACTTGGGAGATTAGTAGATAATTAAACTTGTATAATTTCCAAATGAAATGAGTTTATATTATTGGTATCATCCTCTTGAATTTCATCTCATAATTTATCCTAAAGGTACAATTACTATTTGAAGTTTTCTTGTGTGGATGGAGACAACGATGGTTATTCCATATTCTCTTTAAAATTGAGCTCATTCACATCCTCATTTTTATAATTTATACCTCAAAATAATTCTTATAATTAAATAATTTAACTAATAATAAGAGTTATATTATAATTCAATTGGCTTCCAATGAAATCATAGAGAGAAAACTTTAAAAGAAAGACTCCCTAAAGAGTTTCAACTTTTCATTTATTTTCCCAGTACACCATATTTGGGTAGATGTGATCAAGGGTAAATAGAGGAAGGTATTATGAATCAAGAAAATCTCTCTACTTATCTTGAATATATTCTTTGAAAAATATCATGTATCTAATTATTTCACTTCTTGTTTTTTCCTTTATTCCACAAACTCTTAGAAGGTAGTGGAAATTGTAACTAACATTCTACTCAACCCCTTAATTATTTATCTATGTTCTTATAATTATTATTTCATGATTATAAAATAAAATAGGATAACATTGATTGTTAATATTTTATTATTCAAGTGATTCAATGTTCATACACACTAGTTTTAGTGCATTTCATTAATTGAAGTTCATTTATCATCACATGTGCAATTCATGTTTAAGTGAAAATTTGAGCCCAATAAATTAGTTGATTGTGAATTAAATTATATTCATTATTTGAATTTTATATTTTTTTATATTATTGATCAATTTTAGTGGTTCATTTTTTATTTTAGGATCAATGGATGAATCATAGGTGAAGATGGATATTTTTGGAAATGAATACAGAAATATCTCGACAAAACATAATGGGCCTTATGCGCATCAAGTAAGAGTGTATCCCACAATTAAAGCCCAATTAAGATAAAATTTAAACTGTATAAATATAAAATTATAGGTATAATTTCATTAAACTGTTTCCAGATCTAATTCTAATTTTTTCATGTAGATCTAGGGAGCCCAAGTTGGCATTTAATTTTTTTGGCCAGATTTGAAGGCCCATAAAATCAGACCAAAAATTTCATCATAATATTCTAATGGATAATACAATTGGAATGAACTTTTGAAATATATTATATGACACCAATAATAATAAATTTCTCTATTACAACCATCCAAGATTCTTCTATATTGGTTGTTAAATTCCCACATCCAAAATGGAGATGAATCTTGTCAATTTTATTGGTCAAAGATGAAAAGTCCACATTTTCTTTATTTTATCTCTCAAATTTGACTCTAATAATTAATAGATAAGAAATTTATTTATGGTGGATCAAAAATAGGCTTCTATTTCTCCTATTTAAGTTTGTGGTTGTGATAGAATTAAGGGATTCATGTTTTTCTTTCAATTGTAATGTCACACTATCCTTTTGTAATCCCTTATTTAGTTTCATTCATGCAAGTTTTTTGAATCACATTAATTTATTAATAAAAGTTATTATTTTCCACCTTTTAAATTATTCTTCTCATCATTTTGATACCATTATATTAAAGAGTGAATCTATTCACATAATCATTTGTTAAATTCTTCACACAATGGTGGAGTGATCATTATTTAATTGTTTTTCTTCTTCAATTCCACCCTCATAAGTCTAATTACTACTTCCATTGGTATAATTGAGTCAATGGAGGGATAAAAATCTTATGTTTTGATCCAAGGGTTTATCAATGGTATGGAATGGATTTTAGTTTATGTGATTTAATATTTAAATCAGTTCATTATTTTAAGATTTCCATTCGATGATTTATTTTCTTCTTTGTGTTCACCAACTTTAACGATACATTTTGAGTGCTACTACAATCCAATTCCTTAGAGTGATCACTAATGTGATACTCTAAGTTAATTAGTGATTATACTTAGAAGTTTGTAGGGATTAAATAGGTTAATTATGCTATGTAATTATCTCATTTTTTGGATACATATTGAATTAGTGATCTGAAACTTTCTTAGAAAAAAAAAATACATCCAAATTAACCCTAGTGACAACATTGGATCGAATAAAATTCTTTAATTGTTTCCCTTAAAATATTTAGGTTTTTCATTCATAAATTAAAAATATTATCTTATAAACTTTAGTATTTTAGTTTCACAATTTAAATCAACACCAAAGTTAGCCATTCCATAGAAAAACCTCCATATAATGAAAGTGTCTCTAGGGTTCTTCTTAGGTATCTATGTATTTTATCTCTACAAGTACTACAATGAACACTTCTACCTATAGGGTTAATTTGGGAAACACCAGTTCTCTTTCACTTGGAAATCCTTTAGCACAAATGAGTAGTTATGGATTTACTATAGTGAAAGATATTATTTAGTTTGATGGTGTGGGGGAATGTATTTTTTATTATAGTTGGGTCCATTCAAGAAATATTTCCCATACTCCCACACATTGGTTTATACTAGAGGTTGTTATTGGAATTGAAATTGAATGTTCTTCAAGGGTTCTTATGGGAATGTGTACTAGGAAAATGGGAGAAGATCCTTCAAATAATGGTATCATAGTGATGTTTATCCCATATTAGAAAGAAAAAGGAAGAAGAAAACCAGAAATCAATGAAAATATTTTTTTGAAAAAAAATAATTAAAAATGTATTAAATTAAGTGAAAACTCAACTCTTATATTCCAATAATGATTCCAAGTTGATCATGTGGTTTTCACGGGCCATGGTAAAATAGAATTTATACTTTATTAAAATTGGGAATGTAGCCTAGTGGATTTCAAGGAAAATTTCCCAAGGAGTGTGTGTTTTTCATATTATCACTATCCAAAATCACTTATTAATATTTCTTTCATTTTCTTAATTTTAAAATTGGATAGAAAGAGTTTAGTGTTTATTTGATTTTTGATTTAAGAGAAACATGAAATAGAAAATGAAAATGTAGGATAGAATGGATTAAATATAATGAGACACCCAGGTATTCAACCGTATGATACTTCCTTGTTTAAAAACCTTGAATATTTAATTAAATTCTATGTGTGTTCCAATAATCTATGCCAATCCTTACTATATAAATTGAGTAAATGAGAATCACACTCAAGGAGAAACCCCTAAGTGGATAGATCATTACTCCATCTGATGGGTCACAATCATGATCCCATCCAATAGTTAGATCACTACTCCCATCAAAAAATATTTATTTGAATATTGGGAGAAGAAAAATTATTCATCAATGCAAAAGGAAATATAAAGGTGAGATACATGAGTGATCACACCACGATTCACTGCTTTATTTCACCCTTACTCCAATGTTTTAAACTAGTTTTTTATTGAAAACTAAAAATATAATAAAAATTTTCCATAATATTTGATTCAATTATTGAATGTTTATTACTATTAAAAAGGGAAATTATACATATTTTGGTGATTTAATTGTAGGATGAGGTGATTTGGAGGGTCGTAGATGATGTATAAGGAAACTGGGACAAACTACCAGGAAGCCCAAGGACATATGTATAATGTTTACATTTATTGAGAAATAAATAAAACCTAATGAGCTTAAATTTTTTGATCCTATCTAGAACACATTGGGATACAACTCATAACAAGACACCCAATCCCAAATCATCCATCTGGTGGTGCAACCGAACTGATCTATCCAGAGAACCAAATCTGTAGGATGTCAAATGTTAGGTTAGGTATTTTCAATATGTATCCCATTCCAAATTTCAAATTTTATCAAATTTGACATATTGATTTTAAATATTCCTTAAAAAAATTTAAATGTTTAAAAGTCGATATAATTTTGTTTACCAACCAAAAACTGAGACACAAGTGTTATCTCAAAATATGGGTGCCCAAAACAAATTTCCATTTTTTCTATAAAAGGTTACCATGGTAACCACATTTGGGAGTTAAACCAAGGATGAAGTGCTATCTTTTTTGGGTTATAGATTTGTTCTATCATCACCTTATAGGTTTCATAACTACCTATACTCATAGGGGTATCTCTTAATGAAAGGATCCCTTTATTGAAGCCTTCATCTCCTTCTCATTTTGTAATATTTGTGTTTGCAAAATAAAATTATTAGTTCCTAATCTATATCTTCTATTTTCTTCTATTTTTCTTTGTTTTATTCTTATATACTCATACTATTTGGTCTTGAAATCAATAGTATAAATGTTCTTGAATTATACCCTTTCCTTGATCATTGTGAATGAAAAACATTTCTACGATGACTACACCACCCATGAAAGAGTTGTATTTATTTTTAATTAATCTAATTATATCCTTATTCATTAATTTTTTGTATAAATGAGATAATTTAATTCAATTAATATGATATATTAATTTAGTTTTTAAATTAAAATATACTAATAATTTAATTCAATAATTTACACAAAACTCATGAGGTTGAGTAATGTACGAATTGTGAGAGCATGATCATAACCGACATAACAGAACCACACATGATCAATTTTTTATGTTAAAATATAATCCATAAACTAAATTAATTATAATTTTTAGAATATATATGTGAAATAATTTACCACTGATCATAATCTATCCTTAAAACATCTAACAAAATAGTGTGCTACGATTCCATTTTCAGAAGTTATCCTAGAGTTTAATTAACTTCATCTTTGTGGTAAAGTTAATTCTCATAGGGTTTAGGGGTTAAAAAATTCGGGTTTCATAATTAAGAGGAGTTCAATTTAAATGACAATGTTTAATAATTATGTGAATATGTAGAGTTATATTGATTATGCATTCTAAAATATTTTCGAAAACAAAACATCTTCTCATAATGTTTATTCAATCTAATTTCAAAAAAAAAACAATCTTATTACAGCATACTTCTTATTCTTATTTTATAAATATAAAAAAAAACCACCCCATACTTTTAAGTTGGTTATTTGTTTTATCTTTATTTTTATAATAACTTTAATAAGTTGATTTAATTATTTCCTCTTTAAGAAATGACCATGTTCATCCACTCTACTACACCTAAGTACCTAAAAAACACACGTCATTCAGGGGTTCCCATGATAATACCTTTCAAATTGTTGTCATTTATGGGGTGGAAAGTAATTTTTTTCAATAAATTATAGGTATTTATTTTATTTTTTATTTCATTATCTTCTTCCCATCTTTCTTTCTTCTTTCCCATTTCTCAATTTTTCTTTCATAATTTTCTTTATTCTTTTTTAGACCATCCAATCAAACATCAAACATTTTTTATTATGCTCCACTTTTCTTCATTCCCATTTTATTTTTCATTGACTTATGACACAAAAATAATCCTGAGGATCTCTTATATCTTGACCTTGAAACTAAACGTAGCCTTTGAGCTCAAATCAGATAATATCAGTCTACGAGAGGTTTAAATATTCAAACAGTTGAATAATTTCTCTATTATGGGAATGACAAAATTGGAAAAACTTATTAATCAAACATAAAATAATAACTAATGGCTTAAAATAATAAAAATTAACTTAATAGAACCATTAATGAAGTGGATGCACCAGATATTAACTATCACCCAAATAGTCTTTTATTCCCAAATCTCGAATCAGACTTTGAACTAAAATATGGGTTAATTCATATTCTTACAAAATTTCATGGATTATCTGGTTTGGATCAAAAAAAAAATGTTAAATAATTTAATGTAGATTTTTCAACCCTAAAACCAAGAAATTTCTCTGAAGATCAAATAAAACTAAGAGCATTCACATTATCACTTGATGGAACAGTGAAAGATTGGATATATTATTTAAAACCTAAAGACGTAACATGTTGTAATGATTTTAAAAGTCTTTTCTTATAGAGGTTTTTTCCAACATTGAGGACCAATTCCATTCATAAAGAGATCTCAGGGATCAAGCAGGTACATGGGTATTCAATGTATGAATACTGGGAGTGATTCAAGAAGTGGTGTGCAAGCTACCCACATCACCAAATTAATGAGAAACTCCTCATCCAATACTTATATAGAATATTGACACCTATAGAGAGGAGAATGGTGGATGATGTGGATGGAGGGGAATTAGTCGAAAAAACACCTGTAGATGCACATAAATTGATTAACACGATGGCACAAAACTCCCAATAATTTTATGATCATGGTACACAACAAGTTAGAGGATTAAATCAATTAAGTCCTTCTTCTCTTGAAAATAATTTAATTGATACTAAGTTGGAACAATTCAACTCTATGGTGGGATAGATTTCATTGGCACAAAAGACATCCCAAAACTCTCTAACAAGGCCTTATGGAATTTACCCTGAAATAGACCACCCAACTGACTATTTCCTACATCAATAATAAATAGAGGATTGTGCAGTTATATTCTTTGGGAGACCATATCAATAGAAACAACAACCACATCCTAAAAATAAGTATGATTCCTTTTCCCCAAAATACAACCAAATATAGAAGGATCAATCAGATATGAGGTATAACTCTAGACAAAAATAAAGCCCCCCTTTTCGACAAAATGTTTAGTAGCCTCTACCTTACCAATAGGGTTTTTGAAAACCGTAAATGAGATTCATATCCCAAGAATCGACAAGTCAAAAATAAGGGAATATTCAAAAGAAGGTAAATTCTAATACTGATGAAATTTTGAAACAAATTTTTCTTAATAAATAGAATGAGATAAAGAGTCAAGGTTTAGAGTTAAGATAATTTAAGACACAAATGGGACAGATTTCTACCACCCTCTATGAAATAGTGAGCAAGAACTCTTGAAATATTCCTTCAAAACATACTCCAAATCATAATGGGAATGTAATTTCTATCACATTGAGAAGTGGGAAAAAATGTATGATACTTTTTCACCTACCATTCCACTGGGATTTACCTCAACCCCAGATAATCCTCATTCAAGACCAATTGATGAGAAACCCAATAAGAAAGAAAAAGGTATGAAAAATATTGATAATGTTCCTCCTAAACAGCTTCCCTTTCTAAATTGAGTTTTTCAATCTAAGAATATAGATGAATAGGTGATTCAAAAATAGTTTTTGGAAACATTCAACCACATGGAGATCAACATACCTCTACTTGAATCAATTAACTAAATCCCAAGTTATGCCAAATTCTTAAAATAACTTTGTACTTGTAGAAGAGGGATCAAGGGAAATAGGAGGATCAATATTGGAAGGAATGTTTCAAAACTAATTAAACAAAATCAAGTAATTACAAAAAACTAAAAGGATCTAGGGACATTTACTATACCATGCACCATAGGGGGGTTACACTTTTCTGATGTTTTATGTGATTTAGGACCTTCCATAAATATAGTGTCGCACTCTGTATTTTCTTCTTTACAGGTTGGTGAGATGAAGGTGATGAGATTAGTTCTGAAGTTGGTGAACATAACTAAAACATATCCAGTGAGAGTCCATGATTATGTACTTGTTCTGGTAATAGACATGATATTTATAGCTCATTTATATGTTCTTAACATGGAGGATGATCAGGTAAGTTCTTGTGATCCCATTATATTAGATAGGAACTTCCTCAAAACTACAAAAATATCATAAATGTATATGAGGGTACACTTTCCATGGAGTTTGGAGATAAAGTTGTGATATTTAATGTTATATACTCCATGAAGTACCCCTAAGATGACTATTATACTTTTTTTATCTCTCTTTTTGAGCCACCAAGTAAAAAAACCATGGATTTTTATTGTCATATTCTTATAGAGATTATGATAATTGGTTCTAGTTTGATGTATAAGACCACTTCCACACCTGTTTCTAATGTACAAACCTCTTTTGAATTTGATTTTGATGTGGAATCATATTTTTATTTTGATCCTGTTAACTCTAATTATGATGTGGCTATTGAGTATGGTGATCTATTTGATTCATTATTTTTAGTTGTTTATTATGAATTTTTTGATACTGATGTTTATTTTGCACATATTTTAGTTCCTTCAATGTCTCCATCCATACAGTACCTCTATTCATTAGAACACATGCGATTTCCACCAAATCTAAAATACTCATACTTATTGAGTGGTGAGAGATTATCAGTTATCATTGCTAATAATATCCCTTTTGAACATGAATAAAAACTTTTGAATATTTTGAGGGGGAACATAAGGGAAATTATGTAGACCTTGGCTAACATATCTGCTATTATCCCCTTCATTTTCATACATAGGATTCTTTTGGAGGATGTTTCTGAACTAGTTAGGAAGCCACAAAGGATACTGAATCCAAATATTCTGAAAGTTGTTAAAAAATATGTTATAAAATTACTCAAGAAGGAATAATTTATCTCATTTTAGATTCCCAAACTAATAGAAAATGACCCTATACCCACAGTTTTAAATTGTGGGTATAACCCCTAAAACCATGGGTATATTCTATACCCACAGTTTTCAAAACCATGGATAATGGAGGTGTGGGTATATAACTATACCCACAACATTTATACAAACCATGAGTATAGGTCATACAGATTCTACAATACCCACAGTTTAAACAAACTTTGGGTATATATCTATTCCCACGGTTTAAATAACCATGGTTATAGCTTATCCCAACAAAGAAACTATACCCACAGTTCTCTAAACCATGGGTATATATATCTACATACATTTGGAAACAACTAAAATACCACCTCTTCCTTCAGCTCATGAACCTGTAAATAAAATAAAATAGGCAATATACATTTAATATAGTAAAAATATTGTATACTTAGTATTCAATCAACCACTTGTAATTATTTTCAAACCATATACAATACCAAAACATACATATACATCCATAAACCCAATCAGTTCAAGTCATTAAAGAACTTGCACAAGTCTCTTTCATTCTAAGTAAAAAATGGTGGGGATCAATATATCCCCCATCATAAATATCCTCATCCTCATAAACATTAGAAATATCATCATCACCATCAAAACCATCAACGATATCCTCATCACCAACATCATCATTTGGAGTAGCAACTGCATCAACTAGAGAACAAACATCATCACCACCACCTTTAGCTCTATCGCCACTAGAAACCTCATTGACATAACTTGAGGCATCATTTAAAGAGAAAATTGATTATATATATGAATCAATAGTAGAAACAACCTCTTATGGAAGTGATTGAATTATAACTAACATAAATTTCATGATTTTTTCGGTGATCATCTTACTTCTTTCACACTCATGTTTACTTATTTCATGCTCCTGTAAAGATATTTTTCTCCTCAGATGCTTCTGCACAAGTGCTTTTCTACTCAGGGGTTTGATAGGTTTGAGGTGAACCTGATGAGGATCAATACCTAGAGGGGATGATGTTTTTCTAGGGTTGACATTAGACTCTCTCCTGGTGCTCCTCACCCAATACCTGACTCAAATGATCATTTTTCATAAATTTTTCATTTTTTTAACATTGAGGGACTCTAGGGAAGAATATTTAAAATATATAAAATATATTTAATTATAAATTTTTTATAGATATTTTAAATATAAATAAAAAAACTTACAATATTTTCTTGTGTTTGTGCATTTATTGAACTTCCATCATTTTTCTTCCTACTCGAGAAAAATAATTTTTCTTAAGGTACACAAACTTTGATGCCCAATACAACTTTCTGGAAATGTGACTTATTAGTATACACATACTCACAATTTAAAAATTTAATATTCTAGAATAATAAAAAAATGTAATAACTTTTAAATGAATGAAAAATTCATAACTTTAAACATGTGATAAACTTTGATGAACAATTCATATATAAAATCTAATAAAAAACACTTAATAATTTTAGCTACTCATTATGAAAATTCAATAATATTTAATATAAATGATTTATATTCATTTCATAATATGAACCCCATATTATTAATTATATGGCAAATTTCTAATTAGGCCTGGAAACCCATTGTCCATTAGTCCTAGAGGTCCATTTTCTATTAGGCCTAGATTCCAATTGGCCATTAGGCCTATAGGATAATTGGCCATTAGTAATATAGGAAAACTGGCCAATTGGACCAATAACCAATTTTCTAATAGGAGTAGAGCCTAATTGTCCATTAGTCCTAGATTCCAATTGGCCATTGGGCCTAGAAGCCAATTAGCCTATAGGTCTAGAGGAAAATTATCCTATATGACTAATGGAAAATTGGCCTCTAGGCCTAATGGCTAATGGAAAATGGTCATCTAGGCCTAATGGACAATTGATCTATAGGCCTAATGGCCAATTGGCCTCTCTGCCTAATGGATAATGGGACCCTAGGACAAATCTCCAATTATCATATAGACCTAATGTTCAATTGGTCTCTAGAATTAATTGAAAATTGGACTCTAGGCCTAATGGCCGATTGGACTATAGGTCTAATGGACAATTGGTCTGTAAGAGTAATGGACAATTGGATATTAGGCTATTAAACCATTTTAAAGGGGTATTTTTAGCCTTATATTAAAGGGATTAATGATAAAAAACATAATATTCACCATGAAAAGCAAAATAGGTAACAATATAAATCAAGATATTATTTCAATTCAGATTAAAGTACCTGGTGCTTCTAATGCTCATGCATTTTAGTGGGCCCCAATGTGTGTAGACATGTCATTGAATATTTATTCCTATATTGATGATCTATTTTCAATAATCATTGATTCCCCATGAAATTGTTATTACAATGAAATTTAAGAATTCTCAATCTTCAATTCTTCATACAAATAAGACATGATAGTTTTCCCTTCATTCTCCAACCAGAAATCATTGAATAGGAAGGTAAATCATTTATAGTCAATAGAAGGGCACCAAAGATCTGATTTTTTTGAAGAAGCATAAAATGTACTCACACCCATATCCCAAAGCTACTTCAACTCTATTCTTAAAGGTTGTAAGTAGACTTCTATATAATTATCGAGATCATAAGGTTCAGATATAGGTATACTCAAGAAATTGAATGGTTTTTTCATAAACATACTTGGAGGAAGATTATAAATGTGAATAAAAAATGGCCACATGTTGTGAGCAGTAAGCATCTTACCAAATGGATTAAAACCATCATAGGATAGACCCAACCTAACATTATGCACCTCCGCTGAAAAATCAGGATTTTGTGCATCAAATGCCTACCATGTCAATCTATATACATGATGAACCAACTAATCATTACCTTTAATTTTCTTAGCATCATTCCATCACATATTGGATGAGATTTTGGTAGACATGAATAGATTTTGAAGTCTGGGAATCAATGAAAAAATACACATGACTTTTTGAAGCACATGAGATGGTGTTCCATCTACATTTTACTTCCATCTAGATGTAACACATTATTTATAGTCATTAATGTCAACTATTCCCTACAAAAATAAACTTCAATCTTTCAGATAAGCATACACATTATTAGTAGAAAATCCAAGCTGCTTAATTGACTTCCATGAATTATAATGATTTGAGGGAATATCTAAACTATTAGTAATAAAGTACTTCAAAAAGGTAATAATATAATCAATGGAAGTATTAGAAATTCTATATATGATTTTCCATGATATAATCGAATTAAAAATTCCAAATTGTCCATTTTAGTAAATTCATGATATACTAGAGTTCTGAAATCATCCATTACATTTTTTACTCTCTCAATATCCTCATATTCAGTCTTTTCCTCATCTGTTTTGATATCATTGCTTTCTTATACTGGTATATTATCTCTCTCATGATGATACACAAATGGAAACTGATCAAATATCAAATTCTCTTTGACACTTATTTCTTTTCATTCGTGAACAATAGAAGATTGGATTGTCTCTCTAGGGTGATACCAAACATAATAGTTTTTCTGAAATATAGCTTTCGCTATATGTTAGCTAACTTCTTCCCAGCTTAACCATGGACTTCCTACACATTTATAGCATTGACATTGTATACAACCTCCTTATGAAGCATTATTAAATGAAAAATCTAAAAAAATTCAAATTATTTTGAATCTCAGTTGAAATCTGATCGGTATGATACATCCATATTATATCCATTCTATTATAGAGGAAAAAAGTTATGTTCCAATAAAAAATATAAACCATTATTTAAAAATTCTCTAAAACCAATTTTAATATAAATTTTATCAAAGCATACTGGTAGCTAGAAAAAAAAATAATATAAGAAATAAAATATTCTATAAGTGATGAACAAATATGTGTTTGTAGCACTAGATTCCAAAGTGTAAGGCCGAGTAATCATATTTATCAATTAAATTTATTAATTTACATGAGGCTATAATTTCTTCTTTCTTTTAATCATGTTTTTATCGTCATTCAGAATCTCATTATGTAAATATCATCCTTCTCAATTATTTATTTTCAATAAATACTCAATACTTGTGAACTATGTGGGGATTACATCCCCGATAATGTCATTTTTTAAAATAAACTATTAAAATACCATGGATTTGTTAAATACTATGTTTCTAATTCTTATACTTAGCTGTGAAGATACGTAGGTAAAAGGATTTTATAATCAAACTAATCATACTCATATTTAGTATTAGTGTATTTGAGAAGGGGATTACACAGGTAACCCTAAAACTATATAAAACACCTTGTATCCTATACATTATTGATTTAATTTATTTTTTATACATAAAATCAAAATTAAAACAAGATACGTATAAAAAGGTATATTTTATTTAAAAAAATATAAATTTTATTTTAATTAGTTTATCACCTTGTGGAACTATTTGATTATTTAGTGCGATAAAAACCTAAATTTAACCAACATGTTCTAAAATTATAATAATTTTGAAATGAGGTTAAATAAAATTAAGAAAACTATATCAATACTCAATAATATTAATAAAGGAAAATAAAATTACATGAATTGTAATGGAACTAAAGCAAGAAAAATGAATTGATCCCTATAAAACAAATCCAAATAGAATAAAAATTGAATCTAATAGAGTAAAATTATTAAAAATAGAGTAATTTCAAATTGAATAGATGAAAATTTTGTTTATCCATATAGGAATGTAATTATAATAATTGAGTTGATTTGAAATAATATAAGTGAACTGAATCAAATCAATGCGACTTCAATGAAAATGAATAAATCCAAATAATATCAAACAAAGGATAATTAAACCAAAATTAAATGAATCATATCACAATGAATATATATAAACAAAAAAATAAACCAAACCTTAAAAAAATATATAATTTTACTAAATCATCCAAAACTGATCTAAATCAAATTGAACTAAATATAACCAAACTTTTTCAAATTATGCATAAGAAAAACAAATAGATCCATACAAAATAAAACCATACATAAAGAAACTTAATTAAACCAAAAATGTCTTGAAATAAATATTATAAAACTAAAACATACAATATAAAATAAAATAAAACATTCTAATCTAATAAAAAACAAACCAAATAAAATTTAATAAATCAAATTTAAACTAATATAACTAAAAAAATAAATTTAATGGATTTGATTTGTACATAGACAAGACAAATGAAACTGAGAAAAATTAAATGGAATAAAAATACTATTTTGAATAAATATGGATCACATAGAGCTAAATTGACCGGTATTAAATCAAACTAACTCATACCAAACCAAAATGGACCAAAGTGAAATCAACTACATTGACATGAATAGATCTGAACAAAATAAAATTGAAATAGTTTGAAAAAAATAGATTAAAACTAAACTAAACCAAAGAAAAGTTTCATGAATAGAGTTAAACCATACCTAACCAAAAAATTTAAATAAAATTGAATTGAATGAAACTGAATAAAAATAAATATAATATAAACAAGATAATAAATATTTACCTATCTAAGAAAAAATGATTTAAATAGAGGAGAGGATATGGGAGGGCTCCACTTCCTTAGGTGAGAGGGAAATCAGTTCATGGGAGGGAGGGATTCTGAAGGTCACTTGAGGAGGGTAGGGTCACCTAATAAGGGTTAGGGGGACACCGAAGGTTAGTAGAGAAGGGGAGGGGGAACACTGAAGGAATCTTAGGAGAGAGTATGTTGGGCTTCAAAGTAGAAGGGGGAGGAGGATCCTGAGCGAGGCCCCTATATAAAAGAGCTATACCCATGGGGTTGAGAAACTCATTGATATAACTCAACCTATACCAATTGTTTTTAAAAAACTATGGGTATAGATTTGGGAGACACTTTATACCCATGGATTCTCTAAACCATGGGCATAAATTTGTGTGTATAAACTAGTTGTTTAGTAGTTCCAGTGGGTAAGTCCTATTTATGTTGTGCATATGAAAAGTGGTGTTACTGTTGTTATAAATGAGAGTGAGGAATTAGTTCTAATGTGGGTACAAAACATTTGGAATGTGTGCATTGATTATAGAAAATTAAATCAATCCACCCACAAGGACCATTTTACCATCCCATTTGTTAATATAATTTTTAAGAGACAGGTTGGGAAGACACACTGTTGTTTCTTTAATGGATTTTCTAGATATCTTAAGGTCCTATAGCTCTAAAGGATCAATATAAAACAACATTTACTTTTCTATTTGGCACATTCTCCTACCAAAAGATGAAATTAAACTACATAATTCCCCAGGTACCTTCTAGAGATGGATGGTGAGTATTTTTTTCAGATTTCATTGTGACCTACAGGGAGGTATTTATGGATTATTTTATAGTTTATGGATCTTTATATGATTAATGTATCTTTACCTTGGGAAATGTGTTTTTTTATTAAGAAGAATTTTGTTTTTGGATGGCTCCCCAATCGCCTAAACTCCTTCTCATTCTCAACTCCTCCCCTAGGGGTTTTGAGGCCCTTTCAGCAGTGATGGATCTTCCCCTATCCTCATACTTCTTTGACCTTCCTCCTTTTTGTTTTTATTCTTCTTTTTTGTCTTCCCCTTCTTCCCAATGGATCTTTATTTCATTATTTTCCTTCGTCTTTTCTTTGGTGCTCACTTCTGTGGGTTTTCATTCACAACTATTTCGTTATTTTTGTCGAAGGTGGTGTGCTGTGGAATACCTCACCCACTCTAATCCTAATCCATCCTCATGATTCCCTACACCTATCCTAGTAGGTTTTGGATCAGATATTTCCAAGAGGCATTGGGTTTTATGGTTCACCGTATGATGGGGTTTCAGGCACTAATAGAGTCAGTTTCCTTTATTTAGATAGTTTTTGGTATTATACCTCTTTGATGTTCTTAGTGTTCAAATCCCTCTAGTTCTCAAAGCCTTTCTATGACCTTATGTTCCTCTATGCATCTCCTAGTTAGATATGGTTTGGTGATAATTATTAATTTTTGGGATGTGTGGTTCAGCGGCCTTTAGTGATCCTTTCATGGACTGAGTAGGTATTCTCTTATGAATAAGATTTTCAGTTTCTCAAATCTACTTAGCATTTCTTCCTAAAATATATTATCTAAGGTTTGTGGTTCTTTTCTATGGGTACTTGATCTGTTTAATTTTCTCTTGGTGAAAATTTTGATTTGGTATCTAGTTTTGGTGTTATTCATTTCTGTTGTGGTGTTGGTTGTCATCATGGATAGTGATGACGAGGGTGAAGGGACAATGGTGTGGATGTCGTATGTGATGGAAACTATGGTGGGATTTCTATGGTAGGGTTGTCACTGGTAATGCGGGGATAACAAGGGGAGTGAATAAAGGTAGATTATAGCTTGAGGTTTCATGAACCGATGTGATGTGATGTGTGGGTCCTTAGCTTTTTGAATTTCAAATTTGGATGGTGGTTTTCTATATTTTGTTTTTGAATTTTGAAGTATTTTTGTGTTTGGTATTAATCCTAATAAATGTAATGTGAGGCTCCCACATAACCATAAAGTGTTTTTCCGAAAATTTTAAAAATAGATTTGGATGGAGAAGAATATGTTTTTGAACTTTGAAAATTTTCATTTCATGGTAGAGCATGTAATTTTCTTATGGCATGTAATGTCCAAAAATATAATAGAGGTTGATAAGTATATGGTAGATATTATTTCATCCTTTCCATATCATTCTTGTGTGTGTTATGTTAGATCATTCCTAGGTCATGTTGGATTTTATCGACAAATCATAAAATATTTTAGTAAGATCACTGTATCCCTATCTTGATTACTTAAAAAGGACATTTGATTTATTTTTTATGATTTATGTAGGTATCCTTTGATGCGATAAAGAATATTCTAACCACTCCACCAATCATACAACCCCTATAGTGTAAAATTCAATTTGAGATTTGTGTGATGTGTCAAACTTCGTGGTTGGAGATGTATTATCTCAGAGGGTGGAAGGACATTCACATGTAATTTCCTACACTTTGAGGACATTGGATTCAGACCAATAAAACTAGAAAACACAAAAAAATTGTTTCTTACCATTATATTTTCTTTAGATATATTCCATTCATAATTATTGGTTTTTAATGTAGTTGTTTTTTTCTGACCATGCATCTCTAAGGTACCTCTTGAAGAAGCCAGAAGCAAAGCCTAGACATATATAAAGAATGATCCTCCTTCAAGAATTTGATATCGAGATAAAAGACAAGAATGTTTCAAAGAAATTGGTGATTGACCCCATGAGTAGGATTACTCACACATTAGAGGCTGACATATTGGACCAGGTACCACTTCCGGACACTTTCCTAGATAAGAATATTTATACCATCTTAGGTATACATCCTTGTTATGAAAATTTAGTGAACTACCTTATTTCCTTTGAAATTCATGAATATTTAAAGAAACATCAAGTACAAAAATTAAATAGTGAGTTTAGGTATTATGTGAGGGATGATCCCTACCTCTAGAACATGTTTAGTGATCAAGTTATTAGGAGGTGTGTTCCTGGTCAAGAGTTTAGTCGGTTCTGAATTTTTTCCATACACTTTTATGTGGAGTACATTTTGAATCCCAAAGTATAGATAATAAAGTATTAGGCTCTGGACTATATTATAATATATTTTTTCATGATTCCCATGTCTTTTTTAATTCATTCTCTCATTATCAACACACTGGAAACATTTCTGGGAGACACAAGATTCCCTAATATCCCATATTATTTTGTGAGATTTTTGATGTTTGGGGAATTGATTTTATGGGTCCCTTTCCAAGTTCATTTGGTTTCTTGTACATTTTGGTAACTTTTGATTATGTGAGAAAATGGGTGGAAGATAAGTCCACTAGGACTGATGATTCTTATATTGTAGTTTATTTCATCATGGAACTATTTTTTTAGGTTAGGAGTTTCAATGGTTATCATCAGTGATTAGGAGACACACTTTTGTAGTCAAAATTTGGATTCCCTTATTTGGAAGTATGGGGTGACACATAAAACATCAACACCATACCACCCCCCAAAAATGGAAAGGATGAGTTTTCAAATAAGGAGTTGAAACAAATTTTATAAAAAACTATGCAACCAAATAGGATGGATTGGAGCAAGCGGTGATATGATGAATTGTGGGCTTATTAGACCATATACAAGACTCCCATAGATATGTCCCCATTTCATATTGTTTTTGGAAAATACTACCATATCACCGTGAAGGTCAATAATCATACATATTGGCCTATAAATAAATGCAACAAGGATTTGGCCCAAGATGGAATTCAATGGAATCTACAAATCCAAGAGCTTGAGGAGATTATGTTGTCATCATATCAGAACCAAAGGCTCTATAAGGAAATATAAATATAGGATCACAATATAATGATCCAAAATGTAGTTTCATGTAGGAGAGAAATTCATAATCTATAGTTCACGACTGAAGTAGATTCTTAGTATGTTGCATTCTAGATGGTTTAGTCATTATGTTTTATCAAATGTTTTTCCTTATGGTGCGGTGGAAATCACACAAGAGGAAATTATAAGGAGCTTTACAGTCAATGTGAAACATATGAAACAATACATTGAGGGAATTCCTATAGATGTAGGTTATTTCATCACACTAAATGACCCCATCATCACATGATAATATTAGGCTGTTCCTGACCCTTTCACTTTTATATTATTTTTCTATTTAAATTCTACATTTCATGTTCACATATCATTAAACAGGTTCAAATTAAGGATAATGCAATATTTTAAGTGTGGGTGAGGGGGAAAAATTTTGGGGTATCTATTTAGGATTTTCATTTGTGTTTATTTTATGTTAGGTTTTATATTAAATTTTCAAAAAAAAATCAATAAAAAACATATCATGTAACAAACTCATTTACACATGGAACATACGGAAATTTCTTGTTTTCAAAATTAATTGTTATCATGATAAGCATGAGTAATATTTAATCATAAAGGTTTAATTTTTATAAATATGAAAGTCATAGATGATATTATTGGTTGTGTCATTATAAAACATTTTGGATTTTGAAGCTATTCTTTATTTTATTTGTTCACGAAAAATTATGTCATTGATTTCTCCACACAACGTTTCTAGAAACAATGAATTCTGAAATTTTTTACTACTCAATTTAAGGTATATAAAAGTTAGGTTAAAAATTAACCTTATATCAATGTTTGGTCCATATGTTTGTTTCTCTTATGATCAGTCTCATTACTGCACCAAATTGACCTATGCGTGTGTACCTAATACTCGACAGTTGAATGCCCTAAAAAATCAAAAAAAAAATATTAACTTAAGAAAGAGGGGAGTTATTAAATATAAAACACATGAGGATATCCACTTTAGAAGATTATGGTTTGAATTTTAGGAATTCTTAAGTGAGTGGGTCTTGAAATTTTATAGAAAAAGAATGGTAGAAGAGGTTGAGTGAATTAAAATAGGTAAGAAGAATTATTTTAATTGACCATAATATACTGAATAAAGGGTTGAGATATGATCCTGAAATGTTTTTTTCACACACACATGGGGAATTAGTTGCATAATATATGTATAACTTGTTTTTCTATGATTAGTGTGATTAATCTCACAATATTTTGTTTTGAAACATTTTATGAGACAATGACATTCAAATTTATTGATATTAACTCTTGGTGGGATTCTTACTTTCCCGATATTTCCACTTTGGAATGAGAAATATGAAATTGAATATCTTATCACATTTTTTTCAATATTACATGATATTATGTTTTTTCCAGGAGTGAAAATGTTTAAGAGTGGGGGTGTGATCGCACCACGATTCACTACTTTATTTCACTCTTACATAAATGTTTTAAACACGTTTTCTATTGAAAATTAAAAATATAATAACAAAATTTAACATCCCATTTGATTAAATTATTAATTTTTATCACTTTTAATAAGGTAAAATATAAATTTTTAGTGATTTCATTGTTGGATGAGGTTATTTGGAGGGTCAGAGATGATGTAGAAGGAAAATGGGCCAAACTGCATAGAAGCCCAAGGAAATATGTCCAATGTTTTACATGTCTTAAGAAATAAGTTCATCCAAATGGGATTAATGTTTATGATCTGATCTAGAGAGCCTTGGGATACAACTCATCTCAAGAAATCCAATCTAAATTCTTCTATCTATTGGCCCAACCAAACTGATTTGTCCAAAGAACCGAATCTTCACAAAGTGAAAAGTTAGATTCGGTACTTTGGATATATCTACCACTAAAAATGTTCAATTGCCTCAAAATTTTACATGGTGATAGTAAATATTCCTTAAAAAAACTTTTTTATTTTTTTCAAGTCTAGATAATTCTATTTACCAACCAAAAACTGAGACACAAGTGGTGTCTCGAAATATGGGTTCCCAAAACCACTTTCCATTTTTTCTATAAAAGGGTACCAAGTGCACCTCATTTTGGAGTTAAAAAAAATAAGTTAAGAGGTTCCATTTCAGTGTTCTATAGGATTCACCACATAACATTGGAGGTTTTGGAACTCCCTATACTCATAATGTTAGCTCTTGCAGAAAGGATCCCTTCATCAAAGCCTTCATCTCCTTCTCATTTTTTAAAATTTGTGTTTGCATAATAAAATTCTTAGTTACTCTTCTATTTCTTATATTTTCTTCCATTTTACTCTATTTTATTCTTCTATACTCATCCTATTTATTCTGGAAATCTAGAGTAGAAACATGATTGGGTTATACCCTTTCCACGACATTTACGAATGAAAAATGTTTCTACGTTGACTACACCACCCATGTAAGAGTAGTTTTTATTAGTAATTGATCTAATTATCACATTATTCACTTATTTTTTTGATTAAATGATCCACTATAATTAACTTAATATAATCTATGAATTTATTTTTTAACTTAAAACAATGTAATAAATAAATAGAACAATTTTCACAAAGCACATGAGGTTGAGTAATGTGTGAATTGTGAGAGCGTGAACTTAATCGGTAAAACAAAACTACACATGATAAATTTGTAGAGTTCAAATATAATCCCAAAAGCCAATTTATCCTCATATATATAATGAATATGTGCCCTAATTTACCAATAACCACAAGCTATCATTATAAAGTCAATCAAAGTAGGGTGCTGTGATTTCTTGTTCTAAAGCTATCCTAGGGTTTAATTAACTTCATATTTTGTGGTAAAGTTAATTCTCATAGGGTTAAGGGGTTAAAAAATTAGGGTTTTATAATTAAATGGAGTTTAATTTAAATGATAATGATTAATAAGGAAGTTAATAGGTAGATTTATATCAATTATGCCTTCTAAAATATTTTCCAAAACAAAACATATTTTCATTTCATTTTTTCAATCTCATTTAAAAAAATAAAATCTTCTTAAAATATAATAATAATTATTATTTTATAAACATCAAACAAAGAACCCCATCCTTTGAAGATGTGTATTTGTTTTGTCTTTATTTTCATAATAACTTTATGAAGTTTATTTAATAATTTCCTCATTGAGAGATGACCTTGGTCAGCCGCTCTAATACACATAAGTACCCAAAAACCAAAAATAATTTTAGGGAGCCCATAATGTCACCTTTAAATTAGGTAAAATCATATCCTCAACTTATTTCTATCCATAAATTCCTAGAATAAAATAGGAGTGAGGTTTGGTGCACATACTCTGCATTATTGGTTTTCATCTAAGGTAGTCCTTGGGTTATCCCCTCATCATTGAGGAGATATTTATAGATAAAAATATTTAATAATGGGTACAAAAAATTTAGAATAGAGAGAGAGGAGAATAACATAGCAGAACAAGAGAAAAAAATTAAAATTATAATTAAAATTATAGAAAAAGAAAGAAATTTTAAAAGAAATTATATTAATCGGTAGATGCTGAATACCTTTAAAGTGGGAGAAATGAGAATGTTTATAAGCATAAGTGTATCTCATCCATTATAGGATTTAGTGTAGGGAGTATTGAGATTAAATTATACATTGGATGAGTTACAAGCATCATGATCAAGATTCAATTCATTTAGGAACCTTCGCTTCCCACGACCGTGCATGTATACCTTCAAGAAAATTCCAATGATGTTTTATATTGATTTTTGAGTGAAGTGGAAGAATGTTTGTTGAGTGTGAAATAATTTTCCGATTTTCACATACTAGTAGGTGGCTCGGGGTTACTGTAATTGGAAAAAAATTCACTAATCAATTTCATTAAGAAATTATTATACATATATATCTATAAAGGTATCTATATACTTATATATACATATATTTTATTTTTTACTCTCTATATTTTATCCTAATATATATACATATATGTTTTATTATTATTATTTTTAATTTTATTCTCTTTTTAGGCTAGATCATGGGGGGGGGGGGGGGGTGGGGGTCTTCAAGTGTTCCAGATCGCGGTTCTTCCCCAAAAAGCTCGATAGGTGAGCGAAGATGTGGTGGTTTGGATTCATCAAGGAGGAGGTGTGAATTGGGTTATCTTCCTCAAATTCAGGAAAAAATCTACGGCCTTTGGCCTTCAATAGGGGTGGTCTCTAGATCAGAAGTGGCATGAGGATATTTAATCAGTGGTGTGATGCATTCAAACTCCATATGATACTGGGATCCCTCTTCATGAAAGGCATGATATATACTCAAAGAGCTCAGATCTTGCATGGTGATTCCCTCTTCATCAAGCTAAGGTCAGATGGATTCGTACTCTCTTGAAGTGGCTGTGCTTAGAGGTTCTTAAGAGAGATTAAATTAATGGGGTTTGTCTTGATCATGAAATCATCAACTATCAGATAGGCAGTGGTGCTTGAGCTTCACTAAGTTGGTTGGATTCATCCAAATCTATCAGTGAGTAATGTATTTGATTTTCATAGGTAGGTTTCATCTTCCTAAAACTTTCACTATGGCACAAAATTTGAATTCATTGGCATTTGATCCTAGGGTTTCAATTAGAACAACTACAAAATAGGCCTTTAACAACACTAAAAATGGCCTTTATCAGTGATAGAGAAGTTCTGGCTACTAGAGAAAGATTAAAAGCCCGACTAAAATCAGACCCCAACACTAAAAGAACCACAAAATCAGAAAAATAAAGTATGAATACATAATTTAAATGATTAGGCAATAATATGGGCTTGTTTTCTTGGTTTTGATGATGTGATGCACATTTTAAACTAAAATGATACTTTCATTTTGAAAAAAATGCACTTGGAGTCACACCAGTCACACAATGCATTAGATTAAGGTGTTCCAAATTATTACACATCTCAAATTACTTATGGATCCATTACATAATTTATCGAAACAATCCAAATGTATTTGCTCAGTTTTGAGTATGTCGCTCGTCTTTTTTTCTAAAATGTCATTTTAAAATGTAAACACACACTTTGACTCATATCAGTCATATTGTGTGTCAGTTTGATGTGATATTGATTCCTACATGTCAAAAAATACTTATGAATAATTTTTAAAAATTATAATGATAATCCAAGTGAATTTTCTTAATTTTTAGTGAGTGACACATTTTGAAATAAAATATTGATTTTAAACTAATAACATACACATTGAGTCATATCAGACACAACATATATCAGATTGAGGTGAGACTAATTTCTACACATAAAAAATGACATATATATCATTTTCACAAATTATCAAAGCTTCCCGAATTCATTTTCTTAGTTTTGAGTAGGTAAGTTGTCCTTTTTTTATGAAAATTAATATCATTTTAAATAAAAATATGCACTTGGAGTCATACCGGTCACACTGTGCATCATATTGAGGTACGACTGATTCCTACACATCTCAAATGACATATGAATCATTTTCTTTAAGTATCAAAACAATATGAATGTGTTTTATTGGTTTTGAGTAGGTAAGTTGTCCTTTTTATTAATATTGATGTCATTTTTAAATAAAAAGATGCACTTAGAGTCATATTGGTCACACCATGCATTAGATTGGGGTGCAGATGATTCTTACACATCTCAAGTTACTTATTTATCATTTTAATAAAGTATAAACAATAAAAATTGATTTTATTAGTTTTGAGTAGGTTGATTTTCCTTTTTATTAAAATTGATGTAATTTTTAAATAAAAATATGTACTTGGAGTCATTCCGGTCACACTATGTATCACATTGAGGTACCTATAATTCCTACGTGTCTAAAATGACTTATGAATCATTTCCCTAAAGTATCAAAACAATTTGAATGTATATTCTCAGTTTTGAGTAGGTCAACAATAATTTCTTATTAAAATTGATGTAATTTTTAAATAAAAAGACACACTTGGAGTTATACTGGTCATACCATGCATAAGATTGAGGTGCGAACGATAATTACACATCTCAAATTAATTATTGATCATTTTACCAAAGTATCAAGACATTACGAATGCATTTTTTTTTGATTATGTCACTTGTTTTTTAACTAAAATGCCATTTTAAACTGAAAAAATGTAGTTTGACCTATACTAATCACATTGTGTATCAGTTTGACATGAGGTGAATTCCCACAATTCACAAATTACTTATAAATTACGAACTAAATTATCAAGAAAATCCAAGTGTATTTTCTTTGTTTTCAGTGAGTGAAATTTTTCTAAGCTAAACTATTGATTTTAAATAGATAACATACACATTAATTCATAATGGTCACACCATGAGTCGAATTGAGGTGTGTCTGATTCTTATACATCTCAAATAACTTATGGATCATTTCCTTAAAGTATCAAAACAATTATAATAGGTTTTCTTGATTTTAAGTATGTCAGTTCTCCTTTTTACTAAAATTAATTTCAATTTTAAATAAAAATAAGCACTTGGAGTCATACTGGTCACACCATGTGTCAGATTGAGGTGTGTATGATTCTTACATGTCTCAAAGTTTCAAAATAATTCTAACTTTTAGTGCTACCATGATTCCATTGTCTCTCTATGTCGAACTACTAACACTGCATATTGACTCGATGTTCTTAGTGGAAAAACCTTTATCATTGTTGAAAGTCATAAGAGCAGAGGCTTTCAACAATGAGAAAGGTTGTTAGGATAAGAACATCAACTCAATATGTAGTTTTGGAAGTTGAAAAAAACTCAATGAAAATAAAAAGTATGGTAACATTTTATGAAAGAATAAATTTATCTCTTTTGTGTCTTGTTGTAGATTGTTGAAAGAAAAATACGACTTCCCAAAATATCTATGAAAAAAACTAATTATGTATTAGAAAAAAATAATAAGGAAATTAACTTATAGATAGTAGATAAAATTATGAAAAAATTAATTAAATAAGTAGTAGAAATTCACCTTTTTTAGGGTTGTAAGAATTCTGGAAGCATTTCCTTGTTGTTATTATATCAGTTGAAGGTTCGAAGAAAAGAATCCACTTGTACAAGAAAAAAATTATTATATGTGTAATACTGAAAAGAAATAAATTAAACCTAAATGTGAAACAATACATTAATTCAATGGATAATGATTTTACTCTAATTTGTTTTGAACACAGGGATATACCGATGGTAAAGAAAGAATGATGATAAAAAAACACAAATAGATCTCACCAAACAATCAATAAACGAGTGAGGATAATGAGGATAAAATAATATACATTGTATTCAAGTTTTTAATCTTTTGAGAGAAATTAAATATATCCTATTGGGTTCATAAAATATTCATTTTTTATAATAAATAAATAAATAAATAAATAAAATATATTAATTATCAAAGGAAAATGTCTCCCATTTTTGAGAATAACATGGATTGTAATTAGATATTCTTAAGGGTGAAAAAAAGTAAATGTTAAAGAATGATTTAATTTATGATGGATTAAAGTAAAACAAACATAATGTTTATTAGATATGTGATGAAAGAAATGAATTGATTTTTATGAAGTATTAATGAGTGGGTTATCATTCCAAATATGACTATATTTTTATCAGCTACAAGAAATACAAGAAAGGATGAAATTAATGAATAAAATTTCATTGATGATCAGAAAGTTTTGACGAAAAATAAAAGGAGTAAGACTCTAAAAAACCCTCATTTTTTCCCAAGTAAATCCTAAATTTTTTGGAGAGGCTAAAAAGGATGATAATTAGATCAAATAAATACATGAAGTGGTTGATCCAAATAAGAACAATGTGGCATGAGGAGCTTCATCCAAATAATAACAATGAATTCTTCTTATAGATCAAGTTTTTGCATATATTGTTCCAAAAAATTTCCATTAGTTTAAAAATACATGAGTTTTTTAAATAATTTTTTGTCCAAATTTTGAAAAACTATTAACAAAAAATGTCATGGTGATGTATTGTAATGAATTTTTTATGTCATGTAATTGAGATGGTCACATCTTTTGTTCATCATATTACCACTAGGACATAAAAAATGGATTTATGTTTATGTTAGTAAACCATAAAATTCAATATAATTAATAATCCATAGTGAACATAGCATGTTATTGAACTATTAAATCCAAACTAATAAAGTTGACTTGAAGTGAAATTCTAATGGTGTAATGATTTTATCCATGACAAATAATTTTGTTTTCAAAAAAATAGATTATATTAAAAATTATTTATTAAATTTACAATAATAAAGTTTAATATTTTATATCATCAAAATTAGTTAAATATAGTGGTATAAGATTCATTCTTGAATGATTTAAAATATTCTTTAAAATTTAAATAATATTTTTTCCTTATTATATATGTTACTTTACAATGAAAATATCAAATTTAGTAAATTTTTTATCAATCATAAAGTATTGAGAATAATAAATTCTATCAACAATGTACTATTCTTCTCCAACATGTAATGAAACAATATTTTGTTTCTTAAATCAGAAATATACTGAGGTATTTCCTAGAAAATGAATCATTCTAATTGTTTATTTTATGACTATATTTTAACAAAAAAAATAAAAATATCTATTACATTTTATTTTCAAATCATTTTTTCCTGTATAATATAGTCGAAGGATTGTAGAACCTTAAACCACTTTGATTTTTATTTTTATAGCATTTAAGTCATATTATTTAAATTAAAATTGAAATATTTCAAAAATAAAAATTGAAAACATTATATTTTTTTCAAGAAGTAGTTAAATAAATAAGACTATAAATCAAAAATATATAATGTTCATCCAATTGATGCACAAAATAATATAAGAAACCAATGATGTAAAATATTTCATCATCTAACTGATTTTCAATATAATATTCCAAACCATTGACAACACTAACCTATATATGGATTAATTTTTCCAAATTTGACGATTGAAAAGAGGTATATGTCAAGGAATATAGGTATTGGGAGCCTATTATACCTCAAAACCACATGCCCCAACATTGGATTTGATATATTTCAAGTCACACAGTTTAAATGTTTTCCCTAGGTGAGCCACATGATATCGGGGAAAAGGACACTTCAATATATCTATAAAACAATGAATTTTGTTCTATTTTATTATAGTATAGTGAAACTAGACTTGTTGGGATACATGAATATGGGATGAGAAGGTTCATTGTATAACTAAGGGAAATTATAGATATTGAAAAACCTAGATTTCATTCAAGCTGTTGTTGGGTTAAATCCTTGAATCGCTCGAGACTTGGGTTTGAGCCTTGAAATAGTTGGAGCCTTGATTCTAGCTAATATTTGAGCTTGGATTTGACCATAAGAAGTGCGGGCAACATGTCACTTCTGTGGAGAGCTTTGAATATCGTGATCTGGTTCACAATTAAAAGTGTTCTTAAAATAGACCGTGACTTGTATCTACTCTAATTTAATAAGAACAAATAAAATGAATATTTACTAGTTCTAAAATAGCACTCATAAATAATTATAATACTTTTTTTAAAAAATAATACTATTTTAGAAAAGTATAATTATTTTATATAATTATAATACTTATAATAATAATTTTTATAAAATAATAATTTTATAATTCTTTGAATATATAATTAATTATTTATAATTATATAAGTAAATTTTAAAAAATAATTTTTATATCATTATATATCATTATATATATAAATATAGTAAATATTTTCATTATTTAAATAAATTTATTATAATTTGTAATAATTTATTAATATTTATATAAATACTTTTTAAACAAATATTATTTATTTATTTATAATTATAAATTTATAGAAATAGTAAATATACATTTATAATTATATTTATTTATAAATATTTTTTTACAAATGTATTTTTAACAATATTAATTAATGTTTAATCTTAAGTACTTGTATGTTAAAAATGAGTAAAATTGATTAATTAAATGAGTACAATATTGAAAATTTTGAAATGTTTGATTAATATAAATCATTAAAAAATTGATATATATTTAAATATATATGAATACATATTTTGAATATATTAAAACATAGTATATATATATATATATCATAAATAATATAATTGGATTAAATTCAAAAAAAAAATTATTTGTGTGTGTGTGCGTATATAAAAATTCCTTAATTACGTAATTTTAAATCAATGTAATAAATTTTATTTATGTAATAAATTTAAAAATCTAATAAAATTCCATTATATCCATTACTCGATGAAGTTAGTTAGTATTTTTAATTCATATTGCTTTTTAATTATAGACAAGCATTCACTAAATATATTTCTGTTTAATGTAAATCTTAAATAATATTTTTTATTATATAAATCATATTTATATACATTAATATATATCTATATATTTAATAAATACTATTTATTAACATTATCAATAATTATCTAATTAATATAATGTTTAATATTTTTCTCCATTTACTTATTTTTATTTTTAATTTTTTTAATTTTCATTTTACATATATCTATATATTTAATACATACTATTTATTAGTATTTATAATTTATATATATTATAATCAATTTATTAATTTTTATCAATAATTATTTAATTAATAAAATTTGTAATAATTTTTTTAATAAACACATTTTTATTATTATTTCATTTTGTCTATTCTAACCTTTATCAGTGCTAAAAAAGATATGATAAAATATTCCTTTATTAGCATTAAAAATATAGCGCTGATAAAGGGTACCCATTATCAGCACTAAAAAAAGCACTGATAAAGGGCCCCTTTATTAGGACTTTCTTTAGAGCTGATAACATTAACATTTATCAACTCTTTTTTCTAGCACTGATAAATACCAGTATAGTTGAAGTCCAGTTTTTTAGTGGTACAGTTACTATGGCTAATTTCTAGGTGGTTTCTTAGGTCCATCAGTGGTGTCCCATGCTTAGTGCCCGTAGATATTTTCACAGTAGGTAATTGACGAGTAAGTTAACATGTTCATGATATGTTCATAAAAGGTGAAATTATGGTCAATATACCGATTGTGAGGATGGAAAGGTAGGGAAGGTATGGGTGGATACATAGTAAGTTGGTACTGACCATGAGAGGAGATACAACACAATAAATGTACTGGACCTAATTGATTTTTTTCCCATGCATTGTCAGTTAAAATTTCAACATACATGGTCAGTGTAATGAGCATGTGAAGATAGTGCATACATTTGTAATTTTTTTCCAACCTTTTAAAAAATTATCATTTTTTATAAGTGAAACATTTTTTTAAAAAATGATTAAACAATTGAAATCATATTTTAAACCTCCAAAATTTTATTCCAAAAAAAATAAAAATTTATTTTAATCAATTAAATTATACAATTTCAAATTTTATTATGAAAAATATAATTTCCATCCTTTTTTCACATTCAAATTCAAATTTAAAATCTGAATTTAAAATTATTTTTTAAAAAAGAATTTACATTTATGGATTTTAAATAAGTTCAAATTAATTAATAAATAAATTAAATATCAAAATAAACATATTTGTGAAATCAATTATGCATTGAATTCCAATAATTTTATTTCAAATTTTAAAAAATAAAATTCTTTTCAATGTATGGATTCACAATTTAAATTTAAAAATGTATAAATCATTGAAAAATTATATTTTGAGAAAATTAACCATTAATTTCTTGAATTCACAAAGGTCACAAAAATTGATTGTTTTCCCCTAGAAATAGATTAATATATGGCTATTTTCAAAGGATAAAAAACAATTTTTTTGAAATTTTATGCTCACATCACCTAGGATGATGCAAACCAAGATATAAGGTAATGCCCATGTTCACATTTCACATTTATCTCAATGTAAAACTAAATCAAACCCTTGCATGAAGCTTTCAACTATAACAACTAAAAAGGTTTCATTTTAAGGAATTTAACCAATTATCATTCATTACACCTTTTAAATCAACTCACATATTAAGAATATTAAGTACCAGTTATAAAAGAAAACTATATTAATCACTTTATTTAGCTGACGCCATGTAGAACAATAGGAAAAATATCCCATAATTTCCTTATTAAACAACTAATCATTATTTATTTACCCAATTTTTTTTCATTATTGTCTTAGTTAAAGAAAATTTCAATTCCAAGATACAGAGTAAAAAACCTTTAAGTTGTAATTAGAATTTTAATTAACCTGTGATTCATTATAATAAAGTCCCAAAAATAGATAACAAGTATTTTATTGACGAAAAGGGGGGTTTTTAAGTAAGATTATTATATGCATCCATATGTAACACCATATAAGTGGCTATAGAAACTTTAAATAACTATACCATTTTGCATAAGCATACCCCAATGGGTTAAGTACCAAATCAGAGAAAGGATAAGATGAACTATGAGAGAAATACTATTTCATTCAAGATATTAAAACACCCTTAATGGGTTTATCTATTAAGAAACATTCTTGAACTTACCTTCTTAGGTAAAGATGTGCATTTAGGGATTTAGTCCTATGGGACGTCATGCCCAAATTACAAAGGTACTAGTCTTTAGGAAGGTAACAATTTTCTATAATAATTTCAATTTAGATTATATCATGGATTGGTTAGATGAATTACCATTACCATATTATAAATTTATTTACCTTTATATGTTACAATTGGCATTCATGTAATTGTTACCATGTTTTTACATTTGATGTCAGAATATAGAAATTTTATATATACATAATGGTTTGATAATATGGGTTACCCTTCTCAATTTATAAAGGCCCAAACACTTTATAAATTTTTATTATAACCCATTTAATCACAACCATAAATGTTTTATCCCATGAAACCTATGGCCTATGGCTCAATCATGTCACAATTGGTTAATTAAGGTGACACCATCAAGCTATATGAGAAAACACTATTTAGGTTGATGAAGACACTTTAGGAATCAATTGTTTTATCATAACATAAAAATAATGATATCACATAAGAAAAAAACTAAAAAATCATATTATATAGGAAAGAATATTGAATAATCACCTAATCAGGTATATAAATTAGTATTTTGATAAATCAAACAAGTATGGTTTACAAATTCTCATGCATCAGGAAAAAAACAATGCGACCTACATGGCATGTCATATGCATGGAATATGAATCTATATGTGCCTAAAATCATGTATGTAGTAATAGTTTATCTCCATAATTGGAAAAGGGTAAGAATCCATAAATTAGTAAGAAATATAAATATATCAATCCCTCAAGGTGAAATAACAATCAATTGTAAAAACAAACAACTGTCCCATCCCTGGAAAATTGATCTTTCCCTCATGTATTAGTTGGAAAAACCTAGACACAAGCTATTTAACAAGTACCAAAATATTCCCAGTCTCCTATCAACCAACCTAAAATAATAAGACTAAAGTTAAATAATCTCGAATACTACTTTTCAACATCTCTACCTGAGAGCCACTAAAACGGTGCCCCAAGTTGGTCGGTCACATGACCTTAAATGTTTCTTCCCATACGTTAGAGGAAGCCAACTAGCAACATGGGTATAAAGGTGGATTATTGGGGAGATTATTCAATATTTATAATTAATAAATAAATTATAATAAATCATAAATGAAGGCATCTGAATATCATAAAAAATTACCAATAATAACTGAAATAATAACCATGTATGGACATGCTATAATGTGCAAGAAATAAATATACAATATAAATTACATAAAGAATACACAATGAAAAGAAAAAAAGTTTCCTAGGTTATCTCTATGATTATCATGAGCTCTGGTTTAGTCCTGCACTCCTAAGCTCCCATGTAAAAGATTAACAACATTAGCATAATCCCAAAATCCTAAAACTACAACCAGGAGATCTGTTCGAGTACAAAATGAAGACTCAAAAAATGAGTGAGATATACTTAATAGTAAAAACCAATGGTGTATAATTATATATATTCCATGAATATAAAATAAATTATCATGCATGTATATTAAATAATATATTAAAAAAAGATTATAAATAAGATGGACTTAGGTTCCCCAAGGGAACACCCAATTGATAGTACCTGCTTCGGCCTAAGCTAGAATATCTTTAATGATGTTTTACCACATATATATATATATAAGTATAAGTATATATATATATACTTATAAATGTGTATATATATATATTCACTATATACATATTAACATATATAATAGAATATATAGATATGTAGTTTTAGGTAGGACCTGAGGCATAACTCAAGCATCCATGCTTAGTCAAAAGAGTCTCGTTGAATAATAATCAGAGATGCCATGTATGAGTATCAAAATAAGGGATTAAATTCGTTAGTGTCACAATATGGTATCCCTTTCTTGAGTATCATAATAAGGGATTTCATTACCAAGTATCACAATAAGGGACACCATGCTTGAGTATTACAATTTATAAGGGACACCATGCTTGAGTATCACAATAAGACACACCATGCCCAAGAATCCCAATTTATAAGGGACTTCATTCTCAATATTACAATTCATAACATGTTTTATTATCCATAATATTATCCATTCCAACTCATAATTTCACATTTTACTATTTAAAATTTAATTTATATGGAAATAAATGGGCCATGTGAGTACACATTCCCACTTATAATTCAAATTATTTACAACAACATGAAGTATTTGATATTATCCATGCCAAAATATAATTCATCATGACATATTTCATTAAAAAATTTCAAATTTAATTTAATTAATGATATTTACTAAATTAAATCATCATGCATAAGTATGTTGTCAAGGAACAATAAATTTATCTAAACCATTTTAATTCATTGAGGAATTCAAAAACATTCCAAGGTATTTAAATAACACACCCACAAGGTGGTTCCATCAATAATCAAAGATGGTGAAAATCATGTAATTGAAATCACTTAGATAGGTGGTTTGGGTTGAGGCCATCGACCTCCTACCATATAAGAGGGTTATAGATCATAGTCGAAGTATTTAATTTAATTAATTTCATGTTTAAGGATAAAATCATGAAAAGTTGATGCGCTATAATGACCCAAACATTTTAAATGATATTTTTTTTACTATGAAAATGTGTTTTATATTAGTTTTCACTTAAGAAAAATATATATAATTAATAATTAAGTGAGTATAATTTTAAATCTGACCATCATATCTTGAACATTATACGACTATTGGTCAGTATGACTGTTAGAAACTATACTCTTGATAATAATTTTAACATTATAAGTAGAAATGATAAATAAAAATTAATATAGTAAGGAGAAAAAAGGCCTCAAATAGTGGAGTCAATCCATTCAAATCCCATTTGTCAGAACTTGGGAGGGAGGTAGCATCAATGGGCTTCGCTCTTGACCAATTCCAAGATGAGCTTCAACAAGTGAATCTTGAATGGAATCATCTATGGGAGAAGTTAAAGTTATTGAAATTCCCACTTGATGATGTTATTAGAGATGCCCCATGAATCTATCCCCATCACACACCTTACCCTTAGGTCGTATGTGTGTGCTATAAGGGGTTATGTGTCGAGGCATTAGGTACTTAATGTTTAATTATATTTTATAAATAATTTTTTATTCCATCAATTTTATCTTAAGAATAGTTTTGATTAATAAAAATTGAGACGGAATTTGATAAAATGATTTTTCGGAAAAAAACTATACTTTCCAGAAAAGATATAAATGTTTATAATAAAAAAATATATTTTTAATAATACTTATTTTAATTAAATAGTATTATAAAAAACTCCTATTTAAATATAAGTGATAAAATAATAGTATTTTTTTAAGTGTTAGAATTTTACTATGCGTTTTTAATCCACTATTATTTTTAATAAATAAGGATTTTTATATTTAAAACATATAATTATATTATTTATAGAAATATTATGATAAAATAAATATCATTTTTTAAATCATCATGTCAAAATTCGGTGTGGGTGAATTTGTGAGAATTTTCTAAAATACTTTATTTTTCCATGAATAGTAAAAATATAGTTTGAGTTTTTCAATATGTTTAATGACATCATAATCATTTCATAACGATGTAATAAATAATTAAACACAATCCACAACTCAAAAATATTTTATTTTATTAATATCAATCATTTTAATAGATTTTAAGTAATTTCTAAATATTCAATTTACTTTCAAAATTCTAAAATTGAAACTTTTATTTTAAAAAGGTTATTTTATGAAAAATCTAATTTCTCTTGCCAAAATAAATAATATAAAATTATGATCAAATCATTTGGATTAAAATGACATAACATTTTTCTAAAGTGTCCAATACCATGGGAAATCCCAAGGTTTTGTATTTACCACTACCTAGGCATCAAAGACCTAAATTTAGAAATTAATAAACTTATATCCCACTTTTGCTATAAATACCCCACAATTTGACCATTTAATTTCAATAAAAGTTAATTATACATGAATATATGATATTTTTCCCCCCACGGAGTCCTAAAAAGTAGCCCTCAATCCCCCAAGGTCCCAATCCTCATGTTTTAGAAGTCACTCTTCAAGTTAAGAGATATTTCCTTCTTTTCTCTTCGTTTCAAGTACATCTTTTCATATATGTATTTTGAATGTTATGTACACTACTTATTATTTCCTTTTTATTAATTAAAATACTTTCAAGTTATGTTTTATAAATGGTAGAACCCTATCCTATCTCTTTTTACGCTTTTATAAATCCATGTTTTATACCCATTATGCTGTCGATTTTACTTCATAAAATTTCTCTCTTCTCCTCAAGAAATTCCATTTTATTCGATTTTTATGAATACCCAAGACACATTATTTCCAAGGGTTATTCACCAATATATAAATATTATTTATTTGATTTTGTTTTTCACATACATAAAACCTTCATTTCCTTTCCATTGGTTAAAAATGACAGAATGATCATGTTTTTAAAGAACTTTTTAAAACACCATGATTTTGATATGAATCCCATTTATTTTATTATCCAAGAGTTATTTATGAAATGTTTTATTATTATATAAGTGTCTTAAATTAATCATTTCACATGAATAATTATTCCTTATAGTCCTCCAATGCATTGGCTAAAGAATTTAATCTCTAGAGATAACATGTTTTCTGATACCTTCATGAATAACCTTGGTAATTTTTATGATACCTTAGTGAAAAAACATGGTGATATGATTATAAATGTCTCATTTTAAATTTTTATCCATATTTCCATGTTATTATTCAAGTTATTATTATTATGATTTCCCTCTTTATCACACCTTTATGATATTCCTCAAGTTCACATGTAAACTGTTTCCCTTGTTTTCCCTTACTAGGCCTTATTATAACCCTTTCCTTTATTGTATGTCCCCAGGTGATATGAGGAAGTAAATATAATCAGGATGATACTATTATTAATACTTTAAACTGTATTACATAAATGTTTTATGTTTTCTTGTATTACGTAGTTTTTTTAAGAAACTAAACTTTTAAAGATCCTATATTTGTACAATGTAATGAATGGTTATGTAATAAAAAGGAAGGATTCCATATGCATTTCATAATGAAGCATGTTATAAATTTTGAGAATTATATGGTAAATCATTTATAACTCCTTCCATATTATTAGTATTATTTTCTCATCCATTATTTGGATTTGATTTGAGCTGAAACGAGAGAAAACAAAATAATTGACAAACACCATAAAAATACAGTGAATTAGATCTCATGAAGATAGTTCTAAATATGGAAAGATAAATGAATAAAAGAATAAACATGACTCATAGAATTACTTAGGTCTAACCAACACAACATATAGAAACTAATTCTGAGTCTGGATAGAGGATATCTCACTAATGGGAGAGGGGGAGGATGTTGAAAGAACACGTGGAGGACCTCCTTGGTAAAATGAAGGGGAAAGAAGGGTAAAAACCATTTAATTTTGGGGGAGAAAATTCTTAAAATTACCCACCTTAAAGGGGAAAAAAGTTTGTCTTCACATTTTTCCAACCATACCCCTAACCACATGCCTCTATTAGTTAAGAGACACTAATCATATCGGCTAGCCACACGGTTTGAAAAACCGTGCATAGCCCATGAACCCCCATATATAGTTTTATATAGAGACCCCAAATGTATGTGAAGACTCAGGAACATGGTTAAATAAACCATGGGAAACCCTCTACACCCCTACACTAGGCCATACAATTTCCCCTAGAGGGGTTCATAGTTTCAACAAACCAGGTTCCCCTATCTCCTTCTCATAAAAATGAGTTTTTAGAGACCGAAATTTTTGAAACTCATCCAAACTCCCGAGTCATCTCTTTGGACTTAAACCTCATCTAAAATAAAAATTTTATGTGTTCAAAAACAATTATTATCATTCCAAGGATCAATTTAATAATAATCCCTACTACCTAAATAAATTCCCAAATTCTCTTGGAATTTTCAACCGAGTCCAAAACATGGGATTTTACAACCAATAAGGTTGAAGATATTAGTATGATGTAAATGTAGGAGATTGTAAGATTTCATGGGACCCTTCTTCCATTATATCTAATAGGGATCCTAGGTTTACTTCTAGAATTTGAAATAGTTTCCAATAGTTATTGAGGACTTAGGTAATATTGAGTAAAATTTACCATCCAAAGACGTATGGTTAGGCGAAGCATGTTATATAAATTTTAGAGGATATTCTCTATGAATGTTGTTGGAGATGGTTCCCAATAACCAACTTATGTGTACTTTATGATAACTTGTATTCATGATTTTTGAATATTAATAAATTCATTATCACATCATGATTGTTATTCTTCGTAACATATTATGCGATAATGTCATAAGAGTAACTATCACACTAAAAGGTGATAGTAGTTCCCCACTATGATGGGAACCCAGAAGTGCTACGACACTATTCTCAAATATATGTTATAAACCCAGATGATATAATTTGAAGGATAAAGATGATACAAGATATATGGGGTGGAGACTCATAAGACTTTGAGGAACCTTCTCATGGTGTATGGCCTTAATAATATCCTGTGTAGGATATTATGAGAATGAGACCCGCCTGTCGAATATCCACATTTATATGTTTCATTGAATGTTACTATATAAAGATATGTTTATTGATCCTTAGAATTTACTATTATTATTACTGAGTATTATGAGTCACGTAATTTGATTTATTGATAAAAACCATGATGACAGATGTTCATAGTGAGGTATGATACATTGTGTGTGTCACAAGTAATATTGCATTATTGAATAATATGAGAAAGGATTTTTCCCATATATTATTTTATAAAATTTGATATCTTAGGCCCTTTAAGGAAATGATATAGCTTAAATAAATCCATGGCCATGGTATTTTATAAGAAATTTCAATTTCTATGATGTCAAAGAAATAGGCATTAAGCACATAGGTTGATGGAATTTGGATGCAACATTTTTTATTAGATATATCGTGATAAATGGATTATACTCCACAATAGGCATCCATATGAGGTATCATGTCATTATGACATTAACTTCTTTCTCTATGGGGGCCTTGGTGTGTTTCTAGATGCTAACCTTGGACCTTAGGCTGCTTTTCCAAATGCCATTGAGAAAGAGGCCTAAAGGGTCACACAGTAAGTGTATCCATAATCTTAGTTAAATAATATATTATTATTTATTATTTAATAAATTCAATAAATATTATTCTTGGATGTGGTTTAATAATTATTCATTTATTCTTGATCGCATAAAATTTATCACTTGTCATTCAATAGAATATCATGTGAGTGGAATATCTAATAAATATTTATTTTCTGTTTAGTGAATATAATATTTATTTATTTATTGGTGAATAATGTAGTGAGTTTTATTTAATAAATAAATAGTCACTATTAAATAAATGATAAACATTGTGGAGGAATGGAAGATCAAGTGTAATGGTCTGATGATAAATAATAAATGTTAAATATTATTTGATTAAATAATATTTAACATTTATTTTCAAGTTAATAACATGTCAAGAAATAATAATAATATTATTATTTAACATGGGGTTATATATGGATTAAATAAATAAATTGTACTTGTGAAATTATTTTATTTTAAATATGGTAGTATATAAACCAAACTATATTATTTTCTGAGAGATCCTATTCATTTTTTTGGTTGTGAACAAAAGATTATCAGAATCCTCTCAAGACCTGACGATCTCCATTTTCTAAGAATGCTCTAAAAAATGGAGAGCAATCCTCCTCCACCATCCACTCCCAAGTCAATAGATATCTTGGAGAACTCTTTGAAATCAGTTATCAAGGCGATCGAAGGTGGACGACACAAGTGATTAGATCTGCCAGGCTGGCACCCGGAGATTCCTGCAACAACGTTCGAAGATTTTTGGAACATGTGTGAATCAACACTAGAGGTAATATATATTTTATTCCTATATCACAATAGTGAAACAATTCATATCTATTGTCAAATATATTAATAAATAAATAATTACCAAAAGGTAATTCTTAATTTATTAAATTATTTATTAATAATATGTAATTATCCTCTCTCTAGTTCCTATGTTCTATCCCTTGTATGATTTTATTTGATTCAATTATGCTGATCATTAAATTTATCATTGGGTAGATCTCGGATTGATCACCAATCATGTCAAAAAGAAATTTTTTTCACACCCTATCACACACTTCTGATATGCCTAAGACCTATATGTGTTATTAGAGTGGTCACTTAGTTATGTATAATTATTTAAATATTTTTGATTGATTTATGCACTTTTCATTGAGTTTTCAATTCATTTATAATCCCTCTTTTAATCCGAATCATGAAATCTGTTTCTTCTAACTTCATTTAATGTAGATATAATAAAAATGATTAATTTTAGGAATGAATTAAAATTGAGTAAATCATATAGAGGTTCATAGGATTTGGGATGAAAAATATAGGAGTACAAACTGTGTAATCGAAGTTAAACGCCATGTACTTGTGCTCAATGTATCAGGAATTTGTTTGGAAATTAATTCAAACTGTGTGCATTGATGACACAAGGTGCATTTATTTATTACACTATGTGTTGACCAGACAATCCTAACACATGGTCAGCCAGAGTACACACCGTGTGGCTCACAAAAAAGGCTTGTAGACCCTTTGAGTCATAGATGGGCCATGTGTTACCAGACATGGCCTACATTCTATGTAGTCTATTATACACACCGTGTAATCCAATTTTTTAAGTGATGATACACACATAGAGTCCCTAAGGTTGTACCTCATATAGATGGTGATAGATGTACATTTTGTGTAGCTCTCCTTTACATTCCATGAACTTAAACCAAATTATACATATTTAAAATTTATTTAGTATACTATGTAAACCTTATCGACACATTATAAGGCCCTAGCATTAAACCTTACTTAATCCTGAGTTATTACAAGATTACACATTGAGGATCTTTTCGGGTTTAGAGTTTTAGAGAATTAGATCATAAAACTTGCATTACATTCCACATATAAACAAAGTGGTTACATAAAGATAGTATTATTCTTTCCCATCAATGGAAACATATTTAAAATAAAACATGGATTCTTTCTTGACACTTCTTTTACACTATCATCATATCATGTACCTTTCCCTTGACCTATGAAAAACATTTCAAAAAATTTGGGATGAGCATAAAAAGATCAGTAAGGGATATAAAACTATGGAAAGGAAACACGAGTACATATATACATAAGAATGAAATCATACTTCACCCATAAAACATAATAACTTTAACATACCTCATCAAATCATGAATAAATCATAGAAATCATAAGACATAAAGGTAACTTGAGGCATTCATAACATTCTTACGTAGGGAGTAACCCTCTTGGTTACTTTTGGAATACCCATCACAGTATATTCACTAAATATCTTCGGAGAAACCTTAACGTTACACTCCTTCGCGTTACCCAATGCATTGGAGAGCTATATCGGGCTCACTTGCCCTTAGTTTATCACGGAACCACCCGTCTTCATAATAATGCCCAAGAACCTCAACATAATCGTATCACATAAAACATGAATAAAGGAAACATTACATTTCCACCTTTCAATCACAAGATATCAATACAAAAAATTGATATAAAAAAATTATGAAAACCGTTTTCAATACCGAAACAAAAGAAAAGTAAAACATGGTATTTATTTTTCTTTTAAAAAAAGTATGGCTTGTAGGGGAAGCCGAAAACTCAAATAATGGTCACGGTGGTGGAGAAGTCATTGTCGCCGCATACGTACGACAAAAACATTCCCTTTTGTCATTTAGTAAACGCTTCGTATAAAAAATATTCCTTTTGAATAAACGTAAAAGTCAAAGGGGTTTATACACCATATAAAAGAAGGTTGTGTATAAAACAAAATATGCCTCAATGAAAGGAGATTGAGACGAAGTCCCATACCTCGGGTCCGACTTGACTCGGTCGTTCTTTAATCTCCTGAATAATAAACTTGAGTTAATTTCTACTTGTTTAAGAAACTTTTTCAAGTTCATTATTCCTTTTATATCACTTATTTCCATGTCATGAACACTATGTAATTATTTAAGTTAATAACGGTCATTTTAACGATCATTGGTACTTGAGTCAAAAATAAACCCTTTATAATTACAAGTTGTTCATGTATATATTATATCCATAGTGGTATTAATGATTTAGATATCATAAATATCATAAATATCATGTATATTCATTCATTTATAATATTATATAACATTTAGAGGTAAGAAATGAAATGCACCGTTCATGGAGACGGTAAGCCATACGTACGCATGAATGCTACTTTCATTTCTATTTCGTATTTTTATAGAATGTAATCATAATGATATAAAGGTATATTATAATTCCAGTTTAATATCATATATAATATCATAACTCCATCCTTTATACGTCCCACATATGGTATTAACGAATCAAATCACTTTGAGGGGGCAGTAGTCCGCACTTCCTTAAATGAAGATATCGCGTTTACCCATAATGAAAACCATAAAGGTATGCCCAAAATGAAAAATACAGAAGCTTAAGGAAAACATAAACATATTATATATCATATATAAATATAGTTTCATCTTAATGGCCACCTTTGAAGGTGTTAAAAGAATGTTGAACAATCATCGTTTCGGGAGGCATAAATTCACCATCCACAGAAACAGTATGTTCTTTAACCATTAGATGTAGGTGTGTGTAAGTGTAGCTCGAATACTTATTATAACAACATCCTATTATATTTACAATACTTGATTTGTTACAAAAGAAATTAATAAAAAGAGTTTAGGGGGTTGGAGAAGCAAAATAAAACAAAAGGACTCAAGTGAAGACATTACCTTAAAATCAAGTAACTCTCTTTAGTTTGAGCTCAAAGGCTTCCTTGGGAAGACTTCTGCCCAAAGTGAGGCTTCAAGGAGTAATAGAGGGATGTGGAGAGACCAAATGGGCAGTTTTTGGCCGAGCCACAGGCTTTGGGAGTGTGGGTAAGTAGGTAGAGGTGGGGGCCTTTTATAAGAGGAGAGGAGGGGCACTCTTGGAAAGTAAAGAAATGTTACTTTATTTGAAAATGATTTTAGGATTCAAAAAGTCCCAAATTGATATAATTATAGGGTAAGGTGATAAGGGTTAGAAATATACCCATCCAAAAGGTTTTGGACATATGTAGGTCATTGATTTTACATTATCCTTCCATTTAATTTAAATCCTTTATTAATGAGGTAATCGCTTCATCATCATGATGTCATAAATAATTTAATTTATTTAAAGTATAAAAATTATAGAAAAAATACTATGATGTAGGAAATCTTTTTATATTTACAATGACTATTTATAATCAAAAATATGAATTGCAGATACCCGTGTAAAAATTGTTTTAGTGAAATAACTTATGTTTGTGTCATTTTTACTTTAATATTAAATAAAAAGGTATTTATGTCATTTTCCAAACAAAGTGGCTCCATGGGGTCCCCAAGTTGACCCATGGATTGTCTTGGTCGTCCATGACACATAAAATGAGGGTAGGACATGTGTATAGGTCATTTCATATTATTAAAACATTATTTTTACCTTAAACTACACTAATTACCTCTAATCGCGATTAAAAACTTAATAAGTTACTATTCACCAAAAAATTATTCTAATCTCATTGCACCAGACATTACTTCTTAATGAAAACCTTGTATGTCGGATTTTTGAAATTCAAAACACAAAGATGGAAAAATTTCATTTAAACGGAAAATCAGTTTTTATAAGTACCACTTAGTGGTTTCACTATTCATCAAAAATTGAAGTTTTTCAGAAAATTACCAAAAATTCACCCTAAGCTATATTTGATATTCAGAATTAAAAAATGATGTCTATTTTAAAAAATTCAAAACATATAATTTGCATTAATTAATTTAATAATTAATTCCCGCTGTCAAAACAAATAGCGTGTTTTTATGATACAAAATGTATCAAAAGATTGACACTAGTTTAAGTCCAATTTCAAAGTGAAATTAATTTCAACGACCACCATTGGATTAAATGGTAAAAATATATTCTAATTTCACTTTAAAACCAATTCAAAAGATAATCTAATCATATAAATAAATTATATTAAAAAGCAGTTTTGATGTAAAATGCAGTATTTTTCACTATTCATTAAAAAATGAACATTGTCAGAAAAATACCAAAAATTCACAAAAATTAAATTTTGATGTCCCAATCATAAAGAATAAGTTTTTTTGACAAACATATCTTATAAAATTGTCATAAGATATATTTAAAAATGGTTTTCCATCAAAAGGCAGTAAAACAATCTTTTAAAAAATATTAGTGTATTCCATGCTTAAGATTGGATTTATTTTCATTTTAAGCCTCTAAAACACTATCTAATTCATTAATAGACATAGATAAAAATATATATTATTCATTACCTACTTGGGATGTTACATCCTTCCCCCCTTTAGAAAATTGCATCCCTGCAATTTATTTACATATCGAATAAATGGGGGTACTTATCCCTCATTGCATTTTCAGATTCCCATGTTGCCTCTTCCATCATGTGGTTTTTCCACAAAACCTTTACCTCATTAATCACTTTATTCCGTAACACTTGCTCCCTGGTGTTAAGAATCTGGACCAGTTGTTCCTCATAAGATAGGTTCTCTTCCAACTGAACTACCTCTGGACTCAAAATATGAGATGGATCTGGCATATACTTTCTTAGCATCGAAACGTAAAAAACATTGTGTACCTGAGATAAAATCGGAGGTAAATCCACTCAGTAAGCAACAGATCCAACTCTCTCCAGAATTTCATATGTTCCAATGAACCTTGGACTCAACTTTCCTTTCTTACCAAATCACATCACACTTTTCCATGGTGATACTTTGAGAAAAACATGATCACCTACCTCAAAAGAGAGATCCTTCCTCCTGTTGTCCGCATAACTCTTCTGCCTACTCTGAGCTGTTCTCATGTGCTTCTGAATCAGCTGAACTTTTTCTGCCATCTCTTCTACCAATTCTGGTCCCATCAACTTCCTTTCACCCACTTCATCCCAGAAAGCTGGAGTTCAACACTGATTCCAATATAATTCCTGAAATGGTTCCATCTGTATACTGGAATGAAAACTGTTATTATATGAAAATTCAACCAAAGAAAGATGTTGGTCCTAACTTCCCTGATAATCCATAGATCAAGAACGTAGCATATCCTCCAATGTCTGAATTGTTCATTCTGAATGCCCATCTAATTGAGGATGAAAAGCTGTACTAAAATTTAATTCAGTACCCAACAACTTCTGAAGGCCTTTCCAAAAGTTAGAAGTGAACCTGGGATCACGATCAGATACAATGGAGAGAGGAAATCCATGTAACCTGACTATCTCTTTAAGATACAAACAGAAAAGTTGATCTAGGGAAAAAGTATCTCGTATAGCAAGGAAATGAGCATATTTAGTCAAGCGATCAATAATAACCCAGATTGCATTATTACCTCGAGATGTCTCCGGTAATCCCACAACAATGTCCATGGATATATTCTCCCATTTCCACTCTGGCACTGGTAAAGGCTGAAGCATCCCTTTTGGTAACTGCCACTCTACATTAACCTGTTGACATGTCAAACACTTCACAGTAAAATCAGCAATATCTCTTTTCATTCCATCCCAATAGTAATACTCCCACAGATCTCTGTACATCATAGTACTGCCAGGATGAACTGAAAACGGAGAACTATGAGCTTCACATAACAACTCTCTCTTCAACTGTGAATCACAAGGCACACACAATCTCTTCCCAAATCTCAAAACACAATCATTATCAATGTTGAATTCAGGCAACTTACCTTTCTGAACTAGCTCTACCTTTTTCTGCAACTCACTGTCTTGCTTCGGTGCTTGCTTGATTCTATATGATAGAGATGATCTCACTGATACCTAAAACAAAACAGAAGAACTTCCTGCACCAACAACTTCTATGAAAAATTTCATCAAATCCTTAACCAAAGGATCACGTTCCAAACGCAAAATTGCTAATGAAGCATTACTTTTTCGACTCAAATCATCAGCCACTTTATTTTCTTTTCCCGGATGGTAATGAATTGTACAATCACAATCCTTGATTAATTCCATCCATCTCCTCTGTCTCATGTTTAACTATTTCTGAGTGAATATATACTTTAAACTTTTGTGATCAGTATATATTTCACACTTTACTCCATTCAAATGATTCCTCCAAATTTTTTTAAAGCGAAAACAACAGCAGCTAATTCCAAATCTTGTGTAGGGTAATTTACCTCCTGAGTTTTCAACTGTCGTAAAGCATAAGCAATTACCTGGTCATTCTGCATTAGGAAGCAACCAAGTCCTTTCAATGAAGCAGCACTGTATATAACAAACTCACCATTCCTAGAAGGAAGTTCCAAAACTGGAGTATTCACCAATCTTCTTTTCAATTCCTGAAAACAATCATCACATTCTTTTGTCCTGATAAACTTAACACCCTTACGAGTTAGCTTAGTCATTGGACTAGATAACCATGAAAAATTTCTAACAAACCTTCGGTAATAGCCTTCCAAACCAAGGAATCTACGAATCTCAGTTACATTTGTGGGTCTTGGCCAGTCTTCAATAACTTTTGTTTTTGCAGGATCAACAATTATCCCATCTTTAGAAACAATGTGACCAAGGAAAGAAATTTGTTGAAACCAAAACTCACACTTGGTGAATTTTCCATATAGTTTCTTTTCTTTTAAGGTTTGAAAGATAACCCTTAAATGTCTTTCATGCTCCTCTTTACTTTTAGAAAACACCAAAATATCATCAATGAAAACCACCACAAACTTATCCAAGAACTCATGGAAAATTCTATTCATTATGTCCATGAATACAGCAGGTGAATTGGTTAGCCCAAAAGGCATTACAAAAAATTCATAATGGCCATATCTTGTATGGAACACGGTCTTTGGAACATCTGGTTCCTTTACCTTCAGCTGATGGTACCCCAATCTCAAGTCAATCTTTGAAAAATACTGAGCTCCCGGGAGCTGATCAAACAAATCATCGATATGAGGCAAATGATATTTGTTCTTAACAGTGATGTCATTCAAGGCTCTATAATCAATGAAAAGTCTCATTGAACCATCTTTCTTTTTAACAAATAAAACAGGAGCACCCCATGGTGATGTGCTAGGTCGAATGAAACCTTTCTCTAATAAATCTTTCAATTTATCCTTCAACTCTAAAAGTTCAATTTGAGCCATTCGATAAGGGGGTTTTGAAATTGGCTTAGCATCTGGAAATAAGTAAACAATAAACTCAACTTCCCGATCTGGTATTATTCCAGGAAACTCTTCAGGAAAAACATCAGGATACTCATTTACCACTGGCACATCATTAATCTGAACAGTTCCTTTATTTTCAACGATGTGTGGAAGGTAACATTCATTTCCATCTTTTACAAGTTTCTTGGCCTCTTGATAAGTTATCAATAGTAAGGGTTCATTCTTGTACACAAACTGAAAGTCTTTCTGAAAAGAAACTTCTTTAGCTCTACAGTCTATCTTAGCATGGTAAATAGAGAGCCAATCCATACCCAGGATAACATCAAACTCTACTAGAGGTAGAACAATAAGGTTTTCAAGTAGGTTCTTTCCACAGATAAGGATAGGAAGATTCTTATAAATTATTTTTACCTCAACATTTCTCCCAGGTGTTTTTACCAAAATTTCAGGAGTCATTTCTTGAGATGGTATTCCCATTTCACTAGAAAAGGTTTCAGAGATGAAAGAATGTGTAGACCCCAAATCAAAAAACACACTGGTATAATCTAAAAAACAAACAAAGTACCTGATACAACTTCATTTGATGGCCCGACATCTGCTAAAGTAGTTGCAAAATATTTCACCACCCCTTTCTGATTGTAGTCTAACTACTTCCCATCACTCGAGCTCTTTGTCGGACACTCATTTGTATAGTGACCCATCTCATTGCACTTAAAACATTTCACTAACTGTAAATCAAATTTGTTCTTACCTTCACCTTGATCTTTTTCAGTGCAATCACGAGCCTTATGTCTCATCTTACCACATCGGTAGCACTTTCCAGAATTTAGAAGACATTCCCCATCATGCATTGTACCACATTTATCACAAACTGGAAACTTAGCTTTCTTACCATCAGACTTTTTTGAAGAATTCTTACCTTTCTCCTTCCACCTCGGTCTCTTCTTCTGTTGGTTGTTATAGAACATTTGATCATCGACAAACTCCATTTCCACCTTCTCAGCACATCGAACAAGATTTTCATAACTTTTAAACTCACGAGAATCTAATGCCCTTCGATATTTTGGCTTTAATCCTGAGTAAAAACGATCGATTTTACTATCAAGGTCTCGGATAAAATTTGGAGCATACCTTGCCAATCAAGTGAAAATTTCTTCACAGGTAGCCACTGAGTCTTCCTCTTGCCTCAATTCCAAGAATTGCTTTTCCATCCTAAGTCGAACAGCCTTAGGAAAATACTTCTCAAGAAACATACCTTTGAATTCATCCCAGTCGAGAGCATCAATCTCATCAGCATCCCTGATATTTTTAACCATCGACCACCACTGATCTGCTTCACCCTCCAAACGATAAATAGAAAGACTAACCTTTTGATTGTCTGAACACCCCATGACATCGAAAATCTTCTCCAGTGCTTTAATCCACCCTTCAGCTAGCACAGGGTCAGATGATCCTCTAAATGATTGGGGATGTTGCCTCATGAAATGTTCCACCACTGACATGTTCCTCTACGGTTGATCAGGCTGATCTCGTGAATGGATACCACCACCATTTATCTCTTGATTCAACTACGCCATTACTGCAACAAACTGTTCAGTTCCAATTCCGACCATCTCGGGATGCTGATTCAGAAGGTTATTTCCTTCTACATGCCTTCCTAGCACTGCTTCCCTGTTTCCTCTGCGGAAAACCACTCTGAAAAAACATGTCTTAGATGAAGAAACATGGTAATCTTCAAATGCTATATCATTTCAATTTGACCCAAAAAAATATTTTTGGATAATCATTTAATATAATTATAACTCCTAAAGTTATCTAAACCACCCTTTGATACCAACTATAAGGCCCTAGCCTTAAAACTTACTTAATCTTGAGTTATTACAAGATTACACATTGAGGATCTTTTCGGGTTTAGAGTTTTATAGAATTAGATCATAAAACTTTCATTACATTCCACATATAAACAAAGTGGTTACATAAAGATAGTATTCTTCTTTCCCATCAATGGAAAAATATTTAAAATAAAACATGGATTCTTTCTTGACACTTCCTTGACACTATCGTCATATCATGTACCTTTTCCTTGACCTGTGAAAAACATTTCAAAAAACTTGGTATGAGCATAAAAATCTCAGTAAGGGATATAAAAATATGGAAAGGAAACACGGGTACATATATACATAAGAGTGAAATCATACTTTACCCATAAAACATAAGAACTTTAACATACCTCATCAAATCAAGAATAAATCATAGAAATCATAAGACATAAAGGTAACTTGAGGAATTCATAACATTCTTACGTAGGGAGTAACCCTCTTGGTTACGTTTGGAATACCCATCACAGTATATTACCTAAATCTCTTCGAAGAAACCTTAACGTTACACTCCTTCGCGTTACCCAATGCATTGGAGAGCTATATCGATCTCACCTGCCCTTAGTTTATCACGGAACCACCCGTCTTCATAATAATGCCCAAGAACCTCAACATAATCGTATCACATAAAACATGCATAAAGGAAACATTACATTTCCACATTTAAATCAAAAGATATCAATACAACACATTGATATAAAAACATTATGAAAACCATTTTCAATACCAAAACAAAAGAAAAGTAAAACATGGTATTTATTTTTCTTTTAAAAAAAGTATGGCTTGTAGGGGAAGCCGAAAACTCAAATAATGGTCACGGCGGTGGAGAAGTCGTTGTCGCCGCATACGTACGAAAAAAACATTCCCTTTTGTCGTTTAGTAAATGCTTCGTATAAAAAAGATTCCTTTTTAATAAACGTAAAAGTCAAAGGGGTTTATACACCGTATAAAAGAAGGTTGTGTATAAAACAAAATATGCCTCAATGAAAGGAGATTGAGAAAAAGTCCCATACCTCGGGTCCGACTTGACTCGGTCGTTCTTTAATCTCCTGAATAATAAACATGAGTTAATTTATACTTGTTTAAGAACTTTTTCAAGTTCATTATTCCTTTTATATCACTTATTTCCATGTCCTGAACACTATGTAATTATTTAAGTTAATAACGGTCATTTTAACGATCATTGGTTCTTGAGTAAAAAATAAACCCTTTATAATTACAAGTTGTTCATGTATCTATTATATCCAGAGTGGTATTCATGATGTAGATATCATATATATCATATATATCCAGTATATTCATGCATTTATAATATTATATAACATTTAGAGGTAAGAAATGAAATGCACCGTTCATGGAGACGGTAAGCCGTACATACGCATGAACGCTACTTTCATTTCTATTTCGTATTTTTATAGAATGGAATCATAATTATATAAAGGTATATTATAATTCCAGTGTAATATCATATATAATATCATAATTCTATCCTTTATACGTCCCACATATGGTATTAACGAATCAAATCAGTTTGAGGGGGCAGTAGTCCGCACTTCCTTAAATGAAGATATCACATTTACCCATAATGAAAACCATAAAGGTATGCCCAAAATGAAAAATACAGAAGCTTAAGGAAAACATAAACATATTATATATCATATATAAATATAGTTTCATCTTAATGGCCACCTTTTAAGGTGTTAAAAGAATGTTGAACAATCATCGTTTCGGGAGGCATAAATTCACCATCCACGGAAACAGTATGTTCTTTAACCATTAGATGTAGGTGTGTGTAAGTGTAGTCTAATACTTATTATAAAAACATATTAGTATATTTAAGATACTAGAGTTGTTACAAAATAAATTTATAAAAAGAGTTTAGGGGGTTGGAGAAGCAAAATAAAACAAAAGGACTCAGGTGAAGACATTACCTTAAAATCGGGTAACTCCCTTTAGTTTGGGCTCAAAAGCTTCCTTGGGAAGACTTATGCCCAAAGTGAGGCATCAGGGAGTAAGAGAGGGATTTTTAGAGACAAAATGGGCAGGGGTTGTCCGAGCCAAAGGCTTTGGGAGTGTGGGTAAGGAGGTAGAGGTGGGGGCCTTTTATAAGAGGAGAGGAGGGACACTCTTGGAAAGTAAAGAAATGTTACTTTATTTGAAAATGATTTTCAGATTCAAAAGGTCCCACATTGATATAATTGTAGGGTAAGGTGATAAGGGATAGAAATATACCCATAAAATAGGTTTTGGACATGTGTAGGTCATTGATTTTACATTATCCTTTCATTTAATTTAAATCCTTTATTAATGAGGTAATCGCTGCATCATCATGATGTCATAAATAATTTAATTTATTTAAAGTCTAAAAATTATAAAAAAATACTATGATGTAGGAAATATTTTTATATTTCCAATTAATATTTATAATAAAAAATATGAATTGTATAACCCCATGTAAAAATTGTTTTAGTAAAATAACTTATGTTTGTGTCATTTTAACTTTAACATTAAATAAAAAGGTATTTATGTCATTTTCCAACCAAAGTGGCTCCATGGGGTCCCCAAGTTGACCCATGGATTGTCTTGGCCGGCCATGACACATCCAATGAGGGTAGGACATGTTTCTAGGTCATTTCATATTATTAAAACATTATTTTTACCTTAAACTACACTAATTATCTCTAATTGCGATTAAAAACTTAATAAGTTACTATTCACCAAAAAATTATTCTAATCTCATTGAACCACATTTTAATTCTTAATGACAACCATGTATGTCATATTTTTGAAATTCAAAACACAAATATGGCAAAATTTCATTTAAACGGAAAATCAGTTTTTATAAGTACCACTTAGTGGTTTCACTATTCATCAAAAAATGAAGTTTTTCAGATAATTACCAAAACTTCACCCTAAGATATATTTGATATTCCGAATTTAAAAATGATGTATATTTTACAAAATTCAAAACATATAAGTTGAATTAATTAATTTAATAATTAATTCCCGCTGTCAAAACAAATAGCATGTTTTTATGAAACAAAATGTATCAAAAGATTGACACTAGTTTAAGTCCTATTTCAAAGTGAAATTAATTTCAACGACCACCATTGGATTAAATGGTAAAAATATATTCTAATTTCACTTTAAAACCAATTCAAAAGATAATCTAATCATATAAATAAATTAGATTAAAAAGCAGTTTTGATGTAAAATGCAGTATTTTTCACTATTCATTAAAAAATGAACATTGTCAGAAAAATACCAAAAATTCACACAAAGTAAATTTTGATGTCCCAATCATAAAGAATAAGTTTATTTTGACAAACATAGATTATAAAATTGTCAAAAGATATATTTAAAAATGGTTTGCCATCAAAAGGCAGAAAAACAATCTTTTAAAAAATATTAGTGTATTCCATGCTTAAGATTGGATTTATTTTCATTTTAAGCCCCTAAAACACTATATAATTCATTAATAGACATAGATAAAAATATATATTATTCATTACTTACTTGGGATGTTACACACATGCTTGAGTGTTCATTAAGTTGATAGGAAATGACATGTGATAGGTTCTAATATATATATATATATATATATAATTAATATATGTGTAATGTTCAAATATGAATACCATGCGTGAGTCATATTACAATTGGTAATCTATGTGCATTGAAGTATAACATGTGATGGAAAAATCATGTAATTCGTGAAATCAATAAGTTGATAGTACACATCATAAAAGTATGTGATAAGTCTTGTATTCCATATGTCATAAGAGGAAATATTATATGAGTATAATATATGTTGGGTATATTCGAATGGGTATTCACCATGTTTCCTCCAAGGCACATTTATGTACACAGTTAATTTTAAATCAATTTATTTAATTTATTTAAAATTATGATGGATGAAAATATCCAGGAAATTTGGATGAGAATTAAGATAAATTAATTGGTCAATTAAAGATATTAATTAATTGATTCAAGAACTTTTTATCTTAAATAGGAACAATTAAGAATTGAATTTTAGCTTTATTAAATACATAATTCGTTGCATGCATGTGGATGTTCATGAGAATGACCAGACCTTTGTGTGATATTGGTTTAATTTAATTTATTATTAAATTAAATTATGAACCTGCATTCCTTCTATCCTCTTATTATGTAGGGTATGAATGCCCATGCTTTCATTTATATAAACCCCTTATTTTCATCACTTGCATGTGATTAAAAGCATATTTAATGGATGGAGATCCTAAGCTAGTTGAGGAGGTTCAAGTTTGGAGATGAGGAGAATCCGATCCAAGATAAATGCATATATGGATAGGTGTAAAGCTATAACAAAAAACTTAATAGGATTAACGTGTTTTTCCTTAGATCAATGGTTCATTTATCTACCATTAGATAAACTAAACATTAGTAAAATATAATGATCATACTACTTTATTATTTTATTTTTATAAAGTTTCATTTCTATTTCATTATGGATTTCTTGTCGAGATCACATGTATTAATGAAATTAACGATCATACAAGATAAAACAAAAATAAACTAGATTACGTATAAATACTATATAAGAAATGTTTAATCACTTAAGTAAATCCCCTTAATATTAAAAATTGTGTGATAAAGATAATAGTTGTAAATTCACACATAAAAGGATAAAATCCCTCAATAATAAATATTATGTTGGAATAGCCTTCCACTACTCCAGTTAAAATCGAACCATAGTTTAAAGTGATTGAAAAGAAAAAGTTGGAGTGCTTTCAATTATTAGGGAATTCTAACTTAAACAATTGTTCTGACTTAACTTAGTTCACATCAAGGGTTTACTACTAAAGTAGGACTTGGTGTAACTAAGTGTAAAAGGTTGATGAAATCCAATTTAAGGATTTTAGGATTGGGGAGTCCACTCAATAGATCAAATAAATTTGAGTTAATGCAGTTGGAATTTGGAATGACTACCTAAAACCATTAAAGTTTCTTGACCAAACAAATTTGGTGTAATCAGTAGGGGAATATGGATCCTTTCCACTACAATGTCCAAGAAATAGGATATTTTGAATCCAATGTTGAGGGATATTAAGTCTCGATAAAATAATCAGATATTAATAAATATAATATTTGTTTATTTGTCTAAATTTTTTCAGATAAATAAATAAATATATTATCATATTACTTGTAGAAAAAAATTAAAATGACTATAAATATATCATTGTGATCCATACTTTATATGGATAAACATCTCACTAGAACAAATTTCTAAGAGTGGGAAAGGTACTTACACATAATCCTTCACCATGAAAGGAAATTGTATGTATTGGAATAAACTATTCCTGATGTTCTTGGTAATGAGGCAAGTGATGAAGAGTTATCTCTCTATTAGAAAAATTTGAACGATTCTAATGATGTTCAATGTTTCATGCTATTATCCATGACAAATGATATTTTGAAGAAACATGAAGAAATAGATGCATATAGCATGATGTCTCACCTTCAAGATCTCTATCAAGAGAAGCTCAGACAAGAGAGGCATGATATATCCAATGATTTTTTTTACAACTATGATTATAGTGTCTATACTAGTTGGGCCTCATGTAGTCAAGCTTATTGGATATATTGAAAGATTATATATCTTAGGTATTAAATTACTAGATGAGTTGCGTATAGATCTCATACTTTCATCACTTCCCAATATATTATATAGATTTATTTTTAATTAAAATATGATCAATAATGAGAAGATTATTTTGGAACTTGTTAACTTGATTATCCAAGTGGATAAAGACACGAGTCATGATTAACTTACAGTTCTTATATCGAATAAGAAAAGTAAGAGTAAGGAAAAGTGGACAAGATTCATAATAAGTCTAAATCTCCTAAGCATTGTCCTTCTATGAAGAGGAAGATCTGGATATAGGGAAAGGGAAATTAGGTAGTATATTTTTTATGTGGAAATCTAGGCCACTTGAAGAGGAACTGCACCAAGAATCAAAGGGAATATAATGGTGAATTCATTATCAAGTGTAATATTTCAATATCTACACATTGGGTATTTGATAAAACTGGTGGTGCTCATATCTATATCCAAATGTAGCAACCAAGTAGATTTTGAAATATTTCTAGAGGATAGGTGGATCTGAGAGATGATAATGGTGAAAGGATGGCTACTCTGGCCATTGGTTACTACCACATTTCATTGACAACAAGAATGATTTTGGATTTAGAAGATTTTTATTATGTACCTATGGTTACTGAGAACATAATTTCTGTATCATACGTTTATTTAGATGGTTTTATTTTCATGTTTGGAAATAAGAGTTGTTTCTTTTTTAAATACAACATATTTTATAGAATGCAACCTTTAAATAATAGTATTTATTTATTAAATAATGAAAACTAAGTATTGGAAATTGATAATGAATCATGTTCACATGACTGATATGACACCCAGCTTTGGCATCACCATCTTGGTCATGTAAACGAGAATCATTTGACAAATCTCTATAAATATGGTTATTTAGATTCTTTTGAGTTAAAACCAATTGAAATATTACATTATTATTTATGAGAAAAAAATGACCAAACCACCATTTGGTGGATAGGGTTAAAGGGCCATAGAGCTTCTAGGGTTGGTAAACACTGATGCGTGTGGAAAATTTACAATAGAATATTGAAGTTGATATTCTTACTTAATAAATTTTACTGATGAATTTAATAGATATAGATATGTCTACTTGATGAGGTATAAATTTGAGTTCTTTGAGAAATTTAAGGAATTAAAGAATGAAGTAAAGAATCAACTTGGAAAGAAGATAAATAGGAAGTGATCAGATTGATATGGTGAATATCTTAACCAGGATTTCATCAACTTTTTATGGGTTCTTGGGATTCTATCTCAACTCACTCCAACTTATACACCGTAGTGGAATGGTGTTAGAGAAAGGAGGAACCATACCTTGTTATAATTGGTAAGGTCGATGATGTGTCATGTATATCTTACATTATCCATTTAGGGTTATGCATTCCGAACTCTGGCATACACATTAAACCAAGTACCAACTAAAGAGGAAAACATAATTCCTTCTAAGTTATAGAGTGGGAAGAAACTCATTTTGTTACATACACATGTATGAGGTTCTAAGGTGTTTTTAAGGCGTTCTCAGGAAACAAACTATCACCTAGAGGCATAAAGTGTATCTTTATATGGTATCTTAAGGAAACAAAGAGATACTACCTATAAAACCCATCCAAAAAGAAAGTGAATACCACTAGAAAATCCATCCTTCTTGAGAGGGAGAACATCCTCAAAAAGGATAGTGGGAGAAAGATTGAATTTAATGAAGTTGATGATCAATATACACAAGATTTCGTATAAGAACAGGTTCCACAGGTCCCCATGGAAGAAGTAGTTCCTGAAGCGCAAGTACTACATATGAGCATAAGAGAAGAAGGAGAACTAGAGAGATATGGTTTTATAGTCATCAAATATGGTGACTCATTATTGGTGGAAAATGATGAACGTCTCTCCTACAAAGAGGTAGTGGAGAGCTCAGAATCTAGAATATGGAATGAAGCCATAAATTTTGAAATGAATTCCATGTACCAGAACAAAGTTTGGGTTCTGGTCAATGTGCCAGTTGATGTAAATCCTATTGGGTGAAATTGAGTATTCAATAGAAAATTGGACATGGAAGGTAAAGTAAATACATATAAAGAAAGTCTAGTGGATAAAGGGTTTAAACAACATCAAATAATTTACTATGAAGAAACATTTTCACTATTTTACTAGTTTAAATCCATCAGAATTATACTTACAACAATAGCTTACCAAGACTATGAGATTTGGAAGATGAAAATCAGAACAACATTCCTTAATGAGAACCTTTAGGAAGATGTTTATATGACACAACTAGAAGGGTTTGTGACTCTAGGTGATTCAAAATATTTTTTCTTGTTTCATAGATCCAATTATAGTTTTAATCAAGAATACATGTCATGGAACATTTGATTCAATAAATCTATAAAATAATTTGGTTTTATAAATAATTATTTTGAGAAAAGTGTTTACAAGTGGTTTAGTGGAAATTTAGTTATTATCCTAGTCGTATATGTTAAGGAAACATTAATTATTGGAAATGATATACCAATTTTACAGTATGTTAAGGGCTGGTTAAGTAAGTGTTTCTCCCTGAAAGACTTAGGTGAAACAACCTATAATATAGGGATCAAGATCATTCTTGATATTTCTTAGAGGATTCTTGGACTAAGTTAAAGTACATATGTGGACAAGATACTAAATAGATTTGGTATGTAATAATCCAAGAGGGGATTGGTTCCACTGTCACATGGTTGACATCTTTCTAAGAAAATGTGTTCTTAGACACAATAATAGAAAGAGATAATGAGTAAGATCCCATACACTTTTACAATAGGATCAATAATGTATTCCATATTATGTTATATACTTAATGTTTTTTACAAATTGATAATGGTAGAAAGATGTCAAGAAGATACAGGAGAATAACATTGGTCTTCTATTAAGGATATCCTAAAGTATATGATAAGAAATAAGGATATAATTCTGGTGTATCAAGGAGATGAAGATCTGGTAATGAGGGGATATACTGATACTGATTTTCAAATAGATCATAATGCTCTGAAGTCATAGTTAGAATTTGTTTTTTGTCTCAACAAAGGAGTTGTGAGATGAAAGAGTTCAAAGCAACCCATTGTTTCTAATTATATAGTAGAGCCCAAGTATATAGTGGATTTTTATGAATCCAAGGAATCCATCTAGATTCAAAACATTATCTAGGATATTGATGTGGAACCTAGAAATAAAGATCCCATCACATTGTATTGTGATAATACTACATCAATGGATCTTGAAAAAGAGACAAGGTCACATCAACAGACAAATCAGATACTCTAGAAGTATCCAAACTTAATGTATTTATATCATAGGGTTGAAGTTATATTAATAAGATTACTCATGAGAGAGAATATGTTGGATCCTTGAATAAATTCCTATCTCAGAATACCCATGAGTATTATGTGAGAACTAGTGGACTGAAGGTTGTTTGTAGTTGGATCTTGTGCAAGTGGGAGTCTGTTGGAGTTGATTCCCTAGAACCAACTTATATATACATTATGATTACTTTTATTCATATTTTTTTAATATTAATAAATGACTTATCACATCATGATTATTCTTATACATAACATAGTATGTGATAATTTAATAAGAGTAGCTGTTGCACTAAAAGGTTATAACAGTTCTCCGCTATAATGAGAACCCAGAAGTTCTATGACACTATTCTTAAATATATGTTATATAGATGGATTCTATCATTTTAGGGACATAAATGATATAGTATATCAATGGTTAAGACTCATATGAATTTGAGGAACCTTCTCATTGTGTACTCCCTTGGTAATATCCAATGTAGGATATTATGAGAATAAAGCCCATCAGTAGAAAATCCATACTTATATATGTCATTAGATGTTTCTATATATAGAAATATGTATTGATCCTTAAAATTTAAGATTATTATTAATGATTATTACGAGTCATGTATTTTTATGCATTGATGAAAACCGTGATGATAGATGTTTGTGGAAATGTGGGATATGTTTGGTACTTCACAAGTAATATTGCATTAATGAATAATGCGAGAAAGGATTTTTCCATTAGATTATTTAATGTAAGTTAATATCTTATGACCTTTTATAGAAATAATTTAGCCTAAATAAATCCATTTCCATGGTGTTCAATAGGAAAGTTCAATTTTAGGGTATTGAAAGAAAGACATATCGAGCACATAGGTTAATGGCACCAGCTTGCAACCTGCTTGATTAGAGATATCATGATAGAGGGATTATATTATACAACAAGAATCCGTATAAGGTATAATTTCATTCTGACATTAACTTATTTCTATATGGGTTACTTGGTGTATTGCTATACACTAACCTTTGACTTTAGGCTTCTTTATCTAATGTCACTGAGAAAGAGGCCAAGAGGTTCACACACTAAGTGTATTAAGAATCTCAGTTAAATAACATATTATTATTTATTATTATCTAAGTTAAAAAAATATTATTTAGAAACTGGGTTTAATATTCAATTAATGATTTATCTCATAAATTTTGTCACTAGTTATTCGATAGAATATTATGTGAGTGGAATATTTAATAAATAAATATTTTCTATTTAGTGAATAAAATATTTATTTATTTATTGGTGAATAATTCTATAATATTTATTTAATAAATAAATAATCATTATTCAAGGCCTGATAAATATTGTGGAGGAATTGAAGACTGAGTTTAATAGCCTAGTGAGAAATAATAAATGTTGAATATTATTTGTTTAAAAAATATCTAATTTATTTCACATGTTATGTACATGTGAAGAAATAATAATAATAATATTATTTAAAACGGGGTTCTGTAGGGATTAAAAAAATAAAGGGAACCTGTGAAATTATTTTATTTTACCCCTAGTAGTATATAAACCCAATTATATTATTTTCTAAGAGATCCAGTTCATTTGTTTGGTTGTTCACACTTTGATTTGGAGAATCCTCTCAATCCTTAATGATATCCATTCTCCAAAAATTCTCCCAGGAATGGAGAGAGATCTTACTCCACCATCCACTTTAATTTCAAGATAGATCAAGGAGAATGATCTTGAAATAGTTATCTAGGTGATCAAAGGTGGACGACCCATGAGATAGGATCTTTCGTACTAGAACTCAGAGATACCTATGGAGATGTTCTGAGATTTATGGAACTCATGTGGATCACTACTAGAGGGAATATTCATTTTCTTCCTAAAACTCAATGATAAAAAATGTAGATCTATTGTAATATCCATCAATAAAGAAATAATTCTAACAAGGAAATTATTAATTAATTAAATTAATTATAAAATATATTTGAGAATCCTCCCTCTAGTTCTAGTGTTCTATCCCTTTTCTATTTTTATTTGATTCAATTTTTTTTGAACACAAAATCTGTTGTTGGGTTGATCTCGAATTGATCATCTATCATGAAAAAAATAAAAGTTGGGCACGAACCATCACACGCTTGAACTACGTCTGAAACCTACATATGTGTCTTGGATTTTGGTGGATTGTGGGAAAACCGTATAAGACTAGTTTATTTCACTTATAATAATAGTTATCAATTTTTGATCAAAATGAATCCCTTTGAGGATTTATATGGTCTTTTTTATAGGTCACCTATTTGATTAATATAGTTATGAGAGTCCACATTAATTTGGACGAGTCTTATTTAGGTGAAATCAATGAGGATTTAGGATATACATCGATTCTTGGTTACAACTCAGAGTTGGTAGAAATCGTATACAGATCATCAACACTGTATTTTGGTGTTTTCTATTAGTGAATAAGTCTTGTTGAAATTTTCTACTTGATTAGGTCTCCATCATCTTGGGAAATAAGGGAATATGGATCTGAGATATGTTAGACCATTTTTAATCACTAAGTGGGTTAAAAAAGTTTCTTATCATTTGGTTTTACTGACTTAGTTGATAAGTATTCATGATGTTTCCCTATCTTATCTCAAGAAGTACCATCAAGATCTTTCCCATGTTTTGAGTTTGGAGGATATCGAGTTGGAGCCATATGTATATATTTTGGAGAAACTAGTGTAGACTATCTATTATCAGATGAAATTCTTTCATGGGAAGTATATTCCATTATTCAAAGTATTATGGTGGAACATATCAGATTCACAAGAGACTTGGGAGTGTGAATCATTGGTGTGGTAGTAATGACCTCCCCACTTTATAGATCACACTTATTATACAAGAAATTATGGATAAAAAGTATGATGGTGGGGAGAAATGTGACATCAAGGTTTACATACATTCTCTTTTAATGATTAACTGGATGTGTTTTTTGGTTCGAGTGGTGTTAGAGGCAATCTGAGGGGTTTTTAATGGACTTGGTCTAAACACTGGATTTATGAGTCAGTTCATGACATGAATGAATATTCAAAAAATTAATCACTTATGGGTAGAATCCGTGGTTTTGGTTTTAGAATATGAAAACCATTAATGAAATGAGATTATATTCACCTAATGAATGGGTTTTTTAGGATTTTATGTTGAGGCGATGCATTTTTTCGCGTATCTACCATTTAAAAATTTCATGCCATGAATTTTTAATTCACACTATGAATTATGTCTTATCTAGTGAATTAATTTTTTTTTCATTTCCAACTCCTCTCTCATATGTATTTTACATTCTTCTATAAACCCTAGGTCCTCTATATGAGATTTTGGTGGATTTATCTCTTTCGAGATTCTCTAATTGGAACTTTGATCTTCGGTGGTTGGTTGCTCCTATTTTGGTAATTATAACCATACAATTATTATTTTATTCATTTCTTTTGGAATTAGTGTTGGAATAAATTTTAGGTATCTATTGATCACATGATGATTCTTCTATAATCCATTCTATATTTGTTGTTATTCTTTATCATTTCTAGATATTTTTTGTGATCTTCTTCCAGGAAAAGGTCGTTTGTTGGTTGTGGTGTGACATGCGATTTTACTTTGAGGTATATTGCGACTTATCTTCTCAAACTTTTACTTTGTTTATGGGATTTGATTATAATATGTGGGAATTGGTTCTAGGGCCTTATTTGTTTTATTTAAATTCCTTCCTATGTTAGTGAATCCCATTGTAGGTGTATGAAACCCAAGTTTGGGGTATGTGGTTGTATATATATATCCTATATTTTATCAACCTTGAATGCTCTAGTTTTAAAAAATAATTTGAATGATTGATTTATTTTTCATGTGTGTAAATGGGGTTTTTTATAAAAGGTTATTTTCCCCTATTTTTGTAAAATAATGGTTATTTTCAAACCATTTTGAAATATATTTATGAAATAGTTTTCAAAGATTTATTTTTATAAAATGATTTGAAAAATGTATCATATGGGAACCTTGGGGTACTTATGTGGAGGTGTAACAATATGCCTCATCTTTTGTTATTTTCAGGGGGGTCACTCATGAGGTGTTCTTCTACTCCCTAGAAAATGTTTCCTAGGGACTTATTAGAAATTATTGAGAGGTTCAATTTCTAGGGAGTTCCTATGCTTTATAGATTCGATGCATATTTATATGGGATTAATGCATGAAATTTTCTATGTTTGGGTATGAGTGTTCCAGATATCTTGGCCTATTGTGATCCTTGGTGTGATGTACCAATTCATTGGTTTATATTTCTTTGATTTGATTAACTATTTCGATATATGTGATATTCTTTGAAACTGTTTTACCTATATTATTTATTACTATAGAAAAAGGGGAAAGGTTTTACCATGATTTTGATATATTTTTTTAACTTACTTTAATGTATTGTTTTCTTGAATTTTTATCATGTACATATTTTTATACAAAGACATTTTATGGAACACCTAGATGAGATACCACAAATATTTTTTTATCTCAAACCCTAAACACCCCTTCCGTAATGTGTACACCTAGTTATGTAATTTGATGTAGGGAAAGGAAATGCATCACAATGAGGTGGCGAGGTTTTTGTTATCTTGTCTTGGGTATCTAGTTGTGAGATAATGGGACATCATTTTCTTATCTTATAGAGTATAAGTTTCTCATTTTGATTTTTTCCTTTGTTTTGGACTCATACCATGGAGTTTAGTTAGATTCTTTTGAGTGGTATCATTTTTTATACTTTATTTTAGTTTTGTAATATATTTCTTATAGTTTCTTTCTGTTGTTTTTTTACAATTATATATATATTTGTGTGTGTGTGTGTGATGTTGTCTATTTCTGGTTGTGAGAAATCATCCCCTCTGGTTGTTGTTGATACCCAGGTTCTAGTTTCTAGTCTTTTGGGATCAGCAATGCCCTTCGGGTATGTGGTATACTGGGTTGGGTTCTATATTATGAGGGTATCTAGGCTTGGTTCATGACATAAAATGTAATTAGTTTTATAAAAATAATTTATATTTAAAATTCAGTGTAAAACTAAATTCAATGTTAATTTCATTGAGATAACAAGGTTTCTAAAACATGGAGGTACACCCCTTGGAATTATATCACCCAAGGTGTGATTCTTGGTTAAAACCCTAGACTTTATTATAATATATAATAAATTCCGTACGATATCCATCAAATAATACAAGTTATTTCATTTCATCATAATAGAATAACATAAAAACTAGAAAATTATATTCACTAGAATGATTGAAACTAGTGTTACAAAACATAAAAAAAATACGACCACACTATAATCTTGAAATCTAGAGGATTTCACACTACAAATAATAAAAATAAAATAAAAATTTGATAAAAAAATAACAAATGAAATTTACATAATATAAAAACAAAGAGAATGATATGAATGATTTTAGAAGGTAGAGTGAAGTGTATTTATAAGGGGTAATATGATCATTGGAAGGGTAAGGTGACCATTAGAATAATAAAATATAAATATGACTATTGTAATAATAATGTGACCATTATGTGTAAAAATATGTGTTTACTAAAGTACATAACAAAATTATTCAATTGTGAATTGTTGATATTTTTTCAAAATAGTTAATTTTTTTGGAAGAATATTAAATATATATGAATATATAGTATGTATTGTGACTTCATAATGATGTAATAATTATATATTCATTAATATAAATTAATTAAAGATATAAAATATGTTAATTTATTAAAATAATTCATTTCAATGTATTAATATCAATTTCCTAACCTATATTGGACTTTCCAAATTCTAAAATAGAAATGATGGTTTTAAAAATATTTCTTCATGAAAAAATGCCATTTTTATGGTCAAAGTAAGAAAAAAATATATTTTAATTATAAATTGAATAAATGCTAAAAAAACATGTTATAAATTTCAAATACTATGGTTTAAAATCATGTTATAGACAAAATTATTGAATTTTTCACCATAAAGACTTTCAAAGACTAAGTCCTAAAATTAATAAAGAATTCTCCCACATTTTCTATAAATACCCACACACCCTTCCATTCCTCTTCACTGAAAAATCTTTTAGTATTTCTATCCTCTTAATTTCCATATTAAGTGTCTTTCTAAGGAGTTCCTGAGGATCTAAAGAGTTCTATATCAAATTTTAGGAAGCTATCTAGTGAGATAAGGTTTCTTAATTTTATATTTTCATTTTCCATTTTTAATAATTTTTAATTCATCACATATCCTTATCAAATGTTTTTATTTTCTATTATTATAAATACCTTATTTCAATAATAATGAGTGATTACTATTACCTTTAATTGTACAACCTTTCTATATTGTTATAATACAAAAATATTTCTATAGTCATTATCCCAATACCTATGTATGACATGTATTTGTGGTAATGTGGATATATTAATTTTGATAGGTGTATTTTTAATAAGAAACAATGATAGTGATGTAGATAGTATATCCTTTATTGGGTCCATAGTGGATTAACCTTGATTTTTTCACAATTTCACCTTTTTCATCATAGCATATCAACATGGAAGTTTCTTCTTAAGGAAAATTTGCATCCCTAAATCGAATCAAATCTATGTGCTACAAACATCTATTTTTTGTAAGAGATTTTAAATCATTTATTTAGTTTTAGACCACTAAAAACTATTTTACTCAATGACTATTTCCTATTGATATCCTTATACAATGATAATATCCTACCATATTCAAGTGATCAGGAATGGGTTGTTCCACTAAGAGGGTGGGGGGGGGGGTGAATTAGGAAGTGGTACTTATTTTACAATTTATTATCTATAAATAAAAATTTATGATTTGTTATAAACTAATCCACTCAAATATGAAATTCTAGTCTTACATGAATGTAGAGGAAAAGAAAACAAACATAAGAAAAACAATATTTTTACATGGTTCATTATTAATGTGGGTACCTACTTCTTATTGTGTTTAGGTTTAGTCTGAGTAGAAATTTTCCACAAATAGTGAAATAAAAAATTAAAAGTTATTTGAGAAGGTATAATCTTATACGTAATTGTAATGTCCCGAACCAAATGCCACTAAAATGGTTCCCCGATCTGGTTTTTTACAAGGTATCAAGTGCACATCCTCGTACACCAGAGGCTGCTAACTAGCAATGAGGGCATAAGGTGTGACAATAAGTTGGCTATTTATTCATATTAGAGTGAACAGAAAAATAAAATAGCCAAGGATTATACAAAATAGTAATCAAACAGAGTGTGGAAGTAGTAAATAAACTGAAATATAACATGCTGTAATAATAAATGAAAATCCTAAAAAAAGCCCAAACAACTATGCCATACATAAAACACCGGTAACCCAATTGGCTGAACATATTGATACATGAGTACAAAGAAACTGAAATAAAAGTATAGGGATCTTCTAATAACTCTAATCCAGCCAATATTCATGGTCTACAGACACTATTGAACTACACCTGCCTGATTAGAAGAACTAACATGAGAAACTCCACTAGATCATGCAACACTAGGCCTCCACCCTATCCACTATGCAATTGTGCTCAACCTGAAAAGTAGTTATAATGTCTACACATAAACTAAAGTTCATGTGTAGGAGGGATAAATAATCTTAGTTGGACACCCCAATTATAAACCAATAAAACATGTTTCAATAAGTGTATGCAAAGGAAAAGTTCCCATCTTAGCCATGACACAATAGAAAGGATAAGTAAACAAAAAAATTTGAAACCATAGTTGAACCTAGGATTGTGATCCTGGTAAACTAGGAAAGTGCCACCATGGATTTCCCTATCTATTTTTCATATACTTTTATAGTCCCATACCTATACATATAAACATAAATATGAAAATTCATGAGTGATGTGAAGAAAATAACAGAAAACCAATCAGCTTTTGATACTTGGGTCTATAATCCCAATCACCTAGACATCCTATTCAAGGTAATTTAGTTGGAAATCATGACACTCAAGCCATGTATCATTAAGTCAATATTTGGGTCTGTAATCCCAATCGACATATACCTACTTTGACCAATGCTGAAAATATCTCTGAATAAGCTATGCCACCATATGTGGATACTCATCCTACACCTAGGTTCAACCATACTCACATCCAATAACACAAATAATGATTCTAGGGTTATATGTCTAGACATACTATAAATGGTCACTAAGATAGTTTCTATACTTCTCATTCTATGAAAATCTAGTCCAATTTTTGATCCCTATGTCCCAGTCCATAGGCAGTCACCACATTGAGACTCGAATGAACACTAAGGGTATTACCATTAGTAGATATGTAGGAGAGATCACCCAAAATATTTCATGTACACCCCTTGATATCCAAATGTGAATTTTAAACATAGGTATGAGACACTATGATCAACCACCCTGAGAAGAAAATGACTCATAAGACTGATCATAAACAGAACATCAGGATATCTATATCACATCAAATATTTGAGGAGAGAAAATTAATCCTCCATATGTCATAGTCCTAGTAGAGAATAATCATACTCTACAGAAAATAATTCGGGGAGAGAATAATCATCCACTGATAACCCCAGGTATAGGAGAGCATAATCATCCTCATTAAGTCCATGACTATAAACAGATCATGGAGATTGTAATAATACTTAACACATATAAATTAGTGGAGATCAGAATCATGTTTATCAGTTAAGAGAGAATAATCATCCATGAGTATATTTACTAAGGATATCATACCCGAACATCAAGTCATAGGATCAATAGCTAGATTCTAGGAAGAACCTCCAAATATCCCAAAAATATAATAGTCAAGTATACATGATCAATATACAAGTCTTAGGTAGTACCAATGGGTATACACATAAATATCAGAAATAACATGGATTAGAATAAGAATACCAGGAAAGAAATTCTGGGAAGCCCAACTAATATGATGAATCATAGGATGAACGTTTTTGAATTCTAAATAGAAAGAGAGATGCCTTGTATCATGATCAACAACCACCATTCAGGAAGTACCTCTAGTAAACATCACTGCATCAATAATAAACACGTGAAAGTATAAACAAAGAGTGAGGGTGGATGAAATCCAAAATCTGAAAGTACTACCATGGCCCCATGGGCTTAGAAGATTGTCATAGGTTTAAAGGTTACACCTGCTTCCATCTCTACCCAAAACCGACATAAAAACTCAAGATCAGTCAAACAATTGGGAACCCATTGCACCCCTCAAGTCAAAAATTATAGTGAAATCCTACTAGGGATCCTCAAAGCATACATACAAGTGGAGGAATCCTACTTGGGATCCTTAACTACAATGGAAAAGGGAATAATACTCCATTTGATCTTCTAATGATAAGAAAAATAGAGGCATCCTACTCAGGATCCTCAGAATGGTACCTAGGATAGGGCACTGTACAAGGGAACCTTCAAAACCATGTACGAAGGTAGAGGCATCCTACATAGTATCATCTATAAGATATAATAGCAAGGGGATTCTACAAGGAATTCCCTAGGTCAATAAGAAAGCCAAGGAGTCCCATAGGGGATCCTTGGTACCAGGATGAAGATTGACGAATCCTACATGGGATCCTCTATACGATATAAAGGTAAAGGGATCCTAAAAGGGATTCCCTAGGTCAACACAAAAGAAAAGGAATCCCATAGGGGATCCTTGGTAGTAGTAAGAAGATATAGTCCTACTACATGTGATCCTCTAAGTTGAAATGTAAACAAATTAATCCTAAAAGGTATCCTAAAAAACAACTGGTCACATGGAAACTTAGCTCAAAAGGGATCATCTCATAAGGGAGACATCCACAAAAGAAAATATACAAAGACAATAGTCAAGAGAGATAACTCTTGGATCATATCAGATCAAAGGGTCTCACTCTCAGGAGACAAAGGATTTGGTTACTGGAGGATGAACTTCAATGTTTAGGTAAAATCTCTTTAACACCCATTAGAAGTTCTCAAAACACTCCACAGGTTTCACCAACATGATCTATGTGGAAAACTACTCATAAAAAACTAATATTTCATCCAAAACCGACTTTGGGAAATAAAAAAGAAAGATACCATCAAATGAAACCAAAAGAGGAGCACACATTGTGTAAAGACCATACACGATGTGTACTCTCCATGCCCCACCTGGGCATGTACTCTGGCCAGACTTGGCATGTAAACACCCACGTACATGACGTGTAAGGTGGGTACATGGTTTGTACCCTACACGAGGTACCTACCTGTGTCCCTCAAATGACATGGAATCGTACTTTGGAAAGGATGTGTACTTTTACACAACATATGACCTACACAGGGTTTGACTGTGTATTCCACATGGCATGCTCTCCTTACATGAGAAACTAGGCAGGGTATTCGACTACACAACCAAAGTACTAGTACATGGCATGTATGTAATTCCCCGACCCTAATTATCTAGAGTTGGTGCATTATTACATAACACTGGCATGATCACAAGGGATCAAATCCTGAAATATCAATCGGTTTAGTAGCCTTGTAAGTACTAGATATATATATAAGTTTTACATTACATTATGTAATGAAAAACAACAAAATTGTGCCTCGTTTGGACACACTCACATCCCTTATCTTATCCCTACAAGTCAGTCATAAAATATTTCTTCACATCCAAGGAAAAATAAAATATATAAAGGGGTGAGATCAGATGCTCAGTAAGGATAACAATATAGCGAAAACTTTCATAAATAAACATAAACATTTAAAGAAATGTGTAAGACTAAAACACAAGTATTTTAAACTTAAACATCAGCATAATTCCATTTATTTATTCATATGAATATTCTAATAGTCGAATAACCACATTTAATATCAATAGCTAATTTCATAATGATGGAATGCATAATGCCGAACATCATAACCACATAGTCAAGGCCCTGTGCCAAGACTACAAATAAGATTTTTTCAAGTCATTGTGACAAGACACTAATTTGTCTCATGGGACTTACTGATGAATCGAGGGGCTATAGCGGGCTCCACCCATCACTTGTTACGTCCAATGCATTACTTATATGAAAAGGTTGAAACAAAAAATAAACATTCATATTAAAACTAGTATACGAAATGTAAATACTTTAACCATAAACCATGAATGTTATAAAAATAGAATACCCACAATCAGACATATCACAAAACCTTGAATACAATATTGAAGATTTTATAATAATAAATCAACTTCAAACAAGCATAAAATCCAACAAAAGATGTTGACATAGATGAAATCAAAACTATTTGAGAGAAATATCTCTTTCTATTTTGAAATCATTTAAAAGTCACATAACTATAAAAGAAAACATTTATTTTGAAAATATTATTATAAGATTGTAAGGGAAGCTTCAAAGGTGTTATAATGGAGAAAAATAGCTGCACCTTCCGTATAAGTTAAAAAACATTCTTTATTTAATTTGTCGAAAAGGTCATAAAGTACCTTGTTTGGAAAGAGACAGAATGATTCCTTACAAAACATTTTATAAAAATTCAAAAAATGGTATAAATGAATTTAAATAATATTCTAGGAAATAGTAAAAATGTTTTGAAATACATTTTTAAGAAACAAGGATGTGGATGATTAAGAAGTACCAGTAGATACTAACATTCAAACAATCTCTGATAATAAAGAGATTTTAAAATTAACCCTTACCTTATAAATTTCCTCATTCGAGGGTATGTTAAAATACTTTATAATGGTTAAATAATTGTTATTAAATTATAAAATATCCACATACATAAATATGATATCATATATGATCCTAAAATATTTCTTTGTTAATAATGTTTTAGTAGTATCATTGTTTCAGGTGTTAACTGATTCATTTTCCATTATATGTTTTGTAAAATAAGTCATATTTGTTATGGATAGGATGTATTTGATTCATTTACAGAGTTATATTAAGTTCTTAAAAATTATTTTTAATCATAAAATGGCAATTATTCTTTAATGGTTATGATGGGGAACGAAATCTCATCGCGTCGTGGAGACGGTAAGTCATACGTACGCACGAGGGATTATATAATTATATTAGTGTTTAAATATTATGTAATTGGATGGAATATTATTTATAAATAATAAGTAACATGTTATATTTATTATTTACATCAATTATACTCATTATTATACCCATCAAAATAATTAAGTGTTGAATAACAAACTACACCACGACGTGGAGACGGTAAGCCGTACGTACACACGTATGGTGACTTTTTCATTCATTGGATGGTTAGAATAATGAATATGGTTATACCATATTTATAATAACATATATGTATGTATAAGGTGTTGGATTTATTATTTTATTATGGAACCAACAAGGAAAGAGGAAGTGGAAGAAGAAAAGAACTTTGAAAGAGGTTATGAAATAATTACATCTTCTTCGGGTCGTTCCTTTTGATTTGAACAAAAGGACTCTATAAGTTGGCTTGCTAATCAATATAATGACACTAGGATGAAGTGGGGGTATTTGGGAGGATATTTGATAAGGTTTTGGTCGATCCAAATGACTTTGGAGGCGTGAAGTTAAGAGAAGGGGAAGTACCCTTTTATAAGAGTGGTGAGGGGCACTTTAGGAAAAGATTGAAATATTATTTTATTATAAAATAATTTTCGATTTATAATGGCTCCAAAAAGATTTATTTTGAGGATAAGGTGGGTATGGGCCAAAAAAATCTCAAACAATATGTTTTATACATGTTTAGGTCACCATATTAACCTTATCTTTTTTGTTTTAACTCTTAGTTAAATAATTTAATTTTTACCACGTCTTCTTGTATTCTTAAACTATAAGGTTAATAAACTTACTATAAAATGACAAGAGAACCTAAAGTGGTCAATTAATGAAATATATATCATTATATAAGTCTTTTGTATGAACCTTAGATTTTTAAGACCATTATATAATTTAATAAAATATTATTTGTTTTAAAAACTCATTTATGTCAATTTTGACACTATTTAGTATTTGATTTTTGTGAAAGTAATAACAACTTTATCACTTAGAAAAAATTTATTTAATAAACCATAACATGTCATATTAACAAATAAAATTATTTTAATGAATTAAAATTCTCAATTTACATTTATTTTAATATTGATAATATCTATTATTTTAATCATTCATTAATAAGGTAATTACTGCATCATCATTGTGTCATAAATAAAGTTAATTATTGAATGTATAAAAATTAAAAATAAAATACGATGATGTAGGAAATATTTTTATCTTTCTAATTAATACTTATAGTCGAATTTATCTCATGAATAAACCTATATTAAAAATGATTTTGTTATTAAAATTTGAATTTAACACTTTTAACTCTTCTTTAAATAAAATAATAATAAATGTCCTAATCTAATACAAGTGGATAAAAAGGATCATATTTTATTAATAATGTTGAATTTAATCAAAATAAACTTATCCAATATAATTATTAAATGTTTTAGGGTAATTATAATATCATTTTTACCTTTAATTACCCTATTAACGTTTAACCGTGGTAAATAAAATTCAAAAGTTAATATTCACCAAAAATTATTTACATCCTATTGAACCACATTTTACTTACTGATATCAACCATGTATCTCTAATTTTTGAAATTAAATTCATATAAGTGGTAAAATTATTTTTTATGTAAATTTGGAAATGTGCCTAGAAGGTGGGTAAAAGACATTAATAATTTCAATAAAATTATATATATATATATATAATGTTATTATAAAATGACTCTAATGAATTAAATTGGATTAATATAGGTATTATGTATGTATTTTTTAATTTAAAATAAATTTGAATATAAAAATAATTATTTAAATAAAAAATCAGTTTTAATCAATAACATAATGTTTTTCACTATTAATCAAAAATTAAAAGTTTTCAGAAATATACCAAAAATTCACCCTAAGACAATTTTGATATTCCAAATCCAAAAATGAAGTCCATTTTGAAAAATAAAATTTATAAAATTTTAAAAAGTGGGTATTACTATTCATAACTTCTTTTTAAATGACTTTTTTGATTGGTTATGGTGTGCTAGAACTCAAAGTTTCATACCATGCAAGCTATTGTATTATTCAAAGAGAAGCATACCATGGAAGCTTGGGGTGTTATATTCTCCCCTCCTTCAAATAATTTCATCCTCTAAATTTCTAGAATATTACTATATAAAAATATTCAATTGTCTCTTCACCATAAGTTCCTCTTGTTCCCATGATGCCTCTTCCATTTTATGGTTTATCCATAGAACTTTTACCAGACGAGTCGTCTGGTTTCTCAACACTTATTCTCTGGTATCAAGAATTCTGATAGGATATTTGTAATAAGACATATCAGGTTCTAGTTATATTTCTTCATAGGTAAGTACATTCGTTGGGTCATGTATATATTTTCTCAGCAGTCATACGTGGAAAAAATCATGATATTTGGAGAGACTTGACGACATTGAAAAATGATAAGCTACAACTCCAATTTGTTCTAGAATTTCGAATGGTCTGATGAACCTGGGACTCAATTTACCCTTCTTACCGAATCGTATTACACCCTTCCATGGAGATACCTTCATGAAAACATGATCACCTAATTGAAATTCCAAATCCTTCCTTTGGTTATCTGCATAGATCATTTTCCTACTATGAGCTTCTTTGATGTGGGTTTGGATAATCTTCACCTTTTCTATTGTTTCCTCAACAAGTTTTGGGCATACATGTTTTATTTCATGAACATCCTCCCAAAAAGTTGGTGTGCGACATATCTTACCATATAACGCTTCATATGGTGCCATCTGAATACTTGAAGGGAAGTTATTGTTATAGGAAAATTCTACCAGAGGTGAATACTGATCCCATATACCTTTAAAGTCAATTGAGGAAGATCTAAACATGTATTCTAATGTTTGAATAGTTCATTTTAACTGTCCATTAGTTTGAGGGTGGTAGACAATGCTCAAACAAATCTCAGTATCTAGGGATTTCTAAATAATTTTCAAGAATATTGATGTAAAATGGGGATCACAATAAAAAACAATCGATAAGGGTACACCATGAAGTCTTACAACTTCATTAATATATAATATTTCTAAACATTCAAGTGTTTAATCTTCTCTTATATCAAGAAAACGTGCTGACTTGGTAAAACAATCAATAATGACCCATATTGCATCATTCCTTCTAAGAGTATTTGGTATCCCCATGAAAAATTCAATCATAATATTATCCCAATTCTACTCAGGTATGGGAAGATTTTTTATGAAACCTCCAAAATGTTGTCTTCCAGCCTTCACATGTTAAAAAACCATACATATTGACACATAATCAGCAATATCCCTTGTAACTTCCCAGATCTGGGTGCCACACAACGGGTGTCCTGAACTCGGTTGGTCACATGACCTCAAGCGCATTTTCCCAAACTCCAGAGGTTGCTAACTAGCAGCGAGGGCCTAGGTCTGATAATGGGAAAATTATTCCCTCATTTGTCAAAGTGTAGTGCAACATAGAATATACAAACATACCAAAAGAAGAAACAATAAACAATACCAAGCTAAAATGGAAAACGATAATGAAGTAAAGAATTTACCAACAGTCATATAAAATATAATGATGTAATATGTTCCTAATTCTAAGAAACTATCCAAAACAAGATACACTACAACCTAAAACAATATAGTACAAGGTACAAGTACAGCACGGAAAAACAAAACAGTGAAGCAGGAAATCAGTAGCATCGCAAGCCTAAGCTCAGTCTCATACTCTCTTAATCCTCTTCAATAATCAAGTACCTGTATAGGGACTCTTTCTGTTATTACCACCTACAGCAATATAATCAGTTTGGGCATAAGTCATGAACTAAAAAGGGTGTGAGAAATAAAACCCAGTAGGCAACCACCAAATTCTCGTGCCTAACTGTTAGTAAAAATGTGTAATAACAGTATGCAATAAAGAAATGCAGAAAGATAGGAAGTACTCAAAATAAGATACTCCTAGAAGTTCCATTACCATTTAATTATTATTTAAAAATTCAATATAACAGAATTATAAGTTCCCGAGACTCAGCCTCAACCGACAGTCTTCTACACTCTGCCACAACAAGAACCACAACAGGCACTACTAGAAATCCAGGCTTCTGTGCCTGCAGGATCTCATAGACTGTAGGGTGGGTCAGCTTAGGGTAGCCAGGTTGTGTCATAGGGCCGCGGCGCTGGGAAGACATATGCAATGCAATAGACCCAACAGGAGTAGGATCTTGGACCTTCCACTGTCATAGGTACTATTCTAGTTTCTTCTGTTTTGTCTTCAATAATTTTTTATACAGGTGCTACGTATAGATTTATATCTATGTCTGTTGTGGAGATCCTTAGGCTCTATGTTTCTTCTTCTTCTAATATTATGATACAAACACTCCATTGGGAATTGGAACGATGGGTGTTCGTCAGTGCAGGGAGTGCCCCCTAGAGGTTGGTGGGTGTCACTTTCTATGGGACCTCTATGTATTAGATATGACAAGCTATGACATCATTCACGGTATGGACTAGTTGGTAACCTTTCAATCCTTTGTGGATTTCTATCGTCGTAGGGTGGGTTTCATGTCTCTAGAGGGTGGAGAGTTTCTATACAAGGGAGAATGGGATGTTCAGGCGAGCTGGGTTGGACCCAAGCATCATGGGCGAGGTGGAGTAACAACCCAGATTCTGTGTTTATATCTGGATGACCAGGGAAATTTTCAGAAGGATTTCCCTCCTGTTGTTGATCGTTTTAGGGATGTCTTCCCAGATGACTTTTTAGGTCTTCCTATGAATAGAGAGGTGAATTTTCTATTGATCTTATTCCAGGAGTGGGACTGGTGTCCATTACTCCTTACCGTATGGCTACACTAGAATTTCAGGATCTCAAGAAATAGTTAGAGGAGTTACAAGCAAAGGGTTTCATTTGACCCAGTACCTCTCCTTGGGGTTCACCTATCCTGTTTGCATTGAAGTCAGATGGTACCCTCAGACTCTGTGTTGATTATCGAAAGCTGAACCATTGACGGTTAAGAACTAATATCCCTTTCCAAGGATTGATGATATTTTTATTCAACTTCAAGGAGAACAAGTGTTCTCAAAGATTGAATTGAGATCTGAATATCATCAGTTTCATGTTAGACCATCAGACATACCGCTTATAGCCATTCAGAGTAGATATGGTCTATACAAGTACTTGGTCATACCATTCGGACTCACGAATTCGCCATCAGTTTTCATGGATCTGATGAATCATGTGTTCTACCCATATCTGAATTATTTTGGTGTAGTATTCATGTATAATATCTTGGTGTACTCTCACACTCAACATGACCATGATACCCATCTTGAGGTCATTTTGAGTACACTGAGAGATCATCATCTATATGATAAGCTCTCAAAGTGACACTTTTGGATGGACCAGATACACTTCCTAGGTCGTATAATCTCAGAGGCAGGAGTTGCAGTGGACTCAGAGAAAGTGAGAGTAGTAGTTTCCTAGGAGTAGCCTAATAATTTGTTTGAAATGCAGAGTTTATTGGGTTTGGCTGGTTACTAAAGGCACTTTATATAGGACTTCTCTCGCTTAGCAGAGCCATTGATGGGTTTGACTAAGAAGGGTGTGAAGTTCGTTTGGTCAGAAGCTTGCGAGATAGCCTTTCAGGAGCTAAAGGGAAGGTCATCATCAGCACCACTCCTGAACCCTTGAGCTCTATCTTCCCTCAACGTCTCCAGAAAGAAAGATTCATAGAATACTACCTAAAAATATTCCCATTCCATGCCCCGGTGATGATCGGTTTGGGTGGTAACATCCCACCATCTCTTGGAAGAATCATGCAACATGTAAGTAGTGAGTTTGACCCTCCTCCTAGGAGGTGTCTCTAGATGCTTTAAGATCATCTGCATAGATCGCATCCATGAGTCCACATCCTGTGGTCTACCATCCCTTCAAAACGTAGGTGGATGATACTACTAGAATATATGTGTCAGCTCTTCCATAGATGAGGTAACTGACAATGCTCCCTGGAAGGTCGACATGAACTTCATGAAGCCTTCATGGAACTGCGCATCCACGCCTGCATCCAGTATAATGGATGGCACGACATCTAGCATTTTTGGAGGATCCATCAGTAGCCCATGACCTATCGTCTCTGGAGTATAATCATTTTTCTCTCTTGGTGAACAACTCGAGGTCTTCTTGGCGACATGAATCTACAAAGTCAATCACACGCCTTAGATTAAGATCATCAAGGGATGAAAACAAGGAGTGTAGAAAGGGAACAGGAGAAAGAAAACATTCATGTTTTACAAAACAAGGCTACACAGCCTATATAATCACTAGAGGACATGTTCCCTCAAGTCTTTCACATGGGTGTGTACTTCTACCAGAACTAGTCGTGTAACACCCCAAACACACAACATGTACTTGAATTTTCTTCCCCTGCCCGAGTCCTTCTACATGGCTAATCCACATGAATCTCTTTTGAATGAGACAACACGATGTGTATATGATCGACACGACGTGTAATAGATGAGCTTCAATGACTTGTTTTGTCCACGACACGGTCGAGTACATAGCTCACACTACACGGTGTGTTCCAATTAGACACGACATGTACAACTTAGATTCCAACAGGACGTGTTGTTAGTGACATGGACAACTACTCGGCTGACCACATGACGTGTTACACCCACACACAGCATGTACACCACCCTATTTCCCCAGCCACATAGCCAAGTCCACATGACCTCTCACCGGTCAAGACTACACGACGTGTTCCATAGGTACACGATGTGTACTAGAAAGGATAACACCGACCTGTGTTGTTAGTTACAAGGCCAGATTCTCAGGTTACACGACACAGTGTGTCCGGAAGTGACACGATGTGTTTAAGAGAATATTTCTTCATCCGTGTTGTTAGTGACATGGCATACACATGATCAACATGACATGGTTTGTAAAACCAGTAAACGGTGCATTCCAACAAGAACTTCCCCATCCTGTGTCTCTACCCACATGACCTTTGACATGGTTAGAGACTACACAATGAGTACTTAATTTTTTTTTCATTTATTCCCTAATAGGAGAGTACATGGAATGTAGTCAAAATTACACGGTGTTTATTCTGGGTTTTTCTGGTCAGTAAGCCTTAGAAACTACTCCGGATTCCAGTAAACCACTAAACGAACACCGAAGATCCAAATTCTGATCCGTGAGGTCCCATACTCCCCACGAATCAAATCTTGACATCTTATATGTGTTATAACAAGGTAAACAATTCAAAGATCCACCAAATTCCGGTTGATGAGGGCCCATACTCCTCAAGAACTAAAATTTGGCGTTCATTCACAAAACCTTACAAAAAAATACCCTATTAAATAGCATGTATTTTATCAAGGCATCTATCATACCAACATGCATTTTCTAGAAAAACATCTATCACAAAAACATTCAATTTCTAATGCACCTACATGCTATGGAAACTATTCATGGCATGTGATTCTAACATGTGCATAAATGATGCATGAGATGGAATAACCTCATCTCATCGGGTTGCAACTAAATAGAACCTATGTATAAACATATAAACATCACACCATAAGTGTGTCACCCAACGGTCAAAATCAAATCAATTGTAATAATAGAAAGTCACAATTTAATTTGAGGCAATCCGGCCTTTACTTGTACACGGGGTAGCTACTACCAGGCACAATAATTACCGAATCCCTTGGTAATCTATCTCTTTCCGTTTTCACCAATAATAATATAACTCAGAGAAAAGAAAACCCCTTGATACCACTTTGTAATGTCCCGGATCTGGGTGCCATGCAACGGGTGCCCCGAACCCAGTTGTTCACATGAACTCAAGCACATTTCCCTAAACGGTAGTGACTACCAATAAGCAGCGAAGGCCTGGGATGATAGTTGAGAAATTATGCCCTTATTTGTCAAAGTGTATCACAGTGGAGAAAATACAAACATACCAAAAGTGGAAACAGTAAACAATACCAAGCTGAAATGGACAACAGTACTGAATTAAAGAAGTTACCAACAGTCATATTGATTCTCACTCAAATTTACCCAAGAGATGAAGGTAGAACGGTCCTTGTAGTTTATCTTGGGTTATCGAATCCTCAGATACCTAAGAAGTAACCTATACACACGTACATTCTATGGATTGTTTTAGGCTATGAAGTGGCCAACATGGATTGATTTTCGATGGGTTTAGATGACATATAACATATTTAAGTGAATTCAATTTAAAAGAATGAGTTGATCCTAGGTTATCACTTGGGGTGGATTGGATATATTTCCTTTTCAATGATTTCAATTTCTTATATTTGAGATGGATTCATTTAAGAAGATAAAACAAAATCATCTCTTACTGGTTTAATTCCTACAATATTTAATACTAATCACCTATACACTTAAAGGATCAATGTTATGAGCACTTCAAGGTAAAGGTTCGTATTAGCACATGAAGTGTGTGGCCTTAAATTCAACAAGGACGATGGAGCTTAAAAATCATCAAATAAAAGTCTCTATTAAAGAAGTGATTATACATTAATGGGGTGATAAATAACATCCAATCCAGACCATTTCTACTCCTTTGGATCAACCCATAAGTGGTTTATCCCTCCATTGATGCTATAGTTTCAATGGAAGCGGAAAATAGACTCATGAGGGAGGAAATAGAGAAGTAAAAAAAACACAATAAAATAACAATCACTTCACCGTTGTGTGATAATCTCACAAGGTTTGGTATGAAAAAGTTCACACCTTGAACCAATGGTATCAAAGTGATATGTATAAGAAAAAAATAATAATAGAAGAATAAATGTTTTTAAGAAACAAGGATGAATTAAAACAACTTACATGTGGAAGACAAATTTGAGACAATAAAACCACAACATAACATTACAATGAAAGAAAGCCCAAAGATCCTTAAATCCTCCAACACCACTGCCTTAAATAGGAATTTTGAGCCCTTGGTTAGATCCTACAATAGTCCATGTCTTCTCAATTAATTGTGGTAGGCCACAGGTGGGTGAAAAGTTGAGGGAGAGTTGATTTTCCACCCTTGACCCGAGGTGGCATCCAACTTGCTTCCACCGAATAGATGCGCCTGGAAGACATTCTATATCGCCGAATTAGAGTGGTCCATAGAAGAAGAAAATGGATATCCTTATATCTCCTAACTTCCTGTAAACTTTATTCCCATTTGGAGTTGTATATTCGGAGATATGATTAGATTAGTGGAATGTTTTTCTGGGCCGTAGAATCTGGCCCAGAATTTTATCTCTCACTTGGGATGCCTAAATAACCACAATTTAGGCCAAATAAGAACTGGATCCTGATAAATTATTTTTTCCTATATATGTATTATATCCTACCACCAAATTTGGGATTCTTTGGGTTTGAAATGTGGGTCCCACATTCTAATCAGTGGGCTGGTGTCCAATATGACTTCTTTAGAATTGTTTCTTTTCATCACAAAATATCCCCATCTTCTTCCATGAATTCTCCATTGACCCCTGAATCAAAAATGTTTATATTGAAGTGTAGATAAATTTCGCAAAATATAAAATTAAAATATGTATAATTATATTCCTTAAAATCAGATGAATCCTTGGGTACTTTAAATGATGTTAAAAAAATGTACCACATAATAGTTCATTTTAAGAAGGTATTATAATCCTAATGTGGAATGATGTTCAAAATGTAAAATGAACTAAAATGGTGTTTATGAATAATAAATCACATGAATATTATGTATAATAACAATTAATATTAGCCTCATTTAGTGGCTAATCACACCCCCCAACCTGAGTTTTTCTAGTCCCGAGCAAAATATATCTCATCAAAATGAAATTCGAATTTCCTTTTCCAAAAACATTTTAGTACACAATGATCCCCAAAAATCCTTATACCAAAAAATCACGAAACCCATCAAAATATTTTAATACAAGATAGTTTCATAAGCAGATCCCAATCCCAAGCCCATTCTTTTGTTCAAATTCATTTCCATATTTCATCATATATCAATTAAGTATGAGGATGTGTTGTGCATCACAATAGACATGGGGGTTCATCTTTATTCAAGGGGGAAATGACGAAAGCTCTAGGTGGAATCAAATTTCAATATTAAAATGAGTATTCAAAATTTTTTTATTGTATTATTTTTTTTTGTTTTTGCAATTTTTCCAGGGTAATTGAAATTACACTCAAAAGAGTCAACCCTTGTAGCAAGACTTTGCCGATGACTCCCAGGCTCAAAGACCATAGGGCACCAAGTGAATCCCACATACTCGGGCATCATCTCGAGTTAACTCAGTAAATTTTTTTTCAAATTACCAAAAATAGAGATAAAATTACTAACTATGGTCTAGACAACTATGGAGTCATGATCTCCAAGTGTCGAAAGCCACGAATTAGGTCATTTCATTACTCTATGCGCAAATTTATTAATATTTTTATTATATTTTTTTATTGAATACTCATATTAAAACTAAAATGATCACCAAACCTATGATATTTATTTGGGGGACCCCATGAACTCAAACTAATACCCCACTATCCAAAGGACGTGCATTGTGATCTTTTTTTTATTTGGATGAAAATATAAACGATGAAATATCACATTGGACAACCACACTTTCCAAAATCTATGCTCATGAAATTATACAAGGATTAAAATCAGAATCAGGGCATGCTAAATTATTTGATATTTAGTATCAAAGTGTGCAATGTGTATTACCATGTTCAAAGTTAAAGGAATTTTTCCTTCCATTTACACATTTTTTTTCAAATCATTCATTTTTCTTGACACAAAAGCATTTTTTATTTCATCTCCCCCAACTTAAAATAACATTATCCCCAGTGTTTAAAAAAAATAAAATTTAGAATGGGGTAGAGGTAGAGAATGAATGTTTAAAAAGGAAATTGAAAATGAGGATCATGGAATGAAGTCACCTGGTGGTTGAAGTTGAAATTCTTGCTTCTTTATTTTAATCCTTTGATATCCATATCACTTGCAGAGTTCCCTAGTAGAAAAATGAAAAAAAAACAAAAAAAAAACATAACAATATATATATATATATATTTATATAATAAGGAATGTAAAATATAAGTATATATATAAAAATTATAGAATAAGGAAGCACAAAAATCCGTAGGTCAGTGGTAAATGCGCGCCCCTGTCTCCCTTCGGTCTTGGGTTCGAATCCCCACAGCTTCGCTGGTTGTGACGGGGTTTGACATACAACCTACAATGTGGCCTTTTTTCTATTATGATATTTTTATTTATTTTTTTGTAGTTTTATTTTAACCTAAAAAAATATTAAAATAAAACAAACTAATGATACATTGTCATCTTTTTAAATTTCTGGGTAAGGGCATTACTCAAGGATCACACCACGTGACACGAATGAATATAGTGCCCCCCTTTCATACCCATCCATAATCATAGTATAAGAATAGGTCAATAGTCTATTTTATTTAAATATAAAAATTATTAATTAAAATATAAATTTTATTAAAACAACAAAATGATAGGAACCTTGAAAACCATGGGTTTCCTCCCATGTAGCGCTTTGTTTAACGTCATTAGCTTGACTTGAACCCCACAACTTACCCAATACCAACTTTTAACATTTTATGGACCACATGTTTCACCACTTCTACTATTTTGAGATTCATTCTATTTTTAGAATTTTTTTCATACACAAACCAATGTTCTAAAATGGGTGGTAAAATCAAAGGAATATCAGAAATGGTTGATCCAGTTTCCTCTGTAGTCTTTCCTAAGACATAAATGATCATTCCAAAATTTTTGGTTTCAAGAGAATAATGAATTCCAATTAAAAAGTCATGATTATACCTAATTAATGGATTCTTTAGAGGGTAAGGAAGGACAATAATTTTGAGCTCAGGTTGGATAGGACATTTAGACACAAGTTGATATTTTGAATCCAACTCAGTTTCATTTTCCAAATTTCTCAACAAAAGTGGTTCCTTTTGAATAGAAGATTCAACCAACAAATTAGAAAGATCAGTTTTAGGAATGATTATAGACTCAATGTTTGTGATTTCTCTCAATGGTTCAATGGTTGGTGTTTTTGAAAATTTATCAATGGAGTTATATTTAAGAGACTCAATCCATGATGTCAAATTATCCTCCTTTGAAACCAAAAAGTAGATTTCCTCTTGATTTAAAGACCCTTCAATAATTACTTTACCAACTCCATCTATCCCAAATTCAAAGGTTGGTTCTTCAATAAATACATGAGAGGTTTGTGGGGGAAAAGAGTCTTCTATCAATGACGGGGAAGGGATAACATGAGTGGGAATGGGTTCCATAACCATCTCAAAGTTTTGTAGTTCGAATCTCAATGATGAAACCTCAAAATTCATTATCTCCATTTGTTGACATAGTTTTTTAAGTAATGGATGTGGATCAGGATGGATAAGGGGTTGGGACAGATTGTCTATTCCAGGAGGATAACTTTGTTGTTGGAATTCCATAAGAGGATGTTCAGATTGGCCTTGTTGGGATTGGAGCTCATAATAGGTTGGAATGTTTTTTGTAGAGTAGGAGATAAAACATTGTGTCTCAATCGGTTGTTGGTTATCCCACCAGTAGAAACTAGGATGGTCATTGAACATCACACTTGGTGTGGAGTGATCAATGTAAGGAGAGGTTCCCTATGTTTGGATTTGTTCAAAAGGGTTTTCCATAGTAATGAAATTGGGCATGATATTAGAGAAGTGGGTGAGAAAAGGAATATATTGTCTAAGATAACTTACTTAGATCCCCAAAAACGGTGCCAAAATTTGATTCTCGCTCAAATTAACCCAAGAGATGAAGGTAGAACGGTCCTTGTAGTTTATCTTGGGTTATCAAATCTTCAGAGACCTAAGAATTAACATAAAAACACGTACATTATATGGATTGTTTGAAGATATGAAGTGGCCAACCTAGAGTTATTTTAGATGGGTTTAGAGGATATATAACAGATTTAATTGAATTCAATTTAAAAGAATGAGTTGATCTTTGGTTATCACTTGGGGTGGATTGGACGTATTTCCTTTTCAATGATTTCAATTTGTTATATTTGAGATGGATTCATTTAAGAAGATAAAAAAACATCATCACTTACTGGTTAAATGACTACAACCTTTAATACTAATCACCTATACACTTTAAGGATCAAATTTTTGAGCACTTCAAGGTAAAGGTTTGTATTAGCACATGAAGTGTGTGGCCTTAAATTCAACAAGGACGATGGAGTTTAAAAATCATCAAATAAAAATATCAATTAAAGAAGTTATTATAATTTAATGGGGTGATAAATAATATCCAATCTATCCCCTTGATAATCCCTTGAATCAACCCATAAGTGGGTTATCCCTCCATTGATTCTATGGTTTCAATGGAAGTGGAAAGTAGACTCATGAGGGAGGAAATGGAGAAGTAAAAAAAACACAATAAAATAACAATCACTCCACCGTTGTGTGATAATATCACAAGGTTTGGTATGAACAAGTTCACACCTTGAACCAACAGTTTCAAACTGATAAGGATAAGAACATAATAATAATATAAGAATAATTTTTTTAAGAAACAAGGATGAATTAAAACAACTTACATGTGTAAGAAATATTTGAGACAACAAAACCGCAACATAACATTACAATGAAAGAAAGATCAAAGATCCTTAAATCCTCTAACACCACTACCTGAAATATTATTTTTTGATCCCTTGGGTCGATCCTCAAATAGTCCAAGTCTTCGCAACTAATTGTGGTAGGCCATAGGTGGGTGGAAAGTTGAGGGAGAGTTGATTTTCCACCCTTGACCTGATGTGGCAGCCAACTTGCTTCCAGCGAACATATGTGACTGCAAGACATTATAGATGGCCAAATTAGAGTGGTACATAAAAAAGAAAATGGATCTCTTGATGTCTCCTAACCTCCTGTAAAATTTCGTCCCATTTGGAGTTTTATATTCGGAGATATGATTAGATTAGTGGGCTGTTTTTCTGGGCCGCAGAATCTGGCCCAAAATTTGATCTCTAACTTGGGACGCCTAAATAACCACAATGTAGGCCGAATTAGCACTGTCTTTTGAAGAATTTTTTGTTCCTCTATATTTATTATATCCTCCAACCAAATTTGGGATTCATTGGGTTTGAAATATGGGTTCCACATTCTCTTCAGTGGGCTGGTGTCCAATATGACTTCTTCAGAATTGTTTCTTTTCATCACAAAATATCCCCATCTTCTTCCAAGAATTATCCATTGATCCCCGAATAAAAAATGTTCAAATTTAAGTGTAGATCAATTTATCAAAATATAAAATTAAAATATGTATGATTATATTCCTTAAAATCCGATGAATCATTGGGTACTTTAAATGATGTTAAAAAATGTACCACATAATAGTGCATTTTAAGAAGGTATTACAATCATAATGTGGAATGATGTTCAAAATGTAAAACGCACTAAAATGGTGTTTATGAATAATAAATCACATGAATATTATATATATTAACAATGAATTTTAGCCTCATTTAGTGGCGAATCACACACACACACACACACATATATATAATGATGCAATATGTTCTTAATTCTAAGAAAGCAGCCAAAAAAAGGATACACGACAATCTAAAACAATACAGTACAAGGTAAATGTATAATAAGGAAAAACAAAAAAGTGTAGCAGAAACTCAGCAGCATTACAAGCCTAAGCTTGGTCCCATGCTCTCCTACTACTCTACAACAATCAAGTACCTGTATAGGGACTCTTTCCCTTATCAACACCTGCAGAAATATAATCTGTTTGGGCCCATGACATGACCCAAACAGGGTGTGAGAAATAAATATCAGTAGGAAACCACCAAAGGCCCATGCCCAACTGTCAGTGAAAATGTGAAACAACAGTATGCAATAAATAAATGTGCTAAGCTAGGAAGTACTCAAAAGCAGATACTCCTACCAGTTCCATTACCATTTAATTATTATTTAACAATTCAATATAATTAAATTATAAGTTCCTGAGACTCATCTTTAGCCAAAGGTATCGTACACTATGCCACAACAAGAATCACAATGGTCTATCTACCAAGTATAAGGGAACAATAATACCAAGCTTGTGATTTAGCTTGACAGGTATAACATAAGAAATCAACATAGTGAATAGTAAAAGTAAACAGTTTCCTCAGACATGAAAGTCCTTACCCTCAGGTAATCAGAATCAAAACCCACAGGTGACTACCCACATGCATAACGAATATAGCCCACAGGAATACGAGATATTTCCCTCAGGCATGGAATCTACTATGCACAGGCATAAGAAAAGTTGCCCTCAGGCTAAACAAAACACTGCCCTCAGGCTAAGAAAAATCCTTCACTCAAGATAAGCAAGTAACTAGGCCGATCCCAACACATAAATAAGAAAATTATTTACCTTTCCTCTCAAGAAAACTTTGAACATGCTTATAATCATGGCATACCCATTGGTATTCTGGAAAAATTGATAAAAAAGGTAAACGCACCCACGGGGTGGCCCTTGATCAAGGAAACGATCCCAAACAGTAGTTCATACATATTCATTAAATTACCTATGCAATTCTAGGTATTTTTATCAGTCAAGGACTCATATATAAGACACCACAAACATGGGCGCATAACACAACGATACAAAAAATCAACTCGATAGTTAGAAATAAACACCAAACCACCTACCTCGATCTCCTCTGATCGATATACGTAAACGACGCCTCCTGAAACAACCACAGACGACGTAGATCTGGGAATAATGACAACCCATTCAAACCCAAATTACTTCCCTTAGGGAAAATATTGGAAGGATATGTTCCAGAAGAGATAAGAAATCATCCGCATGGTTCAAACGAGATCTTCGGCGAAGGAATCAGAGTCCCAGTGTGCGGTCGGGAGCTCTTTCAAGATCCAGCCTTCTCTCCCGCGGCTCTCGGGCATTCTAATCTTCCTCTATCAAAAGAGGAGGCTACTGCCTATTTTAAGTGAAAAAACCTAACTACATGACATGTACTCTCAAGTAAACGAAGTTTAATTTCCATTTTTAACTGTTCCTCTGACGGCTACTTTCTACAGCCTCACCGTTCATCTGTCAACTTGGTTACATGACGTGTATGTCTGAGTTCACAGTGTGTACTATCATTCCACTAGTGGCTACTTCCACCACCTTACTATTCACCTACTGAATGATTACACGACCTATATATACTAAGTACACAACATGTAGTCATTTTTTACACCCTTCATCACTGATAGGCCTACACGCCCTGTGTACTCATCCCACATGACCAAAGTACATGGTGTATGGAAAAGTACATGGTGTGTGCCCACAAAATTTGGGATTTTCCTCCATTTTTATTATTTTCTCAAAAACACATAAGGAAAAAGGAAAGGAAGAAACCCATACCTCAAGAATAAGAAATGGGTTCTTACATCCCTCTTCATTTTTCCAACCAAAAATGTTCCTTAAAATATCTATACATCTTAGTTCTACTTGGGTGTATAGAGAAATTGGAGCTATGAGCATCATCCAAAAATTCCCTTTTTAGATCAGGTAAATCGGGAACACAAAGTATCTCCCAAATTTAAAAATTCCATTTTCATATATGAAATTGATCAATCTCTCATTGTTCACAGCTTTAATTTTTTTTGAAACTCCTCATCATCAGTCTGAAATTTATTTATCCTTTCTATTAAATAAGGTTTGGAAACCATTTGAAAATTATCGATGTTACACCTTCCATAATTATTCCCATATCCAATCTTACTAGATCCATGAATATTGGATCCATTTCAACTCTCATCTTGTTCAGAACTCCATGATCCTTTCTACTCAAAGCATCAACCACCTTATTTTCATTTCTTGTGTGGTAGTGTATAGTGAAATCAAAATCCTTGAGTAGTTCAAGACATCGTCTTTGCCTCATTTTGAGTTCTTTCTGTGATAAAATATACTTCAATCTCTTGTGATCGATATATATCTCACATTTCTCACCATAGAGATAGTGTCTCCATATTTTCAGAGCAAATATTACAGTTCTAACTCAATATCATGAGTATGATAGTTTTGTTCATGAATTTTTAGCTTTCGTGAGGCATAGGCAATAACTTTATCATTCTACATAAGGACACAACCACATCCTTTCTTGAAAGCATCACTATAAATAACAAACCCATCATTCCCATATAGTAAAGTCAATATGAGAGCATTGAATAATATTATCTTCAATTCCTCAAAACATTATTCACACTCTTTTGTCCAAACAAATATAACCCCTTTACGTGTTATCTGGGTTAATGGGTTAGTCAATCGGGCAAAATTCTGGATGAAATGCCGATAATAACATTCTAAACCAATAAAACTACCTACCTCAGTTTTACTTGTCGGTTTCGGCCATTAATGGATTTCCTTTGTCTTTGAAGGATAAATAGAGATAACATCTTTATAGACAATATGGCCAAGAAAAGAAATATCTTAAAGCTATAATTTACACTTTCTAAACTTCCAATATAATTTATTTCATTTAAGAGTCTTTAGAATATTGCACAAGTAATTTTCATGATCTTCATATCTTTTGGAGTATACAAAGATATCATCAGTAAATACCACTACAAATTCATCAAAATATTCCTTGAAAACTCTATTCATTAAATCCATGAAAACAGAGGGTGCATTAGTTAGACAAAAAGTTATCACTATAAACTCGTAATTCCAGTACCTGGTACGAAATGAGGTCTTTGGAATGTCTTCCTTCTTCACGCACAAATGATGATATCCATATTGAAGTTCAATATTTAAAAAATATTGAGCTCCATGAAGTTGATTAAATAAATCATCAATGCAAGGTAGGGGATACTTGTTCATTATTGCTATATCATTGATCTCCTTATAGTCAATGAACAACCTCATAGATCTATCTTTCTTTTTAACAAAATAAACAGGGGCTATACATGGAGAAACAGTAGGTCGAATAAATCATTTATTACCCAATTACTATAGTTTTTTCTTTAGTTCCACTAATTCCATAGTGGCCATTCTATAAGGGGTATTCGATATGGGCCTTGAAACAAGAATTAAGTAAATGGAAAACTCAATTTCCCATTCTAGAGGATGCCCAAGTAAATTCTATGGAAACACATCAAAATATTTTTTCACAATAGGTACATAATCTATTTGAACATTCCATTCCTCACCCATAGTTATTTCACTCCCTTCATCCACCAATAATTGAAATTAGTAGATATAATGGGGATGGATCTAGATAAGAATCAGATGGTGAAGTTTCTTCTCTAAAGATAAGGTATTCTTTATCATCATGATAAATTTCAACCTCTTTCTTCTTACAATAAATTTTTGCATCATGGACCGAAATCCAATCCATACTGAGGATCATATCAAATTCAATGATGGGTATGATGGTGAGATCAGTAGATAAAACACATTTATATGCCAAAATGGTAACTAATTCACAAAACATTGTTGTAGTGATACTTCCCTTAGGAGTTTTGATTGAAAACTCCCTTGTTAAATCAAATTGGAAATATCTAAGTTTATTGGAAAACTAGAAAGATATGAAATAAGAAGATGTACTAGAATCCAATAATGTATTGGCTAAATTTGAGGAAACAATTAATGTACCTGGAACCACGTCATTCGGAACTTCAACCTCTGCCGTTGTGATCGCATAATCTTGGCCTTTCTCCCTTGGAATTTTCTGAGGTAGGTTTCCTTTATTCTTAGAACATTCATTTGAATAATTCCCCATTTCTCTACAATTGTATCATTCAACATTAACAGCCTATTTCTTTCCCTTGCAATCAAGAGCATGGTGGCCTTTTTCTACACACTTGAAAAAGACTCACATTCCCTTCAGGCAAGTACTAGGGTGTTTCTTCCCACATTTACTGCATGATGAAAATTATACATTTCCCTTCATCCCCTTATTTCCTTTTCCAGAGTGTTCATCAGATCTTTTCTTCTCTTACTTTTCTTTAAATTCGTAAGACTTTGATAATTACTTTTCTGTCCTGATAGCACATAAGACTATATCTTCATATGATTAGAAGGATTGTGAGACTAATTCTCAATGAAGAAATGGTTTTAACCCATCAAATAATTGATCAATACTACTCCTTGGGTTATGTATATAATTTGAAGAATGCCTTGAAAACCTAGTAAAGTTAGCCTCATACTTTACAACATTCTTATCCTCCTTTTTCCTCAGACTCGGAAATTACCTTTCCATATATGATCGATGTTCACGAGGAAATTATTTTTCTAATAAAATATCTTTAAACTCCCTACATTCCATATTTGATACTTCTTCATCATCCTTTGTGTTTTAAATTAATGACCACCATTGATATGCATCTCCTGTGAGGCAATAAACTACCATGATAACATTATCTCTTTCACTACTTCCCAAAGCATGAAATATTTTCTATAAGGAACTTATCCATTGATCATCTAAAAATGTATCAGTTGTCCCATTAAATATTGGTTGTTTTAGCCTCATGAATTAGTATAACATTGATCCTCTACATTGTAGATCAGGGTGCTCTATACGGGTAAGGTTATTATTCATAACCTGAGTGAGCAGTCCCAGTATGGTTATAAGCTGTTCAGTACCCATTGCATCACCGTATACACTATAATATCTTGAGTAGGAGGGAAATTCCTACACGGATTACGTGCATTGATACAATTTTCATTCCTTCCACTAGGAACTATTTCTAAAAAATGGCATACACTAGATTAGTTTATGAATCAAAATGCAAAATTCCAAACATATAAAATAATTAACATAAATTGAATAGTTTATGCATATAATCCAAAATCATAAAAAAATGTTTTCTTTGGGGAATTATTTACTCATAAATCCTTCATAATGGTCTGTAAATAAAATTTGAGTTATCCTAAGTATATCTCTTAGAAGTGTCATAACCAAGAGTGCATGAAGGCCCATTGTCACGCACCAGTTCCCGTTTGAGTCTAGATCAAAGTGGTGTTTTCAGGTTTTTCCATAGATAAATATGTTTTAGAGCCACCTCTACCTGCTCGTATCCAGACAGGGATGCATTTCTTGGAAAATTCAAAATATCTCTACTTTACCAAAATTCTAGGAAGTTCTTCTATACTAATCCTTAAAGTTTATCTTAGGGTAATGTTCTCTAATCAGAGTCTTTCTAAATATAGTTTCCAAGGTTTTTACTAAACTTCCATTGATACCAACTATAACGCCCCAACCCTAGTAACCCAGAGTTAGTGCATTATTATATAACATTGTCATGATCACAAGTGATCAAATCCCAAAAGACTGACCAGTTTAGTATCCTTGGAAGTACTAGATACATACATAAGTTTTACAGTACATTACGAAATAAAAAACAACAAAATTGTGTCTTCTTTTAACACACTCATATCCCTTAGATTATCCATGAAAGTCAGTCACAATATACTTCTTCTCATCCTAGGAAAAATAAAACATAGAAAGGTGTGAGCTCAGATGCTCAGTAAGGATAACAACATAACATAAACATTCACAAATAAGCATAAAAATTTAAGGAAATGTATAAGACTAAAATAGAATCCTTTTAAAATTAAACTTATTTATAATATGGAAAATATAAATCAAATAATTCCATTTACTTATTCACATGGTTATTCTACTAGTCTAATAGTCACATGTAATATCAACATCTAATTTCATAATGATGGAATGCATAATGTCAGACATCATAACCACATTGTCAAGGCCTTGTGCCAATAATACAAATAAGATTTTGTCAAGGCCTTGTGCCAAGACATTGGTATGTCTCATGAGACATATCGATGCATCGAGGGGATATAGAGGTCCCCGCCCGTCACTTACTATGTCCAATACATTCCTTATATGAAAAGGTTAAAACATAACATAAACATTCATATTAAAACTAGAAAACAAAATGTTAATATTTTAACCATAAACTATGAATGGTATAAAAATAGCACAAAAATAGTAAAACATATCACAAAACCTTGAATATAATTTGTAACATTGTATCCTAATAAATCAACTTCAAAAAAGCGTAAAATCTAACAAAGGATATCGACATAGATGAAATCAAAACTATTTGAGAGAAATATGTCTTTCTATTTTGAAATAATTTAAAAGTAGCATAACTATAAAAGAAAAAATTTATTTTGAAAATATTATTATAAGATTGTAAGGTAAGATTCAATGGTGTTATAATGGAGGAAAATATCCGCACATGCCGTATAAGTTAAAAAATGTTCTTTCCTTAATTTGTCGAAAAGGTCATAAAGTACCTGGTTTGGAAAGAAATGAAAAGATTCCTTTAATTTTTTTTATTAAAAGTAAAAAAATGGTATAAACTACTTTAACACATATTCTAGAAAATATTAAAAGTTTTTTGCAAAGAATTTTTAAGAAACACTTATGTGGATGATAAAGAAGTCCCAATAGATACTTACATACAAACAACCTCAGATAATAAAGAGATTGTAAAATTAACCCTTAACTTGTAATTTTATTTAGTCGAGGATACTTTAACCTCATGTATAATGGTTAAATCATTTTTATTAAATTATACAAGAACCACATACATAAATATGATATCATATATGATCACATATTATTTATTTGTTAATAATATTTCCGTAGTATCATTGTTTTGGGTATTAACTGATTCATTTTCCTTTTATATGTTTCGTTACGTAAGTCATGTTTGTTATAGATATAATGTATTTTATTCATGTCCATAATGATACTAAGTTATTCAAAATTATTTTTAACCACAAAATGGAAATTATTCTTGAATGGTTATGGTGGAGAACAAAATCTCCTCGCGTCGTGGAGACGGTAAGCCGTACGTACACACGAGTGACAATATCATTCTATTAGTAATGAAATCATATGTTATTGGATGTTAATTTATATATAAATAATCATTAACATGTTATATTTATTATTTACATCAATTATACTCATTATTATACCCATCCAAATAATGAAGTGTTGAATAACTAACTACACCATGACGTGGAGACGGTAAGCTGTATGTATGTAGGTATGGTGACATTGTAATTCATAGTATGGATAGAATAATGAATATGTTTTACCATATTTATAATAAAATATCATTATATTTCAGGAAATGGAGTTATTATTTTATTATGGAAACAAAAAAGAAAGAGGAAGTGGAAGAATAAAAGAACTTTGAAAGAGGTTATGAAATAATTACCTAATCTTCAGGTGATTCCTTTTGATTTGAACAAAAGGTCTATTTAGGTTGGATTTATGATCAATGTAAGGCCTATAATATGAAGTTATTGTAGTTGGGAGGATATGTGAGAAGGGTATGGCCGATCCAAATGGATTTGCAGGTGTGAATTTAAGAGAAGGAGAAGTACCCTTTCATAAGAGAGGTGAGTGACACTTTAGGAAAAGATTGAAATATTATTTTATTATATAATCATTTTAGGTTTCTAATGGCTCAAAAATAATTTATTTCTAGGATAAGGTATTTTTGGGTCAAAAAACTCTCAACCAATAGGTTTTAGAAAACTTTAGGTCACTATATTAACCTTATCTTTTAAATTTAACTCTTAGTTAAATAGTTTAACTTTTACCATGTCTTCTTGTATTCTTACACTATAAAATGGAAATATTATCTCAAGTGGTTCATTAATGACATATATATCATTATATAAGTATTTTGGACTAACCTTAAATTTTTAATACTATTATATAATTTAATAAAATAATATTTGTTTTAAAAATGCATTTATGTCAATTTTGACACTATTTATTATTTGGTTTTTCTGAAAGTAATAAAAACTTATTCACTTCCAATTTTTTTATTTAATCAACACTAAAATGTAATATTAACCTTTAAAATTAGTGGAATGCATCAAAAGTCTCAATTTACATTTATTTTAATATTTATAATATCAATTATTTTAATCATTTATTAATAAGGTAATTTTTTTAAAGGAGGGTTCTGGTCAAAAGACCAGAACAAAGGGATTTATTCAAAGAGAAATAGTCAAAAACAAGTTACAACAAATGGAAAGAGGGAAATTTTCTAGAATCCTTAATAAAGGAAGGAAGAAACTCAGGCGGGAGTTCATTCCTCCAGGTAATGTCATGAGAAACTCCCAAATTGGAAAGTCCATCAGCGATCATATTCACCTCCCTATAGGTATGGGTGGCAATGAAATTGAGGTCGGTGAGTGCAGCTAGGCAGTCCATCCCTCTGGGAGTGAGAGACCATGCAAGATGTACATCACCCTTCCAGATGGCTTGCACAATAGTTGTGGAGTCGCTTTCAATCCAGATATTCTTCCAGTTGAAGAGCTTTGCATAGGAGATGGCATGGATGATAGCAAGAATTTATGCCTCTAGCGCAGAAGCATTTCCACAGCTTCCAAAGAAACATCCAAGGATCCGATCTTGATGGTCTCTGAAAATTCCACCGCATCCAGCAAGTCCAGGATTTCCTTTTGAGGCTCCGTCCACATTTACCTTAAGCCATCCTGGAAGGGGTGCCTGCCAGAAAACCTCAATAGTATAGCGTGGCTTTGGAAAAATACCTTTGACACCAATTCGGTGAATGGTTTCAAAATCTATGACAGAATTGTCACAACATGCTGTTTGGATCGTAGCCACTTCCTTTATAGCCATCACAATCCTCATTTTACCTGTATTGATATAAAAAGTGTTATTGTTGAAAAAAGAGTCATTTATACCATACCATATAATGTGCAGAAGTACCGCAACAGTAGTAAGAAAGAGATTCTTGATTTGGGAAGATCTTGGGAATTCCACCTCTCTTTCCAGCTGAGAGAAAATAAAAGAATCTAAACGCCATCTGCATCCAAAAAGGTTAAAGATGTAATGCCAAAGGGCCATAGCAGTATCACAGGATAAGAAGAGATGATTTAGGTCCTCGCGATGCTGATTGCATAATCTACATTTAGAGAAAAGATTAAAACCATAAGATTGCAAGCAAACATCAGTTGGAATTTTATTATGTGCAATCTGCCACATAAGAGTGAGACGAGAAGGCTTAATCAAGACTTTATTGAAATTGGACAGCCAATTAAAATTTTCATCCCTATTAGGGAAGTGAAAGTGATAAAACTTTTTTGAGTCTAAAAGACCATTCTGAGAAGGTTCCCAAATGAGGATATCCTCATTGGGGGTGAAATTGTAATTGTCCACAATTCCCTTAATAGGATTCGGAAGTTGAAGTTCAGGGGAGTTGATCATCTCTTTAATGGAGCAGTTTGAAGGATTAGGGGAAAAGGTATTAGGCATATCAGAAATGAGGAGGGATCCAGTCCAGTTATCAAACCAAAAATTTAAAAAAGAGTTTTTACTAACAAGCCATCTAGAATTTTCCATGATAGAGTGAAAAGAGGCTTTAATCGAAGGCCAGATAGAAGAAGTCATATAATTGGAAGAACCAGACTTAAGCTTTCCAAGAAAACGGATTTTGAGGAATCTCATGGAATGAGAGTTATTATGAATGAGGGACCATGTGAGTTTGGCCTGAAGGGCCTCATTAAATATTTTAAGATTCTTAATACCGATTCCTCCATTTTCAATAGGTTTACCGCAAGTGGCCTAGGAGACCGTTACCAGCTTCTTTTCCAGAGTGCTTCCACTCCAGATAAAATTTCTTATAGCTGTATTTAATTTTTTATCAGCCCCAAAGGCCATTTGTAAACCATCATCGAGTAAACCAGCTTAGAAACAATAGTGGATTTAACAAGGCAAATTCTTCCAGCCATTGAGAGGGATTTACCTTTCTAGGAAGAGAGTTGCTTTTGAGTTTGATCAACGATGCTAAGAAAAAAAACAGGCTTTAGGTCGGCCCCAGAAAAGGGGGACACCAAGATAAGTAAAAGGAAGGGATCCTTCCTTCACTCCTAAGACATTGGTGATAAGCGTTTTCCTATTTGAGGGGAAATTTTTACCAAAGTAAATGAAAGATTTTTGCCAGTTAATGTGTTGGCCAGAAACTTCCTCATAGTGAGAAATGATGGATTTAAGATTGTTAACATTTCTTTTGTCTCCCTGATGAAAGAGAATGATATCATCGGCATAGAGAAGATGAGAGGGAGCATGAAGATTTCCAGAAGAAATGATTGGTTTGATTTTTCCTCCCTCAACATTGAGGGAGAGGAGTCTACTAAGATAGTCCTCAGTGATTGAAAAAATGATAGAAGAGAGAGGGTCTCCTTGTCTAACTCTTTTGGAGAATTTGAAGTATCCCCTAGGAGAGACATTAATAAGAATGGAGATATTGGCTGAGCTGAAGATGATTTGAATTTTACTCATAAAGGAATCATTAAAGACAAAACTGGCGAGGACCTTAAAGATGAAGGCCCATTCAATCGTATCGAAGGCCTTAGTGATGTCCAGTTTAAGAGCAATGTTCCCACCTCTGGTATTTCTGTTCAATAAATTAGTGGATTCCGAGGAGAGGCAAATACAATCTTGTATAGATCTGCCTTTGATAAAGCCAAACTGGTTTCAGAAGACAATTTTTTTGCTAATGTTAGAGAGTCTATTGGCAAGGATCTTAGTAATAATTTTAAAGAGAGAATTTAAGAGAGCAATCAGACGGAAGAGGTGAATTTCATCAGCATTTTCAACTTTGGGAATTAACCTGAGAAATTGTGAGTTGAGGTAATGGGGAAGAATACCTTTTTCAAAGAAATATTTCACTAAATTGCAGACATCATTTTGAAGAACATCCCAATGTTTTTGATAGAAACCATTGTTGAAACCATCAGGACCTGGGGTACTGTTTGGATTTAAACCAAAGACAGTGGCCTTGATTTCAGAATCAAGGGGGGTGTAGTTGAGAAGACGATTATCCTCAGCAGAGACCATGCAAGGAATAATGTTAGGGAGAATATCTTTGTTGATGTTAGGACCATTGAAAATTTCATAGAAGTAAGAGACAACATGATTAGCAATCTGTTCCTCCGAATCAATGAGATTGCCCTCAACTCTTAATCAAGAGAGAGGTTTACAGGCTTTCCTAACTCGTTGAAGAGAGTTATAGAATTTTGTGTTTCTATCTCCATAATTTAGCCATTTAGTTTTGAAAATTTGATTTTTTATGTTATCTTTGAAGTTTAGAAGAGATCAATTTAGTTGAGATGTTGATTTCCTCCTGGTGATCAGAATTGAAACTGGGTAAAGTGTTATTATTTTGAATGAGAGACAAGTCCTTTTCCAAGCCCTGAATATCATTGTCAATTAAATTAGTTTTATTATAGAACCACTTTTTGAGGATGTTTTTAAGGTTTTTCAGCTTAGTGGGGCATGCAAAGGCATCATTGTGATTGCCCATATTAGTCTAGGAAGAATTTATAAGAGAAACAAAATCCGGGTCCGAGGACCAGGCCAAATTAAATCTGAAAGGAAAGGAGGGTTTTCGAGAGTTTTGGGGAAAACTGACTAAGATAGGATGATGGTCAGAAGCAAGTTTAGTGAGGGTAGCACACAAGATCTGTTTAAACTTATCACGAGTAGGTTCATTAATGAATGATCTACAAAGTTTACTCACCACCACTCGGTTGTGATGATGTCGATACCATGTGAACTGAGCACCAGTAAGATTAATCTTAATGAGATTATTTCCTTCTATGATAGATTTAAATTCTCTGGCAGAGATTGAGGAGAAGGAGTAGCCAATTTTTTCAGAGGGAGAAAAAATAGCATTAAAGTCCCCAATCAAAACCCAAGGATCTTGAATCGTGTTATTGATGTCAGAGATCTCCTTCCAAAGAGATCTTCGATAAAGGTAATTGTTTTTGGCATAAACAAAGGTATTGTAGATGTGAGTGTTATCAAGATAGTAGTCGCACGTCAAATCTTGAGCAGAGAGACTAAAAATGTTAACATTTTGTAGAGAGGAGTGGAAAAAAACCCAGAGAGAGTCCACATGCCCATTGTTAGAAGAACCCAAAAAGGAGAAACCAAGATTACACAGATGCATTAATTTAGGAGCAATGTTGATTTTAGGTTCAGTAATGGCAATATGCATAGGACGATGGGTAAAAATAAAATGCTTCAAAACATTAAGGGTTCTAGGGTTAGAAATCCCCTGACAATTCCAGTAGAGAATATGCATTATTAATTACTTTTTGGGTTTGGCCCCCCCTTTATTTTTATTACCAGCACTTTGTCCTCTAGTTTTCATAGGGGAGGTGGTTTTGATGGGGGAACAGATTTTATCCTTTCCTGTCATAGGAGGGATGACAGTGTTACCTCCTGTTTGAATTTCAAAAGGATTGATAATTGAAACTGGAGCCAAGGGCTCCAAGTTAGAAATTGTGTTATCCACCAAAACGGGGGGTTCAATCTCCAAAACAGAACTCCATTGATGAGGGGTCACCGAATCAGAGGAAGGAACTATTTCAGAAGGTTTTGTGGTTGATGGGTTCTTATCAATCATAACATTGGGAGCATTTTTAATGGAAACAATGATGGGAGAGTCTACAGCTTGCATGGAAACAGAGAGGGGACCATCTGCAGGCAAGGCAGCTTGGTTAACATGATCAAAATACTGGACAGTTGAAGAGGAAGGGTTGTTTTTGTCCAAAACTATAGAAGAAGCAACACCGGGTGTTAAGGAAATAACCTGCTTACTGCATTTTATTTTTTCAGAAGAACCGAGGTCTTGAAGACAGGAAGTTGATTGGCCGTGGTGTGCTAGAAGTCGAAGTTGCGTACAATGCAAGCTATTTCATTATTCAAAGAGATGAGTACTATGGAATCTTGGGGTGTTACAAATTATGACCCATACAAAACATTTAATTCAATATGATTGTATTCCCTAAATAGTAAGAAAACAAGAAATGTGTTCCCGGAAACCACATGCCGTGTAGACATGTTTTCCCAAAAAAAAAACCCTTTGAAGCTCCAGAAACCCCCATTTTCTCCCCCAAAACAACTGATTGGGGAAAAAGGTGATATAAGAAAGAATAATAGGGGATTAAAACTAGAAAATAGAAAATATATGATAATATATGAAAAAATTGATAAATGTCCTAACTTTGGATGGAAACTGTTGATGCTTCGATCATTTCTGCAGTCCACAGTTTCTGCATGATGATTTGACGTGTCCCGAGCTCTACAGAGATACCTCTCTTCCTCAATATCTCTATATCTAACACCAAATCCATTTTTTTCATTTTCTAAATAAACCACTTTTTGGGTTAATGGGAACCTCACAATCAAAATTCAAACAAAACAAACCATTCCAAATACCAAATTCAAATTTCAAACACAGATATCAAAACAGTTATAATAGAAATATTTCCACCATGAAGGCAATAAGATCCCGCCACATACAACCTTCAAAGATTCAAATTTTTTAATTGAAGATATCACACAAAACACTGAAACCCACCTCAGATGGAAAAAGATCACGAACAGTCCGAGTAGATGGAACCTCGCAACCAAAACTTCAGAACATCTTCGAAGAACATCGTCGTCACACCACCGTTTTCATCACAAAAAAATAGAGAACACCTTGACACATAAATCAGCATAAGAAGAAGATCCTTCAAACCAAAAAACCCATCGCACCACCGTCATCATCACCAAAATACCCAACAAATAAATAGAACCACCAATGACTAAACACCAGTCCCACCTCCTAGAACAACCTAACACTCCCATGAACACCTCCTAAAGCCTCCTCAGAACTATGTCACCCTACCGACCTGGAAAGGATCAATGGATATAAAGTCCAGATCAGAGTAGGAGCCGTCAGACCTCCACAGCAATTTACGCCATGACCAACACCATCAACCCCACAGAAAACTCATCATCGAGCCGTAGCATAAATTGTCTTCAATAGGATGAACCAACAAAAAATCCAATGCATGAACATTTAATTGAACTAGAAACTGAAGCGCGAAAACACTGAAGCGTCACCAGCTAAACAGACACACACACACAAAAACCTAACAGGAATGAGGAAAAGTCAAAGATGGATTCGAAAAGGGGAAATCCAAGAACACTGCGAGTGTCGGCACATATAAAAGGAAAAGGAAAACTGCAAAAGGAGAGGGAGAAGAAGGAGAAAAGGGGGAAAACCTAGATCTCCGAAGGATAATTGAACCGAGAAATAGAAACAAGAACAAATCGGTCGTTGAAGGAGAAAAACGTGAATCCGGGAAGAGAGAATATTGTCTCCCCATAGCTCTATATCTCTCCCTCTTATATCTATATCATTTATTCAGTAAAGTAGGAGGACCACATGGGGTATACACAAGAATCCAAAGGAGAAAATAATAAAATAAATATAAAATAAATAAAGATAAGAAAAAGAAAAAGAAAAAGAAAAAGAAAAAGAAAAAGAAAACGAAAAAGAAAAAGAAAAGAAATGAGGCCTAGTCCGGCCCCGACACCCAACTCGAGTTTATGACCTACCAAGGGAAAAATCCATGTTCCAAACTCAATGGAAGAGATGAAATCTCAATATGATTCTCTGCTCAAAATTTATATCCAAACAAACCTATGTGAATAAATTAATACTGAATTTATTAAATATTAAATATTAAATATTAAATATTCTTCTAAAATTTGAACAACTCAGATTTCCACCAAACTCTTATCCTAGGGTAAAAACATTATTTTAGGACCAATAGAGTGGTCATAAAAATTATCTAAAGTCACTTACTTAGTAAAAAATACCATTTTAACCTTTATAAGTATCCAAAATAAAAAATTCAAAATTATGCTCAAAATTGCAGTCTAAAAAAACATGGGTCTTTACAAACTCCCCACCATAAACCTTATAATCCTTTAGAATCCTAGTGGTAAGACTAGAAGACAGGATATAGACTCAAAAATATATACAAAAAAGCTTTTTGGATGATCCAACTACCTGTTTCATAGCATCAATAAATGTATCCTACATAGAAGACATTTAACAATGGCCGATCCGGTACTACCCACTATAGGAATACCCTTATCGTTATCTCAAAACAAACTTTGAGCCCAATGACTCCTGGAAGAAGCTGAAGTTTAACTGAAAATTAGGATCACCACCCTTATTTGGACAATGGTGCACACCCAACCATATAGTTTACCTTATACTTCTTTTTGAGTGCAACCTCAATAGGTTCCTTCCTCAACCAGGGAATAACATTCAAAAAAGAAAAGAATTTTATTGTAGGGTTGACACTCTCTCAGTGTACTTAGGATGAATTCATGATAGAGCATGATTATATCTAACCATAAGTACACTACTATCCCATCAATAGGAATGAAAAACACTCTTCAATACACGCTTACCATCCCATCAATACCTAAACAGGATTCAGACACAAGTCAACCATTTCATAGTACCCCTTTTATTCTCAATGTCACCTCTAACAAAAGGGTAATTCATCACGTAATCATGACTTCTGAAAAACCAATCCCATGAAAAGTCTTAAAAAACATTATTCCTCAGCTCATACCCAACCTCTCACCAATTTCTACTGAATGATACCACATTAAACTGATTTGTACCTTATAACCTAACTCGTACTCTAGCGATCCATCCATTATATGACTAAGCTAATTTTGTTACATGACATGTCAGTTTAACAAGTTGAAATCTACCTTGGAACTCCTCTTCAAAATTGGGCACCTCACCTATGCCATTATTTATTTCATGGCCACCCATCACCCATCGTCATTCTGTACACGAGGATATACCCATGCTCTGATAACATTAGCAATAAAAAAACACTGATCAATATAGCTATCACCCAAACAATCCTTCCCATTGAAGCCATTCTTGATACCCAAACACCCCAGATGCTTTTCAGAAGCTGAAGGCATCACCATTCATATAAAGAAAAACTAGATAGTCTACCATTAATTGATCTAAAAAAGAGGTTAAAACCAATATATTTGTTTAGAAATGAATTTGAAAACTTAAGACAGCCTCTCTCACATGTTTCCCTCAAACAAAATTAACGCAGACCTACAAGAGTCTAAGTCAAAACTAAAGGCCTCAAGGCTTATGACCTAGCCCTACAAAACAAGTCTCACAATTGGGTCAAAATTTCAAACCACCTAGCCCAAAAATTTGACCTCTCTAAGTAAGGTAAAGATCATAACAACCTATGGGGGTCAAAACTACAAACACGACCTACAAGGGCCTAATCCCCATAGAGCATCCTCAGAATGAACAGATCCCTAGAGGAAAAGATACCAATGTAGAAAAGATACTGATATGACACTCATCAGGCATCCATATACAGTAATACCCCATGGAGGTATAGTTCATAAGAAATTTCCTAGTATCTATTGGGATCATACTCAGTAATCCAACTAGATAACCACGACCTAAAAAACAACACCCTTCAAGGGTTACAATAGAAAGGAGTCATGTGCCATATCGACCTACTAGGGTCATTTCACCTACCGGGCATGAGGATTGAGTCATCATCCTCACACCAATCACCTCAATGTAGATCCAAATAAACTTCTATTAGAAAAAAAATATGTAACTAGGCCCAAAGGAATAAGGATCATTCGTCAGTAAAGAACACACATTTTAAGGACTATTTGATTTGAATCCTACATGCCAAATATGATTCATGAGATGCCTCTTTATTTTACTCGAAAAGAGTCCAAATCCATCCCTAGAATCCTGCCAATGGAAAAGAGTCATAAATCCATAGTAGATCATAACATCCACACAAAAATGTGCATTATTCATATACAACTATAAAATCTTAGATCGAAAAAATAATCACATACCCTGGAAACTAGTACTTCTTACCAGAACAAGTGTTCTCGACCCACCAGCCCGAAATCCATCATAGGTCCTGACACATTCCTAATACTCTTTTCTACAATATCCCAAATAGTAAAGACCAAGAAAAGAACACCTCTGATACCACTTAATAACATCCTGAACCAAATTTTAGTAAAATGGTTCCCCAATCTAGTTATTTATATGTTCACAAGAGCACCTACTTGTACTATAGAGGTTACTGACTAGCAGTGAGGGCCTAGGGTGTGATAGTGGGGAGACTATGATCTCATATCATATTAAGAAAACATTGAAAATAACTAATTAATATACACATAATTAGAATAATAGAGTGAGAAATTAGTAGATAAACTGAAATAGAACATGTTGTGATAATAAATGAAAATTCTAAAAAAATATCAAATAGCTATGCCATATATACAACACAGGACACCCTTTGTGATGACCGTAAAGATTAAAGAGTACAATGAAACTAAAATAAAAGTATAGGTATCTACTACTAAATTTAATCCAAACCACATAACTGGTCTCCAGAAACTACCGTACTATACTAGCCTAATGAGAAGAACCCACATAAACAACTTCGATCGATCATGAAACACTATGCCTTAACCCTATCCACCATGAAACTATGATAAACTTGAAAAACAAACATAAGTTCTACATGTAGAACGAGGTTCAAAAGAAATGGTGAGAAATAATCTCAGTATTCCACCCTGATTATGAACCTATAAAATACACTACTATATGTGTTTGAAAAGTTAATGTGCTCAGCCTAGCCAGGACACAATTGAAAGGATAAGTAAATCCAAAAACATGAAACCATAGCCAACCCAGGGTCCGTGATCCCAGTCAACTAGGAAAGTGACACCATGGATCTATATATCTATATACATATTCATATATAGGCTCATACCTATACATATATACATAAATATAAATATTCATGTGTAATGTGAATGAAATAATAGAAAACCAATGAGCAGCTGATCCTTGGGCGTGTAATCCTGATTGCCTAGAAATACTATGCATGGGAATTGAGATGGGTGTCATTCCTCTCAAGCTATGTATCATTAAGTAAATATATGGGTCTGTAATCCTAATCGACATATACCTTCTTCCGCCAATGCCAACAATATCATTGAGAAAGCTATGTCACCATAGGGGGATACTCATCCTAAACCTAGGTTCACCCGTAATCGCATCCAATCACCGTATTGAATGATTCCAGGGAAGTATGTCTGGACGTCCTGTAAATGGTCACCGAGCTAGTTTCCATATTTCTCATGCCATGAAAATATAGTCTAATGTCTGATCCCTAGGTCTTGGTCTATAGGAAATCATGATATTGAGACTTGGATAAATGCTAAGGGTATGACCCTTAGGCGATCTGTAGGAGAGCTCACCAGTGAGACATCATGAAAACCACTCAATATCCAAATGCGAATGTTAAACATAGGCGTAGGAATCCCTGATAAACCAACCTAATAAGAAAAGGAATCATAAGCCCAATCCTAGAGATAAAATATGGAGATCTATATTATATGAAAAAATCTAGGAGAGAAAATTCATCCTCTATAATCCATAGTTTTTGGAGAGCATAATAATCCTCTATTGAAAACAAGTCTAGGAGAACATAATAATCCACTAACAATACTAGTTTGAGGAGAGAATTATCATCCCCATTTAATACATGAGTATAAATAGATTGAGGAGAGTGTAATCATCTTTATCACATATAAATCATAGGTGATAAGAATCACCCTCATCACTCGAGAGAGAAGAATAATCCATGAATATAATTACTAGGGATATAATATCCATACATAAAATCATAGGATCTAAAGCCAGAATCCAGGAAGCAGCTATGAACATCAAAATAATCTATTGATAAATATACAATATCAACAGCCTAGTCCTCGATAGTACCTCTGGGTATACAAATAAATATCAGAAATAACATGGCTTAGAAGGCGGATCCCATGATAGAACATATGAATATACCAAGGAATAAGATGGATTCTAGGAAGAATGTATGAGCATCCCCAAGGTAAGGAAAAATGCATCACGTTAGGCTAAACAACCACTAACTATGGTGTACCTCTGGTAAACATCACTACATCAGTAAGAAACATGTGAAAGTATAAATAAAGAGTGAGGTTGGAAGAACACCTAAACCCAACGCTACTATGAAAAACCCATGGTATTACAAGTACGACATGGGTTCTAAGGTGACACCCTCTACCATTTATACCCAAACCCAACATATTAAAGAAGGTTCAGTCAAAATACAGGGAACCCATAGGGTCCCTCAATTCAAACACTAGTGAGGCATCCTATCAGGGATCCTCATAGCATATATATAAGTGAAGGCAACCTACTTGGAATTCATAGCTATAATGGGAAAGAGAGGAATACTCCATTGGATCCTCTAATGGTAAGGAAAAATGAGGTATCCTACTCTAGTTCCTTGAAATGCTACTTAGGATAGGACATCCTATAGGGGACCCTTGACAATTGATTACAAAGGCAGAGGCATCCTACATGGGATCCTCTATATGATATACATGTAAAGGGATCCTAAAAGGGATTACCTACATCAAAACAAAATCAAAGGCATCCCACATGGTATCCTTGGTATTAGGAAGAAGATATAGGCATCCTACATGGGATCCTCTAGTTTTAAACAAAAGGGGAGGAATCCTACAAGGGATCCTTAAAAGTAACATGTCTCATGACCAGTTATGCCAGATGTTCACATCTCACAAGGGAGACACCCTCAAGGGAAAATATAAAAAGGCATCATTCAAGAGAGATAGATCATGGATCATATCATATCAAAGGGTATCACTCTTGAAAGATAAGAAAATATATTATTGGAGGAAGAACTTCTCTATTTAGGTAAAATCGCCAAAACACCCATTTAGAGTTATCAAAATACTCTATGGGTTTCACCATCACAATCTTGGTGGGAAATACTCAGTACGGACTACTCTTACTTCTAAAACTGACCCTAGGACAAAAAACAAGATGCGATCCTCAAAGGGAACCGAAATAGAAGTTCCAGGCATATAAAGTCCATATAGAATTTATACCCTCAAGGCTTCACATGGACGTGTAATCTAGCCTGACATGGCATGTAAAAACCCTAGTACATGACGTGTAAGGAGGTTACATGACATGTAGCTTACATGGAGTAGCTTACAGTGTACCTTGAATGGTCGTGTGTGAAATTTTTCCTAGAAGTGTACTTTTAAATAGCATAAAACCCACATGGGGTCTGGCCATGTATTGCACACGGCAGGTTCCCCTTAAATATAAAACCTGGTCGGGTACTCAACTGCACACCAAGTACCAGTACATGGGGTGTATGAACCATAAAAAAGGTGTAATTTGAAAAGTTTGTCTTCCCCAAATAGTAATAACACATGATGTGTGTTCCTTGAACCACACTCTATGTGTTCCTTTAACCACACATCATGTAGATGGGTTTTCCTGAATTGAAAACCCTTTGAAGCTCCCCAAACCCCTATTTTAACCCCAAAAAATAGATCTGGAAACAAAAGTCCATAATCCAAAAATAATAGGGGATTCAAACAGGAAAATTGAAAAAAATGGGTACTTTTGAAAAAAATGTAAAAATGGCCTACCTTTGGGAAGAAATTACTTTAGTTTCGATCATTTTCATGGTCCACGACCACTGCATGATGATCTGGCACGTCCTGAGCTCCTTAGAGGTACCTCTCTATCCACATCTCTATCTTTCTCTCTCCACATCTCTTATCTTTTAGTCTTGGGATGAAAGAGGAGGCCCCATGGGGGTGTATGTGAGAATCTATAGAAGGAAAGAAGAAAATAAAAAGAAAAGAAAGAAAATAATGGAAAAGAAAAAGAAAATAAAAATGTGCTCGGGCTAGTTCCGTTGCCCAAATCAGGTTTATGCCCTAACTAGGAAAAATTCTTTATCTCAAACTCAAAGATGGAGAAAAATATCAATATAAAGATTTATTTAAAAGTTGGAGCCCAACCATCCTGAATAAATAAAATAATAATTTATTTATTAAGTATTAAATATTAATTATTCCACTAATGGTTGAAAGCTTAGATTTCCACCAAACTTCTATCATAGAGAAAATACCATATTCCAGGACTAAATAAGTGGTAAAAAAATTATCCAAATTCATTTACTAGGGGAAAAGGCCCTTTTACCCCTTATAATCATCAGAAATAAAAATTCAAATTTCTATTCAAAATTGCAGCCCAGAAAAACATTGGTCTTTACAGTAGTAGTGTCTTACAACAATAAGTTTACCATTAAGACTTTTACTAGTTTCCATAATTTGAAGATAATGATCCACTTTCTCAATGAATGAGATCTAAATATGTGTTTCCTGATGTAATAACACAAAAAAGATCTCCTTTCTTATTTTTAATGTATTTTACTTACAGAATTAAAATCATAATAAATGCATACATATCATCTTTCCTTTCAAGTTTTCAAAATGATCAATTTATGCATGTGAGTATAAAAACACATGGAGTCTTATTACTTCTATTTTTAAAGATTTCTGTAGAATAATGATAGGTATATAATTAACTTTAACCAGGAAAAGATTGATAAGTATCAGGATCTGGTCAATTTCACTTTCTCTTCACCCTTTTTCTTCAATGAAATATCTTTTATTTCTCTATATTTGGTAATCATGATGTGAACATCACTACTACACAATATAAATTATTCTAATCAATTATTCTTTTTGTTCTTGCACCCATCACCTATTCTTATTCTCCATTTTCTCTCTTAATAATTTTACAATCTCATGAATTAATAAATAATTCATAATTTTGGAATTTTTAGAAAAACTATTCAATCAACGAATTACAAAATATTAACTTAGAAGATCTACAAATCACAATCTTCTATATATTTCTCCTTCCAACTGATCATGTGAGAATTCTCCAATGATCTCATAATATTCTCCTTCTAATAGTCTGCCTCCACTAATTTTACTAGGATACCATTTATCTCATTTAAACTAGTCTATAATATTTCCAATAATTTCTATATCTTTATTCAGCATAAATGAAATTAAAATATTCCCAAAAATTCAGTCAACTATCTTCTCATTAAATCATTATTTAAAATTACAAAAATCTTGGCTTAAATAATTAGTTTTCCTTTCATCAATATCATTATGCTTTAATATTAAAGAACAACTAATAAATATTATATTTGATATATTCATGTATCTACCAGAACTTCTTGACCTTAATTTTTTTTTTCTAAATAATAAAACTTATGTATCATAGAGAGAGTTTGAGACTTGTGTTGGGTTTCCCCTTTTATAATTTCCTCAATAATTGACTCATATGTAAGATTTAAAAATCCTTATGAATTGTGTAAAATTTACCACTTAGCTGTATTTCTTATTTCTATTGAAAGTATCTTATATTAGAATCAAAATTTCTTATGTATTATTGAATATCATATAAATATATTTTATTTTATAAATCTTATAATCTCTAGGAGGTATTATTAATCTGTTTGAAAAACTTACAAATGCTACTTAAAAATCATACACACCAGTTAAAATGTTACAAATTCCATTCCTTTTCTAATTCTTTAGTTTCAACAAAAATTTAAAAACTTACATATAAAGGGAGTTAATTCAAATATATTTTGTATGATATGCCTGAGGAAATTCTTCTATGAGACACTCAAATATATTATGAATCATCTAAATTCCATATGTAAAAAAGGAAAATAATCATTTTTAAATTTCACACTCAAACAGATAATTTTATAATATGTGTAAAAAATCTCAAAAAATCTTCAATACATCTCAAATCATCTTAAAATATAATAAAAAATTCTCAACAACATTAAATTCACTCTTAATATCATTTAATGATTCTCACTCATGGTTGAAAAAAATATAACACCTCAAAAATTCCATTAAAATATTTAATATCCTCATTTTATTTATTTTAAACACTAAAAACTCATATTAAGTGTCATATCCTTTTATCAAATGGAATATTCCTAACACCACACTACTGGATAAAGAAATGTTTTTATGATAATTCCATTTTTGGTGAAAATGAATTTTGTGTTCAAGTGACTTAAGCGTTCTATGCCTCCAACCGTATACTAATTTTAAAACTAAAACAACTCATTTAACTTTTCTCCACCTTTTTATAATAACCATATCTTTAGATTCAAAACAGACAAAGAAATAGAGATTAATTTCTCTTTATCTTTGATAATAATATCCATAATATTATGGGGGTTAGTTCCCACACATCCTCAAGTGAGAGGGTGTCACACCCCTACCCGAAACTACTCTATTAATTTATTTATTTTTATTTCTATTTATTCAAGTCTTCTTATAAGTAAATTTTATTAAAAATTTAGAATTTTTGGGCATGCAGGGCATGTTTCATGGTCAGGGAGCATGGTTTTTCAAACCATATGATAGAATCTACAATTTCTTATATCTAAATATTATAGTTTATATATAGTTTGATAGACCATGCATCCTAACCATGAACAATGATCCAAAATCCCAACAGAGGGTTAATTGTTGACACATGGTTTTCCAAATAGTGTGACAAAATCAAGCACAATACCCAGGATCATTGAAAATGTAATTAAAAAATTTCCATTCTCATTTTTTAAACTAAAATGTTCCCTCACTAAACTCATTTATCTTTTTCAACTCTAAGGCAATCCTCCCACATATCTTCCTTGGTTCCCCTTATTCTCATGGTGGACTTTTAGCTTTAATTCAATGATCGAGGATGGATCTGTAAGGTAATATCCTTCTTTCCACTTACTTTTATTATTTATTTTGTTTTCTATTTAGTTCCTTATCTACCATGGTTCCAATGACATGGGGTCCATGTTCCATTGTTTTTAATATTTTTATTTTGTTTAGTTTAGGCTTCTCTTTATATTTCTTTCCCCTTTAGACCTAATTGACGTGGATTTGAGCTACCATTTACAAACGTGACATGGTTTAATGTAGGATACACTATTTCCAATAAATAAAATTGAAAATATAGTTTATCAATTATTTTAATGGGTGTTTTAATTATATTATAATGTAAATATATTTTAGAAAATGGTTGCGGTTCTTGGAATTAGGTTCTATCTTTTTTTCCAATATTTTGCCTAAGTTTTTATATATAGACCTAGCCTTAAACATTAAATTATATTCAGTTTTTAGTACAATATTAATTTTCTCACATTTCAAGGATCTTTATAGTTTATAGTTTTAGATAAATAAGTTGTAACTATTATGTAACAAAACCCATATATTAAAGTGGAAACTTTTACTCAGTATCCATTTTTCTAAGAATATAAAACATTTAAAGTAAAAAAAGTTTTATTTCCATGAGAAATATTCACAACTTTCAACTTGACTTCTTCTTTGATCTTACTCACACTTAAACCCTATGAAAAACATTTGAAAATGTGGGATGAGAAAAAAATGATCAGTAAGGGACATAAATGAAATAAATCTACTAGTACAGTGAAAAACATACAAAACCATTTTTTTTTACATTTATCACAATTTTTTTGAGAGTATGAAATCAATCACATAAAAATAAAAAACACATTGTTTTTTCTCAAATAAAACCTTTAAAACCTATAGAATAAAAATAGAAACCCTTTTTGGAAACATAGAGAATTATATTCATAAATAATGTTAAACTCATGTAATAAATGATTAGATCACGATTAAATATATAGGAGAAACCACCCTTGTCAACTCCTTCCTTGTTTTTGAAGACAACTATATTACCCAATGTATTAGAGAGCTATATCGGGCTCACCCATCATATAATATTTATCTGGATCACCCATTATATGATATGTATCGGGATAAACCATTTTCATATATAATGATCAAGTAATATATAATGAATATAAAATTTTATTCTCAAACCTTTTAAACTTAAAAATCATCAAAAAAAACTTTTGAACCCATATGAAAAATATTTATAGATATGAACATACCGTTTCTTTTTTAAAAACACATTTCAAAAATAAAATTCCAAGAATAAAGGGAAGAATGGGTTTTCATTGAAGAAATCATGGAAGCCAATAAACAATGTAAAACATCCAATAATGTTTGTGGTGGTGGGAAAATTCGTTGATTCCGTATATGTTAAAATAGAACATTATTTTTTCCTTTTGTAAAAAATTCAAAACATTCCATATAAAATATGTAAAAAAATTCTTCCAAAAACCTATGAAAGAAGGTATAAAAGTCAGGAAATATCCTTTATAATTAATTTATTCATATATAAATACATCTATAAAACAATTTTAAAAATACTTACATAGAAGAAAAATATTTGGAAAGAAAATCTTTAAAACATTTAAAATGAGTATTTAAGTTAATGTTCCCTTTACCTTGAGTCTGACTTATCACATACATTATTTATCTTCCAGAATAATAATCTTATATTAATTATTTATTCTATTAAGATACATTTTCAAGTTTATTATTCATTTTTTATTACCATCTCATATTCAATTACTTAATCAATTAAGTTCATGTTAAACAATTTGATGATATTCAGTGCATATGTCAAAAAATGGCTTCAATAGGTTTACTATGGTCAAATTAGTCATTATAGCATAATATATATAATAATAATAATAAAATAATTATAATTTTTATACAACAGTTATATTTTTAAAACCAATCAATAATGATGGTTATGAAAAATGAATTATGATATAATCATGGAGATGGTAGGTCGTACAAACACATGAGTAACATTTTAATTTTTCAAATAATATGAGTTAAAAAATGCAGGTATCATTTTATATTTATAGAATTATTATTTTATCATAAATATCATTTTATATCTTCAAATAAACTTATATATAGAATCTATAGGATGTGGTGATGAAAAAAGAATCACATTGCTTCATGGAGATGGTAATCCACACGTACAGATAAACGATGTTATCATTTTTCAATGGATTAAAATGTAAAAAATATATGATATATTATCTTAAATTTTTTTATTAGTCCATAAATATCTTATATATAAAATAAATCCATCATTATAATCATTCATGAGAGGCTGTGATGGAAAATGAATTACATCGATTCGTGAGGCGGTAGACCACTATAGATGTGAATGAAAATTCCATTTCCCATTTGATAGAAAATAAGATATATATAGGTTATCTAATTAACATAAACACATAAAAATATATGGAATATACTTATGTTATTATTTTATCATGTTTGAAGAAGATTTTAATGAGGTAGAAGAAGAAATGAAATAAAAAATCCTGGTTAAGAACTATACCACTTCTCCAGACAGACTCTTTATGTTCATACCTTAATACTTCCTAATATGGTTTTATGATCAAAATAGGGACTCTAATTCACGGGGAGGGATATTAGGAAGGGATTCAAGTTTAGTTTGGCTGAACCAAATTTTTTAAGTGTTTAGAAATATTAAAATATATTAATGTTTTACTCAAGATAAATGATCAAAAAAAGGATCATTTTCAAAAATTATATGAGATAAGATATAAATATGGATATATAATTGAATTTATACAAGTTTTTAGTTTATTTAAACCCTTATCTAATTAGTTTAATCCTAATTAAACTTGTTCTAACCTTAACCGTGGAAACAAATTTTTACAATTTTTACTATTCATTATGACAAAAATAAGTTGGCCTGACTACTTAATATTTATTATGATGGTATAACATATGGAATCCATTTTAGTAGTTAAATTTTATTTTATTTTCAAAATTTAATATAAAATTAATCCCACAAAACACAATGAAAATGGGTTATCAAAAAAACTCTTTTTTTATGAATAAACATGTTTTTATATGAAATTCAAGTATAGTATTGATTCTGATCACCTTAATTGGATAATTCATAATATAAATTATCTAATTTTACTTTTAAACAATTTTAGAACAAAATATAACTTTTTAAATTCTTCAAACAAAAAGACATTTTTTAATAAAAATCATCATTTTTCATTATTCATTGAAAAATCAAACATTTCAAAAAAATCTCTAAAATTAATCCAAAAATAAGTTTGACATGATAAATTAATAAATTATATTAATTTTTTCAAAATAAAATTTTATAATTTGTAAATAAATATTTTAAATAAAACCATACAATGTATAAAAATCCAATTTTTTTAGAAATAAAGATCTTTCCTTTTGACCCAAAAATTAATTAATATTATTAGAAATAATATAACTATATAAAATCTAATTAATGAATTTTAATAATACCTGAAAATGATTTATCTTTACATTATGTGGGTTGTTACATTTTCTCCCCCCTTTTAAATTTCATCATCTCATATTTATGCATTACTTAAAGAAGTCGGGATATTTTTCCTTCATATAATTTTTTGATTCCCATGTTTCTTCTTCAATAATATGATTTTTTAAAAAAACCATAACTTTTTCAGTCAAATTATTCTATAACACCTACTTTTTGTGTTCCAAAATTTGTACCTTCTATTCCTCATAAGAAAGGTTTCCTTCAAACTAAACTATTTCTAGTCTCAAAACATGAAATGCATCTGACACATATTTTCTTAACAATGAAACATGTATTACATCATGTACCTAAGAGAAAATCAGAGGTAAGGATATCAATAAAAAATGATCCAAATTTATCTATTATTTTATATGGTCTAATCAACCATTGACTAATCTTCCCATTTTTACCAAAAAACATAACACTTTTTTATGGATATAATTTAATAAAAATGTGATCACATACCTCAAAAGAAATATCTTTAATATGGTAATATTGATATCTATTATGCTTTCTTTGAGATATCCTCATATGTTTTTAAATCATCTTGAACTTATTAACCATTTATTTTACCAAATCCAGTCCCAAAAACTTCTTTTCACCTACTTCATCCCAATAAGATGGATTTCAATACCACTTTCTTTATAATGCCTCAAAAGGTTCCATCTATATACTGGAATAAAAAATTTTATTATAAGAAAACCAAACTAATGAAATGTTCTTATTACGACGTCCTTGGTAATTCATTGAACAAGCATAAATTGTGTCTTCCAAAGTATAATTTTTTTGATTGTACTATCCATTATATTGAGGATGAAAACTTGTACTAAAATTTAATTTAGTACCCAATGACTTCTTAATCCCTTTACAAAAAATTAGAAGTGAACCTAGAATAATTATCATATATAATAGAGAGAGTAACTCTATATAACCTGATCATATCTTTCTTTAATATTCAACAAATATGATTTAAAAAAATAATATCATGAATGGGAAGGAAATGTAATGATTTAGTAAGTAGATCAACTATAACACAAATCACATTATCAACTTGATATGTATTTGGAAATCCCACCATGAAATTAATGGATATATTTCCCCATTTCTTCTTTAGAACAGAAAAAGGATAAAGTATCCACTTTAGTAATTATCATTCTTATTTAACCTATCAACAATTCTAATATTTCATAGTAAAGTCTACAATATATCTTTTCCTTCTATCTTTCCATTAATGCTTCTAAAGGTCTCTATACATATTAGTGCTTCTAGGATGAATAAAAGACTTAGAAATATGAGCTTCACTAAATAATTCTCTCTTTAATTAGGAATCATATGGTATATATAATCATTTTCCAAATTAGATAACACCTTCTTTATTAACATTAAAATATATCAACTTGCCATTCTTAACCAATTATACCTTTTCCTATTAAACATGATCCACCTTCTAAGCTTGCTTAATTATTTCTAATATAGATGATTGTAATTACAACTAAAAAATAGTAGAAGTTCCTGTATGCATAATTTATAGGCCCTAAATTTTCCAATCATTAACCAAAGGGTTATGTTCCAAATGTTACATGGTAAATGATGTATTATATTTTTTACTCATAGCATTGACTACTTTATTTGATTTTATAGGATGGTAATTAATCATACAATCATAATCTTTTATCAGTTCCATCCATCTTCTCTACATTATGTTCAATATTTTTGAGTGAATATATACTTCAAATTTTTTTAATCAGTATATATTTAACACTTTACTTTATATAAATGATGCCTTTGAATTTTTAAATCAAAAACCATATTATCTAATTCCATATCTTGTGCAGGATAATTTAAATCTTGAGGTTTAATTGGTTGTGAAGCATAAGAAATTACCTGATCATTTTTCACGATAACACAATATATTCCTTTAATTAAGCATCTATATAGACGATAAATTCACTATTTCTAAAGGGAAGACCCAAAATTGGTTCATTTTCAGATATTATTTTCTATTACTATAAATAATCATCACACTTTTTCATACAAATGAATTTAACTCCTTCTCAAGTTAACTTAGTCATTGGTATATACAACCAAGTGTAGTTTTCAACAAACTGATTATATTAATCCAATAAACTAAGAAAAATACAATTATTTGTGACATTTATAGGTATTGGACATTCTTAAATAAATTTAGTTTTAGTAGGGTAAATTGTTATGCCATATTTTGAAACAATATACCTGAGGAAATAAATTTATTATAACGAAAATTCATATTTACTAAATTTTCCATATTGATTATTTTATTTTAGGGTTTTCAAAACAATACTTATGTGTTTTTTATATTACCCATAAATTTAGAATATACTAGTATATAATCAATAAACACAACCAAAAACATATCTAAATAGTCTAGAAAGAATATGTTCATAAGATCCATGAATATATATGGTGCATTAGACAACCCACAAGGCATAACTACAAAATCATAATTCCAATATTCATTCTAAAATATTATCTTCAGAATACCACCCCCTTCACATTCAGCATCTAGTTTCCTAACCTGAGACCAAACATAAATAAGGTTCCCCCTGGAGATGATCAAACCAATTATCTATATGAGAAAAAGGATACTTGTTAATGCTATTAAAGGCTTAATAATCATTGAAACTTCTTATTAAATGTTATTTATTTTTAACAAATAAAATAGGATCACCCCATGGTTAAGTACATGGATTAATTAAACCTTTATCTAAAAATACTTTAAACTAAATTTTCAATTCTAATAGTTATACTTGTGCAATTAGATAAGGGTGTTTTGAAATTAGAATTTAACTAGGAAAAAAATTTACATTAAACTCAATCTCTCAACCAGGAATAACACCAACAAATTTATTAAGAAAAAAAATAAACATATTCATTCACTATAGGTGTGTCATTAATCATAAGAATTTATTTATTTTAAAAAACATTAGTTAAGTAAATTTCACTGCCATATCTAATTAATTTCATTGCTTATTTTTATGTTATAAAAGATATAGATTCATTAAATCTTACTTTCTTAGGTCTGTAATATATCTTTACATGATAAACTGAAAGATTATACATAAAAAAGAAAATATCAGACTCTACTTTGAGAATTTCAATAATATTTGTATTAAATACCATCACATTGATAATAATAAGAATATTCCTATAAATCATAGATTCCTTAATACTTCTACCTAGAATTTTCACCATAAATTCTATCTTATTTTCAAGAGGTGATATTCCCAATTTACTTTAAATTTTCTCAAAAATGAATAAATGTGAATATCTAGAGTCAAATAGGGCATTGGTATAATTTTAATAACAAGTAACGTACCTTTAACCAATTCCTTATATGGACCAACATTAATCATAGTAGTAGTAATTGATTTTGACACACCTTTTACCTTCAATATTTTTGATTTTCACCCTGAGTAACTAACTTAAAAAACAAATTAGCATAATGTAACAACTCCTTACAATTGAAACATCTCACCATTAGATAGATATATATAACCCCATTCTTGGATTATTCATACCTATTTTATATACATTCATGAAACCTATGACCAAAATTACCACATACATAACACTTTCTAGATCCTATCAAACATTCCATAAAATGGTTTTTACTACACTTGGAACATGTTAGGGTATTAAATCCAAAATTATTAGCTAGGTGCTTCTCCATTGATTTCCACCTAGACCATTTCTAACACTTGTCATATTGTGGAGCATGAATGTTAGAAAACTCTATATCAACTTCTTATTACATTGAATAAATTTTTCATAACTTATAAATTATCACGAGGGTAATTCTCATTGTAAAAATGGTTTCAATCATGAGTAAAATTTATTAATTTTACTATTAATGTGCAAAATAAAATTTCGTTCATACCTAGACAATCTTGTAAATTTTTTATCATATGTGTCTAGTGAATCCTGCACTTACCTTAATTTAATGAGCTGTTTTCTATCATGATTTGATCAAAGATAGGGAAATATTTATCAATAAAAAGATTCTTGAATGAGTCCCATTCCATAGAATCATGATCAAATATCTTTTTAATTCTTAAAAAATGACCAATATTGATCAACTTCACATTAAAAATGATAAATGGATAGAGTTAACCTTTGAATTTCTGGACATCCTATAACATAAAATATCTTTTCCAAATAATTGATCCATCCTTATACTACCACTAGATCTAATGTTCCACCAAAAGATGAAGAGTTTTGATTTATAAAATGATCAACTATCAACATGTTCCTAAGTGGTAAATCTAGTTTCTCTCTCATATATACACCATCACCATTTATATCCCACATAAATTGATCCATCACTACTAAAAATTGAACTATTTCAATTAAAACCATTAAAATTTGAAAATTTTTAATGATATTTTAATCTTGATGCCTTCCCACTTTAGCCTCCCTATTTACTCTATGGAAAACCATTTTGAACAAACCTAGTTTAGATGAAGAAACATGATAATCTTTAAATTATATATCATGATAACCATAAATTATAATCTCTTAAGGTTGTTTTATTACTATTACTCTAACCTCTAAAATTTTATAAACCTTTCAGTAATGATACTAAATATAAGTACTCATCCTTAAAAAGTGCACAATCTTGATATTTTAGCAATATTTCACTTTATTACATTTTGAGGATATTTAATGTTCATATTTTTAGTGAATCTATTCATATATATTACATGAAAAACCCATATATATTATAAAGTGTAAACTTATATTATCTATTTATTTTTACCATAATATATATTTTTTAAAATATATTTTTTCTTTTCATGGAAAATCGTCAAGAATTTTAACTTGAATTCTTATTTTTTCTCACTCAACTTTAAAACCTATGATTTTTTTTTGAAAACACAGGATGATAAAAAAATCTCATTAAATGACACAAAATAAAGAAATCCATTAGTCTAGTGGAAAATATGAAAATCATAAAATTTTTAACCTTATCACAATATTTATTGATTGTATGAAATAAATCATATCCATATTAAAAACAAACACTTTTTCTCAAATAAAACCTTTAAAAACCATAAAAATTAAATAGATACCTTTTTGTTAAATAATAGTATTCCTTTTCTAACCAGTGTTATGATCATGTTAAAAATAACAGTTTGCCAGTTAAAACCATAGGAGAAACTACCCTAGTCAACTCTCTCCTTCTTTCCTTTGAATACAAGAAACATTACCCAATGTAGTGGAGTGCTATATCAGGCTCACTAGTCGTATAAGATGTATTAGGATCATCTATAATATAATATTTATTGTGATAACCTGCTATCATATATAATTATCAAGTACCATATCTTTAATAAAACATTTTATGATTTCAATTCTTCATTTCATAACACTTGAAAAAATCTTTTGAACTCATATGCCAAACATTTTCGGATATCAAAGTACCCCTTTTTTAAAAACTCATTTTTAAAACTAAAATACATAGAAAAAGTGAAGAATAGTTTTTCATTAAATAAAACATTGAATATTTTAAAGTAATAAAAACATTAAATAATGGTTATGGTAGTAGGAAAATCCATTGATATTGTTTATGTTAAAATTTGACATTTATTTTTTCATTTTGTAAAGAAATTCAGAATGTTTAGTATAAAATAAATAAAAAGTTTCCTTTTTATTTTTTTTGATAAAAAGTAAAAAAATTGAAATTAAATTTATAATTTTTTATTTACATATTAATACATCCATAAAATATTTTTAATAATACATAAATGGAAGAAAAATAGTTAGAATATAAATATTTTAAACATTTAATTGAGGTTTTAAGTTAATGTGTCCCTTACCTTGAGTCTGACTAATCACATAAGTTCTTTATATTCCTGAATAATAAACTTATGGTAATTATTTACTTAATTTGTGACTTTTTTCAAGTTTATTATTCTTTTTTATTTTATTTATTACCATGTTATATTAAATTATTTAATCAATCAAGTTCATATCGGGCATTTTGATGACATTCGATGCATACATAAAAAATGACATTGGTTGTTTGACTATAATAAAAGAGGTAATTATTATAAAAAACATAATTATAATAATTTAATATTTATATTTTTAAAAAATAAATTATACTTTAAAAATAAATCCTGAAATATGGTATTGAAGAATGAATTATGTTATAATCATGAAGACGGTTGGTCGTACGTATGAATCGGTAATGCTTTCATTTTTAAAAGAGCATGATAGAAAGAAGGTACGTTTAAATATATCATTAAATAATGATTTTTATATCATTAATATACTATTATAGATTTGAAAAAACTTATATATATCTTCCATGTGACGTGGTTATGAAAAAAGGATCACATTGCTTAATGGAGGGGTAATCCACACATATGCATGAACGATGTCATCATTTCTCAATGGATGGAAAGATAAGAAAATAGTTGATATATTATGTTTATAGAATGTTAATTATATCATGGATATCATATATATATATATATATATATATTAAATATATCATTATAACCATCCCTGTGATGCGATGATTGAAAACAAATTACATCCGTTCACGAGGTGGTAGTCCTCCGTACACACAAATAATGATTTCATTTCCCATTTGATGGAAGATGAGAAAAATATTGGTTATTATATTAAATTTAAAATATCTAAATATATTTAATATACCAGTTTTACTATTTCATCTTTTTTTAATAATATTTTAAATAGGTATAATATTAAATAAAGTGAGAAATCTTTATTGAGAACTATAATTCTTCATCAGACAACCTCTTTATGTTTATAAATAAACCCCCTAAGATGATTTCATGATAAAATAAGGGAATCAAAGTTGTGGGTAGAGATTTTATAAAGGTATTTGGTTATTTATTGGATGAATTAAAAGGATATTTAAATGTTTATAGAAGAGAAGACTGGGTGTCCTTTTATAAGTGGAGGAGATGGAACACTTTGAATTATCAAAAATATTTAAAAATATTAATTTCTTACTCAACAAAAATGGTAAAAAAATGGATCATTTAAAAATATTAGATGATATATGGTCTAAATATGTCCCAAAAATAGAATTTAGAGAAAACTTTAGGTCATTTTAACCCTTATCTATTTATTTTAACCCATGGTAAACTTGTTTTAACCTTAATCAAACTAACAGATTTTTACTATTATACTGTTCATTATGACAAAAAAGTAAATTGAAATTATTAAATAATATTTATTAGTATGATTAATAATATTTAATTCCTTATATAAAATTCAATTCATATAATTGGAAAAAACAGATTTAAAATTAAATCCATAAAACACAATGAAAAATGAGTTTTTAGAAAAATGCACTTTTAAGTATAAAATTATTTTTGTAAAAAATTCAAGAATAATTTTGATTAAAATGACCTTAATTGAATTATTAATAATATAAATGAAATAATTTTACCTTTAAAACATTTCTTCGTAAATTATTGAAATAAAAAGACATGTTTAATTTAAATATATATTTTTTCACTATTCATTAAAAAATCAAACTTTTCAGAAAATTATCAAAACATAATACTAAACTAATTTTTAAATGATGAATTAAGAAAAAAAAATCATTTTTTGAAGATAAAGTATATAATTTGTAAATAAAAATTTAAATAAAACTATATAATTCATGAAAACCCAATTTGGTTATAAATAAAGATTTTTTTCTTTGGACTAAAAAATTACATAATATTATTATAATGGATATAACTCAATAAAATATAATTTTTTTTAATAATACTTAAAAATTATTTATATTAAAATTACTCAGTTTTTTAAATTCCATAACAGGTTTCCCTTATTAAAACATGTTTTCAAGCTTTCTTTGAAATGTCACGCATCCTAAGTGCTTGATTGGGTTTATAAACAATTTATATCATGTGGGTTAGGAATTCCCAAGTAAGTTTTTAAATTTAATATATTTTTTCATAAAGTAATAATAGAATTTTTTCCCCTAAAAATAATTTAATATTTTTCAATCATTTAAACTAATAAATGGGACTTATACACACACACACACATATATATATATATATAGATATATATGTGCATTCTATTTGTTCACATTCACTCATGGAAGTGGGAATATGTACATTGAGACAATGGGTGCTCATATATATCAAGTTGAATATGTGTGTAATTATGAAGAGTGCTTTTTTACTCTAAATCATTAGATGAGAAGTTTTATTTCAAATGATTAACGTTTCTTTTCACTGGGTGAGGTTTGGTTGGCACTTTGAGGAATTCCTTTGGGAAATGAAAACTCCTCTTAAGGCATGCCCATTATTTATGGACCTTTTATGTTCGTTGAATGTGTGTGATATGTGATATTTTAATATTAAGGGGTATTGGGTAACAATTGTTTATAATGGAATAGAAAGAGTGGTTGTGCTTAAAATAGAGCTCATAGGAGAGATAATGGATTGTTTCTTTTAGTGAAAATTGTATGAAGTGTATATATAATATAGTTTGAAAGAACTCAACAATATTTATATTTCATAGGAATCCATGGGTAGATATGTGGGAGCTCAAGTTATGAATTCTGAACTATTTTAGTTTCACACTTTGGCTAGTGGCCCTGAGTTAGATCACTCATCTTCTTATGGGATGTTCCCCATAGTTGAAATAGTGAGGGTGACACCAAGTATTAGGGAAGGGGAAATTTTTTGTATTCAAAATTGATGAGTATTTTTTATATTAGTGTTTATAGATATATCCTAGTCCATCTCATCCAGATCCAATGTTCCCATGATAAATGTTTTACATATATTGTACAATACTTTATTTTATATAACTTTGCAATATAAATTATACTATTATGCCTTTACCATTTAAACTTATACCCTATTACATGTCACTTATTTTAAATGTTTTTTAGAAAGAGTATCATTATTTAAAAATTATTAAGAAAATAATAAGAGAAGGTATTCTTATGATTTATCAACATTCTACTTATTTTTAAAGGGAAGGAAATCCATATTTTTATATATTTGTATTTTAACACTATTAATAAGTGTTTTCTATTTAAAGGTAAAGAATATGGTTTTGTTTATCTCTTGGAATCCCTAATGAGCATATTATTTATCACACCTACTTTTTTATTCTATTTTTGGATTCTATTTTCCTTTGGGTTACTCCTGGAGTGAGCACAATTCTATGGTCAGTGGTGATCCATGAGGTCATATAGAGATATGTTTAGTTTCTTATCTATCTTCCACTGCTTATGTTTTCCTTATTTATCCCATTATTATTATTTATTAGTTTTTATAGGGGATAAATCATTCCAAATTGAGTAATTATTGATTCCTTAATCTATTTTCTAACCTAGGAGGATTGGGAACACCTCTTGGGCCTTATTTTGGGCTTTCTATGGTTCCTGGTTTGGAGATGACCCCAGTTGGTTCATGAAAAAAATGGTATCAAATCTGGTTGTACATTATTATTTGGGGATAGAAATTAGTTTATAGGTAGGATACTTTGGTTTCTAGTGTTTGGTCACATGTATAATCTTGATAACCATCTATTTTAGAGGATACTAGAGTTACTAGGGTGATACGAGATGTTGGTATCTCGAATCCGAGAATGGTTCTTATTTATTTTCCAAGGGTTTTAGTCTTTTTTTGAGTGTTTCATATTTAAATTGAGAGTTTAGGGGATATTATGAGAAGTTAAAATTTTTGGAGAGTATTATTTGTGGGATTCAGAGGGTGAATAGTTACCATGCTCGATCTAGAAAAATATGCATAGACCATTTGGCCATCTCTACTGACCTCCAGTGATATTTACACGATTAACGCATGGTCTACAAAACCATGAAGACATACTGTGAACACTAAATCTTTCTTTAATTTTTTTTAAATTTCATTCATTAAGTTTTGGGTTGTTTTAATTTATTCCCATTATTGGTTTAATTTAATTTTGGTTGTTTCTCTTGGATTTTTAAATGGTGTTGGATTTACCCAGGTTTAAATTTCAATAATAAAAAACATGGATATTTTAAAAATAAAATGAATTTTTTTAAGATTTTAAAAGGTTTTTGAAATGTGTTATGGAAAGTGAATTGTGGATTTATAATATTTTTTTAATAAAAAAATATTGTCTTAATTGTTTTGGGTTACTTTAAGGAATAATTTCAAATGCTACCCTCCTCTTTATTTGACCCTTAGTATTCCCTATAAATGTTCACACATATATATGTGTTTATGTGGTAAGTAAGTTATTATGTATATATGTTGGTTTTCATTTGAATTTTTATCGATATATATATATATATATGATGTTTCATCTAATACAATTTTGAAATGTCTAATTTCACAAGTTATACTTTTTCTCCCAAAGTGTTTTTGAAAAGGATATATTAACGTTTTGACGTGTAAGTGTTCTTTGATGTCTAATTTTTGTGTTTTGGAAATTTCTCTCTTAAATTTTAGGTTTCATTATGTCTAGAGTGTTATTGAGGGGGTGTTTTATGTTTTTTTCTCATTTGTGATTGGGATATGGTTTTTTAGTTTATTTTATGTTTTTATTCAGTTTTATGATTCTTTTTTAGAGTATGAAACCACTAAAATCTAAGGAATTTTGAAAAGGATATATTGGTGGATCTTCCACCATGTTCTTTTTTGTTAGGTCAAATTTCTTCCATTTTGTTTCCATCATCTATTTTGGATATGTTTCCTAGTGGTTTATATCCAATAAATTATTATCGGGATTGTTTCCATAAGTTCCGAGAGTCTAATCCCCTTCATTACTTCCCACAACCAGAACTAGGAAAAGGGGATAGATGGTTATTAATTATTTAGGATATATTTATTTGAATTGAGCTTCCTAAGCCTCTTAATATAAATTTATCCACATTTATGTTAGATGTTCTAAGTTATAAGTGGTGGATTTCTTCTATTTAGACCAATCCAAAGAATACCACTCAGGGGAAATCTTCAAGGGTTTATTTATCCAGTAGTATTTCTTTGAAGATATAAGGATGTATAAGGTTATATAAATTTATAGTCTCTAGGAAGGTGATTCAATGGTGCTGGATTATTATAATAGTTTCACTAATATGGTGTCATATATTCCTGATCTTGTAGGATATGAAACCTTAATGTCTTAGTAATTTGGAAGGGCTCTCTAACTGGATCTTCTTCTGGTGGTGTATTTGATCAACCTAGACACTTATGAAGATGTGGTGAGGTATTTGTTTCTGGATAAATCTGGATTAGTTAGAGATATGAAGATGGTTGATGTCTCTCTTATCCCTGGGGGTAGTGGTGGTTGTTTTGGTAAAGGTAAAGGTAATAAATCTATGTCTGGTCTATCAGGGAGAACAATGAAAAGGTCATTGTGTTTATTCTCACCAAAATTCATCCAAGAACCTATTCCTAGTATTATATTAGTGTTAAAAGTTATGGAATAAAAATATATCATGCTAAGAAGAACCAAAGACCTATCATACCAGTTATCATCTAGGAACCAATAAATATTCTGTTGGGGTGTTTCAAAGAAGAGACGTAGATCCAAATCCACTCCCTTGAAGAATCTTCTAGCTTAGTTGGATGAACATGGAATTGATATGATATATAACTAAATATTATCTTATTGCAAATGTTTTATATATTGGTTTTTGTGATTTGTGGTGATATATTTTATTTTAGAATGGGGGATGATGTCTTGGAACTTCTAGGAATTTTGTTTTCAATGGAAGTGTGTTTTGGGAAAAACTTGTTTTTTTTCATGGAATGGTGGTTTTTTTTGTACAATGATTTATTTATCATGAATTTAGGTCTTTCTATGGGTCATTAGTTGTTTCATATTTTAAAATCTATGTTCAACTAGAGTCCCAATATAGTTGAGTGACCACTATATAATGAGATCATGCTAAATCTACTCCTCAAATCCTTTATGCTTTGCTTTTAGGATTTTTGAATTCTAAATGATGCGGAAATTCTTTATGAACTTCCAACCCAACCCTTATCAGAGTAGTTTGTGTAACACCCCAGGTAAATAATGAATATGAAATTTTCATATTTATCCATATTTGTGAATAAAATATTAATATGACTTTAAAGGGGACGCTATGCTCGATGGCATACCCAACACGCAACAACGAGTTTCTTGGGAATCTTACGTTGCACTCTAATAATAAAATAATATTATTTAAAATGATAGTTAACATGTAGCCGTTGTATTGGCGGGAATGGATAGTAATAACTAAAATATGATTATATATGTTTTTTAAATGTTTTTACATTTATACAATAAAAGATAAAGGCTTAAAATACGGAAAGAATTCAATTTTAGGCGTATATGCCCTAGTTTTCACTAAAGGTTCACTTATCACCTTTTGATGGAGAACCGTCATTAAATATAGTTTTTTTCACTCTTAAACATTCTTTTGGACCAAATAAAACTCTTATTAAGAATCGGGACCTCAAAATTTACTTTGTGTGAATTTTTGGTATCTTTCCGATAAAGTTCATTTTTTTAATGAATAGTGGAAAATGTTGTATTCTAATTCAAAACCACTTTTTAATCTAATTTATTTATATGATTAGATTATATTTTGAATTGGTTTTAAAGTGAAATTAGAAAATATTTTTACCATTAAATCCAATAGTGGTCGTTGGAATTAATTTCACTTTGAAATCAGACTTAAACTAGTGTCAATCTTTTGATACTTATTGTTTTATAAAAACACGCTATTTGCTCTGACAGCGGGAATTAATTATTAAATTAATTAATGTGACTAATATGTTCTGAATTTTGTAAAACGGACTTCATTTTTGAATTCGGAATATCAAGTATAGCTTAGGGTGAAGTTTTGGTATTTTTCTGAAAAACTCCAATTTTTGATGAATAGTGAAACCACTAAGTGGTAATCAAGCAAACTGATTTTTCAGTTAAATGAACGTTTACCACTAATTTGTATTTAATTTTGAAAATCCGATATACATGGTTGTCATTAAGATGTAAAATGTGGTTCAATGGGATAAAAATAATTTTTTGGTGAATAGTAACTTATTAAGTTTTTAATCACGATTAGTGGTAATTAGTGTAGTTTAAGGTAAAAATGATATTATAAGAATGTGAAAACACCATGACACTTGTCCTACACCTATTGGGTGAGTCATGGACGACCAATACAATCCATGTGCCAACTTGGGGAACCCATGGAGCCACTTTAGTTGGAAAATGACAATAATATATATTTTTTTAATGGAAAAGTAAAATTGACACAAACATGATATGTTTTACTAAAACAATTTTTAAGTAGGGTTATACTAGTAATATGTGTGATTATAAATAGTCATTGGAAAGATAAAAAGATTTCCTACATCATAGTAATTTTTTTATAATTTTTAGACATTAAATATTTTAAATTATATATGACATCATAATGATGCAGTGATGACATCATTATTTAATGATTAAAATAAAATGGAAATATAATGTAATATCTATGAACTACACATGTCCAAAACTTATTGGATGGGTGGATTTCGAACCCTTATAACCTTATCCACGAATTATATCAATGTGGGACCTTTTAAAACCGAAACACATTTTCAAATAAAGTAATATTTCTTTACTTTCCAAAAGTGCCCCTCTTCTCCTCTTATAAAAGGCCCCCAACTCTACCACCTTACACACACTCCTCAAGCCTTTGGCTCGGACAACCCCTGCCCAATTACTCTCTCCACATCCCTCTCCTCATCCTAGAGGATTCCCTTTGGGCAGAATCCTTTCAAAGGAAGCCTTTAGGCTCAAATCAAAAGGAGTTACACTTTTAAAGGTAATTCATTCTCTCATGTTCATTTGTTTTATTTTGCTTCTCCAACCCCCTAAACTCTTTTTATTTACTTCTTTTGTAACAAAAACAGTATATTAAATATACATAGGATGTTTTTATAAGATTTATTCGAGCTAAAATCGAACACAACTACATAAAATGGTTAAAGAACATACGGTTTCCGTGGATGGTGAAATTCTGCCTCCCGAAACGATGATTGTTCAATACTCATTTAACACCTTCAAAGGTGGCCATTATGATGTCACTATTTTTATATATGATATATAATATATTTATGTTTTATTTATGCTTCTGTATTTTTCATTTTTGTCTTACCTTTATGGCTTCCATTATGGGTATACGCGATATCTTCATTTAAGGAAGTGCGGACTACCGCCCCCTCAAAGTGATTTGATTCGTTAAATACCATATGTGGGTTGTATAAAGGATGGAAATGTGATATTATATATGATATTATACTGGAATTATAATATACCTTTATATCATTATTATTCCATTCTATAAAATATGAAATAGAAATGAAAGTAGCGTTCATGCGTACGTACGGCTTACCGTCTCCATGAACGGTGCATTTCATTTCTTACCTATAAATGATTATGTAATGTTATAAATGAATGCATGTACTGGATATATATGACATATATGATATCTACATAATTAATACAATTCTGGATATAATAAACATTTGGCCACACGAACAACATGTAATTGTAAGAAGTCCACTTTCGACATAAGAACCAAATATCGGCAAAACAAATATTATTAACTTAAATGATTACATAATGTTTATGACATGGTAATAAGTGGTATATAAGTAATAATGAACTTGAAAAAGGTTCTTAAGGAATTAGAAATTAACTCAAGTTTATTATTCAGGAGATTAAAGAACGATCGAGTCAAGTCGGACCCGAGGTAAGGGATCCTACAACTCTCTTTCTTTTTAAGTACACTCTTTTATGTCATTTATTTTAAGCTCATATTTCTTATTATTGGGATGTTATTTTATATTACATTTACTGTAATTTTTATGTTCATGTGATGAGAGACCCTATTCTCTCTCATCAATCCATTTTCGAAGTTTTGAGTGGTGCCGTTAGGCTGCCAGACTTTCGTAAGAGATCTAACCTCCCTCTTTCTTTTTAAGTACTCTCCTTTCATTGAGGCATATTTTATTTTATACACAACTTTCTTTTATACGGTGTATAAACCCTTTTGACTTTTACATTTATTCAAAAGTAATATTTTTTATACGAAGCGTTTACTAAACGACAAAATGGAATGTTTTTGTCGTACGTATGCGGCGACAACGACTTCTCCGTCGTCGTGACCGTTATTTGAGTTTCGGCTTCCTCTACAAGACATACCTTCTTTTTAAAAGAAAAATAAATACCATGTTTTACTTTTCTTTTATTTTGGTATTGAAAATGGTTTTCATAATGTTTTTACATCAATGTGTTGTATTGATATCTCGTGATTGAAATGTGAAAATTTTATGTTTCCTTTATGCATGTTTTATGTGATATGATTATGTTGTGGTTCTTGGGAATTATTATGAAGACGGGTGGTTCCGTGATAAACTAAGGGCGGGTGAGCCCGTTATAGCTCTCCAATGCATTGGGTAACGCGAAGGAGTGAAACGTTAAGGTTTCTCCGAAGAGATTTTAGGGAATATACTGTGATGGGTATTCCAAACGTAACCAAGAGGGTTACTCCCTACGTAAGAATGTTATGAATTCCTCAAGTTACCTTTATGTCTTATGTTTTCTATGATTTATTCATGATTTGATATGCCTATGTTTTATGGGTAAATTATGATTTCATTCTTATGTATTCATGTACTCATGTTTCCTTTCCATATCAATATATCCCTTACTGAGATTTTTATGCTCATCCCAAGTTTTTGAAATGTTTTTCACAGGTCAAGGGAAGGGTACATGATGTGATGATAGTGTCAAGGATGTGTCAAGAAAGAATCCATGTTTTATTTTAAATATGTTTCCGTTGATGGGAAGAATGAATACTATCTTTTATGTAACCACTTTGTTTAAATGTGGAATGTAATGCATGTTTCATGATCTAATTCTCTAAAACTCTAAACCTGAAAAGATCCTCAATGTGTAATCTTGTAATAACTCAAGATTAAGTAAGGTTCAAGGCTGGGGCCTTATAGTTGGTATCAAAGGTCGGTTTAGATAACTTTAGAGGTTAGGGTATTATTTAAGCATAGGTGACATTACCATAATGGTTAGGATTTCAGAAAGAGTCCAAGTTTTAGATTAAGTGAATGAGTAAGTGTATCTTAGTGTTTACCTCCCTCATTAGTACATGATGGTTTTGTTGATATACTCACACTGAAATTTCTATTTTTAGTGAATGGATGGATCTAGCAGGCACCAAAGAGACAACAGGTTTGAAGGAAACTGTGGTGGTTCTCTGTTTAAGATACTATATAAAATGGAGGATTCAATGAGGAAACTTGTGGTTGTTCTAAACCAAATATCAAGGAGTCATGATCAACCACTTCAACCTTGGTGAGTTCTCTAATGCATCATGTACAAGATGGCCAACTCGATGTGGAAATTCAGGTAATAATTATTAAGGTAACCATTAGGGTTTATATGATACTTAATTTTTAGGTAATTATGGGTTACTCTATGATATGATGGAAAATGAAAGGAATGAGATAAAATTGAGGTTAAAATATGTTATGATTATTCTTGAAGATTTTATCTCATTTTGGGGAATGTTTTTAGAATTATATAGTTTTGGAAAAAGGAAAACACGTAGACCGTGTGACATCCCGTCGTGTCGGACAAAGCTGTGGGAATCGAACCCACAACCAATGTACGACTGGTATTTATCGCCTACCACTGGACTACGTGAAGTACCTGGTTAGTTTGGCTGATTCATTCTAGTTATATGATTTTATGAATTAAGAGTAAGTTTATTTTGGGTTATTTATGAAAATGATTAACCTATCATGGAGGATATGTGATTAGGTTAATTACTTTTCAAAACGAGACTTTAGGAGCAACTGATATTGTTTGGAGATAAATGTTACGATTTATCTTGGAAGACTATGCGACTAAATCCTTCAAATATTTGGGTTTCAATCTTATATTGGTTTACTTTGAAGAATTTTATGTACAAATTGATTATAGAATGGTCCTCTTTGAACTTTGGGTTTTGTTGGACAAATTTTGGAGATTAAGAATAGATTTTCTTTTTATAAAGGGTTATCCTTTTCTGGATTATCTGATCTTGTACTAGCCTTTTTGGTTTTGGATTTGGTTAAAGTCTAAAGACATGGGAAGTATATAGTTCTATTTTGTGGATTAGGTGATTCTCTAGAAGTTGATTATAGTACTCTTAATGTGAACAAGTCTTCTTAAATACTCGTCTTTTGGAGAAAATATGAGTTTGTGTAAGGAATCTAATAAAGGTTGAAAGTCAATATGATAAGTGATTATGTTTCCTTATGAATAAATTCCTCAATAAAAAGTAACTTAAAACAAAAATGTTGTCTATTAACTTTTCCTACTGGGGAATCGAAGACCGTTTAACCCATCACAAGTTTGTGATTTTCTCGTGGTTAACTTTCTCCTAAACATGTTTTCTATCACTCTCCATCAGAACATGACCCTTTGTTTTTTCCTCCATGTCCATATTTTCATACTTGGAATCCTAGTATGGGTTAACTCGGGTGACCTTTGTACTTATCTTTCTTTATTTTAAAGTGTATGTTTTACCGACTTTTGTTCCGATGTGGGACTTTCAAGGATGTTTCCAAGCACAATTTTAAAATTGTGAGGACGCAATTCCCAAAAGGGGGAAGGATGTAACACCCCAGGTAAATAATGAATATGAAATTTTCATATTTATCCATATTTGTGAATAAAATATTAATATGAATTTAAAGGGGACGCTATGCTCGATGGCGTACCCAACACGCAACAACGAGTTTCTTGGGAATCTTACGTTGCACTCTAATAATAAAATAATATTATTTCAAATGATAGTTAACATGTAGCCATTGTATTGGCGGGAATGGATAGAAATAACTAAAATATGATTATATATGTTTTTTAAATGTTTTTACATTTATACAATAAAAGATAAAGGCTTAAAATACGGAAAGAATTCAATTTTAGGCGTATATGCCCTAGTTTTCACTAAAAGTTCACTTATCACCGTTTGATGGAGAACCGTCATTAAATATAGTTTTTTTCACTCTTAAACATTCTTTTGGACCAAATAAAACTCTTATTAAGAATCGGGACATCAAAATTTACTTTGTGTAAATTTTTGGTATCTTTCCGATAAAGTTCATTTTTTTAATGAATAGTGGAAAATGTTGTATTCTAATTCAAAACCACTTTTTAATCTAATTTATTTATATGATTAGATTATATTTTGAATTGGTTTTAAAGTGAAATTAGAAAATATTTTTACCATTAAATCCAATAGTGGTCATTGGAATTAATTTCACTTTGAAATCAGACTTAAACTAGTGTCAATCTTTTGATACTTATTGTTTTATAAAAACACGCTATTTTCTCTGACAGCGGGAATTAATTATTAAATTAATTAATGTGACTAATATGTTCTGAATTTTTTAAAACGGACTTCATTTTTGAATTGGGAATATCAAGTATAGCTTAGGGTGAAGTTTTGGTATTTTTCTGAAAAACTCCAATTTTTTATGAATAGTGAAACCACTAAGTGGTAATCAAGCAAACTGATTTTTCAGTTAAATGAACGTTTACCACTAATGTGTATTTAATTTTGAAAATCTGACATACATGGTTGTCATTAAGATATAAAATGTGGTTCAATGGGATAAAAATAATTTTTTGGTGAATAGTAACTTATTAAGTTTTTAATCACGATTAGTGGTAATTAGTGTAGTTTAAGGTAAAAATGATATTATAAGAATGTGAAAACACCATGACACTTGTCCTACACCTATTGGGTGATTCATGGCCGACCAAGACAAGCCATGTGCCAACTTGGGGACCCCATGGAGCCACTTTAGTTGTAAAATGACAATAATATATATTTTTTTAATGGAAAAGTAAAATTGACACAAACATGATATGTTTTACTAAAACAATTTTTAAGTAGGGTTATAATAGTCATATTTTTGATTATAAATAGTCATTGGAAAGATAAAAAGATTTCATACATCATAGTAACTTTTTTATAATTTTTAGACATGAAATAAATTAAATTATTTATGACATCATAATGATGCAGTGATGACATCATTATTTAACGATTAAAATAAAATAGAAATATAATGTAATATCTATGAACTACACATGTCCAAAACTTATTGGATGGGTGGATTTCGAACCCTTATAACCTTATCCACGAATTATATCAATGTGGGACCTTTTAAAACCGAAACACATTTTCAAATAAAGTAATATTTCTTTACTTTCCAAAAGTGCCCCTCCTCTCCTCTTATAAAAGGCCCCCAACTCTACCACCTTACACACACTCCTCAAGCCTTTGGCTCGGCCAACCCCTGCCCAATTACTCTATCCACATCCCTATCCTCATCCTAGAGGATTCCCTTTGGGCATAATCCTTTCAAAGGAAGCCTTTAGGCTCAGATCAAAAGGAGTTACACTTTTAAAGGTAATTCATTCTCTCATGTTCATTTGTTTTATTTTGCTTCTCCAACCCCCTAAACTCTTTTTATTTACTTCTTTTGTAAAAACACCAGTATCTTCAATATACATAGGATGTTTTTATAAGATTTATTCGAGATACACTCTCACACAACTACATCAAATGGTTAAAGAACATACGGTTTCCGTGGATGGTGAAATTCTGCCTCCCGAAACGATGATTGTTCAATACTCATTTAACACCTTCAAAGGTGGCCATTATGATGTCACTATTTTTATATATGATATATAATATGTTTATGTTTTATTTATGCTTCTGTATTTTTCATTTTTGTCTTACCTTTATGGCTTCCATTATGGGTATACACGATATCTTCATTTAAGGAAGTGCGGACTACCGCCCCCTCAAAGTGATTTGATTCGTTAAATACCATATGTGGGATGTATAAAGGATGGAAATGTGATATTATATATGATATTATACTGGAATTATAATATACCTTTATATCATTATTATTCCATTCTATAAAATACGAAATAGAAATGAAAGTAGCGTTCATGCGTACGTACGGCTTACCGTCTCCATGAACGGTGCATTTCATTTCTTACCTCTAAATGATTATGTAATGTTATAAATGCATGCATGTATGGGATATATATGACATATATGATATCTACATAATGAATACAATTCTGGATATAATAAACATTTGGCCACACGAACAACATGTAATTGTAAGAAGTCCACTTTCGACTTAAGAACCAAATATCGGCAAAACAAATATTATTAACTTAAATGATTACATAATGTTTATGACATGGTAATAAGTGGTATATAAGTAATAATGAACTTGAAAAAGGTTCTTAAGGAATTATAAATTAACTCAAGTTTATTATTCAGGAGATTAAAGAACGATCGAGTCAATTCGGACCCGAGGTAAGGGATCCTACAACTCTCTTTCTTTTTAAGTACACTCTTTTATGTAATTTATTTTAAGCTCATATTTCTTATGATTGGGATGTTATTTTATATTACATTTACTGTAATTTTTATGTTCATGTGATGAGAGACCCTATTCTCTCTCATCAATCCATTTTATAAGTTTTGAGTGGTGCCATTAGGCTGCCGAACTTTCGTAAGAGATCTAACCTCCCTCTTTCTTTTTAAGTACTCTCCTTTCATTGAGGCATATTTTATTTTATACACAACTTTCTTTTATACGGTGTATAAAACCCTTTGACTTTTACGTTTATTCAAAAGGAATCTTTTTTATACGAAGCGTTTACTAAACGACAAAAGGGAATGTTTTTGTCGTACGTATGCGGCGACAATGACTTCTCCGCCGTCGTGCCCGTTATTTGAGTTTCGGCTTCCTCTACAATCCATACCTTCTTTTTAAAGGAAAAATAAATACCATGTTTTACTTTTCTTTTATTTTGGTATTGAAAATGGTTTTCATAATGTTTTTACATCAATGTGTTGTATTGATATCTCGTGATTGAAATGTGGAAATTTTATGTTTCCTTTATGCATGTTTTATGTGATATGATTATGTTATGGTTCTTGGGAATTATTATGAAGACGGGTGGTTCCGTGATAAACTAAGGGCGGGTGAGCCCGTTATAGCTCTCCAATGCATTGGGTAACGCGAAGGAGTGAAACGTTAAGGTTTCTGCGAAGAGATTTTAGGGAATATACTGTGATGGGTATTCCAAACGTAACCAAGAGGGTTACTCCCTACGTAAGAATGTTATGAATGCCTCAAGTTACCTTTATGTCTTATATTTTCTATGATTTATTCATGATTTGATATGCCTATGTTTTATGGGAAAGTATGATTTCATTCTTATTTATTCATGTACTCATGTTTCCTTTCCATATCAATATATCCCTTACTGAGATTTTTATGCTCATCCCAAGTTTTTGAAATGTTTTTCACAGGTCAAGGGAAGGGTACATGATGTGATGATAGTGTCAAGGATGTGTCATGAAAGAATCCGTGTTTTATTTTAAATATGTTTCCGTTGATGGAAAGAATGAATACTGTCTTTTATGTAACCACTTTGTTTAAATGTGGAATGTAATGCAAGTTTCATGATCTAATTCTATAAAACTCTAAACCTGAAAAGATCCTCAATGTGTAATCTTGTAATAACTCAAGATTAAGTAAGGTTTAAGGCTGGGGACTTATAGTTTGAGTATCAAAGACCATGGGTCCTACGATGGATTCTTATGGAGATCCCAAATAGAACATTCTTATTTTCACTATGGATTTCTATTTTAGGGGTTGGGTGTGTTCCTTGTTTTGAGTTTTGTTTAGAGGTATGGGTCTTTTTTTCCTTTGATTCTTTAATCTGATGTTTCAAGTTATTCGTTCTCACTAGCTTTCTATTAGGATTTTTGGGCCAACTCTTTGAGGAATATTTCTTTATACACTTTTTTATTTTAAGGTTCTGGGTTTAGAAGGGAAAGAAAGTGTCAATTATTTGGAATTTGTGTTTTAAGGTCTTATCTTGAGCATTAGTTTATCTTTATTTTTCTCTAAATCAGCCAAATTTATTTCTAATTTCCAAGTGAAAAAATTGTCAAGGTTGGGAGAATTTTCACACCACAACCCAAAAATACCATATATTTTTTTATTTTGAGTCATATTTATTTCTCTCTTCTTCTATGTATTTTATCTCTAAAATTTGTAGTTTTGAGGCATATAGAGAATTTCACATGGTTAGGGAACATAGTTTTCCAAAATGTGCAGTAACCACATGAAAAAATCTAAAATTTGTCAGAGATGAACCATATATGATGGGTTATACAGAAAACACATACATGATGATCTATAATCCTAGTATAGGGTGTTTTATTGTCACCCAATTTGATAAATTGTGATAAAAACCCATGAAAAATTCCCAAGATCATTAAAAATGGTATTTTATCATTTTCCCTTCTCTTTTTTCCCACATAATCACCCCTAACCCCTATCAATCCGATTGTATGACTCCAGGGGACTCCTCCATCTCCTCTCCCTCGGTTACCCTCATTCTAATGGTGTATTATTGGATTTAATTATAGGATTGAGGCTATATCTTTATGGTAATATCATTATGGTATTTTTTATATTCTTATTTATTTATTTTTTTCTTTAGTTCCTCCTCTACTATGGTTCCAATGACCTGGGGTTCATGTTACTTTGTTTTTAATATAGGGGTTTTGTTTTGTTAAGGTTTATCTTGATAATTCTTATCCCTCTAGACTTCGTGAGGTGGATTTGAGCTTACATTTTCAAAGGTGACAATTTTTAATGTAGGATACCCTATATTCAAGCCTTTAAATTGAAAAATATAATTGTTTGAATTTTTTAATGGGTATTTTAATTATATTATAATTTAAAAATATTATGAAAAATGGTTTTGATACTTATAATAGGGTTCTCTCTTGTTATAAATATTTTCCTTATGTTTCATCATATATTTCACTTATTAAAACATGTTTTAAAGCTCTCCTTGAAATGTCAATAATGCTAAGTTCTTGATTGGTTTTCCAAATGATTTCAATATTTTGAGTTGTGAATGACCAAGGATGTTTTGGCCTTTTAAATAGTTTTTAATAAAGACATAATTCCATGTTTTGGTATCCTAAAAACCCTTAAATATATTTCCAGTATTTTAATATTCTACGTGTGACTTATACACACATTTATATATATATAGACACACACACACACACACACAGACACATATATATATATAGGCACCCTATTTGTAAATATTCACTCATGGTGGTTGGAATATGTACATTGGTACATGGGGTGATTATATACGTCAAGGTATATATGTGTGTAAGTGTGAAGAGTGGTATTGGAACTCGAAATATTTGGATGAAAAATTGGTTTTTCAAATGATAAATATTTTCTTTCAATTGATGGGGTCTTGTTGGTACTTTGTTGTGTTCCTTTAGGAAATAGAAACCCATCTGAAAGAATTCCCCTTGTTTATGGAACCTGAATGTGTGTTGAATGAGTGCTCTATGTGATGTATTCCTGATAAGGGGGCATGGGTATCATTTTTTAATAATGGAATGAAAAGAGGGGCTACACTTAAAAATGTTTTTATAGGTGTGAAAGAGGATTGTTTATTTTTTTGAAAATTATATGATGTGTATGTATAACATAGTTTGTAAAAAAGCACCTCAATTTATATGTTATGGAAATCCATGGGTAGATAGGAAGGATCTCAAGGTATATACGATGCACTAGTTAAATATCACACATTTAATAGTGGCATTGAGTTAGATCACTCATATGCTTATGGGATGTTCCCCTCAATTGAACCACTAAGGGTGAAACCAAGTGTTTGGGAAGAGGGAAATTATTTGTATCCAATGGAGATGTGTATTTAATATGTTGATATTTATAACTTTATCATAGATTGTTCTTATCTACTCATAGGTTCCCATGATTATTATTTTACATGTGTTATACTTTTCTATATTTTGTGGTACTTTTTAAAATAATTTATACTGTTAAACTTTACATCTGCAAATTATACCTTATTACTTGTATCTTCTTTTATATAGTTTTTTTGGAAATAATATCATTATTTAAAAACTATATTGAAAAAATGGGGTATGGTTCTTCTAATTTATCATCTTGCTACTTATTTTGAATGTAAAGTAGAACCATATTTTTATATATTTGTATTTGTAAACTAGAAAGAAGTGGGTTTCTATTTAAATAATGAGCATATAACATTTTTTCTCTCTTGGAATCCATTCTAAGCATCTTGATTCCCATGAAAATTGTATCATGTCAATTTCAGGTTTGGTTTTCCTTTGGGTTACTCATGGAGTGAGCATGATTTTATGGTTAGTGGTGACCCGTGAGGTCACATATATGTATGTTCAATTTCTTTACTATCTTTTGTTTTTAGTGTTTGCCTCATTTATTTTATTATTATTATTATTATTTTGTTCCATGGTATAAATAATTCCCAATTTAGTAATTCTTGTTGTTTGACACTATTTTGTAGCCTATTAGGATTGGGATTGCCTCTCAAGAATTTTTATAGGTTGACTAGGGCTCCTAGTTCAAGACCTACCCAAGTTGGTTCATGATAGAGGGAAAGGATGAACATGAAGGCTCATCATTAACTCAATAAATATCTCCCTTGGAATTTATTTTATAAACATATCAAAAATATGATCCTTTATTGAGATATAGTCCAACCTTATATCTCCTTTAGCCACTTTCACTTTAATGAAATGATATTTTGTCATGACCCATCCCAACAGGGCCTATGTCGCAACAATCGAAATATCTCCTCTAATAGGCCAAGGGATAGAGACTAGACCTGAGTAGGCATATCACATACATGGGAGGCCTTATTCAAAAGCACCAGCACACACACACACACACACACGTTCAGGCCTATAAAATGATGAAATGTAAAACAACTAATAACCATTAATGCATACATCTAAAATCCCACCATCAAAGTAAGACAATAATTATTGGAAAGAAAAAATAAAAAATATAATACCAACATAAATAAATTAAAAACAATTCCAACATGAAAGTATAGAAGGGTAATGCTATCAAGGTAACCACAAGAACTTGTCTTTCTATGCCATGCTCACTAAGCTCCACATGGACCTGGTCCCTTTAGGACCTCATTAAAAGGATGGTTATCTACATAAGACCGGACACATGCATGCAATGAACATACAAGGGTGAGTATAACAATACCTAGTAGCACACCATAAAATCACTAAGCATACAACATCAAGAATAATAATAATCAACTCATCATAGTTATATATCAATTGTATATAACATGAATATCCATATATACTCAATATAGACACACATTCTAAAGGTAAAGTCACAACCATAATTCCAACCTAGGATTCATGATTGAATGTTCCTCATAATACTTTTCTGGGAGAAGACACTCACAAGTCAGATATCACTGATGTAGTTTTCTTGAGGGGTCATGCTCGTCATGTATTTACATAATAAGTACACTATAGAAGCCCGAAGAGAACAGTATATAGATGATTATTACTCCCAGATCCCCATGGGGGATACCAACATCCCAATCTAGATTGACCCTCTATGTTGTGAATCGATTCCAATGTAGTATTGGTCACGATGACACCGTTAACCCTACCTAGAGAACTAATGATAGAAGATATCACTTTGAGCCACATGAAGGGATTCCAAAAATCTGTCCAAGAATGAAGTTACACAGAGGGGATCACCATCCAATGAATTGGACATGATTCTATAACAACCATTAGGGAATGAATGAAGGGAACATACCGTAACAAAACTTTTCCAAGATGAAGAGGAAAAGGGATCCAATCCATCTTTAAATAAGTACAAGTCATATATTGGATTTATAGGGCATGTACCTTTGATATTGGGTTCTACCAATGTATCACAACCCATTCTAATGTCTGTGTCCAAGTACATGGAATATCTAATCTCGTGAACTCCTAATCACATCTATGTATGTTTGGATTTTTTTGAGTATACGACTCTTCCCATGTACACCTATCCTGACTATGTCTGTGTATGAGTACACAACATGTTTGACCCCATATACTACCTAACATGTTTGTGTATAATCTATGTTAAATTCCCAACCATTAGGTAAGGGTCACACACTATGTGACACATGTAATATTCCATGTCACATGGGTCACTTAATGTGTGATACTTATCTCCTCTGCAGAAACCCTAGCACCACAGTATGTTCCCAAACAGAGTGTAATTTCAGATTAGACACCATGTAACCCATGATTTTCTAGAATCCTAGATTCTTCCTCCACATATGCCTGTGCTACCACCACTTTGAATTCCACCACATATCACATTTTTGTATCATATATTTGGGTCCACTAAATTTCATCGTCACTGGAGATCCTATTTTCGGCTGTCCCGATTGCTCGATAATCATCCCGTATCCTTGCATTTACTTTATTCTCCAAAACCTGTATGTGTATGTCCTGATCAAGTTCTAATCTATCATCATCATAGTTGAATCTTGATCTATCATCAATACTATACAAATATTTATTATATTAATCTATTGTTCCAAGAAATAGATTCTCAACAATCGATTATACGGTACTTCATCGAACCAATGACCAAAATGAATGTCAATGATAAAATCAGAATGAATGGTACGAGAAAACTATTAAACATGAAAAAGAGGAACATAACATTGTTTTTTCTGATGTTCTGAATCCATTTACATTATAATTATGAATAATGATCCAAATCAAAAAAAAAAAACAATTCTCCCAATAATCCCCGCAAAAATAATCCTTCACCCACAATATGATTGAAAAGAGAATCAGTCCATTAGTTGATTGATTCATGATTGTTGTATAGATAACTAAATGAGTATGAATCCACATAATAAAAAAATTATAACTCAAGTTTGATTTATCACTGGTAATTAATAAATATGAATCATTATTGTTGGTGAGATTCCAAAATTAGGTTTCTCAACGATCGATAATCCACAATCCAGTTGTAGTTTTCCCAAGAAAGATCCTCCAATTCTCTGTAAAATGGCTCTAAGGTTATGTGTCTAACCCTGGTATTAGTCTATAGAAACATATTTATAGAAAATCTAATATTTGAAAATTTAATTAAGTAAATTATTTTAAACCAAATAATTTATTTAAATATTCTCCCATGACCGCACCCAGCTAGAGAAGTTGAGATGATTCAAGGTTATATCATGTCAAGGGTAAAAATAACACTCTAAGAACAATGAAATCCTTATATTTCTGATCTAAGACTCTATTTAGGGGTTATTACACTTTTTTGAAAAAATTTTATGTGAGGTATTTAATATATTTCAAAAACTAATTTTGGGAACACTAGGTCTTAGAATCTCACTCCATCTCAGTGCCTAGATCTAAAAATAATCCATATAATATTCCACAAAGTGATACATGGGAAAATTAGAGTTGTTATATTATCACAAACTTTTGGATATAAGTCTTAGATTAAAAATAAAAAGTCTATACAAAGAGACGTGGGTATTGAGCATGCATATGGGTATCCCACTCCTAGGTTCTCTTCTGAATATTCTTATACTGTCACCAGACATACACCAGGTGAATCAATTTCCCATGGAGGATCCTCTCATTTTGATCCTCAATATTCACTAAGATCTTTACAAAGGTAACTCTATCCTCGATGTCAATCATGCATCAGTCAATAATATGCAACTGGTCATGCACATACCTCCTCAGCTATGACATGTAGGAAACATCATGTACTCAGTCTAACTGCGGTAGTATAGATAAGTGGTATTCCACCCACCTACTCTACAAAATATCTAGAAAGTTCCAATTATTTTTTCCAATAGTTTTCTACCATAGAAAAATATTTGTAATCCACATTGATTTGAGATCCTTAGGAAAACATTTTCTCTATCCTGGAAATCAAAATGCCTTCATCGTCAGTTTTCATAATACTTCTAATAGCTCTCCAATATCCTCATCCATCCCTAGATGATCTGAACCTTCTATTTAGTATCCCACACCAACTCTGTTCCCCTAAGTGATGGATCTTCTATGTTGATCCAACATAGTGGTGACATGTAGGGTCTCCTGTATAATGCCCTGAACAGTTCCATACTGTTGGTGGAATGGTATCTGTTGTTGAATGAAAAATTCACCAATGGTAGGTGATACTACCAAATAAAAAAGAGTCCAACATGAAATATTGAAACATATCCACCAATAAATGAATAGTTTTCTCAATCCAGCCATCAATTTGGTGGTAAAACTCCGTACTCAAATTCAATTGAGTCCCAAAGGACACCTACAATCCTTTTCATAGCCAAGATCTATAGTGATCATCATGGTTAGAAACAATCACAGATGGAACTCCATGGATCTAGAATATCTCTTGCATGTACAAGCTTCCCAAGATATAAGCTGAACTCTACTCTTGAATAGCTAGGAAGTGGTCTATCTGGGTGAGTCAATCTATGATCCCATATATGTTATCGTGTAACCTATAATTTAGTGGTAACCTCATTATGAAGTACAGAGATATTCCATCTCACATACACTCTAGAACCTCAAGGTGTTAATATAAACCTACTGGAATCTAGTGCTCAGCCTTCAATTAATAATAAGTAAGGCATTGAGTGATGAAATCTACAATCCCCTCTTCATCCCTAGTAAGAAAAACATCTACCAAAGAGCCTGGTACATCTTCACCAAACCTGGATGTACCACTAAGGGTTAAGTAAGAAACTCCATTATCACCTCTTCTCTTAGAACAACTAGTTCCATCATCCATACTTTGAAATGAATGACATGTTCCACACCTTTAGAAAACTAATCAAGAGAATTTACTACGAATATATGAGCTTGTAGGCTCTCATAGTTGGTACTCCCCAAGTTGTTCTTCCGTAACTCACTGTAAAATCAAATGGGGTAACAAACATAGACTAGAGGTAATATTTTCTACCTCTATCCCAAAGTATAACTGTAAAGAGGCCAACTGATTTAATGCCTCACTCAGAAACTATGAACAAGATCACATGCTGAGGGTATCTTCTTCCATGATCTCCTTACCAGGTGTATAGACAATTTGAAATTCATAATCCTAAAGGAACTCTATCCATCACATCTTTCTAATGTTAACATCCTTATAAGATAAGATATACTTGATAATATTTTGGTTTCAATAGATGATAAACCGCTCACCCATAAGTTAGTTTCACTACATCTTCAGTGGAAATAATATCACTACTAATTCAAGATCATGGGTTATGTAGTTATAATCATGTGGTATCAACATATGTGAACCATATGAAATCACCACCTACCTCAACATCAGAACACAAAAATGACTTGTACCCGATGCATCATAGAACACTACATACTCGACCCCATCATATAGAAATATCCAAATGAGATTGGTCATCAATATCTACCTAAACTCCTGGAAAGCATAGTGGAACCTCTCTATCAATGAAAAAGGATTACCCTTTAAGGTCAAATCTTTCAAGGGAGATGATATCCTAGAGAAGTCTAAAATGAATATTCAATAGTATCTTACCAACACAAGGAATCTTTGTACCTCCATAACACACTTGGGGGTGTCTCCCAAGATAATAGTTCCTCGAACTTTGTTGGGTCCACTACTACAACATATACTAAGATAAAATGTCCAAAAACGTGGAACTCTTAAATTTAGAACTGAAACTTATAGAGCTTCATGTAAATATGGTTCTCTCAGAGTACATCCAAGACTGTTCTCAATTGTATCACGTGCTCCTCCTTAGAAGCAGAGTACACTAGGATATTGTTGATGAAGACTACTACAAATAGGTATTGGAATATATAAAAGATATATTTAATGAGTCCCATGCACACTGTTGGGGATTTATTTACACTAAAAGTCATCTCAAAGTATATATACTGACTACAGTGACATAATAATATCATATTCAGTGTATCCTCATTTCGAACTCATAATTGGTGATCACCTAATATAAGGTTAATAGTTGATAACCATCAGGCCCCTCTCAATTGATAAAAGAGGTCATCGATCCTTGATAATATATAATTTTTATTTATGGTCACCTAGTTTAGATGAAAATAATCCACACACAACTGCAAGATCCTATCCTTCTTTTTGATGAATAAAACCAGGGTTTCCTAGGGAGAAAAACTGAGCCTAACGAATCCCTTCCTCTTCAAGTCCTCCAAATTCACCATTAGCTTGTGAAGCATTACTAGAGCCACAAGATATGATGGTGAAGATATTGGGTCTATATCAATTTTTATATTAATGTATATTTCTATCTCTCAGTAGAGAGGTAAACCTGGAATGTCTTTAAGAAAGAAATCCTTGTACTCCTCCACCACTATAAGAAACCAAAAACTCCTAACAACCACTACACCTAGATTCGTGCTATCCAACTAATGAGAAATTATCCACACTCTCCTATGACTAAACTTTTCCTAATCCACTAGGGGTTACTTCTCACCCATAAAGGAAAACCTCATCCCATCATTGAAGACACACTACTTCATCCTCCTGAATCATTCTATCTAGGAATGAACTATAGATAACCATTTTTACCTAAGATGACATCATAAGGCCTCAACACCACTAAAAAGAGACCCCAAATGAAACTCTCACCTCCAATAGTTAGGTCATTCCATTGGAAGAAGTGTGCGATTTCTTAGTTACCCCCAGTAGGAGTCTCAATGCACAAGGGTTGTGCCATGGGTTCAACCAGAATCACCAAGTTTCAAACTAGATATGTGGAAATAAAGGAATGGCTCAGACCTATATCAATCAATACTAAAAATAAAATACCAAATAAATATATCATACCTTGTGTCATACATGGAGCTTCTGGGTTATAAGCCTTGAACATCTACAAATGCCTCCGCCTTGTCCACCAGCTACCTGAGCCTGGTGGGGAACACCTAGTGGTGGTGGTGGTGAGAAGTCATAATGTATACCACCTCCATCTACTCCCCCACCTTCTATTGATCATTCACCACCCTAAAAACTTATCTAATACTATCGATGCCTCTTCCTTGGAGTCCCATCCACTATCTCCCTATCTGCCACATGTTGGGTCAGAAAATATCGGGTATGATGTCCCTAATGGTCAGAAGAGTAGTGACACCTTTCTCTTGGATGACTCGATCCATCATGTGAGACCTGAACTACAAACCATATATCCTAGGACCTCCTCTTAAAACATATCAGACATCCAGGTACCTAAGTTTATCATCATCTCCCTACCTCCAAAATCTAACCTCCTATGTGCCAACTAATGGATCTAATTATATGCGTCTACTCAGCTAGGAAACTGTTAACTATTAAAGAATGCTCCAAAACCACAAAATAGGTAGGAATTAATAGATTAATCAATTTCAATCAGATATCTCTGTGTAGTCCTCAATAGAAGTTCTGATTTTAAAAGAATTGATCACACACCATATCCATCAAGTACCGAGAGAGGTTGGTGAACCTTGATGAATACTCATCCACTATTTTAATACCCTAATAAAGTTTTAGAAGATATTTTATGCATAAAAATATCAATGTAGATGGAGAAAACTCCCTTATAAAAAGGAATATGAGCTCTTACTATGAAAGAGTCACCTTATCATATGACTCGGTCACTATGCCCCACCATCATGCAGCATATCCATAGAGAAGTATCACTTCCAAGAAAACAATATAGTTTTTAGGATTCCTAACAAGATGGAAAAAAATTAACTCTCCACCTCAATATATTCTTCGTCCATATGGTGGTTTGGATCTCCTCAAAACTGAGGGGTCAATGTTGCTAAAACCCATAAAGTGTGCTCATCCTACACACCTCATATACTAGTACTGTAGGCACCATCTATTTCTCAATAGGTGGTGGTATGATTGGTGTACAACATGGAGGTAACTCCTCCTAAATAGGTCCCTGTATTAATGCCTCATCACTGGGGGGATCATCCTCATGATCTTTCTATAGAATCTTAACGGACATACATCATGGAGGTATCCTAAAATAGATAAGATATACCACTGTAAATGATTATATCTGGAAGGATGAATCAAGAAGGACATGGAATCCACAAACCATTCCTATATGGTACATGTATAGATGTTTTATTTGAAACAATTTTATATATATACCAACATAACAAAAGGTTTTTAGAGTCCTATTGTATGAATAGATTGATAACCACACCAACAATACAGTCCCTAGCCTAATATCTGAACTCGAAAACCTAACACTATTGTTCCAAACCAATATAATATACTCTATTACTAAGGTAAAATTGATTCAATTTATATCACCCTTTCATAAACCATCCTAACGGGGCCCGTGTCGTGACTACTCCAAGCCTTCCTCCAATAGTCCAGGGGCTGGTGACCAACCCTAGGTTCTACTCATATATCATGGCCCATGCATTTTCTGTGTATGATTACATGTTTTTTATGATCCCATGTACTCTTGATCATGTCCATGTACATTTTTATATGTATGAGTACATGGCTCTACCAGTGTACACATTTCTTGGTCATGTTTGTGTCTGAGTACATGGTGTGTCTGAGCCTGTATACTCCTGGTCGTATCTGTATACCCTCCAAGGTACACACCAGGCTACCAAGTAAGGGAAAAATGACGTGTGACACTTGTCACATTCTATGTGATACTTATCTCCTTCATGGAAACCCTAGCACCACAGCAGGGCACCACAAGACATGTAATTCAAGATTACATGTTGTGTAACCAGGGAATTTAAAAAATCCTAGATTCTTCCTCCTTCTTCACCAACACCACTTCCAATTATGTTTTTTCCACTATTCTCTCCAAAATATCATATATATAGGTCCATGGAATTCCATCATCACTAAAGATTCATGTTCTGACCATCTCAGTTTCATGGGAATCGTCTCATAGTATTTCTATCACTGCACACTTCAAAACATACACACAAATATACATCCCAATTGGGTTTCAAGGAATCATCACCATTATAAAAACTAGATCTATCATCAATACCAAACCCAAATATGAGATATCAATATATTTCACCAAGAAACAAATTCTCAATAATTATTATCAGGTATTTCACTGAATGACAAGCCAAAATGAATGCCGGTGATGAACACGTCAAGAATGGTGGGAGAAAACCAACAAACATGGAAAAGAGGAATGAAATTATCCTTTTTTGGGTTGGCCTAAATGAATTGTTATTATAATTATGAATGAAGATCCAGATCAGATAAATAATTCTTCCAATAATCTCCTAAAAAAATAAATCGGCACTAGAATTATGATCAAACCGTAAATCAATCTGTTAGTCAATTGATTAAGATTTATCATAATAATAATAAAAAAAGGATGAATCCACATAATAAAAACATCATACCTCAAGGTAGATATATTTATATTGAATAAAAATTATGTATCCTTATCATTGGAACGATTATAGAATGAAACTACTCACTGATTGATGATACCCGATTTTGTTTCTATTCTCTTGAGAATAATCCTCCAACCCTTTCTCCATTAGCTCTAGGGTTTATGTATATAACCCTTGGATTTTTCCATATAAATATATTTATAGACATATCTAAGTCATAAAAATTTAATTAAATAAATTATTTTTAACCGACAAATTTATTTTAAATATTTGACCACAACCGTGCCAAATTAGAGTGTATGATATGATCCAGGGTTATTTCATGCCTAGGGTAAAACCAACACTCTAAACTCAACAATGACCTGGATTTCTGGTCCCAGCCTCTCTTTAGGATTTATTACGTTTTATAGGAAAACTATGCATGTGTGATATTTAATATATTTCAATAATTAATCTTGGGCACACCATGCCTCGAAATATCACACCATCTGAGCACCTAACTCGAAAAATAATCCTTATAATGTTCCAAAGTGATAAATGTAAAATTTATATTCATTATATATTATATATCAATATGTTCAGGTCTAGAATGTTATATATAATTCTTGGAAAAACATATGACACTTTTATTATCATAATAAATCCTTTGTGGCTTCTCAACTTCTACTCTCAAGTCTTCTACATATACTTTCGTCTACAAAATTTGTGTGTAGGAATATATTATGGAGAAATATTTATCCTCAACAGTTATCAAAGTTATTTAGGTTTTATTCATGATATAATTTCTCACACATCTTTCACCTAAAAATAAAATTCCATCTGAAGTATATTTATTTTCATTGTAGTTTCCTTCCCAATCTACACCTGTGAAATCCAATAGATTCCATTATACACTTCTATTATACATCAAGAAATAACTCAATATACCATTGATATACCTAAGAATTATTTTAGCAACCAATAAATGTGAATATTTTGGATCACTTCAATATATTGCACAAAGAATCATAACATATAAAATATCTGGTCTTCATCCTATAAGACAAAGTAATCTTCCAATGATCTTTAAGAATTACATGTGATTGAAATTGTTTCTAGATTTATCTTTTATCAATTTCATTCTTACTACTATGGGTGTTGAGACTTCCATAAATTATTCCACACCAAGTTTATTAAATAATATTTTGGGATATTTTAATTATGTTAAGAAAATGAGGTTCTCCTTTTATAAAATTTTTAATCCCAGGAAGTAGGTCATCTCACAAAATATTGACATTTCAAACCATTTCATCAACCTTATTGTAAATTCATAAAAATAATTATCCTTTTAACTAGAAAAAATTATGAAATAAATATAAACTAGGAAAAACAATAGTACCGATTCTTATATCTTTCAAATATAGATTATTATCAAATATTTCTTCAATGAGTTTCATATTCCTCATCCAGCTGTCCTGTTTTGAGTAATGGCCTATAGAGTCCTTAACCTAAAATAGATTTAATTAAATATTACACCATGATACCATAATTGTGAAGCAAAAATACTTCTTGTTTCTCAATAAAAACATATTCCTATTGGTATGTATTTAATAAATCAAAATTCACATCCATTTGATAAATTTTATAGTGACCGAGAACTACTACAACTAGAAATATTTTTGAAAACCTAATACATTTCAACATAATAAAAAGATTCTTTAAATTCCATGCCTTCCATTCAAGAATAACCATTGAATAACATTCTATCTTTCTTTCCCAACACTTTATTCTTTTCATTAAGTTTGTTTCCAAATATCCAATTGGTACTTAAAAAATATTTCTAGTATAGAATTTAAACATGTTTCCAAGTTGAATTTTTATCAATATGATTTAGCTCTTCCTTCATATATTCTACCCACTTATTATTCTCAACAGCTCATGAAATGGTTTTTAGTTTAACTTATGAAATGATAACTATTTAATTTTCAACTCTCAATCTTCTTCTAATACATACTAGAGCCTCATGGCATAAAATTACATTTTCTAGTTCCACATGCTTCTTAAATCATTTATGTTTTAATTTCACATCACCAAAAAATTTATTTTCATAAATTCATTTATCCGAGCCTACATCAATGAAATTTGGTTCAATTTTAATTTATTCTTCATTTTAATTTTAAAAAAACTATACATTATTCAGTTCATAATTTTTGAAAAATGCTACATTTTCATCACCAAAGTTGGGTTAATTTTCAATAATATTCACATAAAAACAAAAAAAAATTATTTAGCATTTTATATAAGAATAAGTATCATTTTCTATTATATATACATGTCATGAAGATCCCTTTCTCATTTTTCTCCTCGAATATTTCCTCAATTTAGTTTTTAATCTTCATGAAACATGGATTTCCAAATAATTTGATATAATTCAATATTATGTTTATTTTTACCACATTTACATGGATTCATAATCAATTAAGGTCTTATAAAGAAACTATTATAAATATGAAAATATAATCACACTAATTCCCTATAGAATAATTTTTAGAGTTTATGTTAAACAAGCATAGTTTTTCCCATTTTAACAAAGCACTTGTTCTTTTTTTCTTTAACTCCATTTTTTTGGGTAGTATAAAGAGAAATATATTGATATTTAATTCTATTAGATGAAATATACGATTAAAAAGAGATACAAGTAAACCCATTTAAATTATCATCTCACAATATTTTAATTTAGACTCCCAGTTATTTCTTAAACTATATTTAGAAAATTTTAAATATTTCTAATAAAACTTATTTCTGTTTCAAGAACTTAAAATTAGTCATATTGGGTGAATAAATTAATAAATGTGATATATCAAAGTTCAATTTTATTTTATTGATGCGTTATAGGACCTCATAAGTTATAATGCATTAGTTCAAGTGGCCCAATATACCAAATTTATACTCTTTTGTGAGTTCCATGAACAATTTTCCCACAAAAAATGTTTCATAGATAAAATCACCCTCTCTTTTAAATTATGTAAGGTCTCTCACTAAATATTTATTTGAGATTTTTATAAAGTGTATTTGACTAATATTTATAATTCTTATTTACCCAAACTATTTTTCATCCTTGGAACTAAAATTATAAGAACTTCTTGGATAACTAATTTGAAATAGGACGCCACTTGTACTTTATTCCTTGGTGATAATTCTACCATATTTTGAGCACATTATGATCCATATAATTTTTATTAAAAATTAATTCATTTCAATTATCAATAGTTTAATCACACTCAATAGATTATGATTAATCCCATATATCTTGTACTCAAGATTCAATATCAACAGTGAAAAGTCCTTAGATTTTTAGAAGGTGTCATTTTCAAAAGTCACTTCCCCTACATGACGTTATTTAATACTCTTAAAAATTTGTCTATAACTAGTTATATGAGAGGAATAACCACTATCAAGAATACATGTATTATTTTTCTTATAATCACATTAAGAAACTTTAACAGTGAGTGTCTTTTATTCTTTTATTTGCTAAACCACCTTCTCTTTCTCAAAATTTGTTGACTTCCCGAGGAGAGTGTACATACACTCTTTAAAACAATAACCCCATCGGTCACATATGCCAAATATTTGTTATATGAATTAAAATATAGTATATGTAGATATACTTAAATAACTTTTAAGCACTTAATTTCCATTCCCAGAATTACTTCTTATGTCACCAAAGTTACTTCCGTTGTTTTCAATGTTTATCCCCCTTGATTATTTCCTACTCCACATAAATGATATTTTGTACTAGTGTAAATAGGATTTTTTCCCATAAATTCCACAAAACTAGTAATATAATCTTATTTTTTATATTACATATTGATAATAATTTTTTCAACAAACCTATTGCTTCTATCCTTTCATATTTCATGAATCCTTTTTTTCTTGGGGAAGTAATTCTTATAGAGGTATTATTTTTTTCCTTCATTTTGAAGATTTATCTTCAATTTTATTGGAAAAAACTTGCCCATTTTTAGAGTTATAACATCTATTGTTAGAAATAATAGATTTAAATTTAATTTTTATGGGAGAATATTTGACCTATCCCTTTAGGATATGATTCTCAATAGTTGGAGATTTCTCACCTTTGACTTCCAAAAACATGTTGAAATATTTACTCATCATATTCTATGTTTTATAATATTTTTGAAATATTTATTGTGTCTTATTTAATCATTTTTCATTTAGATAAATGTTTCATCATGATATTCCAGTATATTTTCTTTTTCAATAAATTTTAACTAGAGTTTCTTAATTTATTTAGTGAAACCATATTCCCTTTTGAGAAACTATTATTCCCATTCATTCTTATTTTCACCATATTTCTTTAATAGTTTTATCTTATTAATAATAATAGTATTATTCTCAAGAAATTCATAAATTGCATCTTTCAAAATGTGTTAAATATATTTTTCCTCACCTTCTTACTCATTTCATAAATCTTCTTCTTTATTCCAAATTAGTTTCTTTTCCATTTTCAATACAATAAAGTAAAAATGGTTATAAAATAATGAAAAAAATAATTCTTTTACAATTTTTTTTTGAATTATTCGAACCATACACCCCTTTTATACTCTAATAAATATGGAATTTATTCCACTCAAACTCCTTTTGAATTATATCCTCAAAATAAGAATCCATTTTTTCGAGGTTTCAATATAATCCTATATATTTATCTTGCATTTATTAAATCCATAGAGAAAAATTTGATCTTTATTTTCAATATATTCCATTTTTTTCAACTTCTAGATTCCTTTCATTCATCATATAGAAGTAATCTCCAACAACTTAAACATTTAAAGGGTTATACTACTATATCCTCCTTGAAGTGAAAAAGTAGGTCCATAGTAGTTGTGGGGTTTTTTTCTTCTTCCCCATTACTTCCTACATCCGCTAATTTCTCTAGTTGAGGTTGGATTCCCATATCCACACATAATTCCATGGGACCATCATTATAAATGTTATCCTAAAGCTTAAAATTTATAATAATCATGACTAGAATTGGATTTTAAATCAATATTAGCTACTACTTCATCCTAATTTTCTATCCCACATCCCTTTTCCATATGATATTTACCCCTATGAGCTATTTAAACTATAATAAAATTCTTTGGTGAACATACTTACAACATTTAGATAATAAACTTACCAACCAATATATTAGTCATGGACTTAGTTATTTTAGAATAATCCTTAAAATTCCAAGTTTTCCACATTTTTTATTTAATACCCCCTACTCAAAGGCTCATTTATTCAAATTCTTCTTACCTAAATGGAAAAAATAGATATTCTATCTACCCTCCTCACAATAAAAGGAATCAGATGAAGGGTAATAATATCATTTAATTTCATTATAGGAACCTTTATTCCCCACTCTTAAAAGGCCCTTAGGAATCCCAACCTTAGAGTTCATGGAAAAAACATACCTCTTTTTACATAAAATAACTATAACCATCCATATATCTGATTAAACATTACCCATAACATATTTACCTAACTATAAAATATGGTTAAATTAGTTATTTCAGGGGAAGGTATCTCATGCATCCACCCATAAAGAAATCTAGGGAAAAAAATTCATTCTCAAGGACCCTTTTCAAATATTTGATAAGTCTTTATATTCCCATCACACCTTTATGCTTTATAAAATTATCATTATTAACCCCTGGCCCAAAAAAAATGTATGGTAAACTATATAAAGATGAATATTTCCTCCTCACTATATTTCCAATCATATTAGAAAATATGATCTGATCAACATTCTATTTCTCTATTTTGTCTTGCAGTATCTTACAAAGATATATATCATCCTATTTATTTATATCCACTCTAAGTTGAGTCAAATTTCCATTATTAGAAGGAGATTCACACAATCTAAGACAATGTGGGCCATGATTGGACACATTGATTTAGTATAGTTTGATACATCAACCATCATACTTGGGATCACTTATCGAAATTCAGAATTTTCATTCAGAATTAGATCAATGAGTGCCAGAAAAATCTTTATTCCATCATGGTTAGAAATAAACACCATCTGGGAGTCAACGTTAATTAAAGGAACATTCCTAGAATAAACTTGGCGTTAAACCAAATGATGTTAGACTAAGTTATATTATAAATACTAATACTCACACCATGTATCCAAAATTACCATCAGATAACAACAAAATTTCACTTATACGTCAACACAAATGGATCCAACTAAGGTATTTGTGATAGAAAATTTATTGAAAATGCATTAAGTGATGGGTTGGTTTTTGAGCCTTGGTCTTATAGTAAAAAATTAGGCATTTGCCAACTAAATTTCTATATATTTGAATAATAGTAGGATTATGGAAGGTAAGAAGAAAACCTAAGAAGCTTACCCAAATAACTATGATCTATGTATCCCACATCATGTGAAATGCGTATGATAACTGAAAAAAAGGAACTTAATTCCATAAAAAACATATTGGGATTTTAACCTGGTGAAGTTGAGGGCTTCTAAAATATTAATGTAAACTAGAATGTTATGAGAATCCAAAAACAAAACTATAGCTCATTCCTTCAATCCCCATGAAGATTCTATGAATCTATTGAAATCTTATACCTATTGTGGTCTTTAGAAGAAATGGAAAAATATTGAAAGTTGATGGATGTGCTAATATTTAATGACATACTAGGATAGAGTGGTAGCTTTGTAGTTTATAATTTGAGTGAAGAAGCTTTTTGGATCTAAGAGATATTGGAAAAATTTAGAATGGAGGTAGGATTGGTGAAAGTGGAGAAAAGCCTACAGTTATCCAAATATGAATAAAAAATTATCCCCTACCCTATGAAGTGGGAGGGGTAGGTAGATTGGACGTCACTATCCCTAGGGAAATTTAATTATGAGATACATTAAATATTTTAAATATCTTCTTTATAATTACTGCTTGAAGTTTAGTAGTATTCCTATTCTTTTCTAATAAAACATACTCTTTTCCTTCTTGTAAACGTTTTATTATTCTCAGTATACTTTTTAACTTTATTTTACATTTTGACCTTTTCATTCCTTGTTGGATTTTCTTCTTTCTCATCTTCTTCACATTCACCACCTTTCTTCTCTAGATAATTTATTTTAAATTTTAAAATCCTCCACATTTAAATAATTTTAGTGTGATTTTTTCCATTTAATTTCCTTATAATTTTATAATGTTCTTTATAACATGGTATATATTCATATTATGATATTTATCCATTTATTAAATGTCCTTAAATTAATATGATAACTTATCTTTATATTTATTTATTTTGAGTGTCCTTTTGGGTAAAAAACACTTTTCCTCCTTGATTATAACCCCCCAAATTTGAGTTATGGGTTTTTATTTAATGTGTTTTGAGCTATTGTTTGGTTTATATCAGTATCAAGATGTTTCTTGGAGATTTTGGTGAGTTTTGGAAATATTTTAGATGATGTATGCCTTGAGGAAACCATGAAATTGTTTTGGATAACCATGTGGAAGGATGAAGAAGTCTATGGGGAAGCACATGGTTGGTGAAAAGTTAGGGGAAACCATGTATATTTACTCGGTAAATATGTGACATGGGAAATATGTATTTCATATGGTTAGTGCATGGTTTGTTAAACCATGTGAGAAAACCATGTATCCTGGGAGTTTTGAGATAGTTGTTCCCACACAGCTGATGCATGATTTAGTAAACCGCATGTCCTCACCATCTGATGTAATGAATTAAATATTAAAAATATATTTTTAACCCAAAACACCTTGAAACCCTCATTCTTACTCATTTTTTCAATTCAATCAACCCTTAATTCATTTCTAGTCAATTTTAGTGATATTATTCTATCCAAAAGTCTATTGAAATGGTTCTTAGTGTGTTGGTTATAGAAATCAATGGTGAGTCTCTGAATCTTCATTCCCCCTCATGATATTCTCATATTCTCTTGGAATGAACTTTATATTGGATTTTTCATGTTCGAATCTAAGGATGAATACATGTTTTGAGGATATTTATTTTGGATCCATTATAGGAAAGAGACAATGAATCCATATCTACCAAGATCATAGTGTGTTGATTTCTAAATAGAATCTATTAGAGGTAGGTGTGATTCATATCTATCTTAGAATTATATATAAATTAATTTCTTATAATTCTAAAATGATTTTATTGTGATTCTAAATGGATAATATTGTTGAATTCCTATTTTATAAATCCCTTCGGTTTAATGGATTTTAGTTGATTTTTCTTATGTATTTGACAATTTTTTTCTAAAAATAATTTATAAAGGAGTAGTTAAAAGATAGCTTTGAATATATGGGTTGGAATGGGTTCATGTATACATTATTATGTTATTGGTTAGATTCATACATGGGTAATTTCATAAATTGGGTCATGTAGGTGTACAACTAAGTGATGAATCAGTTTAAAATATTTGTTTCTGCTCATGAGTATTGGGGATATCATCTTGGATGCATTCATGGGTCTGTGATTATGTGGAATGGGTATACAAAGAGGAAAAATAGATATGTTTCTTATGAAAATTCTATACTTATGAACCTATTTGATAATAAAAAGTTCATTAAATTATGTTTTTGATATAAATAATTTTGTTATCATTTATCCAACTTTTTTATAAACCATGAGCTAACTTATTCTTATCTTTGTGTTGTGTGTGGGGAAGTCTTGGGATTTCCATACTAGGTGCATAATCACCCATGAATATTCATTTTTGTGTGTATAAGTACATTTTTTATCATGAAATAATTAAGGGGGAGATTTAATATTTATCCAATGGATCATCTTTTTACTAAAAGTGGTGACATGAATTGGTCACCCAGTTCATGCCCCAAGGGAATTTATTAAAAAAAATTAGTAGTACAAACACGACATGCAATGAATTTACACTAGCTTGAATTTTGAGAATTACAAACTAAGAAACACTGAGGAAATCCACCAAAGTCATGAGAAGAACAGTCCAAAGGGGACTCCTCCAATCCATCTAGTCTGAAGGGATGACACTGGAAGCTCAAACTGAGTCTAGTTGGAGCTGAAAATCTGAAATGATGCTCAACGTTGCTTCTTTATCAACATGAGCCTCTTCTATCATGCTGCTATACAGTTTTGAGTTAGGGAAAAAAAGAAACTTGAACAATTTATTGAGACCCTGAACTAGCATTAGGAAGAGAAAACCATGAAATTTTTGGATCAAAAAGCCCTTTGGGGTGTCGACCAGCAACAAAAAGTCATCTTCCAATAGAATCTCATGTAGCAGTGCAAAAATCCAGTAATGAGAGGTCCCTGTTTACTGCAGAACCCAAAAGAAAAACTTCCAAGAATCCAACATTCAAACAGTAGTAACTAACAAAAGATTAAAATAAGTATACTAGAGAAAGGATCTATCGAATCTAGTTGCATGCATTCAATTGAAATAAAGGGTTGTGTGCATGAAGTTGCGATAAGTATCATATAAAATCAAGTTGTTTTCTTAGGCTCCTGCTCCAACCTCTTATTAAACATTCTAAATCTAATATCAAAGTATTCCTCTACAGAAATTTTTCCATTTCTGAGTCTTTGGTAGGATGTTTCATCTCATTCTTCCATTTTAGATTCCAGATCTTCATTCACATATTCATTTGACCGGGATGTCTCTTCATCAGTTGAGTGCGTCATCACAGCTTGGGATTTAGAGGGTCCAGTTATTTCTTTCTTAGAGGAATCTAATGAATGTGTGACCATTGTTCTTTCAAGCTTAGAGTAATCTCTACATTTTTAGCTTTTCAAGGATTTGGAGTAATGAATCCATAAGCATCCACAACAGGTTTTTTCCCTTTATTGGCCACTGAGTTTAGATATATTTCCTCAATCTGATTGGGATGATCATCATTGCCATGTGAGTGCTCACTAGAATCTGAGAGTTCACCTTGATCATTGGCTCATTTATCTTCTGATTCCAATTGTTTTCCCTGCTCCTCCATCAAAGGAGGTGGGTTAGTGGTGTCACATGCAGTAAGTAAGGGATAACTTCCCTTGGCTTCAGAAGGCTATTCAAAATTTTCCACTTTGTACATATGAGTTTTCTCATTAGGTGGTAGCACAGGTTTCTCAACATCCATTTTTCTAACTTTATGCTCATCATTCTTTTCTTTTGCAACCCAAATATCTTTAGCCTCATGGCGTGTAGTCTTGTGTCGACAATCCTTTAGAGAATGTCCTAGCTTGAGGCATAAATGACATTATTCAGGTAGTCTCTCATAAAAAACCTCCTGAAAGAATCCAAGCTCTCCATTATGAATCTTGATTTGAGAAGGCAGATTTTTAGAAACATTAACTTCAATGCAGATCCTAGTAACTAATGTCCTCGAAAGACTCCTCATCGTAGAATCTTTCTTCAATAGATTACCAATGAGCATGTAGATCGAGAACAGTGGAGGTTGCTTGAACAGATGTAACAGGAGTCTAGGGAATCCAATCCAAACTGGAACAATAGGGGATTCAACATAGGGATTGAAATCTGGGGTCCATTTAAGGAATTTCATAGAGTAACCTCCAAATAACCATGAACATCTCACCCATAACCTATAGTAATCATCCTCATAGGGAAGGAAAAATGATGAAATTGTATGAGTTCAAGAGGCCTATATAAAAACCCAAGATTCTAATGGTTTCAAGGGAATTTTTTAAGTATTTCATTGATTTCCTATGATAACAAAACTTCCCACAAGAACAAAATAATGGCCACATGTAAGAGAATTTAACTTTTTTGTAGATAAGGTAATTACCAGTTGTCCACAGTGATGGAAATGTTTAGGGCTAACGTATGAGGAAGGCACCACAACATCATTTGAGTGAGCTTTAGTATTCGTGATTGTGCTCTCGACAACATCATCAATGAAAAATCATGGAGGTGAATAAGGGTTTCGATCATCCTAAGTCAGGTTTCGAACATCCAAAGTCTGGTATCTCGATTCCCCCAGAATCGGCCGCTCCATCTCTCCCTCCAGTGGAGCATTGCGGCACTATAGGATTAGTGAAAGTGGGTCAAGCTTAGATATATACAGGTTGGATGTTTGGAGTGATAACACATTGGTTTCATTGTGTTAGGATTCCTTTTTTGTATTTGAGAGCTATTATATCTTAATTTATACTTATAATTTGGTTTATATATTTGGTTATTATTTTTGAGTTGTTGGTTTTACTCTCATTCATTATTTAGTATCATGGTTTTCTTTATATCATTGTCTCTTACATGTTGTGTATTTTTAAGGGAAAATCATCCCCTAAACTATTGTAAGCCCTTGGAATTTACTTCCATCATTTAGTGTATGAGTGATATCACCTAAGGTCAGTATCACATCATCCTGTTCCTATAACAATGGGTTTGGGGGTGATATGTTATAAATGGTATCAATTTGATCAAATTTATCTATTAGGATGGTAGTTCTTGAGATAAAACATGTTAGAACATGAAATATAGAGTATAAAATGGAGTATCTAATGAATTTATGATGAACTTAAAGTAAACAGGGTGGTTCTATTACAAAAGGTGTTTATATACACCATATGGAATTTCATCACCACATTGTCGTGGGTTTAACTGATGAGTGTAAAGTATCGTGCATTGGCAGAGAGAATTACCCCTAGGATTGCATCATCCATGTTTTATTTTATTTCTATTAGATTATTTTTTTGATGATTTGGTTTTTTATGATTTGGAATATCCATAATCCTTTAGTTTTGTTTTTATATAGTGTTTGAGTGTCATTATCTTACATGGTTATAGAAATAATAACACCGGTGAGATGACTGAGAAATCTACAGGAGGACATGACTATGAATGTATTATAACTCGAAACATTAGTGAATCAATTTTTTTTTCTAAAGTATAGTTTAATACTTCCATGATTTTGATCAGTGAAATTATATTTAAAAACCATGTCATGGGAATATTTCATTTAAATTTTAGAAGAAGAATCCACCAATATTTTATAGGGATTTAGGATTGAAAAAACATAGAGGAATGGATTGGTTGAATTAATAGAATATTCTATTTTCAGGGAGTCCCAACCAATTTCAAGGTAAATATAGATGTATATATTCTCTAATATATTCCAAGAAATTATTTGGATGCAGTTTTTCAGACTAAACAAGACTTGAATTTAATTAGTAAGGGTTTGAGGAATTTTTTAACAAACAATTCAACCCACATTTCTTCAAGATCAAAAAAATTAAAAATTTATTTACTTTTCAAAAAGAAAATTTTTATTTCATGGAGTATGTAGCTAATTTCATTAATATAGTTAGTTTCATTCCTGTGGTGACTCCAAGTGAGTAACTAGAAGCACACATCTTTGAGGTAGAGCTGCAACCATGAATTCATTCTAATGTGGCAATATTATGCATCAATGATTATACAAAAATGGTTAGTAGAGTGGATATGGTATAAAAATTCATTGTTGAGATATATGGTGTGGTGAAAATTTTTACCTATATGAGTACAAGTGGGAACTCCAATGCCGGAAACAAGAGGAAAATGGAAACCAGTTCTCAAGGAAGCGAGGCACTAGGAAACCAATCAACCAGATCTGTTTCTTTTCCCCAGTATCATAGCACCAAAAGATGTTGTTTTCAATATGGATCATTATACAGTAAGAAAATAGATTTTATGGAATCATATTAGAAGTGTAAAAATTATAGTGAAATGGGACACCACATATGTTACTATACTAGCTTTCTAAAAAAAACTGGTAGAAATGGCTCCAAACATATCACAAGACTCTTATGATCAGATGGTTCAGTCTCATCAGAATAGTTCTTGTCCCCAAAAACAAATGATTCAAGGTGATTATAAGAGTACCCCAATACCAAAACTTATTCCATAGCAATATTGAAGTAAATAGTATTTTAGAGGACCTAGTAATTAGCGGTATGGTTTTGAGTAAATAGTCAGATGGATCAATCTGGTCCTCTGATGGTGTAGGTTACCACCATTTTTAAATAAACTCTTATGAAGGTTTTGTTTAGTACATTTATATCCCACTCTTTTATTTCATTACATATCATAAGAAACATATTCCTAATTGTGGAAATTATGAATCCCATAAAAAAAATTAGACACCTCCTGGGAAATGAGAGCGTAGAGGGTTGAAATTTATAGTATGCTCTATAACAACTTACAAAGTCCATTTTGTGTGGGATTTTTCTATTTGGGAGAGGATATAATTGATCTAATCCTAGAAATGGACTATTTGACATATTTTAAGGATCATATTGATTGTTATACCCAAAAAGTATGTTTTATTTATTATGATGGAGTGATACATCTCTTTAATGGATATTAGGATCTAAATACTAGTTGATAATGACCCTTGGTACTAATGTTCTGAACTATCTCTTATTAGTTAGTAGCAATAACATTATAAAATATTGATTTAATCATGAAAATATATTTCTTAGCTATTATAGATCAATATCCTGACGTTTTACATGAAACTTTCTCTAGGTTTCTACTTGAAAGGGAAGCAAAATCATTCATTGATCTACTACCAGGGACCACTCCTATTTCACATCTATCATAAAGGATGGAATTAACAGAATTTAGGGAATTGAAGGTCTAGTTTAAAGTATTGAAAAGTAATGATTTAGTAAGACCTAGTACATCACATTAGGATACTTCAGTACTATCTTGATGAAATTATATGGTTCTCTTCAGGTTTAAATTGATTATCATAAGATAAATTAGGTTACGATAAAGAATCAATATCCTATTCCATGAATATATGATCTATTTTATCAATTTAAGTGACAAAAATGGTTCTCTGAAATTGATTTATGATCTAGGTATCACTAAATTCATGTTTATAAGGTGGATATTCTAGAGACAACTATTAGAAGTCATTATGGTCATTATTAATACCTATTCAAACCCTTTGGTCTTATGAATTCACTATTAGTTTTCATAGAATTGATGAATTTTATATTTTAGAGGTACCTTGAATCCTTTATTGGGGTATTTGTTAATGATATGTTGGTTAATTATCAAACTAAAATTGAACATGAAGAACACTTGGAGATTGTATTGAGAACCTTATGAGAACACCAACATTATGCTAAATTCTTAAAGTTTGACTTCTGGATTCTTCCTTGGACATGTAATTTCTATTAAATGTGTATTGGTAGATCCTTAAAATATATAATCTATTATATCTTGGAAACTACCCAATAGCATCATTGAGATACTCAAATTTATTCTCTTATCAATTTATTTTCTTTTCTTTGTTAATGAGTCCTCATGTATTGTCACTTTGAAAATAGTTTTGATGAGGAAAGCTATTCTATTCAAATGCAGTTATGAGTGTCATAGATCATTTTAGAAGATTAAGGATAGAATCAATACATATCCTATATTTACCATTCCAAAATAAGGTAAGGGTTATGTGGTATATTTTTATACAAATAGATTTGGTTTGGGTTGTGTTCTCATGGAAAGAGATCTTGTTGTAGCTTACGACTCATGATAGTTACACATACATGAATAGAATTATCTAATGCATGATCTAGAACTAGTTGTAGTAGTCCATTATTTAAAATCATTGCATCATCATCAATTTGGTGAAAATTTAACTATTTTTACAATATTAAAATTACGAAGCATATATTTTCACAAAGAGAATTAAACCCAAAGAAACAAAAGGGATAAAATATATTCAGATGTTTGACTTTGACTTAGTTTATAAACTGGGTTATGAAAATTTTGTTGTTGATGATCTAAGTGAAAATTCATTCAATCCGTTGGCTAAATAATCTTTTGATCAGTGGAATTTAGTCAAAAATGATTATAGAAATTCATTTGTATTTCACAGATCAATATAGTGTTCAAAAATTCTTCTTGATGTCTCTTTTTCCTGATATGATTGAGCATGTTAAGGATGCTCAAAATATGAACCATATTATCTTACCATGTGGTTGAAACTCAATGATTGGGAGACTATTGATGAATTTATAGAATATAGGAACTTGGAATTATGTTTTTTTTGAAATCTGATCGTCGTTCCCCCATCATATTAGGAATATATTCTTTATTCTTATCACTATTCAAGACAAAATATTCATATTGGCATCCAAAATATGTACAAGGAAATAATGATACATTTTTAGTAGTCATTTATGGAATGAAGAGTGGATAAATATGTTTTGAAATTCCTCACCCATCAGTAGGTTAAGGATTAACACCAAAGACTAGTTGATATACTGTAATATTTTCATATATCAGTATAGAAGTGGGAGAAAATAAATATGGAATTTTTCATGGGTTTACTAAGAATGATTCAGACACACGATTCCATTAGGGTGATTGTAGACTGTCCCAAAAAGTCATCCCAATTTATTTAAATCCATGAATCCAATATGGAAGATGGACTATCAAAGATTTATATCTGGGAATTAGTGAAGTCTCATGGTGGAATAGGTTGGATCCTTTCTTACTAAGACCCTAGGTTTATTGCTCGGTTGTGGAAATATTTACAAAATTCCCTTATAACCTAATTGACCATGAACATGATATTTCATCCTAAAATGGATGTCCATTCAGAACATATGATCTATACATTAGATGAAATTCTCAGAGAATATGTTATATATTTTAGTGGCTCAAATTGTTTTCCTTTATCCATGTTCTCTTATAAAAAAATTTATCAGGCCATGATACATATGGATCCATTTTCATCATTTTATGGTCATCCATTTAATTATAATTTTCTGGTATATATAACACAGAATTTACTAATTAGACCTAGCATGGAACTTGAGATGATGTATAAGATTCAAATGATTACGAAAAGAATGTAAATGGACCATAGTTATTAGAAATCATATGAGGATCATCATCCTTAACTCTTATCATTTTTAGTGGGGGACCATGTCATCTTGAGGGTCTCTCCAAGGCTAGGATATTACTATTTGGGTAAAAAAGAATTTTTTCTCCTTAACATGATGAAAATTTTGAGATACTTGAATAGATTTGTGATATGGATCATTTATTGGATTTACTACTAAGGTTAAATTAGTTTTTAATGTGTTTCATGTATCTTAACTGAATATGTACTAGCCTGACCTTGACCATGGGATTCGATGTAATCATATTGATCTTAATGCATATTTTATATTTATCTATGCATAAATATTTATCATGGATAGATGAGATAAGATATTTAATGGTGAATTTATCATTTTGGTCCAGATATTATGAAAACATGGTCATATTTAGGAGGATATATGGTAAAGATAAGACTCTATGTTGGACCAATGGCCTGACCTCTTCAAAAGCACCCCAAAATTCAGCTTTCTTAGGATATAAATAAAAATGGTGGGGAAAATGTAACACCCCTGATTTGATTTATCTGATTCTATTTTACATGTTTTTAGATATATTTTGTTTGATAAGATTTTTGAGACGTTTTTGGTTAGTTTAGGAAGGATGTTAGATGATATAAGGTTGGTGAACTATTAGGGTAAAGCATGTGATAGGTTTTGGAAGTCCAAGGGAAGGAAAAATGTTGGTGCATAGTTAAGGAAAAATACGTGGATTCACCTAGATACTATATGATATGATACAAAGTTCTTTCATAGGATTAGTGTATAGTTTTCTAAACTATTTGGGTAAACCATGTGATATAGGATTTTTGAGATAGTGGTGCTCGAAAATTTTGTGCTTGTTTTATTAAAATATGCTTTATAACCATGTGATGAAATTAATTAGATCCAAAATAGGATTTTTAACCTTGAAACTCTACAAACACCATCATTATTATTCCTATGTTCTATGTTCTCAACCCTCATCCCTCATCTATGTGATTTTAGTGATCTTCATTCTTCTGGAGGCTTATTTCAACAGATCCTTGAGCTTTGGATCTAGAAATAAATGTCGAGTCTCTGCCTCTTCATTATACTTCATAATATTATCATATTCTATTATAAATAACCTTATATTTAATCATTCATGGAATTATATAAGGTTGGTAGAATCTTTTGATGTGATATATTTTGTATCCATTTAAGGAAAGAGAAAAGGAATCCAAATCTACCATATAACACCCCATGATTTTAATATGTATTTTCCTTTAAATAAGTACAATATTGAATAATGTATGACATATAAAAACAAAACAAAATGAATAATTTATTATTTAAAATTGAATTTAAACATCAATACATTATGAATATAAATTATACAAACAAATAAATTAACACACTTTTGTAATTGACATAAAATAATGAGGATCATTTTTCAATAAGAGGGGTTTTTGTATATTTTTATTGTATTTTGAAATATAAATTACTCTTATTAATATTATTAAATTTGTTTAAAAATCATTGTCTACAAATTTAAATTTATTAATAATCATTCATGCATTGATCCTCAATTTTTCTAAAATGAAGATAAAATCATTCGATAGTAAAAAGATATATTTTTCAAAAAACATTTCAATGCGAACAAAGAATATTTATCTTAATAAGTTAAATTAATCACTAAAAATTAATTATTTTTAGGAAATTTATTAATAATGTATTCAATAAAATAAATTATCAATCATCTAATGTTGTTTTCTAGACAAGGAATGGGAATAAAATCATTTTATGATTCAATTTTTTTTCTTTATAAAAATAGTGTTTACGCATTTTGTGCACAAATATTAGAATTATTTTATGAAAGTTATTGAAAAGTTATAGTATAAAATGAAATTATTTTTTGACATCATAATATTAAAATTATCCTAGGGTGATTTTATGGATTTTTTTAAATAGTTTTTTGGGTGAATAGTGAAAAATGCCGATTTTTATAAATACTATCATTTTGATGACATTACGAGGATATATGATTAACGTGAAAGTTTATGGGAGATTTTTTATAAAACAAAATATTTAATAATTAATATTACTAATTTAAAAATATTATTTGTAACTTAGTATTAAATTTATGACATTTTGGAAATCGAAGTAATGTTTTTATTCAAATAAAAACTATTTCTGGTTCTTCTCTTTCAATAAAAATTCGCAAGATTTCTTTTCATTTTGATTTTATTTTAATGTAAAATAAGTATAATTTTATTTAAAATAATTCAATTAGTTCTATGTGACTCTAAATTATACATTATTTTTGTATACAATCATTTTTATGTTTAAAACTGTCATTTTTCTAAAAAACAGGCTTTCATTGTGTTTTTTGAAATTATATTAAATGTAATTCCTTCTACTTATATGTATTAAATATTTTAAAATGAATTCCATATTTCAAATAATAATAATAATAATTAATATTAGGTAATAGATTCAACTCATTTTTTTCATAATGAATAATAACCACAATAAATAATTATCACATCGATAATGGGTAAAATGGTTTAAAAGGGGTTTATAAAATGGTATAACGATTAATTATAACACAAAAGAATTGTTAAATATCATTTCATGGTTTTATTTTGACATTAAAATACTTATATTCAAATCTATGGTAATTTGGATCCACTTTACTTTATTGATACATATATTATATAATAAAGTTTCAAGTATTTATTGTTTTCTACCCACCTCACTTATAAGAGGTCACCTTATCTTCTATATTATCCAAACTTATTGAGTAACTTATCTTGAATAAAACCTGAACAAATACCTTATATTTTTTTCATAACCTAGAGTTTTTGGCCTTCTCTAAATACCACTTCAATAAGGCTTATGTTGTAAACCAAAGGCAGATACCAAATGGAGAGACATAGGTTTTTACTAAGACATTTCAAGTTCCTTTATTTTTAAACCACCTCAAAATATTAAATAACCATATTATAATTATTACATCTGAATATTTACCATATAGAGATGTTATTATTTTAATGGTAAATCCATTTTCTATCTTTATTCCACCCTATAGAAAATGAAAACATATTTTATGCGTATATACAGACTACCGTCTCCACATAGTATTGTAATTAACGTTTCGTCACCCCATCACTTGGTTGGTTATAAATATAGAATTAATCAATACATATAATTTTTATGAAATAATTATTATTAATTAAATATAATATATCATCTAACTTATTTCCCTATAATCTATTGGAAAATGATAACGTTGCTCTTGTTTATGTGTAAAAAACCACCTCTTCTATTACCACGTTGCATTGATGATTCTAAAATTTTATACAATTAACAAAAATTTTCACACCCTGACCATGGTTTATTATTATTATTTAATTATAACTAGTTTTTTGAGTTTCAAGTCGAACAATGTTTTTAAATATTAAAATTTTGGGGTCTCTAACAAAGGTGCACGATTGGCACAATGTTAATTGAAACCATATGGAGACTGTGAAATAGAGTATGAAATTTTGACAGAGCCTAATTTCATAACTAGAACACTATTTGGAAAACTACGTGGCTGCCTGTGTGTGTTTTCTGGTTCCTCTAGTAGTGGCATATAGTTGGTGTAAGGTTTGACCAACCATGCAGCCAAACCAATTGTAGTTTACAGGAATTTGTAAAAAAAATAGAAAAAATTGTTTAAATAATAATAATAATAATAATAATATTATTATTATTATTCATATTAGTATTATTAATGGTATTATAATTATAATAATAATTATTATCATCATTATTATAATTTTATTAAAACCCAAAAATGGGTTTCCTCCACTATTACCCATGTGACCCCCCATTTTCCCCTCCTGTCACATAACGCCCTCCCCTAATTCCTCTTTGCACATTGCACACCTCTAGGATTAATCCCCTCCTCATGTGCACATATCCTCTCCTCCTCTATGTTTTTGACCAATATCACCTTTGAATTCTAGTGTGTTCATCATTGTAATATTTTCTCTTCTTTATTTCATTGTATTCCCCTCGTTTTTCTCATATCATTGTTATGGATCACAATTAGATGATGCCTAATGGGGATTTCAGTTTCTAATTTCATGTTAGCCTCAATTTGTATGATTCTCGAGTCCTGTTAGGGATGGTTCTTTTTATGACCTTTGAAGGTAGTGGGTTTACCATTAGTTTTGGGTAAGGTTTATTTGGTTTTAATTTTTTTCCTAAATTTAAATTTTTGGGTTTTGTGGTTTTGAGTCTTCGGTGTTTTTATAGAGTGCATGGGACCTCACTACGGTGGTTTGAGGTGGCTATTTTCAACAGATACTTACATGGGTATAAATATATAGGCATATATATGAGTAATTTCCCCCATTATATATATATATATATATATATTTACACATGGAGATATGAATATATATATCGGGGCTTGCTGTGATTATGTATATATATGAAAATGAATATGTGTGTATTTGTAAAGGGGTATATTCATGTATGAGAATATATATAAGGATACCCTTTTACATATTTTTCCATTAAAATATGTACATAGGGGATATTTTTCATTAAATATAAGTGAAGTAACATATTTGTGAAAGTGGTAAATAGGAGATTCTAATTATTGATGTTAAGTAGCATACCTTGAGTTTGAGGTAGGTCCCCAATGCCTTATCCTTTAAATATGAATTGTATGATTTCATGCTTCATTTTGAAAATTAAATTCATATTATATATATGATTGGTTTTTGTTCTTGGAATTTGGATCTTCACTTGGTTTCTAGGAGTTCTCTTAAAATTTCTAAACATGTTTCTTTGAGTTAAGCATGGTTCGAAAATTATTTTGAAATGTGTGGCTCTTGGCTATTAAATTACTATTTTAATTGGTTTTTAAACTTAGTAGTGTTGGGAAATTTTGTTTTCATAAATGAAAATATTCCTTGTAAATAAATGAGGTCCATTTTTCACTTTGAGAATGTTTTATGGAAGTAGAAAAACCCTATTGAATAATGCCCACTGTTTTAGAAATATGATGTGAATGTTACTGGTGTAATTTTTGATATGTTCCTAGTGAAGAGGCTTGTTCATTGTTGTGTGACATAAAAAGGGGTATGTGCTTAAGGAGGGATATCAGTGGTGAAAAGTTGGATGGGTTTTTGGAAAGGAAAAGTATATTCACATATATGTTTCTTGATAAAAAATCACCTCCATTTGAAATAGAGAATATGAGAAACCTTGGTACTTATTTGGGAAGACTAGAACTAGTATGATAGGTGGATTGGTAGGGATGAGGCCTGGTTTCCCCTAGCTAGATTGACTCTATAACACTAAATACACATTTAATGATTATTGGGGACCAATATACTTTGGGATGTGTTCCCCCTAGTGAATCATGCATGAGTACATCACTAGTTATGGTTTCTATACCATATCACCAAGGTAAGGGGATCATAGGTACCCTATAACATAGATGATTATGGTTTTCCCATGGTGATTTATATATTTTATTATTGTTTTCCATGAATTTCTTTATTAAATAATTTATGCTCATTTTTCTTATGATTTATAAAATAATGATAAATTTTTTTTGCCTACCCATATTTGGTATCACCCAATGTTATGTTTTATTACTGAAATGTTTCCATCATTTCGAGCTCTTTCATAAAAAGAGATTATTAGAAATGTGTTATTATTTATAAATGTTTTTCCAAAATAAAACAGGGTAAATAAATTTTAATAATTTTTAGCTTGTTACTTGTTTAAAAAAGAAATGGAAGATACTATTTTTATATAGTTTTATTTTCAAATGAGCTTAAAATGGTTTTCATTTTAAAGAAATGGAATTGAGAATAGTTTATCTGGGAATGATTATTGAGTTTTATTACTCATGACTATAGATTTATCTTTTTTTAGCTTCTGGTTCTTCTGCATACACTAATTCAATCATGGAGAAAGTGTGATCCTATGGTTGGATGTGGTCCATGAGGTCTCATGGAGGCATGTGTAGTAGTTTATTTAATTTTTCTATTTATGTTCATTTTTATTATCTATTATATATATATATGTATATATTTTCTATTTTTCCTTAACTAAATTATTGTCAACTACGTCTTCTTAATGCCTGACACTATTTTCCTACTCAGGAGGATTGGGAATGCCTCTCAAGCCTTATTGTGGGCTGAACTGAGTGACTAGTTCAGAGTCTACCCAGGTTGGTTCCTGAACAAATGGTATAAGAGTAGGTTTATAACTTATTATTTTGGTAAGTACGAATGTTTGTAGCTAAAAATGTTATAATTCAAGTGGTAATTTAGGAGTTGGTTCTTGATCCCCACCTATTCAGAAGGACACTTGGATTGTACAGGTATTATGGAATGGGGTTTCCTCAAAATATAAGCATATATATTGGATGTTTTGAGTATTTTTGTTTTTGTTTGAGCGTATATGATTCCTATTTAGGTTTAATGATTTTTTTGAGAAACTGAAATTGTTGGAGTGGATTTTTGGAGTGATTTTTAGGGTGTATGGTTGTTTTGTACTATCTATAAAAGAATGTTCAGACCATGAATCCACCTTTTTAAACCTCCAGTATGCATACACTATTGCCACAAAACCTTACAAACTATTTGATCAAGTCATGTGTAGTGGATTTTATTTTGAGATTTTGGTATTTTTGACCATTTGAGTTGTGGGTTGCATTCATTTGTTCTTAAAGTTGTCCTATGATTGTTTTGGGGTGTTTTTATTGAGATTTTAAAATGATGTTTTATTTTAAAAAAATATGCTTATTTTATAAAGGTTGAACTTCTAAAATGAAAAACTATGGAAATGGTGATGAAAATAAAAGGGATTATTTTGTAAATGAAAATTGTTTTAGAAATGAATTTTTTTTGGAAATGTTTTGGGGGTTTTGGAAAGTTTTATAAAAAGTGAAATGAAATATTCCAAATTAATTTGTAAACATTTTTCTTTAATGATATGAGGTGACTTGAAAAATCAGTTGGTAATTTAAAATCAGGGATGTTTTGTTTTGGAAATGAAAGTGTATTTTTTTACCATTGGTATCCCTATGAATGCTCTCACACACACATATAAATACGGATGTATGGATGTGTTATATGGATGTTTATTGGTATGTGTGGATGGGTGATTGAGTGAGAATATATATATATATATATATATGTGTGTGTGTGTGTGTGTGTGTGTCAGAGGTTTCATGGAATACCAATGGTGGGTGTTTGGTTTTTAAGGCTTGTTATTTTTTATGAAAATTGTTTTCAAAAAGGGGGATTTAAATGTTTTTAAAGGAAATTCATTAGTTGTTTGTTGATTTATTTTTATGTATAGATTTTCCTTTAATTGTATTTTTGTTTTATCCTATTTCAAATGTGGTTGGAATGATATTTTGAGTATGAATTTGTGATTTTTGATTGAAGTGAGTAATTTTAGTTTGTGATGCAATTTGACTTGGTTTTGTGTTTATTATATTAGGATTATTCCCTAGAAAAGTTCCAATGAAGAGTGGGTGGTTGGTATCTAAGGTGCCTTCCTTTATTGCATAAGTGAAGGTCAGTTTTACAAATCGGTGCTATTATTCATTTAGTGGTTTGAGTGTGTCAAATTTGAGGTGGTTTGATTCTTTGAGGAAAATATAAATAATTGTTTTTATGGGTATCACCACTAATAAATCTACCAAAACTCTTAACTAAGTGTTAGGGATAGAGCCTTTCTTGAGTTTGGACCACACTTGAGTCATCATGGGTCATCACCCACCTTAATTAGCTGAAAAAACATAAGAATAACTCATTTGTAGTTGGATTATGATAAGATGCTTCATTTGGCATGGTGGATTGGGTTAGTTGGAGGGGGTTCTATAAGTTCCACTATCAAAAGAGGAAGTTATGATCATATATATCTAGTGCCTTACTATAGAGAAGAAGATGCTACAAGTCACCTGGGATCTAGCCATAGGTCTCATAGAGAAGTATTACACATTGTGGGGGAGTTTTCAGGTGTGGTGGATGTGAAATAAATATGTTGTCTGCAACATCATGGTGGAAAATGTTTATGTTACTCCTTGTTGTGGATTATCATTTTGAAATGTCTTGTTAAGAGATCCTGGTGTCCCCATTTTATTTTTATTTACAAGGTAGTTCCTTGGATATGTGAACTCTTGAATAGTTATACTTATTTTGGGATGTTTTTTTTGTTTTAGGTGACACCTGTTTAGAGATTCTATAATTTAGTGAATTATGAATCATAACCTGGTTTGGTGCTCAGTTGGAGTTTCCTAGGTTGGATCCTTTATGTCCTAGGTGATATTCTATTGACAATTCGTCTTAGTGAAACCACCTTTTTAGTTAGTATTTTACTGGTGGGGAGACCCACTATGGGTCTCTTTGATGCATTCTCTTAAGAGGGTCTGGTGTGACTCTGAAAGTTAAGTGGTCACACCAGTTTTAGAGGTTTTTTGGGATTTGAGAATTTTTTCAACCTGGGAAATTAAGGTTTTAACTGAAACAAAAAATTATTTGGAGACCACCATGGGAAAATAACATGGTGAACCCAATATGCTTGTTTTTTCCTATATATGGGAATTTTGAATCATGTCTGTAATGTGTTTCTTTGTTTCTACCATGCCTGACCCCGATCATGGTAGTTGGTTGGTATATATTGTGGGTCATGTGATAGATGATCGTGGAGATCCTGAACAAACCATGACAAGTTTTTTTTGGTGATTTCTATGTTAGGGTTCTGGGTGTTCCATGTGATGATGTTGTGTTTGAAGGTTGGGTCTCTTCCGTTGGGTCCTTTGATGAATAGATTAAGTTCTTTAGTATTTTTCTTTTTCCATTCTGGTGTAGGTTTATTTCTTTGAGAACAACCCATTTATTATCTTTTGGGGTTAGAGTTTTACAAGGAGGGTGATTATTAGTTCTTGGTCTTTAGGTTTGGAAAACTCATCTTGTGTAGTGGTTTGCTGTTCTCGAATTTTGTGACCAAATGAATCTTTAAGACCTTTTGGGGGAATAGAGTGTGAATGGTGGGGAGAATTGTAACAATCCAACCATGATTAACTATTATTTTTAATTATAACTTGGTTTTTTGAGTTTTGGGTCAAACCAAGTTTTTAAATTTCAAAATCTTGGGGTGTCCATCATAGACACACAGTTGGTGCATAGTTAGTAGAAAATATGTGCATAACATGTGAGGGCATATATAATTTTGACAAAGCTAAATAGAACAACCAGAACATGGTTTAGAAAACTATACAGCTACCTGTGTGGTTTGTATAGGGCCTAGAGTAGAGGCACACAATTGGCATATAATATGCCTAACCGTGTGGCAAAATCGTGTGCAATTTTCAGGCTTTTAAAAATAAAATAAAATAAAAAAAAGAAAATTTTAAAATAATAATAATAATAATGTTATTATTATTATTTAGATTATTATTATTATTATTATTATATTAAAACCCTAAAATGGGTTTCCTCCCCCATTACCCACGTGACCCACCCATTTCCCCCCTCACGACACATGATGTCGTCCCCCTATCTTCTCTCTGCATCACACTACCCTCAACCGAAGACCCTCATCATGTGCCTCCCTTTTCTCCTACACAATGGTTTTTAGCTACTATCACCTTTAATTTCTGGTTCATTCATCGTGGTAAGATTTCCTGTTCCTTATTTTCTTCTCTTCCACTCAGTTTTCTCCTCTTTTTGTTGCAGATCATGATTAGTCAAACCCTAATGGTGGTTTCAGTTTTTGATTTCCTGTCATCCTTCACTTTGAGGGTTCTTAGGCTTCATTAGGGAAGTTTCTAGACACCAACATTGAATTTAGTGGGTTCACCCTCAGTTTTGGGTATGTTTTATTTGTTTTTTATTTTTTCCCTCAATTTTAATTTACGTGTTTTTGTGGTTTTACGTCTCTAGCGTTTTTCAAAAGTGTGATGAACCTTGTTTTTGTGGTTTTAGGTTACTATCGTCAAAAGGGACATACATGGGTATGCATAGGTAGGCATATATATGCATAAGTTCACCCATTATATATATATATATATACATATTCACACATTGTGGTATGAATATATATATTGGGGCTAGGTTTTCTTAAGTATATGTGTGAAAATTCATACGTGTGTAAGTGTAAAGGGGTATATGCATGTATGAGAAAATATATAAGGAGGCCCCTGTACATATTTTTCCATGAAAACATGTACATATGGGATAGGTTTCCTAACATATAATCAATGTTGAAAATGCATGAAAGAAGTAAAGGGAATATTATAGTTTTCATTGTTATGAAGTGTGCCTTGGTTTTGAGCTAGGTTCCCTATACTTAATCCTTTAAATTTAAAATCAATGATTGCTTGATTCATTTTTAAAATTTATTTTCCACATTTATATGAAATAAATATGGTATATTTATATATATTATTGGTTTTAGTTTATGGAAAGTGGATCTTCACTTGGTTGTTAGGATTTCTCTTATATGTTTTAAATGTGTTTCTTGGAGTTAAGCTTATTTTCAAACATGTTTTTAAAAGTGTGGATCCTTTTTTTAATGGGTTTTTAATTATACTTGGAATATAAAGGTGTTACTAAATTGTGTTTATAAAAATAAAAATAATCCTTATAAAGTAATAAGGTCTTTTTGGCACTTTGAAAATGTTTTATTGAAGTGGAAAACCCCTTTTGAGGAATGTCCATTGTTTAGAAATATGATGTTTTTTAATGGTGTGATTTGTAATATGTGCCTTGTGGAGAGGCTTGTGCATTATTGTGTGACTTATAAAAAGGGAGGTGATTAAGTAAGTATATCTTTAGTGAGAAGTTGTATGAGTTTTTGGGTAAAAAATGATATATATATATATGTTTCTTGATAAAAACTCACCTCGATTTTAAATAGAGCACATGTGTAACCTAGTTACCTAGGTGGGTAGACTAGGAATTGTACACTAGGAAGATAGGAAAGGCTGAGGACTAGTTTATCCCTATATGGATTGATACTAAAACAGTAAATAAATATTTTATAATGATTTGAGGCCACTAGACCTTGGGATACATTCCTCTCTTTTGGCTCATGCATGAGGATGTTGTGGGTTATGGTTTCTATACCATGTCACTGAGGTACGTGGATCCTAGATCCCCTATGAAATAACTATTTAGGTTTTTCGCATGGTTCATGATATAGTTTAATGTTTTTTCTAGGTTATTTATTTATTACGTACTTTGTTCTTAGTTTTCTTTTCATTATGAAACTAATGAAAAACATGTTTTACTTATCCATGTCTAGTAGCACCTGATGTTATGATTTTTTATTGAAATGTTTCCATAATTGAATTTTCTTTAATACAAATAGATTATCAAAAGCATACTATTATTTATAAATGGTTTTCAAAAATAAAAATGGGGAAATTAATTTTAAAAGGTTTCATATTTCCACTTTTTTTAGAAATAAATGAAAGATCATATTTTTATATTGTTTTATTTTCAAAAAAACATAAAATGGTTTTCATTTTAAAGTAAGGGAATAGGGAACCATTTATCTAAGAATTCCTACTATGTTTTAATACTCATGGATATATATTTATCTTTGTTTTAATCCTCTAGTGCTGATTCTCACTCTAGCTCTCTCATGGAGTTAGTGTGATCCTATGGTTGGAGTTGATCCATCAGGTTTCATGGAGGCACATTTAGTAGTTTATTTCATTCCAATATTAGCGTTCATTTTTATTATATAGTTTATATTTATTTATTTATCACTTTTTCATGGGAAAGGTCATTTCAAAATGTGTATTCTTGATAAATAACCCTAGTCTCTAGCCATGGAGGATCAAGAAAAACTTTTGGGCCTTGTTTCAGGCTGACCTGGGTTACTGGTTCAAGGAAGACCTGGGTTGGTTTGTGAAAATATATATATTCATACAATTATTATCATTATATAGATCATGGAACTATTTCCTGAAACCTTTAACCATTGTTATTAAACTATATTAATTTTTTTTTAAAATTGACTGAAAAACTTTATACAAATGATATAAGTGAGAACATGTCACGAACTGTCCTCTGGGGCCCGTATCGTGACTACCCCAAGCCTTCCTTCCATAGTCCAGGGGTTGGAAACTAGCACCAAAGGTGTAAATCCCTAAAATGGGAAGGAATTTCCTTTATAATAGTAAACAAACACAACAGAGTATGCAACTGGAAGTAAAACACTAAGAAAACAGTATACAAAAGATTGTGCTGAAAGTAAAGGGGACGAAAATACAAGCCCAATAGAAAATTACAATACAACTGAAAAGATAGTACAACTTATTTAAAGTAAAACAAAAACTACTGAGTCATCCTCCGGGATTCCCACCTGAAGGGTGGGTACAGATGGCCTCCTCAGCACCCCATGTCCATCTGTCTGCTCCATGTACGTCTCTCCGAGTGGTCCACCTCTGGGTACCATCCTGTTCTACTACTCTCTGCCCCAATCAGTTCTGTCTGTCATCTACAACCAACACAATGAGGTACGGGCATATCCCGTGCAGGGGTGAGTATAACGATACTCATTAGGGACACTGAGACCCTCAAGGTCTCACAAAATACAACAAGGATAACCACAAAGTATGGAAACAACAGATAACCATTACTTAGGTATAAGCCCATACATATACCTATGTTATTTAGTAACCCATCTGAATCAAGAGGAAAACACAAAATCCATTGACTCACCTCTAAACCAGGATTTTTCAGTGAAGTATAGAAGTACATATGATTAGTCACAAAGCTAGATCATCTTATTCTGTCAAGGGGCACTGCTTCTAACCATATGTAGTCTGAACCACACATGATCGATACGTACTAACGCCCACAATGACCCACACAGGATCTGAACCACACAGGATTGGTATGTGATGGCACACACAGGATCGTTGAGCGCTGACCCACATAGGATCGGTATGCGCTGACCCACATAGGATCGCTGAGCACTAACCCACACATGATCGATATGCACTAACCCACATAGGATCACTGAGTGTGGACCCACATAGAATCTGACCCACATAGTATTGTTATGCACTGACCCACACAGGATCGCTGAGCGCTGACCATCATATGACCTGTCTCCAACCTACACCTCACTATCAACCACTAGATTCCTCGCACTCAGTGCGCTCGAGTACCATAGAATCTTCCCTCAAGATATTTTTCATACCTCAACTAACAATAAACTCCACCAAGGAGTAACCCAAAGCACCTCCATGTCGTAAGGGTTCCGACGCGACAGACATTGCGTCAATCGGACGCCCGGTCTGTAAGTTATTGGCATTTCCGTTCTAGGGACCTGGCTGGTTTTTAGGTTCAAACCAACCAGACCGTACTACAACTATGTCCAAACCTCAAGTGTTGTTTTCCAATAGAACCGTCTCACTCTAATATTTCCATCACCACAAACGGTTTGTCAATAGGACACATGTAGCCCAAGATATGGGCGAAAAGGTGTAAGTAGGCCAAAGTGGGTCTGGGTCCGATCCAGAGTCCGACCCGGTCTGTGGGTCCGACCTAGTCTGAGGGCAGCCCGGACCGAAAGGACGACCGAACCCAAGTGGTCCAGCCCGAGGGGGCCCCTACCCGAATGGGTAGCCCGGCCTGGGGGCGGCCCTGCCCGGCGGCCCGGCTGAACGTGTGTGGGGGGGGGGGGGGGGGTTACACCCCCTGGCTTTTGCTCAGAACAGGCGCTAGGCGCCGGTTCAGGTAACCCGTGGGACCCAAGGGGTCCTGCCTTGTCAAGATGATCTCTCAGCCAGATGGTTCCACCCTCCGGCGTGATGCGACTATACCACGCCCCTTCGCTACCGCCCTCCCTGGATGTCATTCTGCACCACCTGGGCGGCGCGACAGCGCCGCGCCCCTCCGCCGCGATCTGCCTTGGACGTAGCCCTCTAATGGTTTCTACATGGTGGGAAGGCGCTGCGCGCCTCCGCCATGGCCATCGTGGCCGTAGCTATCCTTTCGCATGGCACGGTTGTGCCGCGCCCTCTTGGTGACCCGGCGGCCTTACGCCGCCCGTTCCATCATGGTCGTCCCGATGCTGGCCGCCATTGCTCCACCTCCGTCGTCAACACAAAGAGAACAACAACAAGGGGGAGGGTCGGACCGTGTTCGTACGGTTCAAGCCCTCCTCGTTAAGATGATATCAATTGGAAAAAAGGAGCACAACAAAATTATGAAGAACAGAAGGTAAAAACTCATACATAATTAAACTCAAATCCCCTACCTTTTGATTCGTTTCTCGACGCTCGTCGTTTGTTGACGGAGTGGCGAAAGGAAGTCAGAGGAGACCGTCGTTCGTCGCATCCACCACACATCCTCAATTCCAAGCTGCGTCGGTTCATTGACAATGTTACAGAGGGTTGATCGGTATGTGGTCAGGGAAGAATTCGAAGAAGAAAGAGCATCGCTGGCATTCTTCGCATTCTTCGCGTTCTTCATTGGGAGCTTTTCTCCCTAGCTTTCCTCTCAAAGCCTCTACCAAAAATAAGATTATGACAATGAAAATAATAGGAGGTTTTTCCTATTATTATGTTGGAATATTATTCAAAATTGAGGAATTAAGTTCATGGGCCCCACCTAATTAAATTCATGAGAGGTGTCACATTTATTTAGGTGGATGGAGAGAGGATCTCCCTCATTTAAAAGGGAGAGGTGGGAGGTTTTATCCTCCATTATCAATAGGAGTCGGGTGGTCCCCACCCCTATCATTTCATAGAGAGGTTATGGGTTTCTGGTGGTCCCCACATCGTAACCACTCGCGGGAGGTTATGCTCGGGTGGACCCCACCACCATAACCTCTCATGGAAGGTTGGGGTTTGGCGGTGCCACCATCAACTCCCAAGTGGAGGTTCCAACAACCCGCACTCACATGGCAGCTCAAAAAATAAAATAAAGTGTTACTCTTTATTTTATTATTTTTTTAAAGAAAACACAAAAACTAAATTTTATCCCCGACTCACTACTGTCGAAGTGATAGTCTTCTTAAGGGAATAATGGCGCAAAAAGTTCAATGGTGCCCTTAGATTTCAGTTTCGAGCACCGGTTCAAAATATATAAAATCCCGCTCATAAGTTTACTAAACGTACCTGAACAAAACTTCAGAAATTGATTCTGGGCACACCGGACCTCAGAATCAAGCACCGTAAAAAACTACGGACTCGTAAAAATACCATGAATTTAAGATTTTTTTTGGAATTTCCAGGTCTCTACATTCTCCCCACCTCAGGGATTTACACCCCCGCAAGCTATAACTCACACTAAGAAAAAAAAGGGGGTACTAAGCACGCATATGATCCTCCCACTCCCATGTGCTCTCCTAGAGGTTCCCGTTCTGCCAACGAATGCGCACTAGAGGTATCAACGATCCATGTAGGACCCACTGCTGTCGATCCTCAATCTTCACTGGAACCTCTGTGAAAGTATCCTCATCATCGATGTCCATCTCTCTATGGTCGATGATGTGGGATGGGTCGTGCACGTATCTCCTCAGCTGAGATACATGGAATACATCGTGTACCCAGTGCAGCTGAGGTGGAAGAGCTAGGTGGTAAGCCACCTCGCCTACTCTGCTGAGGACATGGAAAGGTCCGATGAATCATGGAGATAATTTTCCACCTCGACCAAATCTCCATAGACCTCGTCAAGGTGAGAACTGAAGGAAGACGTGGTTTCCATCCTCGAACTCCAAAGGTCTCCATATCCTGTCAGCATATGACTTCTTCCTGCTCTGTGTAGTCTTCATCCATTCTTGGATGATCTACACCTTCTCCGTGGTAGCGCGTACCATCTCTGATCCCACTAATACTGACTCTCCTGGGTCTATCCAGCACAGTGACGATCTGCAAGGTTGACCATACAAGGACTGAAAAGGTGCCATACCGACGGTGGAGTGATAACAGTTGTTGTTGGAAAAATACACCAAAGTTAAGTGATCCTCCCAACTGCAACCAAAGTCAAGGACAATGAACGGAGCATGTCCTCGAGGTTATGAATGGTCTGATTAGTCTGGCCATCTGTCTGAGGATGGAATTTGGTTTTGAAGCGAAACTATTTCCAAAAAGCATAATTCAACCCCTTCCATAGCCGAGAAGTAAACTTTGTGTCACGGTCGGAGACAATAGAAGAAGGTACTCCATGCAAACGCATAATCTTTTGCACATAGAGGCATACCGAGATCTCTATTGAGCCCTACTCTCTCATCGGTAGGAAGTGGGCTGACATGGTGAGTTGGTCAATGATCACCCATATCGAATCATGACTCCTGGATGTACATGGAAGACCCATCACGAAGTCCATGGATATCCCATTCCACTTCCACTCTGGGACCTCTAAGGGTTGAACCAAGACTGCTGGTACCTAGTGCTCTGCCTTCACTTGCGGACAAGTGGGGCATCGTGAGACAAAATTTGCTACTAACTTCTTCATACCTGGACACAAGTGCTATCGTATGAGGTCTTGATACATCTTCTCCACTCCAGCGTTTACCGCTAATGGGGAAGTGTGGAACTCCCTCAATACTTCCTCCTGAAGTGAAACTAGTACCAAATTACGTCCTCTATAGAGAATAATGTGCTCCCCAACTTCAGAAAATACATTAGGTGCCTACCCTATGGATATCTGAGCATGTCGTGTCTCTAAGTCAGCTTCTCCACGCTGTGCCTCCCTGACTCACTGAAGAAGAGGAGGTGTGACAGTAAGAGACTGTAGATAGGCTGCTCCACCCCTATCTACAAAGGACATCTGTAAGGCAGCCAACTTCTCTATCCACTCTCCTAGCAGCTGTATACTAGATCTCCTACTGAGAGCTTCTGCAACAACATTCCCCTTCCCAAAAGTATAGAATATCTTGATGTCATAGTCCAGGAGGATCTCAAGCCATCGCCGCTATCTCAAGTTCAGGTCCTTCTAAGAGAAGATACACCTAAGACTCTTGTGATCGAAGTACATAGTAAAACGTTCACCCATCAGAAAGTTCCACCACATCCTCAAGGTGAAGACCACTGCTTCTAACTCCAGGTCATGGGTAGCGTAGTTCTGCTCATGCTGTCTCAGCTGCCGAGAACTATATGTGATCACTTGTCACTCCAACATCAGAACACACCCAAGCCCGGTCCCTGATGCATCTCACAAAACCACGTACCCTACGACCTCCTCTGGAAGACTCAATATGGGGGAACCAGTCAGCCTCTACCTCAATTCTTGAATGCTCTGATGGAAATTCTCCAACCACACGAAGGTTTTCCCCTTCTTCGTTAAGGCTGATAGTGGTTCTACAACTCTAGATAAGTCTAGAATGAACCTCATATAGTATCCATTCGAGCCCAAGAAACTCCATACCTCCGTCACACTTTTTGGTGGCTCCCAAGAAAGTACCGCTTCAATCGTCACTGTATCTACTGCTACTACAGCCTCCGAGATGACATGTCCCAATAAGTGAACATGTCGAATCCAAAACTGGCACATCGAGAGGTTACCATAAAGCTGGTGCTCTCGGAGTGTGTCTATTACTACCTGCAGATGGTAGGCATGCTCCTCCTCAGTAGTCAAATAGATGAGAATGTCCTCGATGAAGACTACGACAAAGTGATCAAGATATGGATAGAAGATCCTTTTCATGAGACACATGAAAAATATTGAATCATTGGTTACGCTGAAGGGCATACCCAAAAACTAATAGTGGCCGTACCGACATCTGAAGGCCATATTTTATACATCCTTGTCTCAAACTCTGAGCTAGTGATAGCCTAATCTAAGGTCTATCTTTGAGAACCATCGAGCTCCCTTGAGCTGATCAAAAAGGTCGTCAATCATCAAGAGTGGGTACTTGTTCTTCATGGTCACTTGATTCAGGCGACGGTAGTTGAAATAAAGCCTCAAGCTCCCATCCGCCTTCACGGCGAACAGAATTGGGGCTGCCTAGGGAGAAAAATTGGGCCGAATGAATCCCTTCCACTGAAAGTCCTCTAGATGTACCCACAACTCATGAAGCTCAGCGTGAACCATCCGATATGATGGAGTAGATATCAGCGCCGTCCCGGGGTACATGTAAATGTATAAGTCCTCCTCTTTGTGAGTATGTAGTCCTCAAACATCATCAGGGAAAACATCAGTGTACTGGTCCACCACTACAGAATAACTCAGACTCTCCATGAAAACTACTCCGAGGGTAAGGCATGCCAACTGATGAGTGATCACCTGCACCCTCCTCCGAGTAAATCCATCCTATGCTACAAAGGTTCCCTTATCACTGGTGAAGGTAAACATGGTCCCATCCATGCAGACACACCTCACTTTTCTCCTAATACAGTCAATCTGAGAATGTAATATAGATAACTAGTCTATACCCAAGATGAGGTCGTAAGGCCTCGATGCCTCTACGTGAAGATCCCAGCCGAATCTCTCGCCTTCTAGAGTAAGCTCACACTATCAGAACCAGTGTGTAATCACCTAGTCTGGTCAAATAGGAGTCTCTACCCGTAAGGATCGAACCAACGACTCCGTCAGAATCTCCAAGATCCGAATGAGGGCAGTGGCTATGAAAGTGTGACTGGAACCTATGTCTATTAGAACTACAGCTATGTTGGAGTAGACACAAATCGTACCTCAAATCATCTTCGGAGCACCATGGTCGTATGCCTCAGCTGCATGAAGTTAAGCTCTCCCCTGTCCACCTTCTCCCTATGATCAGGGTGGACCTCCTGGTGGTGGTGGTGGAAATTCCTCAAAACGTCGTCCACCTCCAGCTGATTTACCAATTAATCTTCCACATCCACCTACGACTTGTGGTCCACCTCGATCGAATGTATGCCTCTACCTGGTAGGTACCTCAACTTACAGTTGATCGTCTGTACGGCGGGTCGGACAGTCACGTGCCATGTGACCCTGCCCGCCACATGAGGAACACTTCCTGTTCTTGGAAGGTATGTATCTGCTCTATATGCCCCAAAAAACCAATCCTGAGTCATATGGTCGACCACCTATGGGTCTGGTCCCCTTGTACCTTTGCATCATCTGTCTACTTCCAGCTGAAGAAGACTCCGCTACATGTCGACTAGTAGTGGGTCTCGCTACTGGTGACTACTCAGCAAGGAAACTCTCCACTAGGAGGGATCTCTCTAACACCCAAGCCTATGTCGGGATGTTGAGGGAGATCATCGAGGCTCTGATCTATCTCCTGAGCCCCTGCTCGAAGGATCAGTCCTGGAAGAATGGGTCCCGCACCGTATCTATGGAGTAGCGCGAGAGGTCGGTGAACCACGCTGAGTACTGTGCTACTATCATGCTGCCCTACTGTAGATGAAGTGGCTCCTATATTCGTACCGCTAGAAGGGTTGTTGGGAGAAACTCCACCCGAAATGGGCTCTCAAAGTCTATCCAGAGTAGTGTCGCCTCGTCATGAACCTCGAGAATCAGGCTCCACCATCTACTTACTGCTTTCTGAAGGAGACTGGTAGAAAAATCACCATGAGGTCTACTGGTGTCCCTACCAGCCTGATGACTCTCACCACAGCCTCCAACCAATTTTCAACAGCCTTTGGGTCGGTCTCTCCCTGAAACCAGGGTGGCCTCAAGCACTGGAACTCATGAAACACACTTAAGTAGCGTGCATCATCTGCTTCTGGGGCTAGTGGCATCGATGGCCTAACAGGAAGTGGTATCGCTGGTGCCCCCACTGGTGCTGCAACTAGAAGAGGGCCCTACACCGAGGCCTCGTCGCTCAGTGGGCTGTCAGTTCGTATGACTCTCGGGGCTCTAACTGGTCACCCACGGGGAGGCATCCTAAAAGAAACAGATGTGACACGATCAAAATATTTATACATGGTGAGCTGACCTGGTTGAGTTGACTTAAGAAAAATTCTAAAGACACACACACAATCAGTGTTTTCGTGCACTAAGTCAGAAATCAGTAGTCAGGGTCCTGGTGTATGGATACGTCGGCCGCCACACCAACACTGGACTCCCTAAACTGAGAACCATACTTAGTACCCTTAACACTATTTCTTCACCTAAAAGAAAGATCAGGTTCATAAGTTCTATGTTAGAACCGATTCCTTTGATTCCAATTTGTCACGACCCGTCCCCCGGGGCCCGTATCGTGACTACCCCAACCCACCTTCCATAGGCCAGGGGCTGGCGACTACAACCAAAGGTGTAAATCCCTAAAATGGGAAGGCATTGGCTTTATAATAGTAAAAAAACACAATAGAGTATGCAATTGAAAGTAAAACACGAAGAAACACTGTATATAAAAGAGAGCGCTGAATGTAAAGGGGACAGAAATACAAGCCCAACAGCAAAGTAAAATACAACTGAAAAGCTAGTACAACTGAAGAAAAGTAAAAAAGAAACTATTGAGTCATCCTATGGGATTCCCACCTAAAGGGTGGGTACAGATGGCCTCCTCAGCACACCAAGTCCGTCCGTCTGCTCCATGTTTGTCTCTCTGAGTGGTCCACCTCCGGGTACAATCCTTTTCTTCTACTCTCTGCCCTGATCAGTGCTGTTTGTCGTCTGCAACCAACACAACGAGGTGAGGACATAGCCCGTGCAGGGCTGAGTATAACAATACTCAGTAGGGACCCCAAGACCCTTAAGGTCTCAAAAAATCCAATAAGGATAACCACAAAGTATGGAAACAATGGATAACCATTACTTAGGTATATTCCCATACATATACCTTAGTTATTTAGTAACCCATCTCAATCAAGAGGAAAACACGAAAGTAATTGACTCATCTCAAAACCAGTATTTTTCAGTGATGTATAGAAGTACAGATGATTAGTCGCGTAGCTAGATCATCTTATTCTATCAAGAGGCACTGCTTCTGACTATACGGAGTCTGACCCACATAGGATCGATAGGTACTAACCCCTACAATGACCCACATAAGATCTGACCCACAAAGGATCGGTATGCATTGACCCACACAGGATCGTTGAGCGCTGACCCACATAGGATCGGTATTGTTTACTGACAAAGGATCACTGAGCGCTGACCCACACAGGATATGACCCACATAGGATCGGTATGCGTTGACCCACACAGGATCATTGAGCACTGACCTCCGTATGATCTGTCTCTAACCTCCGCCTCACTATCATCCACTGGATTCCTCGCACCCGGTGCACTCGAGTCCCGTAGAATCTGCCCTAGAGATATCATTCGTACCTTGACTACCACTAAACTCCACAACGGATTAACCCAAAGGATCTCCATGTCGTAAGGGTTCCAACACGATAGATGATGCGTCAATCAGACACCCGGTCTTTGAGTTATTGGCAGTTCCGTTCCAGAGGCCCGGTTGGTTTTTAGGTTAATACCAACCTGACCGTACTCCAAATGTGTCCAAACCAGAAGTGGGGTATACCAATAGAATTTTCTTTCTCTATGATTTCCGTCTCTGAAAACGTTTCGATGATCGGACACCAGTAACCCTAGATATGGGCGAAAAGGTGTAAGTAGGACAAAGTGGGTCCGGGTCCGGTTCGACCGAGTCGGACTGACCCAGCCTGACCCAGGTCCGGTCTGGAGTCCGACCCGGTTTGTGAGTTTGACTAGGTCTGAGGGAGGCCCAGCCCGAATGGACAGGCCGACCCAAGTAGTCCAACCCGAGGGGGGATCGACTCAGATGGGTGGCCCGACCTAGGGGCGGCCCAGCCCGACGGCCCGACTGGTTGGCAGCCCACATGGCCAGCTGGCCAGCAGCCGGCCCGCGTGGCCGGCTGGCAGGTGGCCCGAGTGGCCGACTGGTGCGCTGGCCAGGCGGCCCGGCTAGCTGCGCGTTGGGGGGGGGGGGGGTTTACACCCCCTGCCTTCTGCTCAGAACCAGCGCTAGGCGCCGGTTCAGGTAACCTGCGGGACCCATGGGGTCCCGCCTTGTCCTGATGGCTACTCGGCCAGCTGGTTCCACCCTCCGACGTGGCGTGACGACACCGCGCCCCTTCACCGTGGCCCTCCCTGGCCGCGGATCTGCACCCCCAGCACGGCGAGATGACTCCATGCCCCTCCGCCACTGCCCGCCTTGGCTGCGGCCCTCTACTGGCGTCCACACGGTGCGATGATGCCGCACGCCTCCACCGCGACCCATTGTGGCCGCGAATCTCCTTCTGCGTGGCACGACAGTGTCACACCCTCTTTGATACCCGACTTCCTTATGCCGCCGGTTCCTTCGTCGTTGGCCCCGATGCCGGCCACCGTTGCTCCGCCTCCGCCATCAACACAACGAGAACAACAACAAGGATGGAATGTTGGACCATGTTCGTGTGTTCCAAGCCCTCCTATTTAAGATGATATCAATTGGAAACAAGGATTACAAAAAAATGATGAAGAATGGAGTGTAAAAACTCATACTTAATTCAACTCAAATTCCCCTACCTTTTGATTCGTCACTCGACGCTCTTTGTTTGTTGACAGAGTCACGAAAGAAAGTTGAGGAGACCATCGTTCGTCGCGTCTGCCACATGTACTCAATTCTGAGCTGTGTTGGTTTTTTGATGATGTTGTACAGGGTTGATTGGTAGGTGGCCGGGGAAGAAGTCGAAGAAGAAAGAGTGTCACTGACGTTCTTCGTGTTCTTCCCATTCTTCGTTGGGAGCTTGTATCCCTAGCTTTCCTCTAAAAGCCTCCACCAAAAAGAATATGATTCCAATGAAAATAATAGGAGATTTTTCCTATTATTATGTTTTCATGTAATTAAAAATTTAATAATTAAATGAGTGGGCCCCACCTATTTAATTTCGTGAGAGGTGTCACATTTAATTAGGTGGATGGCAAGAGGCTCTCCCTCATTTAAGAGGGATAGGTGGGACATTTTATCCTCCATTATCAATAAGGGTCGGGTGGTCCCCACCCCTATCATTAAAATAGAGAGGTTATGGGTTTTGGGTGGTCCCCATGTCGTAACCCCTCACCGGAGGTTATGCCTGGGTGGGCCCCACCACCATAACCTTTCATGGGAGGTTGGAGTATGGAGGCGCCACCATCAACTCCCAAGTGGAGGTTCCAACTACAAGCACTCACATGGCGGCTCAAAAAATAAAATAAAGTGTTACTCTTTGTTTTATTATTTTTTTAAAAGAAAACCCAAAAACTAACTTTTGTCCTTAACTCACTGTTGTCAAAGTGAAAGTCTTCTTAAGCGAATACTGGCACTGTGAGTTCAACGGTGCCCTCAGATTTCAGTTTGGATCACTGGTTCAAAAGATATAAAATCCCACTCGTATGTTTACTGAACGTACCCAAAAAAACATCAGAAATTGATTCCGGGCACACCGGACCTCGGAATCAAGCGTCGTCAGAAACTGCGGACTCGTAAAAATCCCATGAATTTAAGAAAATAATTTTCCATGGAATTTCCCGGTCTTTACAGAACTGTACAAAAAATGGTTTTCAAATGAATATAAAAGGACCTTAGAAAATTTAATATAGATTAAAAATGTTCTTAATAAATTATTTTATTAATTTAAATTTTTTATTCAGGAGGATATAATGCATTTGACCAAGCATGAATCCAAGGTAAGGGGTTTTCATATAATTTTTTCTTTAATGAGACATATTTTATATTATGCAAATAATATATTTTATATAGTGTATATTGTGTGCCTTTTATGTATTATATCATGTATTCATCTTCATTCATGGTATTTAAAGTTATAGTTCATTCTTTCTATTTTAAGGTGCTTTTATTCAAAAGTTGTTAAAGGCATAAACATTAATTTTACAATCTCACGAATATTCAGGATTGTTCTTATTTAAATTTATGTTGCAAGAATTATTTTTTATTTATATTCTTAAATCCCAAATATTTACTTTACCTTTGGTTACTTTTAGGTTTTCCATTTTTTATTCTAACTTTTCTTCTCCTTGGATGGAATATTTGTTTTAACATATACATCGTGAACAAAATTTTCCACCATACATTCAATTATTTTTTGTCAAGATTCTTAAAAAAATTATAAATATTTTTTGAAAGAAAGTACTTTCTCATTTTTCAATAATTTTTTAGTTTTTATATTAATGTGAAATTAAATATTTTCCAAAATTTTAATTTTTTTGGAAATTATATATTTTTTATTTTTTATTAAAAAGATACAAAAACATAAAATAAATTTTTTCTTATATTTTTCTTTTCATTTTTCTCAATAATTATAGAAATATTTTTCTTTATTTCAGACCTTCATTTCTGACGAATTAAGGGACTTTTATCATCCTTTACTAATTTATGGATTATAACTTATTTGGAGATCATTCACTCTCTTGTGACCATGTTCACTATCACTCTCTTTTATTCAATGGACATTAAATTTTTCTTTAATATATATATTCTTTTATATCTTAAATATATTTATCATTTAAATATTATCTTAACCTATACCATTTCTACATATAGTGTTATATTAAGAAAACTTATTAATTAATTTATTCTCTTTACTATGGTAATATTGATGTTTTGTACACTTTATTGAAAAAAGATATTTATTGATTTATAAATATTTTTGATTATGTTTTATATTTTTGATTTAATATATATATATTCTATTGGATATATGTAAGTGAAAATTGGAGATCAGTTATAGATAGCCCCTAGATGTATCGATAAGTCTCTAGAGACAAAATAGAATGTGCATTTCTCAGTGTATGCCAAAAAATATAATAACAATGTCTTGAAAACAAGACTTTAAAATATGTAAGATATATTGTTTTAATGTATGGATAGTACAGTTCATGATTTCATAGCATGAGGCCTTGATGAAAGGATCATGACATTTGGCATTATGAATTTACATTATTTAAATTCTAGTTATTATTATCTATGGGATTGTTTTGTCGATATTTTCCCCAGATATATTTAGAAGCTCAAGTTGTGGAAAAAATGATATTTGTTTTGATTATTTACATGGATATATTGTTTATTCTTTATGTATTCATGATTACTTTAATTGTATGCTTTACCTTACTCATAATCTTAGCTAACTATTCATTTATTCCTTTCCCCATGATATAAAGAGGAAATATTTGAATGGTCTCCAAGCATTTCAGAAATTTTTTCATCCTATTTATTATTTTTATAATGTATCATGGAAAAAATGAAAGTATCTATTTTTATAAGACAAATAAACTGATCAAACATTAGTGTTTCAGTCTCTTAAATATTATAAAAATATAATAAATTAGACATTGGCTATAGGTTACTAGAGCTGGGATTGTTACTATTGGTATCAAATTATGTTTAGTAGGATCTTTGGGAACAAGATTTTAAAAGAACATTTATTTTATGAGAATTATAAAAAATCCCTTAGAATATTTGAGAACCTATAAATTCATAGGTTTTTATTCCATGGATTAATATTCATGAGTATTATGTGTTGATTATCTATATTACATTGTTTAAGGATGGATTCTATTATAAGAAAAGAAAATCATATCAACTCTCATGGTCAATGTCAAGATTTCCCACTAGAGAAAGTTAATATGACTTGTATTGTAACTAGAAAATTATGAATATATTAGTGAAATGTTCTCATGTTATAACCAATAACCTTGACCACATGTATTATTGAGTTTAAATGATACTTTCAACACATTCTAACCTTACTTTCAACAACCACAAACTGATTCCTTAAAAATTTATATATTTATAATTTTTATACTTCCCAAGTTAATAAGATGTTTTTTTCAGAAGGATAACTATTTTACGAGGTGGAGGTTAGCACTTCCATTTGATTTAACTTTCACATGTATACCATATGGGCATGTAATTTGTAAATTGGCTTAACAGAGAATAATTTCATTGGATGAAGGTTTATAAATTCTAGTAGATGATGTAAATCGAATTCCATCAGATGAAGTTATAAAATATATATCAAAATAACTTTATCAAATTGAGGTATAAAAGTAATATTGACGAACCTTTATAAATATCCCTAGGCAAATAACATCATATATTCTATTGGGTAAAGAATCTTCAATCTACTAGATTCAACCTAAATACACTGTAGTGGTGTAAACCATGATGACCATCAGAAAAAGATGCTATGTTGAAACATTTAATGTGAATGTGTTCATCCAATTCCATTGTAATTTATCTCAATAAATATGGAATATTACTATTGTAAGAACATTTACAAATAGATTTTCATAATCTAGGATAATATTTTTTTTATAATATTAAAAATATAAAGTTATTGTGAATATTTTATAACATATTGTTACTTGAGAGTGATTAAATTTAATATTTAGAGAGTTTTTTACTTAAGGAATATAATTATGAGAATATTTTAAAATTATTTATATTTTTTTTAAAAAAATAGATTGATATTTCTTGATTGGGGGATCTAGGGTTGAGAGACATAGTTTTTTCCAATCATATGATCGAGGGTTCCCAATTTTAAGGGAAATAAAGATATGCCCAATATTTAAAATTAATGTATTTTTATGTTAAGGAAGAAAAATATTTATGATAAGGTGAATATCATGGAAACCTTAATTCTAGTTAAATAATTCATTTACACTAAAGGTTAATGTGTAGAAATTTTTTTATAAATATTGCGTACGTTTTTCTTACCTTATAATGTTTTTTATTATTTTTTTAAAAAGTTTATATTATTGTTGTGAATTTATTTGTAAATGTTTTATACTGTATGTTATAAATATTGTATTCCTCTAATTTTAAATTTAATCATTAAAAAAATTAATCTGATGGATTTCTTAAAGTGGTTGGTAAAAAGTGTATATTTCATTTTTATTAACTAAAATTATCCCCCATTCTTGTAGTAAAACAAATACTCTTTTGATCCAATTTTTTGTATCAGAGTAGGTTTCTATTTATGATAAACTTTTAAATTAATTTATCTTTCACAAAAAATAGTATACTTTTTTTAATATGGAAGGATTATCCATTAGGAAACTTGAAAATATAAATCCAAGTAGACCGCCAATCTTTGATGATCTAGATTATAAGTATTAGACAGATCATATGAAGAATTTAATTAATAATACCCAAGTGGATAATTTTTTTATGATGATTATAAGCTATCAAAATCCAGATAAGGAAGTTACTAATTTCCCTAGAGAAGAAAAATATTAATATTAAATTAACTAGTATGTGAGAAATACTTTATTGTGTTCTATTATAAAAAACATCTACAATAATATTTCATCAAGTGAAACTAATTAAAATATTTTAAAGAAAATATAATTAAATCAGTTTTCATCTTATAAATATATGTAAACAAGAAGAGAAGCATTAGGAACTTACTATAGAGATTTTTTTTCTCACCAAAGAATCAATTCGAAAAGTGCATCAACACTTTATGACTATATTAAATAGTTTATAATATATTGGATATGAAGATTATATTGATGATAATTTGGTTCAAAGGATTTAGATATTATTCCAAATGAGTGGGAATCAAATATAATATGTCATGACCCGTCCCCCAGGGCATGTTCCATGACTAACACAAGCTTTCATTCCATGGACCAGGGGATGGTGACTAGCACCGAAAAGAAAAAAAACAAAAAAAGGGGAAGGAATTTCATTTAAACCTGTACACACACAAACTAGGTATACAATGAAAGAAAACAAAAAAAAAGAATTTTTGTTAGTAAAATTATGTATTAGAAGTAAAGGGGCCAAATTCAAGCCCAACTAAAAAGGTAATACAACAGAAAAGAAAAAACATTCTCTAGAGGTCATTCACTAAGAATCCTACTTGAAGGGTAGGTAAAACCTATCGTCTACCGTCACTACTGCTCACCACATCTGTCTATCTCCTCCGAGCAATGTATAGTACTAGATCTCAAATCTCTGTCAAGATGCCCATCGTCTACATAGGATGCAACAAGGTTTAGGCGATGTCAATGCATGGATGTGTATGAAAATACTTAGTAGGTACCCCAAGATCCCAGATGGTCTCTCAGAATTCCACAAAGAAAAACCACAAAGCATAATATGATTCAAAAATCACAAAGTAAAAGACGTATCACACAAGGAATAACTTAAGTAAATAAGTAAAAATGATTATTCGTAAATATATATCATCTTATTCTATCGAGAGGATCTACTACTAACCCATACACGATCGATAAATGCTGAACCACACATGATCGCTAGGCTAACCCACACTGGATCGCTGAGCGCTAATCCACATGGGATCCATAGGTGCTAACCCATACAGGATCACTGAGCACTGATCCACAAATGATCTATAGTAATTGTCCCACACAAGATCACAGAGCGCTGACCCAGACAGGATCGATAGGCACTGACATACACATGATCAACATTCATTCTTCACGTCATAGCCAACCACTGGATTTTCGCACTTACCACACATGATTTCAGAAGGATCCACTACTCAAGACTTCATTTATACCCCAAATAACATAATTTACCAAGAATAAGTAACCTAAATAATCTCCATGACATAACGGTTACAACACAACAGACAGTGCATCAATCAGATGCTCGGTCTGTATGTTATATAAATTTTAGTGCTGAGGTCTCAGTTGGATTCAAGTTCAATCCAACCCAGCCATAATACAACTTTATTGAAAAATAAATTAGAGTATCTAAAAATGATTGCCTCATCCTAAGGTTTATATCATCATAGATGTTTCTTCAAATGGATGGCCGGTTTAGAAGATATACCCCTTTAAGCGAAACTAGGCCTAAATGGGCCCGGGTCCGGCGCGCCCTGGCCGGATCGACTCGACCCGGTCTAGGTTGCCCCGACCCGGTATGGGTTGACCTAGGTATATCCCAGCCCAACCTGACCTGACCCAGCCCAAAGTGGATAGACCCGGCCCGGTCCGGCCTGCTCGACCGCAGGACAGGCCCGACCCACCGGGCAGGGTGAGACCTGCCGAGTCCCTGGACCAACCCGGCCCGCTGGTAGGGCGCTGCCTACAAAATGGGCATGGGGGTCATCTCCCCTCCAAAACGGACTAAGTCTCTTTGGGTTCCTCCATAATAGGCCCCAATTGGCACCGATCAACCTCATTAGTCCGCATGGACTGGTCAACGGCATGACCCATGGGTGCGGGTCCACCCTCCATCGTGGCTCAAAGCCGCGATGCGCCACCTTCTATCAACGTGGACAGAGTCAGCCAACCACCCCTATCCTCCACAATTCCTTCAGGCACCTCCACCTCCTCATGGTTGTTGAGAGCCGGACGCCACCACCTGCGGTCACCGGTGGCACCACATCGAAGGTGCTTCCGCGGGCCTTTGGTGAGGCTATGGAGGTCTGTTTCTTTTTTCCAATTGCACGTATGGGCCTCCTAGGATGTTGTCATCACTATGTGGCCCTCAGTTGCATCTTTCCACTGTATTGGTCAGTATTCCATGAAGAACAAAACGATACCGAGATTGGCTGTGGGTTCATGCCATGTTCTATTTTTCCCTTACCCTCTACAATAACGTTATGGAATGGGAAGAGTTCAACATCATCAATGGTAGATGAATCATAAAAACTCTTAAACAAAACCACTACCTAGAACTCATTGTAAGGCACTGCATACGAGGAAGATGAACCCACGTTTGAAGGGTGTTCATTGGTGTTCGTCAATCTATGGATCGAATCCTCAATGGCATCTTCGAATCTCTATTCTTAATTGGAGGAAGGCATTGCTGATTTCTGGTCAGAGGTTCCTCTCATGGGTATCCAAAACCCATTCCCAAGATTTGTTTTAGTAATTGTAAAGGAATCTCCCTCATTGCATTTCATTAATGTGTTCGATTAATGAACCTCATTGAATGATCCATCAAAACCTTTAAGCGTCATGGTTAAGCAACCAAAGGTCGTGTCATTAAATGAATCCCTTTGAATCTTGATGTTACACCATCACTGAACAGTTGAAAGAAAAATAAAAAAAACTCAAGGAGTTATTTTTTTGTAAAGTCCAAAAATTATCTTTTTTGTTCGACCCTTTCCGGTTGAAGTTAGGCTTCGCCTAAGAGAATCCCGATGTTACGAATTCAACGCTGCCCTCAGATTTTTAATCTAAGAACTAGTTCAAAATATATAAATTTCTACTCGCACGTTTACTGAAAGTACCATAAAAAAAGTTCAAAAACCCGTTCTGGGCTCTCCGACCCTCAAAATCACGTTCCATCAATTTTCAAAGACTCATAATAATCCCAAATAATTTTAAAAAAAATCATTTGGAGAATTAATAGTCTTTACATAATAAATATTTCTAATTCAAAAAATCTTAAAACGTTGTGATTAGATGAATAAATTGGAACTCTAATTCAATACGAGGGAATATTAAAAATAGTTTATAAAAAAGTGAAAAATAAAAATGGATCTATATTTTATTTTATATCCAATGTAGAAAATAAATTTAGATCTATCTAAAAAGAATATAAATATTCTATGAAGAATCTCAAAGTTTATACTAAAATCCATTATTCATAAGGTATTGAGAATGAACTTTCCCAACTTTCTAAAATATTGAAAAAAATTATTTCCTAGAAAGATTTTCATTATGAGTACAATAAGAATCAGAAAGAAAGAAGTGATAAGAAATATTTTTATGAGATGATATTATATAAAAAAATGAAACTCGTTCATATCATGCCAAATTTTATTAAATTGTAAAATAAGGATAATACGGATATGAATTAAAGAATTTTCTATAAGAACATGGTAAAGTAAAGTTTAAAATCTTAACACAATTGAATTAAAATTGGTGGAGATAGTTCTTCAGAAAGTTCTTATGAAAAAAAAACCATGACAGTTTGAAAGTTTATTTATTTTATGTAGATATTCTAATGACCAAACAATACTATATAGAAAAGGTACTTAATTATTCCCAAAAAAATTTAACCTTATATGAAAATATTCAAGATTCTAATGATCAATATAGCACAACTTCTTGTGAAAAAGAAAAGTCTATTACATTTGATGATGATGATACTCTACTAAGTTTGAAATAAGTTTATAGATATGACACCTTAATTAAAAAAAATGAAAAAGTTTGAAAAAACTATAAACATACTAAGTTATAGGTTTCCAAATAAAATTATAAAATTTTAAAACATTATTTAGAAATTTCTAATATCACTTCAGAATTAGACTAGAAATCTAAATTTACCTTAACTAATGAAGATAATAATTTATTTATGAAAACATACTCTTAAATATTTTATCTAAAAAAACTTATATAAAATTATATAATAGGAAGGGAAGATTTTGATAATCTACACAGATCGAGGAGACCTTATAGAAATACCCCTATAATTGGTTTAACCAAAGAAAAAGAAAAAATGTTCATTAAACAAGGTTAAATATTATTATTTTCATAAAAATTTTATTTCTAAATAATTATGAACTATTCAATTTAAAAGTATTATATAGATATAGATTTTTTAATTCTTATTTTTTAATAATTCAGGGCGTAATAAAGTATGGCTACCAAAATCCTAATTTTTCTACTTTATAGAAATTAGAAAATTGGGAATAGTTTAAATATTTGGAACATGGATAGTGAATGTTTTAGGAATATTACTATAATAAAGATGTTTTTCCAAAATATGATCAAGATAAAAGATGAAAAAGTAACTTCCATAGAAAATTTTCAAGGAGAAATATACGATAACACTTCATACCTTCTAAAAACATTTTCAAAAATAAAAAAGGTAGGGAAAAGGTATAAAAGTCATTTTAGAAAGGAACAAAGGGGGATATTTTGGAAAATAGGGGAGAAAGGAATGAAGGGGGATAAAGCTAAAAAATTAATATTGTTTTAAATTTTTAAGGAAAAAGAAAAATTTTATAATTCATTGAAATTTTGTAAGATATGGAGAGAATGTTTTTGTAAATGTTTTAACTTTTTTTTTCTCTCAAAATTTTTATTTCTAAAAAAAAAATTGGGAGATTTTTTATTTGAAAGGATAATTTTAAAAAAATCTAACAATAATTTCAGAAATCATAAACGACTTCCTTAAAAGTTAATAAATTTTTAACTTTTATAATTTCCATGTTCTTAAGATATTTTTTATATAAAATTTAACTATTTTATTATATGGAGGATATAACTTCCATAAGATGTTACTTTATTATGTATACGAGATAGACATTTAATTTTTACATCAAATAAATATATTCAAATTTCATGAGATGGTGGTTTATAAAGTAAAAAAGATGAAGTATAGAAAATTACACCATATGAAGTTATTCCAAATATTTCAAACTAACTTTATTAGATGGAAGTGTAATTTTCTTCTAAATGAACTTTTATAAAGTCTACTTGAAAAATAAATTCATACATTCCATCAGATAAGGAATAGGAATCCTACTAGATTAAATCTAAATTACCTATATTGGTGTAAACCAGAAATACCATTAGACAAATATGTTTTTTGAACATTTTCATTTGAATAAGGATTTCATCTAATACCATTTTAATTGATACTAATAAATGAAGAATATGACCGTATGAAGAATTTATAAAAATATATCCTCATGGTTAAAAGAATAACTTTTTTTTTAAATATTGATGATCTAAATTTGTTATAGATATATTATAACGACTTGTTAATTGATAGTGATTATTTATAATGTTTAGAGAGTTTATTATTAAAGGAATATATTTTTGAGTATTTTTATAAATTCTTTAATTTTGGTTTTAAAATAGTTGTGTCCATTACTGTTTGATCAAGGGATCTTAGGGAAGTGGGAAAATTTTTTATTTCGATCATTTGATCGAGGGTTCCCAACGTTAAGAAAAAACACCCATGTATTGTCTTTCTAATTAATGTATTCCAAGGTTAAGGAAGGAAATATTTGTGTTAAGGTGAATATATGGGATACCTCTAGTCTAGTTATATAATTCCTTAACACTAAAAGCTAAAATATGGAATCATTGTTATAATATTTTTGTAAATTTTTCTTACTTACAATATAATGTTATTAATACTTGTTTTTACAAGTTTGTTTTTCTACTATGTATTTATGTAGAAAATATTTATTCTGTATATTATAAACATTTTCTAACTTTAATTATAAAGTTAATAAGTGAGAAACTTCATCTGATAAAATTATTAAATAAGATGGTAAAAACTATAATATTAATTTTTATAAAATATAATTCAACCCTTATTGTAGTAAAACATAGACTCTTTCAGAAAAAAATTGATCAACTTGTTTTTTATTATCATAGTGAAATGATGTTGGAATAACTCATGTGGAAAAAGTATCCAACCTTTAATGGAACTATTTTTTTAAAAGGTTGTGGCCGATGCCTCAATTTATTATTTAAAGCAAATACCTCTTTAGATTGGGTAGAGGGAGACCCATTACATAGCCCGAAGGCCCAAGGAAAAGTGGCCTGAATACAAGGCTTGAAATCCCAATCTATGGCCCCATGGACCTCTTGGTGAATATTACTGCTACAGTACCTGCTACAATACAACCGCCGCTACAGTGCCCTGCTACATTACTGCTACAGTACCCAGAAATTCGCCCCTGCCCAGATTTGATCCTAGGTCTTTTGGATTCCACGTAGAATCCTATACCACTAGGGTACAAGATCATTGTCACCCTTTAATGGAACTATTAATCCATTGGTATACGATAAATTGATCAAGTCCCTTGAAAGGATATTTCTTATAATAACCCTGGATTCTCATACATAAATATTACATTTTTTTAGATTAATATTCAATACATTTCACAAATACTCACCCCAAGGACCATAAAGGATTAGTGTCATTGGAGAATAGAAACACAATCTTCTAATTTCATTAAAGAATTTAAATATCTACCCCAAAGTTCTCCCATTTAGAACTCTTCATGTATACACCCTACTTAAAACTTTTCTTCAAAACCTAGGGAAAAGAAACAGAATAAAGGGTGAAATCAGATGGGTAGTAATGGTGAAAAAGAGTGATATTAATGATCAATGAGTCATAAAATGAGAATAAGGGTTTGAGAACTTGATCTTTACATTTGAAAACCCTACCCTACATAACATATATAATAAAACTGAGTTGCGGAATAAAGACTTGAAGTTCATAAAACAAGAATCATAATGAAAATATATGAACATGATCCATGAGAGTATAACATAGAAATAGATATATGATAAAAACATAATATTATAACATTTAGAACATATATTAATTGAAAACGTTTCACTAATTATGTTTTGGATAAGAAATCAGGCCCTTACATAAACATATGGACATAAATCTAGGTCCACACATAACCTTATGGACATGAAATCAGTTCAAAAAAAAAACTATATGCATTTGAAATGAGGTCTAAACATAACCTTATATGAATGAAACCACTTAAACACATAACATTTTGAAAATCAATTCATGTTCACACATAACATTGTTAACACATGAGTTATCCATATTTTCCCAATGCATTGGGGGGATATATAATTCCATGTCCACACATAATATAATGGAAATAATACATACATGTGTCACAATATCAAAAAATATTCCACATATGTAACAACCCAAAGTTTTTAAATGGAAATTCCTTTCTTATATTTATAAAATATCATGAAAGCAAAAAATAATGAACTACTAAGTGATAAGTGACCTTTAAACATAATTTTTTCACTTCTGTGTTTGGAATTTTGAAAATCTGGCACACACGATTGTGTTCAAGATGTTTTTTGGAGTCTAATAAAACAAAAATAATTTTTGGTGAATAGTAACCAAACCTAATGAATAGTAACATACCCTTATGAATAGTTATATACCCTAATGAATTGTAACCTCACCTATGGTGGTATAAAAATAATATTCAAGTTGGAAGTACGATATACCTATATTTTAGAATGAGTTAATGAATGTTTTAAAACTGGTTTTGATAATAAATTATTATTTTAATTAAATATTAAAATAATCATATTTAGAAAATTATTTTTGAAAAATGGACTTCATTTTTGGATTCTAAACATCGAAAAATGGTTAGGGTGAATTTTTGAGATTTTTCTGAAATACTTGAAATTTTGATGAATAGTGAAATACGATAATTCACAAAATAAGAAAAATACATTAATTATGAAGTCATGATGATGTTTTGTAGATGTAAGCCCTTTTGGTTCGGATTCACATGCTAAATTTACTATTTTTGGTCAAGGAATCATCACTATTTCTTGTCATGAGGGAAATTAATAAACTATTGAATAAATAATTGGGAAAACCCTCTCCTCCCTCACTATAAATACCCCCTCTCCTTACCTCTTTCCCCCACACCTCACAAGCCTTTTTCCTAGCCAAATTTCTGCTTAAATACCCTCCCATGCTCCTTCCCCACGTCCAAGGATTTCTGGTATTTCCAAAAGATCAAAACCAAATCCCCTAAGAGGAGTCTCAAAGAGAGGAGATAAAAGGGTAAGAACCCTCTTTTGTTTTCAAGTGTTTTGTTTTCATTTTCTTTCTTTTCATATACCCTCTTCCCCTTCCCTTATCCAAAAGGCATGAAGGCTCCATAATCTCATATATTTTGGATTCTAATCATGTTTATGGAAAATTTAAAGCATCATAATTCTCCTTCTCTCCCTCACGTTCAAGAATTAAACATCGTCTGTGATAGGTCAAATTACAGACATAATGAAAAATGTGATTTCAAATTCATTTATCACTTTGTTTCTGGTCATGAAACCATTTATGTTATGGTTGAACCAGATTATTATATATTTAATAGGTCCTATTTAATGTTCTATAATCCTCATACACTCATGATATAAAACAATAACACAAAACAAGTCAATTATGGGAAAAATCGTTAAAATTAATTCAAGTGTTTATCATTAATGTTTAATGTAAAGGTTCTCTTTCAATCTAATTAACCAAATGAATTTTGTAACCATGTAACCTAATAGATGTCCACTAATTCTATATAACTTCAATTATGGACAACCACTTTCATCTTAAAATTTATTTGAACCTAAATACAATTGAACCGATCATTAAAACAAATGAAACAAACGGATCCGAACAATGAAATTGAACCTCGTAATCAATAAAAAAGGGTACAAATGAACATAAAAAGGTCATACTAAATCTTTTAATTTTAGATAAGGTTCTGGAACTATTTATTAATAAACCTAATTTTAGTATTCAGGTCATTAATATCATGTGGAGAACACCAACGAGCCTAAGGTATGGGATCCTCTCAATTTCACTCTTATTCAAGATTGTTCACTATGTTAGGACATGTTGTGGGTAATTATTAATTAATGGGTATTATTTCACACCTCCCCCATACTTCCCTCTTTATGTATAAGTTATTATAATTTCCTTTCCTCTCTCTCTAAGCCCCCTCAAGTACTCCCGATACCATGTCAATAATCCGTAAAGAATTCTACCCGAACCTCTTTTATTCCTTCAGGTTGTCTTATCTACATTTCTACCAAAATTATTTTTTCTTATATTTTCTTGTGAATAATCTAAATGTTGTTTACATGTTCCAAGATTATTTATCAAGACTCTTTCATCACTCCGTTTCAGGGATATGCATGCTTTTATGTGATTCTCTCCTCATTACTTCCCGATAAGTGAACCCGTTTTAAGGGAACTTCCCGAATTCTTTCCTATTATCAAGTGTACTCTATCCTATGTTATAATTAACCTTTTTCTTTATAAAATAAGTATTTTTATTATGAAAACCCTTTATTTTTGCTTCTGGTTTTATAAAAAATATTATGCCTCTTTTATTTTTAATAGATATTCGATGTTTTCTTAAACCGCACTAAAATGTTTTGACTCAAAGATTCCTAATTTTTTTTACATGTTATCACTTCAGTTTGTTATCTATTTTCATGATTTATGCCTTTATACGTTATTAATGTCTATTTATGATTTAATTATTTTCTTTCATGGATGCTTGTATGTTATGCCCCTTTTTATTATGCTTCATGACGTGATTGTGTGCCCATTTCTTTCCTTGGGTACTCTTGTGTTTATGTATGATTGATTATGTGAGGTTCTTTATGTGGAAAGAATATACATGAATATGCTTAGATGGGTTCACCCAGAGAGTGATCAAATGCTTTGGGAAAAGTTAATGTCTCATGAGAAGATTATGGGCAAATGGTCCGGGCGGTTAGCCTTGGCTTGTGCTACTATGGGAAACGAGATTGGCGGTTAGCCTTGACTCATACTAAAGTCTGGTTTAAAGTTGTTTCCACCTCTCTATGAAACTATGCATATATAATATCATGCTTATATGATCCTATGATTAATTTATTTCATGTTTTTATGTTCCTATGTTTATATGTTATGATTCCATATGTTCCATGCTTCCAATATCATTATGTAAAGCCTCCTAACTCAGGTGCTTAAAGTTTATTCTTATGTTCTTTACCTTAATGGGATTTTTAGCTCATCCCTTTGTTCATGTGTTCCCCAGGGTAACCTATACAGATGTAAGAGTTCAAACAAAGTTATAAGCTCATTATGAAGATTAAATAAAGAAGTGTTTTTTTATCCCATGTTTTATGTTATATGTACCTAGTCTTCCAAGACACTAGACTTAACAGTCCTTGGATTATAATTTGATGATGAAGTATGTTTAAAATCATGAAATGTTATGTGTAAAAGGTTAGGGTAACTATAGTTGGTATCAAAATATGGTCTAGTTATTTTTGGAGATTAGGAATAGAGAACCTTAGTGATAACCCTAAGGATGAGACTAAGTATTAGAAAACATTCCCAAATTTTGATGAGTATTGAGTAAGTGGTTTATCAAGAAAATACATAGCTGTCTGGATATGAGCAAGTAGAGGCAGCTCTGGCACAGATGTATCCTAGTGGTAAAACCTGAAAACACCGCTTTGATCTAGACTCAAACAGGAACTGGTGCATGACAGTGGGCCCTGCTGCACTCTTGGTTACGACACTCTTGGGGAATATTCTTTGGTAGATTCACAAGAATAGTAAAAACCATTATTAAGGGAAAAAGACCATAAGAATATAAGTTAAGATATATATTGGGGATAACCTATATATAAACCTAAGGAATCACAAGTTAGGATATACTTCTTCTTTATAAGTTTATCCTTTAATGTTCACAGATTCCTTTCTATGCTCAATAGTAAAGTATTCAAGACCTCTAATTATACGTTCTTTTTCTTAGTTAATGGTTAGGAAATAGAAGAACACGTTCCCAAAACCAATGTGATAGGAAATGTGATGATTGCCCTAATGATATGCCTGATGTGATGGAAGCGGGTGCTCAAAACTTCATGAAAGTATTTTCTTAGGAGGCACGAGTTATGAATAATAACTTGAATCAGGTGGAACGTCCCCCTGTTCTAAGGAAAGAGCAAGTTGCTGTAGAATCCTTCATGCGGAATAGGACTCCCATGTTTAGCGGATCTTCTGATCCCCTCCTCACAGAATAATGGATTAACTCCATTGAAAAGATATTCACCGTCCTCTAGTGCTTGGAAGAGATAAGGTGGTACTGGCAGTCTATCTTTTTGATGGGGAAGATGATCAGTGGTGGACACTGATCAAGAATACAAAGTCCCAAGAGGAAATCGATTCCATATATTGGGAGGATTTCAAGAGGATGTTTTTCAACCAATATTTTCCTCGAACCCTCCATCTCTAGATGGAAAGAGAATTTCTCGGACTCAAGTAGAAGGAAGATGAGTCAATCAGGGTGTATGAAGAAAATTTTACAAGGCTTTCAAGGTATACCTCTAGCTTTTTCATGAACACTGAAAGCAAATTGGGTCACTTCTTTAGCAGATTAAAGATGAGTCTATGAAAATTGTTGGCGATTTGAGACTTCGACAGCTATGAGGAGATTGTCCGTTGTGCCCTCAAGGTTGAAATGGATATTGGAGATTCTCAATGGTCTCATGGGCCCAGTGACAAGAAGCGGAAGATGGAAAACAACATGGGTGGTCCATCAAAAAAATCCCATGATGGGAAGAATCCCAACTTCCCCCTTTGCAAAAATTGTAGGAAGAAGCATCCTGGTAACTGTCTGAAGGGAACCAAGAATTGCTTCAAATGCGGAATGTTTGGTCATCTGGCCAACAACTAACGAAGGGATAAGAAAAATCCTGCTAATGTTGAAGAATAAAGGAAGGTTCAGATCAACACTCAGCCTGCAGTGCAGTGTTATAACTATATGGAGCTTGGACATTATGCGAACAATTTCCCTAAGCCGAGGGTTGTCGGAGGCAATCAGAAACAACCTCCAAGGAAATAAGGAAGGGCTTATGCTATCACTACTACTGAGGTGGAGCCAAAAAAATGATGTGGTGACATGTATGCTTGTTATTCATTCAAGAATAGAGAACGTACTATTTGATTCTGGTTCTAAGCATTCTTTCATATCATTCATGTTTAGTAGAACTATTCAAACACCACCTCAAAATTTGGAGAAAAAGTTATCTGTGAGAACAACGAATGGGTAAATTATTGAATTTATGGTTTATTACTCCACCCCGGTTAATGTTTGTGGACCGAAGCTCCCAGAAAATATTGTAATACTTCCTTTAGTGGAATTTGATGCTATCTAGGGCATGGATTGGCTATCTTTGTACAAGGACAATATCAACTATCGTGAAAGGGAGATTACTCTTCACATCCCAAAGCATCCTACGATTCTTTAAAAGTGAAAGGATGAAGATGAATATCCTTTCGAATCATCGTCTCAAGTGTGGATATTTCTTCCTTATGAGCATGCATATCTAACTCAAATGATTGAGATGAAAAAGAGAATCATGCTTGAAGACATGCCCATCGTGAGGGATTACACTGATGTATTCCCTGAAGAGTTGCCTGGTCTTTCTCCTGACTGAGAGGTTGAGTTCTCAATTGAACTTATCCCTGGATCTCTTCCAATCTCAAAGACACCTTACAAAATGGCCATCGTAGAGATGGAAGAGCTGAAGGAGCAGTTACAAGAGAATATGGAGAAGGGTTTTATACGCCCGAGTGCTTCACCGTGGGGTGCTCTAGTCCTCTTCATCAAGAAGAAGGATAGATCAATGCGCCTTTTCATTGATTATCGTGATCTCAAAAAAATCACTATAAAGAACAAGTATCCCCTTCCACGAATAGATTACTTGTTCGATCTGCTTCATGGGGCCAGTTATTTCTCTAAGGTGGACCTTCGGTCAAGATATCACCAACTAAAGGTGAGGAAGGAAGATATTCCCAAGACTTCCTTGCGAACGAGGTATGGACACTATGAGTTCATAGTGATGCCCTTCAGACTCACTAATTATCCAACAATTTTCATGGATTTAATGAATAGAGTATTTAAAGATTACCTCGAAAAATTTGTGGTAGTCTTTATTGATGATATTCTGATATACTCCAAGAGAAAGGAGGAACATGAGGAGAATTTGGAAACTGTGTTAAAGACTTTGCGAAGGGAGAATTTGTGTGCAAAGTATAGTAAATGTGACTTCTGGATGGAGGAAGTATCATTCTTGGGGCTTGTTATCACTAGAAAAGGGATATTTGTGGACCCTTCCAAGAAGAAGGCAATTGAAGAGTGGCCCAGACCATCTTCTGTAACAGAGATCCGCATCTTTTTGGGTCTAGCTGGGTATTATCGACGATTCGTGAGGAACTTTTCATGATTGTCAAACCCAATGACCAAGATGACATGGAAGGGAGTAAAGTTTGTCTGGACACAGGAGTGTGAATACTGTTTCAAGGAGTTGAAAAAGAGGCTTATCACTGCGCCAATACTCACACTCCCAACTAGTGGGGAACTCTTTGTGGTGTATAGTGATGCTTCTAAGAAAGGCTTAGTCTATGTGCTAATGCAAATTGATAAAGTGATAGCCTATTCTTCAAGGTATCTAAAGATCAATGAGTAAAACTATCCCACACATGATCTGGAGTTGGCGGCTCTGATATTTGCGTTGCAAATATGGAGGCATTCTCTCTATGGGGATAAATGTGAGATATATACTGAAAACAAGAGTCTCAAGTATATATTTACCCAGAAAGAGATTAATATGCGCCAACGAAGATGGATAGAGCTTATCAAGGATTATGACTGCTCAATCCATTACCATCCCAGTAAGGCAAACAAGGTGGCGAATTCTCTAAGTAGAAATGATCCTGTATCTTTATCAATGATGAGAATTAAAAAAGATCCGATATTCTCAGATTTTCAAAGGATGGACAAGGGAATAATTAAGGGAGGAAAATCATCAATCCTTTCTCAAATGATTTCTCAACCATCCCTCTTGGAGAAAATAAATATTTCTCAAAGAAAGGATGTGGAAATTCAGAAAAGGGTGGAAGCTGTAAAAAATGTGAAATCCTATGATTTTAAAATTGATTAGGAAAGAGTTGTAAGATTTGGGACACGATTATGTATACCATCTGATCCAGAGATAAAGAAAGAGATATTGAATAATGCACATAGCTCGACCTTCTCTGTCCATCCTGGGAGTACCAAAATGTACCGTGATCTCCGAGAACACATCTGGTGGGATAACATGAAGAGGGAGATTACTAAATATATATCAAGGTGCTTGGTATGTCAGCAAGTTAAATCTGAGTAACAGAAGTCCAAAGGTATGATACAAACATTGCCTATACCCAAGTGGAAATTGGAAAATGCTACTATTGACTTTGCCACAGGTCTCTTGAATACGTCGAAGGGAAATAATGCGATATGGGTTGTGGTTGAACGACTCACCAAGACATCCCATTTCATCGCTATTCAGGAAGATCTCTCACTTGAACAACTTTCAAAGATATATGTGAAGGAATTGGTGAGACTGCATGGTGTCCCAATCTCAATTGTATCTGACCACGATCCAAGGCTCACATCTAAATTCTGGAAGAGTCTTCAACATGATTTTGGTACTAAATTAAATTTTGTCATGGCCTATCACCCCCAAACTAATGGCCAATCTGAAATAAATATTCAGACGCTTGATGATATTCTTAGAGCCTACTCTCTAGAATTAAAAGTTGGATGGGATCACCATCTACCATTGGTTGAGTTCCCATACAACAATAGCTTCCACTCGAGTATTCAGATGGCTCTATATGAAGCTCTGTTGGGAAAGCGATGTAGAACTCCAACCTGTTGGGATAAGTTGGAGAAAGAAAGCTACTTGGACCTGATCTTGTTCAAGAGATGACAGAGAAGGTTCAAGTCATCTAGAAACACATCAAAGCTACTCAAAGTCAGAAAAAGAGCTACGATGAAAACTATCGAAGGGACTTGGAGTTCGACATTGGAGATAAAGTCTTTTTTTGAATATCTCCATGGAAGAGAGTCATGCGAATCAGGAAGAAAGGGATGCTAAGCCCAAGGTATATTGAGCCCTTTGAGATCCTTGACCACATAGGATCCATGGCCTATTGGCTTGCACTTCCACCAAATATGGCTCGAGTTCATGAATTTTTTATGTATCGCTCTTGAGGAAGTACATACCTAATCCCTCAGATGTACTAAACTCAGAGGTGGCGCATTTGGAAGATGATCTCTCTTATGTGGAGCAGCCAGTAAAGATTCTAGATCAGAGAGATAAGGTTCTACGCAACAAGACAACCCATCTCATCAAAGTTTTGTGGAGGAACCATAAGTTTGAGGAAGCAAGATGGGAGTTGGAGGAATCAATGAAGGAAAATTACCCACATCTGTTTTTGGCCTAGAATCTAAAATGAAATTTCATGGGTGAAATTTATTAAGGGTGGAAGAATGTAATGACCCAAAGTTTTTAAATTTAAATTCCCTTATTATATTTATAAAATCTCATGAAAGCACAAAATAATGAACTACTAAGTGATAAGTGACCTTTAAACATAATTTTTCCACTTATGTGTTTTGAATTTTGAAAATCTGGCATACACGGTTGTGTTCAAGATGTTTTTTGGAGTCTAATAAAACAAAAATAATTTTGGTGAATAGTAACCAACCCTAATTAATAGAAACATAAACTTATTAATAGTTATATACCCTAATGAATAGTAACCTTACCTATGGTGGTATAAAAATAATATTCAAGTTTGAAGTACGATATACCTATATTTTATAATGAGTTAATGAATGTTTTAAAACTGGTTTTGATAATAAATTGTTATTTTAATTAAATATTAAAATAATCATATTTAGAAAATTATTTATGAAAAATGGGCTTCATTTTTGGATTTTACATGTCGAAAACTGGTTAGGGTGAATTTTTGATATTTTTTTGAAATACTTGAAATTTTGATGAATAGTGAAATACGATAATTCACAAAATATAAAAAATACATTAATTATGAAGTCATGATGATGTTCTGCAGATGTAAGCCCTTTTTTGTTTGGATTCACATTCTAAATTTACTATTTTTGGTCAAGTAATCATCACTATTCCTTGTCATGAGGTAAATTAATAAACTATTGAATAAACAATTGGGAAAACCCTCTCCTCCCTCACTATAAATACCCCCTCTCGTTACCTCTTTCCCTCAAACCTCTCAAGCCTTGTTCGTAGACATATATCTACCCAAATACCCTTCCAAGCTCCTTCCCCACGTCCAAGGCTTTTTGTTCTTTCCAAAAGACCAAAACCAAAGCCCCTAAGAGGAGTCCCAAAGAGAGGAGATCAAAGGGTAAGAACCCTCTTTTGTTTTCAAGTGTTTTGTTTTCATTTTATTTATTTTCTTATACCCTCTTCCCCTTAAATTATCCAAAAGGCTTGAAAGATCCAAAATCTCATATATTCTGGATTCTAATCATGTTTATGGAAAATTGGAAACATCATACTTCTCCTCCTCTCCCTCACGTTCTATAATTAAACATCGTCTGTGATGGGTCAAATTACCGACATCATGGAAAATGTGTTTTCAAATTCTTTTATCACTTTGTTTCTGGTCATGAAACCATTTATGTTATGGTTGAACCAGATTATTATATATTTTATATGTCCTATTTAATGTTATGTAATCCTCATACACTCATGATATAAAACAATAATACAAAACAAGTCAATTATGGACAAAATCGTTAAAATTAATTCAAGTGTTTATCATTAATGTTTAATGTAAAGGTTCCCTTTCACTCTAATTAAACAAATGAATTTTGTAACCATGTAACCTAATGGATGTTCAATAATGTTATATAACTTCAATTCTGTACAACCACTTTCATCTTACAATTTATTTGAACCTAAATACAATTAAACCGATCATTAAAACAAATGAATCAAACGGACCCGAACAATGAAATTGAACCTCATAATCAATCAAAATGGGTATAAATGAACTTAAAAATGTTATAATGAATCTTTTAATTTTATATAAGGTTATGTAACTATTGATTAATAAACCTAATTTGACTATTCAGGTCATTAATATCAAGTGGAGAACACCAACGGACCTAAGGTAAGGGATCCTCTCAATTTCACTCTTATTCAAGATTGTTCACTATGTCAGGACATGTTGTGGGTAATTATTAATTACGGGGTATGATTTTAAACCTCCCCCATAATTCCCTATTTATTTATAAGTGATTATAATTTCCTTTCCTCTCTCACTATGCCCCCTCATGTATTCCAGATACCATGTCGATAATCCGTAAAGAATTCTACCCGAACCTATTTTATTCCTTCAGGTTGTCTTATCTACCTTTCTACCAAAATGATGTTATCTTATATTTTCTTGTGCATTATATAAATGTTTTTTTCATGTTCCAAGTTTATTTATCAATACTCTTTCATCACTCTCTTTTGGGGATATGCATGCTTTTAAGTGATTCTCTCCTCATTACTTCCCGATAAGTGAACCCATTTTAAGGGAACTTCCCTAATTCTTTCCTATTATCAAGTGTACTATATCCTCTGTTTTAAGTCACATTTGTCTTTATAAAATCAGTATTTTTATTATAAAAACCCTCCGGGTTTTCTTCTTGTTTTATAAAAAATATTATGCTGCTTTTCGTTTTAAGAGATGTTTGATGTTTTCTTAAACCACAGTAAAATGTTTTGACTCAAAGATTCCTAAAAAATATTTTTACATGTTATTACTTTAGTTTGTTATCTCTTGTCATGATTTATGCCTTTATACGTTATTAATGTCTATTTATGATTTAATTCTTGTCTTTCATGGATGCTTTTATGTTACACCCCTTTTTATTATGCTTCATGATGTGATTGTGTGCCCATTTCTTTCCTTGGGTACTCTTATGTTTATGTATGACTGATTATGTGAGGTTCTTTATGTGGAAAGAATATACATGAATAAGCTTAGATGGGTGCGCCCAGATAGAGCTCCAATTAATTGGGTAAAGTTAATGTCTCATGAGAAGATTATGGGCAAATGGTCTGGGTGGTTAGCCTTGACTTGTGCTACTATGGGAAACGAGATTGGCGGTTAGCCTTGACTCGTACTAAAGTCTTGTTTAAAGTTGCTGCCACCTATCTATGAAACTATGCTTATATAATCTCATGATTATATGATCCCATTATTATTTTAATCCATGTTTTTATGATCCCATGTTTATATGTTATGATTTCATATGTTCCATGCTTCCAATATCATTATGTCAAGCCTCCAAACTCATGTGCTTAAAGTTTATTCTTATGTTCTTTCTCTTACTGGGATTTTTAGCTCATACCTTTGTTCATGTGTTCCCCAGGGTACCCTATACAGATGTAAGGTCTCAAAGGAAGTTAGGATCTTATTATGAAGATTAAATAAATAAGTGTTTTTTAGCCCATGTTTTATGTTATATGTATCCAGTCTTCCAAGACACTAGACTTAACGATCCTTGGCTTGTACTTTGATGATGAATTATGTTTAAAATAATGAAATGTTATGTGTAAAAGGTTAGAGTCTCTATAACATATAATAACCCATGAAAATTAAATGGGTTTCATAAACATTTCATCAAAGCATAAGTTGCAGAAAAGAAATAGGTTTCATAAACATTTCATCATTTCATCATAACATTACCCATGAGAAAGAAATGAGTTTCATAAACAGATTTTCACTATAATCATAAAACAATAATATAAATAATAAGGATGTTACCATATGATCAAACCATAATGAAACATAAGCAACACCAAAGTTTTTTTCATTGATAAATGAAAATTATATAAAAATATCTTTAAAATATTAGTGAGGAAAATTTACTGTCCATTTTGAAATTACTTCTTTAAAATGTAAAAATACACCAAATATTAAAGAATTTTTTCTTTTATAATAAAATTAATTTTCTTAGTGGAATATTCAAATCATTTAGTGGTCAAGATAGTGTAAAATAATGAACATGCTGTACATAGTAAAACACATATTCCTTTTCACATTATTAGTAAAAAGTCAAAAGTGCCTTGTTTATAAAATACCAAGAAGATTCCATTTAACAAATTGTATTTAAAATTAAAAAAAGTTTAAAAATGAAATTAAATTTTTTTGATGAATATAAAAAACATTTTTGAAAACATTTTTAGAAGATATGGATACATAAGAAAAAGGTTTTGAGAATGAAGAGACAAATAAAGTCAATTTTATTTAAAAACGTTCTTTGGGTATATTTAGTTCATAAAGATATGAAAATGAAATTAAAGGATATATTATCTTATAATTAACAGAGGATAGTAAAATAAATTATTTTCTTGAGAGGTATATCCTAATATTTCTTCACCAGACGCATAATCATAAACTATCCTAAAAAATGTGATTTTAACATAAAACCCTTACTACTTTGGAAACTTTTTAACCACAATACCCATGAAATAAAGAAAAATAAATGGATATGAAAATAACCATAAATTTAGTAATAATTATAAAAAAATACATTCATGGGTATTATATACACCACATAAAATAAACAAGTGATGAACAATATATTTGTCTAATAGAAATAAAAGTGAGATGAAAAACCCCTACCTCAAGTATCAACTTCCTTTATACATGTTAAAACCGAATGTATAATAAATATGGGTTTATTATAAATATATTAATGAACATAATCATACATATCATACCATATATAATTTACTTATATCCTTGTACCACCCTTTTATTATAAATTATTTATTAAAATCACTATTTCAGGTGATAAATACTTTATTTTTTGTGTATGTTTTGTTTTAGTAGTATTATTCCTTTTACTTTTTTTATAGTTAAATAATTTATATAATATAAATCATTATATATTATCATATATTTTCATTTTATACATATTGATATTCATTCATAAAATTTAGATATTAAAAAAATGAATTACATCGTTCATGCAGATGACATGCCATACTAATGAACGATGTTACACTTTTTTCGAAGGATGGAATAAAATAATGAAAAATATGAATTAAAATTTATATAATATATATCTTATATATTCATTAATTATATACTTATTACTATCCATGTAAAATTTAAATGAAAAACTAATCACATCACTTCATGGAGTTGGTAGTCCACGCATACTCATGATTGATTTTGTCATTTTCCATTAGATTGAAAGGAAAGAAGGTAGATGAAATATTATAATTAGAGAAGTTTAATTTTTTTCATAATATCATATATATAATTTAAATCCATCATTATATCCACCTAGGAGAGGCTGCTATGGAAAATGAATTACATCAGTTTACGAGGTGGTAGTCCGCTATACACACGAGCGATGGTTTCATTTCACAGTTTGTAGAAGATGAGATGGATATAGGTTATTACATTAAAATAATAACATATTATTATATTAGAGATAAACATGTTATTATATTATCATAATCTAATTTTGTTCGAAGGATGTGGAAGAATAAATACAAAACAATTCTTGGTTAAGAATGCTACATCTTCTTTAGAAAAATCACTTCTAGTTTGTACGAAAAGGCTTCTTTGGAAGGTTTCCTAATAAATATAAGGACCGTAGGATGTTATTGGGTGGTTATGGAAGATATTTTGGTAGTTATTTTCTGAAAAAGGATTTTGAAGTGTATGGAGGATATGAGAGTGGGTGAACTTTTGTAAGTGGGGGAGATGACACACTTGAAATTTTTAAAAAGAAAAGGATATAAAAACATTTTACACATGTAAAAAAGGCTCAAAAAATAGATCATTATAAATAATAATATGATATAATGTCTAAATATATCTATAAAATAGTAATTGGACAAATTAAGATGTCATTTTAATTCTAATATTTTTAGTATATCCCCCAAAAAACCTGTTTTAACCTTAACTAATGTTGTTAATTTTTAGTATTTTTAATATTCATTGTGAACAAAACTAATTTAAAATTATTATATAATTTTAAATATTTCTATTAAAAATATGTAATAATTTTTTCTAAATTCAATTAAAATTATTGGAATGATTTAATTTAAAATTAAACCCACATATGCAATGAAAAACGATTTTTGAAAGAAAAGTATTACAGAACTATAAATAGTTTTTATATCAAAATTTAACAAGAAAACAATTAAAATGAAATAAATTGTATTTATAAAAATATAATTATAATAATTTTATTATTAAAACATTTTAAAAAATGAAAGTTTTTAAATTCTTTAAACAAAAATTCACTTTTCAATAAAAATCAGTATTTTCATTATTCATCGAACATTTAATCTTTTCAAAATATTATAAAAAAACTCCAATATAATTCTGATATGTTGATTAAAAAAATTATGTTTATTTTTCTCAAATTATTTTTTTAAAATTATAAAATGTTAATTATAAAATAAGTGTGCATTGTGTGATGAAACCACCTTTTAGAAAAATACAAATTTTAAACATAAAACTAAATTAATTTTTATGCTATTACCAAAAAAATATTTGATGAATGGTATTTTTTTAAATATAATATATATATATATATTATTATTAAAATTATTCCCTAATAATGATTAATTTTATTTATTAAGATAAACACACATTGCGTGCATAAAATTAGTTTTTCATAAAAACATTGCTTTTACTTTCGAAATATTTTTAATTTCATTTCTAATCCATTGATAACCAACTAATTAATTTTATTAACATGTAATCCATTTAATTTTTATAATTTATTTATTCCTATTCATACCTAACAATTTATCAACTAGGTTATAACTATTATATTAAATAATAATATTTTAATAGTATTCCACTGCTCATTTAAACATAGGGTTGTGGGTAACAAATGCTATCAAGGATATAAAATTTATTTGAAAAAAATATTTCTTAAAATATTAGAGTGTTACATTCTACCAAATTTAAAAATTTTCATCCTCATAATTATAACTTGTTCTCGGTAATCAAAGGGTTTACATTTGAAAATTCCTTTGTAGAAAATATACATCATAAAAGGGCTCAATAAAAATTCCTCCTATAAAGTGGGAAAATGAAATAAAAAAGTCATCTAGAAAAAAATGTGTTTCCAAATAGAATAAAATTAATGAGAAGTAAAAATATGGATATGGAGTCGATACTAATATCTAAGGACTAATAGAGAGTGATATAGAACATGGTTATGATAAAGTTAATAAACATATATCGATAAATCCAGGATGTGTGAAAAGTCCTTTGATTCATCACAAATGAATGTAAAAGTATTAATTTTTTATTTCAATATCCATTTATTATATTCTATGGATTCATTCATTATCAATATAGGGAAAACTATAAAATATACTTATGTGATATCTTTTTATTTTATAATAACAATTTCAACCCTTGGTTGCGATTTTTCCAATTTCTACTTCATTTCTTATTCTATGAAATGAATTTACAGGGTGGTATTTTTTATTCCTAAATAACTAAAATTAACTTTTAATGGATCATAAGATACATAAAATTAATACATGTATTTCCATAAATATTTAAATATTTATCAAAACCAAAATGGTTAGCACAAGTTATACAATATAAAAAATTAATCTCTAAAACCTCAATAATAACTCCCAAAGTTCATCTTAGATAATTTTATAAATAAATAACCTTAAAATTCTTCAAAATATTACAAAATAAAAATAAAACTCAAAGAATAGAATAATTTTATCACATATTCTTCCAAGATAAAATTAAAATTTATCTCTGAATAACATCAATCACACTTAATTCATCATAAAAACATTGCATATATTCATGTCATATAATCTATAATATATGAAAATAATTTACACAAATAACAATAATCACCATAAATCCACATAAAAATCATACATGCTTACAAAATGTAATTCAAACTTTATTCATAAAATAAAATTCCATAACTTTCTATCTACCTTTATTATATAAGGTTCCCAAAATAGTGAACTTTTTCTAAAATAACATTTACCAAAAATTCAATTTAAAATCCCATAATTATATCTACAACTTAATTTTTTTCTATCACATCATTTAAAAAATTTCATACTAACTAAGGAATTATGTAGGATGGTGGTATGGGTTTTACACTTATCTCCCTTTGGTTATGGGTTGAAGCCCCGTGATATTTTTGAATGTAAAAATTTATCATTTTTTCTAAAACTACATTATTTTAATTATTACAACATCCTTATAAATATGTTTAACATCCTTTAAAATAACCTTATTCATAAAAGATCATATAAAAATTTAAGGTTATCAATACCTTTATTCTTATGAAAATATAATTCATCTCAAATTGTTCTTCCTATTGAACCTAAGGGTTACATATACCTTATCCAAATAAAATGTATCCTAAAATATCACTAATCACCCTAAAATACCATCAATTAAAACCTCAAAAGTGGTGTTTAATTATTTTAACTTATGATCAACCTTAAACTTATAAAACCATGATGGTATTCATTACTCTTAAGTTGACATTATATGATGACATATATGATTGCAAAATTAACACAATCTTTAAAAATTTCATGATTCTTATAACCAAAATACCATTGATAAAAATAATTCTACAAAATAATTATATAATTCCAATAATAAACACATCAATTCATTCACATCAATGGTTGGAATAACATAGGTCCTTCTTCAGTCTAAGAGATACCATTAGTTTAAGGAATTGAATTAGATTATTCAAAAGTTCCCCACATATATGACATTAAATTCCTTAGAAATTCAGTGTTCTATACCCTTTATTCCCACATATAAAACATCTTCCACTCCATTTGATATATTCTTCTAAGTACTTCTTTACACATTCTTGTTAAGAATAAAATCTAACTTTCTTACCTCGAAGATCATTTCCACCTAAAATCCTATAAAATTGAATTTTCATCCTATTTTACATATTAAGAAACTCAACTATTTTTATGTTGTTACTCATATATCATGATAGAAGATTAGGCATAATCACAGTATTTTTCTCTCTAGCCATTAACCAATTTTATTTCTCATGACCACCACTTTTTCACCACATTATATGTTAACATGATTCCCTATGGTTTCTAGCAATTGAATAAAACCAAATTTTATAGTATGAGCAATAATAATCATATTGGAAAACCATATAATCATGAAAAATAATTTATTCTATGTCTAAATCAAGACACCTAATTTTCAATCTATGAATCCGTATGTTTAACCTAGTTCATCCATAGTCCTCATCTATTCAAATATGAAGAACCTTTGTGATGGTTTGTTTTAAAATGGTTTTTGTATTTGTTTACAACTACCCTTTTTTTATAAAAGAAAGTTTTTATTATTTAGGATTAGACCAAGTACATTATAATGAATTTTCATAAGAAATATATGATTTTCAAGATCAAAACACAAAGGTAGAGAAAAAATTTTATCTTTAAGAATGTTGTTTTCCAGACACAGGATTCCAGACATGGGTTTTGGAACTGAGCAGCACCTGATACAAAAGTAGTCAGAAAGATGAAGTTATTGATTAGATTAATAATCAGTCTCAAATCCATTGGCATAAATCTTGGATTCATTGTATTTGGATTTTTTTATAATGTTTTAAGTTGTGAAGGAGGAAGTCATAATGATGCTAAAGAGTTTTAATGATAAACTGATGTCAGTTGTTTGAAAGTTCTCAAACATTATAATTCCAAATTTAGACTATGATTTACTATTATTAATGTTATTATAAATCCTGAAAACTATCATGATAAAATATTTTGAAAAAAATAAGGAATTATAAATATTATATATTATCTAGAAACCCAATAAAAAAATATTGGATTTAGAAGTACCAGAATCTTAAGTTCTATGAAGTTAGAATGTGTAAATATGACATAGTTTGAAAATTTTGAATATTTATGAGTGGAGTCAACATAAAATATATAAAATCATAATGATAATTCAATTTTAATGATAATTCAATCATTATGAGGTTTTTAACCATACTGATTCTAAGGAGGAAGATTAATCAAATCAAGAACAAGCACCAATTCATCAAATGAATGCCTCACACTAATAACACATCAGATGCAGAACATCCAAGTGATTATAGTTTCTAATGCTGATCCATAAAAGTGAGATCATTTATGAAAATAAGTTAAGATTATGAAAGAGTTTCATTTTATTTAGAAGAAACAAATAGAGAGTTCATGTTTTAAATAAAATAATATTATGTTACCAATAAGTCATCTACTGAGTAAGTTCATCATAATGAGACGAGGAAGATAGTTAGAGCATAATGAAAAGAGGAAGATGATGATGATAAATTTATATTGGGCTGGAGAAAAGTTATTTTTTAGAAGACTTGTCTCCAAGAAATATTTATAATGTTTTAAGAAGTCAATGTTGAAGTTTAAATGTGAGTGTTTTTTATAATTTTGAAATTTTTGTAAGGGAGATTTTGTTTCAATTTTATGCTTTTGATTTTCTGAGTCGCCTATATATAGAAGCACACCTCATTCAAATTTTGAAACATTTTCATGAGAGTGGAAAAGGAAGAGAACTGAGGAATTTGAGTAAGTGTTACTTCAAGATAGAGATATCATTAGAAGATCATACATATGTTATTTTTATAACTGGACTAAGAAAAATCATATTGAGAAGTTTTTATTGAGTCGACCAGAATAAGGAAGATCAGACTGAGTCCATCAGGCCTAGCCTCATTAGACTCAGAGAATCAGAACCATCCAAATCTATTTGCAGATCTGAACTATGATTTTTGGAGTAGCTTGAATAAAAAATTTATTCTTTGGTTTTGGCTCAATTTTTTTATTCAAACATTATAAACTGGCTAGAGTTAGTATAATATTTCTTATTAGGATATAGAAGGTGTGTAACAGTAGTTAGTGAATTTCTATAGACCCATGGGAGTGGGTATAGAAATGATTTAGTTTGTCAAACTGAGGTCCAAATTTGTTACTATCATGTTCCATACTTGATTTGATACATTTTCATGCATTAGTGCTTACTAAAATATGATAAAGATATGAAATTTAATAGGTTTTGGGTGTTATGTTTTTAAATGTTTTGAAACTTATAAAGGTGAATGACTAATTCAACACCCCTTATTATTTGTTATTTTATCCTCTATAACTTCAATTGGTATCAAATCCATGGATCCCTTATCGAATCCTTATCAAGGACAATCCCAATTCTGTCAACAGTAGAGGAATTCCTACATTTGATGGAAAAAATTATTATGGATAAAAAATATAATGATTCCTTATCTCCTATATCTTATCCTGAATATTTTTAATGATAATGCAATTGGTTTTCCACCTATTTTGAAATATTATCCTATAACATTTTCTGATAAGATAAATATATATGTTTATGGAAAGGATAGAAATTCTATCCTTATTTCCTTATCAAAAAATTTTTATATGAAGGTTATGGGTCTAAAAAAATAAAAGAGTATGTGTGAAAAGATGACAATTATTTTTAAATCAAATAAAAAAGTGAAGCAATAAAATCTACTAATCTAGTGTAGTATGTGTGAAGAAATACGAATGATATATGGTGAAACTATTGATGAATATTTCACTAGAGTAAATGAATTGTTTGCAACATCATAGGATTCCAAGATGTCTAAGAAGATTCTAAAATTGTGAAGATACTTATAAGAAACTTTTTAGAAAGGTTTTATTATAAAATTTCTTATTTTTAAGATAAAGATGATTTATCTATTGATGAATTACATAACATTATTGTTTCTTATGAAATGAGGAAATCTCCATTTTTCAAAAAAATAGGAAAGATTAAATGATTTTTGAATCCATGAGTAAAAAAAATTCAAGATGTTAAGGATGTCGATCATTGTGACTCTGAAGATAAACAAGATGATGAGTTGAATGGAAAAAATCATGTATATTATATCCAAGAACTATCGAAGAGGAATCGAAATGTATTGATGTAAACATCCACTTAAATGTTTTTATTGTGGATGAATAAATCACATATGATATGAATTTTCCTATGAAGAAAGTTGGTTAATATCAAGATGATTGTAATGAAAAACTAGATGAAATAAGTGAAAGAAAATTTCTAAAGAATAAATTTCATCCAAAAATATTAAAATAATTTTATGGGACAAAAATTAATTATGTGGAGTAAGAATAATGAATCAAACTCAATTGAAAAAAAATCTATAGAAGATAAAATTTTAGAAAAATTCAGAACCTTCATTGAAAAAGTTTGGAAAAAAAAATTCCTCAGATATTGAAGAAGGTGGTGAAGAATCATATTTAGAGTATCAACTCAAAACAAAAATTGTTTTGTGTATTGAGTACAACAAAACTCTGAATAAATAAATCATAGTAATGAAGAAATATTTTGAAGAAGTTGTTGAAGGAAGAAAAGATGTCCTCAAGTTGGAAGAAGATTACATTCAAGTGACCTTAAGTTACCAAATTAGAATTACCGAATAAGAAAATATGTCTGAAGATCTTAGTAATAAGCTAGAATCTATGGAATAAGAAGTTTACAAAATTTAATCAAAACTACTTGTGTAAGAAATTACATTGAGGAAGATAAACAAAAACCTTAAAAATAGATTCAAAAGTAAAATATGATACTTATATTAAGTTTATGAAGAAACCATTAGGTGAAATCCTCACCAACCAAAAGAATGTTTCATCTTAATTTTTTAACATTTCAAGTTCCAAAAAAAGTTTTGGGAATATTGAGTAGAAAAAGGGTGTGGGAAAAATAACACATATACAAAATTTGAAAACTTTCTCATTAAAAAAGTTGGTCCACATCCAGAGTATGTTGAAGTAGGAAGAAGTTATCAACCTCAACAATGTCTCTATAGTGAATGGTCTTACTTCAATAGAACATCAAAATTTTATGGATATTGATGGTGTTGTTGAATTTATGGGCTTATGGAATATATTTTTTTGAAAAACCAATCTCTACTTGGAAGAAGGTTTGAACAAAGTTAACGTAATAGTGGAAAATGGATGAGTAACTTTCCTAACCCATAAGAAGTTAGAAAAGAAAAATATCAAGATGTTAGAAAATTTCCAAAAAAAATCAATTTCAATTTCTAGAAGAAGTCTCTAGAAGAAGTTATTAGGATAGTCATCATACTAAAAGTTGTATGACCCTCCTTCTGGCAGATGTTTCTTATGAGAGAAGAGAAGAGGAAGTTGGAACAAATAAAGTTGAGAAAAAAGATTTTTTTGTTGAGATCGTTTTGAAAGTAATTAAAAGAAACAAACCATTTGATAGTTTATAATGGGTTTTCTTTACATATGACATGTGATATAAATTTTTTGAAACATGTTGAATGTCATGATAGATGAGTAGTTTCATTTGGTAATGATAGTTCCTTAAAAATTAGAGTAATTATAGTGGCTAATATTGAAGTAAAAAAGTTGAAATATAAGGAATTTTTATTTTTTGATGGGATAAAAAATAAATAGCTTAGTGTAAGTTAGGTTTGTGGTGATGGAAATACAGTTTCTTGACAAAATATTCTTGTATCATCAAAATTAAGAAATATGGAAAAGTTATCAGAAAAGGAGAAAGAAGTAGTGGAATATTTTTCAAATTGGAGAGTTTAATAAATACTGTTACTTGAGTTATAAAGATGAAAAATTGTGGCACTAAATATTTGGGATCCTTGGGTAGAAAAACATTATCAAAATTTATAAAGTTGATGTTGACCATTATTTTCTATAATTTAAAATAAGAGATGAATATGTTTGTGTTATTTTTCAAAAAAAAAAGATGACTAATAAGAGTCATAAGATTGTTGAGATTCAATCTACCAGAACACTTGAACTTATTAATTCTGATTTATACTGGATGATGATACATCAATTAAAAAAATGATATTTATAATTTATCAATTTTATTGATTATTTCACTCACATGAAAAACATTAGGTTTATGAAACATGATTTAGAGGTTGTGTAAATGATTAGGTTTTTTAGAAAATAAGTTGAGAAAGAAATGGTGGTTTATATAAAGAAGTTGAGAACAAATAATTTTATTGAATTTACAATAAATACTTTTGAAACTTATCTAAAAAAGTATGTTATCAAACATCATTATAGTGCTCCCTACACTCTACAAAAAAATGGAGTACCAAAAATAAAGAATACACGTTTGGTAGAAATGGGAAGAATTATGTTATCCAAATATAAATTTTCAATTTTATACTAGAGAGAATCTGATTGTAAAATTGTACATATTCGGAAAATATATTTTTCATGACCAAAAATAAAAATGAATTATTATGAATTGTGGTATAACAAAAAACCTTCATTAAGGTACTTCAATTTTTTTGTAAGTCCATGTTTAATTAAAATAAGAAATATGGATTTGGAAAAGTTTGATGAAAAAGCTAAATAATGAACATTTATGGGTTATTCACCCAATGGAGGAAGTTACAAATGTTGGAACAAATGTTTAAAAATGTTGGTGGAGTCATAAAATGTGAAATTTATTTAAAATAAAAAATCTTTAACCATTTTTTTTGAGAATGTTGAGGAGGACAAATTGGATATTTCAAATGATAGTGAACATAAGTCAAAACATATTTATCAAGATTATGGAGAATTGAGATATCAAGAATGTTCAATTGGAAATGAAACATTAAATTTTCTTAATTTAATAAAATATATGGAGACTGGAAATATTTTCGTGAATCACAAGGCTATAGTTCAGACCAGAAGGATGCTGAGATTAGATTATTAAACTTTACTTATCTCAAATGTTGAATTGGAATCAATTTCATAATATATTCAACACAAATAATGGGTGGATGATATGGATGAAGAGTTGGATCATATTGAAAAAAATGACACATGAGATCTTTTTCTATGGACATAAAATAAAAATATTATAAAAAAAAAGTTGGTTTATAGAATCAAATTGAGTGACCATGGAGAAGTTTCAAGAAACAAAGCAAGACTTGTTTGTAAAGGCTATGCACAGGTGGAATGAATGGATTTTGAATAAAAATTTTCCCCAGTTGAACGATTATAAACTATTGGAATGCTTTTATCAGTGTCCAAACATTGAAATTACAAATTTTATCAGATTGATATAAATCCATCTTTCTTAAATGGTGAGATTGAGGAAGAAGTTTACACTGAACAACCTTGTGGTTTTCTACTTCATAATGATGAAAACAAGTTTTTTTATTTGAATAAAGACTTATATTGTTTGAAACAGTCCCCACATGTGTGGTATAACAAACATGATATTTTATTGAGAATGTTTAATTTTTCTAAAGGAAAATCCTATTGCAACTTATATGTGAAAGATGTTGACTTTGTAACATGAATTGTAATTATTTATGCATATGATATAATTTTTTATTGTGAGGAAGAAAATTTTGGTAAAGAGTTGTCTAAGTAAATTAATAAAAGTTTTGAAATTTAAATTTTAGGACAATTAACTTTCTTCCTTAGATTATAAGTTCAACAAAAATAAAATTATATTTCCTTATCTCAAAAAATAATACCAGGGAATTATTAAGTAAGTTTGGGATGATAGAATCCAAAGAATTTTGTACTCATATATATTTGGTCACAATGTTATGTAATTATGTGTCCATAAAAAGTGTGAACCAGAAATTCTTTAAAAAGATGATAGAAAGTCTAATTTTCCTTATAGCCTCAAGGTCTGATATTTTTTATGATGTAACTTTGTGTTTCAAGTATCAAAGTAATCCTGAAGAATTGCATATGTTGGATAAAAATATAATTAGGAGATATGTCAAAGGAAAAAATTTACATGGTTTTTTATAAAAAAGAAATTATGAAATGAATTTTCATGGTTATATTGATTTTGATTGGGATTAAGATTCTAATGATAGAAAATCAACATCAGGATGAACAATTTTCTTAGGAGAATTTTGAGTGAGTTGGAAGAGTATGAAACAAATTTTAGTAACTTTAAGCACAATGGAATCTGAATATGTTGTAGCTACTTAGGCCTATAATCAGATATTGTGGATGAAATATCATTTTTAATATTTAAAATTAAATGTTTCTAAACTATTGAAGATAATTTGTGATAATCAAAGTGCAATTTATCTTTCCAAAAATCCAATCCAACATTCTAGATCAAAACACAATGATATATAGTTTCGCTTTATAAAAGAGAAATTTACCACTCGAGATATTTTGTTAGAATATATTTGAATGATGTAACAAATTGCTGATATCTTTACCATGGTAATTCCAAAATAAGGGTTTTTTTGAGTTGAGGCTAAAAATTCATGTTCATCCACCTCTAATGACTTCCTAAACCTCATAATGAATTTCCCCACCATGATTTTGATTATTTTGAAAAAGGAGGAGAGAAAGAAAAAAATTGTAATTTGTAATAGGTGTTTAATTATCTTCCTTTAATGAATCTGAATATGTGGTTATCATTAAATGGGTATAGAAAAAGAAATATTAGAGGAAAAGGTAAAAGTGATGGGGAGTTTATTTTTACGTGGTTGTAAAATTTTTATTCCTTCGAGGGAAGGAAATCCTAAAGAAACATTAATTTATCTAGTACTGTGGTGTTAGGAAAATCTATTTTGAAAAGGTATATGTTTGGTAAAAAATTTAAAACCTTGAGTTGGTAACAAAAGTTGAGTTGTGAAACATTTCTGAGCAATTAAAATGTTTTTATTGAAGGTTTTCAAAAAATACAAAGGGAGACTAAAGAACCTTTGGGAATTTTTTTTGAAAACGTTTTTGTATTTTTTGACAACTAATATTTATTGCAAAATAATTTTTTTTGTTATTCAGGATCAAACCCATTCCATCATAATTATTTTTCATAAGAAAAATGGACTTTGTTATATTGAAACAAGAAGGTATATAAAAAGTGTTATCATTAACAATTTTTTTTTCTAGAAATATGATTCCGGTCTTAGGTTTTTAGACTGAGTAACACCCGATGCAGAAGTAGCTAGAATATTGAAGTTGATGATTAGACACATAATCAGTCTTAGATCAATTGGTACAAAGTTAGGATTTATCAGACTCAGTTTTTTTAGAAAGTATTAAGTAGTGAAGGAGGATTTCCAAATGATACTAAAAAGTTTTGTTGAGAAGGTAAAGTAAGGTGTTAGAATGTTCTAAAAATTTCTAATAAAAAAGTCAAATGATGCTTTTCCATTATTAAGGTTCTTATAAATCATGAAAACTATCATGATAAAATATTTTTAAGAAAAGGAGGAATCATAAATATTGTTTTATTTCTAGAAACCTGATCACATATGATCATATCTAGAAGTACCATAATCATATGTTTTGAGAAGTTAGAATGTGTAAATCTGATGAAGTTTGAAGAATTTCAATGTTGCTGATTGTAGTAATCATCAAATACAGAACATCGTAATTATAATTCCAATGTAATTATAATTCTAATATTATGAGGGTTTTAAACATACTGACTCTAAGAAGGAAGATCAATCAGATTAGAAACATGCACGGATTCAAAAAATAAATTCCTCACACCAAAAATAAATCATATGTAGAATATCATAGTGAAAAAAGATGCTATTGAAAATCCATCAATGGGATATTTTTTAGGAAAATAATTTGAGATTCTTAAATATTTTCATCTTCATGAGAAGAAAAAAAGGGAGTGTTCAATATTATAGTCAAATAATATTATTCCACCAACAAGTCATCATCTAAGGACGTTCATCGTAATGAGTTGTGGAATATAGACATATCATAATTAGTAGAGGAATATAATGATTTGGAAGTTATATCATACTGAAGAAAATTTATTTTGTTGGATAACACTAATATTGATGAAATTTTGAGAAGGTTTGATGAATTCAAAGTCGAAGTTTAAATGCATGTATGTTTCAGAGTTTTAAAATTTGGGTAAAAGGGAAAAGTTTCTTCATTTCATGAGTTATTTTCTAAGTCCCCTATAAATAGATGCACAATTCATTTTTATTTGGTAACTTTTTCATGAGAGTCGAAATGGTGGAGTACTGTTGAATTTGAGTGAGTGTAACTTCCATAGAAAGATCTCATTAGAAGATCAGACATCTATTGTTTTTTAATCATATTGAGAATTATCATATAGAGATGATCTTATTGATTTGATCAAACGGAAGAATATTTGAATGATTATTTGAGAAGAGTTTGAGTAATGAAAATTGGGAATGAGTTTATCATACTGAGTCCATCAAACAAAATTCAGTGGTCTGAATTTGTTAGACCTAGCCTCATCAGACTAAGATAATCAAAACAAACTAAATCTTACTGAGGATATGGAGTGACCTTTTTGAACCAGTTTGAAAAAATTATTTATTATTATTTTTGGATAAATTTTATTGAAAGAAAAGTTTTTAAAATGAAGGGAGTTTGTATAATCTTTCATATCAGGCGATAAAAGGTGTATAATGGGACTTAAAAAAAGTTGGATTTAGTTCTTTATAATAGATAATTTCTACTGACCCATGGGAGTGGCTATAGAAAGGATATAGGTTCTCACATTTAGGCCAAAAATTTTAAATTTCATGTGATTTACCTGCTTTACTACTTTTCTATGCATGAATTTTTACTAAAAGATGATAAGTAAACGAACATTAATAGGTTGTAGGGGTTATGTTTTTACAATTATTGAAACTTATAAAAGTAAAAAACAAATTAACCCTCCTTTTTAGTTGTTATTTGATCCTTTGGAACTTCAAAATCGTTTATGATGGTTAGTTAAGTTTTTTTGAAAATCTAAAAATATCCCCCAGGAGTGTCTAACTAGGTGTTCATCGAGGACCATGATCATTCACTAGGAGACGATCAAGTAAAATCCCAATGTACACGTTTTAGAGTTATTACCCCTCGGTACAACTATGTTAGAGCTACTTCCACTTGTAGTTTCCATACATGGATTTAATTATGTGGAGACTAATTTCTCTATCCTTCTACCAAATTTTATGATATTTTCTTAGACTTAGATTTATCCTTTGGGATCTCAAAAAAGTTTTCTCATACTAGTTTCTAAAGGTTAACAAAAACAATCACTGATAAAAACTATAATGAATTAGTCCTTCCATACATAAATATTACATATATTTATATAAATATTAAATACATTCATAAATAATCACATGAGGATCATAAATGTTTAGCATTTTTAGATACTAGAAACACAATATTATTATTTCATGAATGATCTTAAAGATCTCATACAAATATCACCCATTTATCATTCTTCATAAACATACCCTACTTAAATCCTTTATTCAAAAATTGGGTAAAGGAAAAATAGGAAAGGGTGAGATCAAATTCTCAGTAAGGGTAAAAAAGGGTTATATCAATGGTCACATAGTAATAACATGATAATAATAGTATGAGAACATGTTCTTAACATTTGAGAACCATAACCTACAAAAACAGATTGTAAATTTGAATCATGGCATAAATCAAAGTAGTTCATAAGAAATGAACCATAATGGAAATATATGAACATGAGTGATGAGATCTTAACAAATACATATAAATATGAAAGAAACATTATCTTGTAATAATGTGACCATATATAAATTGAAATAGTCTGACTCATTAAGTTATGGACATGAAATCAGGCCCCCACATAAACTTATAGACATGAAACCGGTTCCACACATAACCTTATGGAAAAGAAATTAGATCCATAAATAACCTTATGTACATTAAACCTAGTCCACACATAACCTTATGAACATGAAATGAGGTCCATAAATAAAATTGTGAACTTGATATTAGGTTTACTCATAAAATAATTAACTCATGAGTTGTCTATCAACCCCAATGCATTGGAGGGATATATAATTCGAGACCCACCCATCACATAATGTAAATTACACATAAAAATTCCAAAATATCATAAAACTTTAATCATATCATAAACTATAAAAATAAAACACATTTCATAGAAATTTCAACATGGAATAACCCGTGGGAAAGAAATGAGTTTTATAAACATTTCATCATTTCGTCATAGCATTACCTATGGGAAAGAAACTATTTTCATAAATCTATATTCACCATTATAATAAAAAATCTAGATAAATAATAAGGATGGTAACATAGGACAATATCCCCATTAAAATATATTCAAAATCAATGTTTGTTTTCATTGATGAATTTAGATTCTCTAAAAAGATCATTAAATCATTATTGAGTAAAATATATTTTCAATTTTGAAATAAATTCTTTTAAATATAAAATTTCACAAATATTGAAGAGAACATTTCTTTTAAAATAAACGTGAAAAAATCTAAATTAATCCTTAAATAATTGTTGAATCATGATTATAGAAAATAGAATTCATTCTATAGACATTAAAACAAAGATTTCTTTTACATTTTTGGTAAACATGAAAAAAGTAACTCATTAGGGAAAATAAAAATAATATAACTTTAAATACATTATGTAAAAATTTAAAAAATGGTAAAAAATAATTTAAAAAATAATATAGGAATAATAAAAACTTTTTTGTTTTTTTAAAAAAATGGATATGGAAGGAAAATGTTTTACAACTAAAGAGAGAAATAAATTATATTTTAAATAAAAAGATTATTTTGGTCTCTTTAGTTCTTAAAGAGAAAAAAACGAAAGTGAAAAAATTATTATATAAAAATAACCATAGGAGAATAAAATTCATGAGATTATTAAGATATATATCATAATATTAAATCATTATAATCATAATAAAAAATAATCTTGACAAAAAGTGTGATTGTAACATAAAACCCTTACCACCTTGGTAACTTTTGAATCATAATCAAAATGAAATAAATAACACTATATGGATATTTAAATCCCAATAAATATCATTATAATAATTATAAAATACAATCATGGGTATTATATTCACCACATAAAATAAACATGTGGTGAATATGGAATTTGTCTCATAGAAATGAAAGTGAGAAGAAAAACCCATTACCTCAAGTCTCGAATTCCTTCATACATGTTCAAACATATAGTATAATAAATATAGGTTTATTATAAATCCATTAAATTACTATAATAATACATATAAAACCATATATGGTCTACTTATATCCTTTTACCATCCATTTATTATTTATTATTTGTTAAAATCAATATTTTGGGTGATAACTGCTTCATTTTTCATGTATGTTTTGGTTAGGTAGTTGTGGTCCCAATTGTTTTATTAAAGTTAAATAAATTATAAAATTTTAATCATGATATAATATTATATATATTAATTATATAAATATTTACATTAATTCATAGTAGTTAGAGATGGATAAATAAATGACACCATTCAGGGAGATGGTAGGTTGTATGTACAGATGAACACTATTTCCATTTTTTCAACAGTTGGAATGAGATAATGATAAATATGAATTAACCATTAAAGAATAATTTTTTATCATATATATATATATTATATTCATTAAATATATTCTTATTTCAATCCATATTAGAATAAAATGAAAAATGTATCAAATCGCTTCGTGAAGACGTTTGTCCACACATACGCACATACAATGTTATTATTTTATAATACATTGGAAGTTAATAAGTTACATATGATATTATAATTACATAAGTATAATTATAGAATTAATATCATATTTATACTTTAAATAGATCATTTATCCACTTGTGATAGGTGGTGATGGAAAATGAATTACATCGGTTCGTGAGGTGGTAGTCTGTCGTAGACATGATCAATGATTTCATTTCCCATTTGATGGAAAAGGAGATGAATATAGTTTATTAAATTAATATAATAACATATAATTATATATTATATACTTATGGTATAATATTATCATATTTTAATACAATTTTTGGGATGTGGAATAATAAAGAAAACTAAAATGCTCAATTAAGAACGATACATCTTCTTTAGACAACCTCTTTAGGTTTACACCAAAAGACTTATTTTGATGGGTTTGTTATAAAAATAAGGCCTGTGAGATCAGATGGTAGAATTAAGGAATATATTTGGTTATGTTTTGTCTGAAACAAAATGCTTTAGAAGTGTCAATAAGAGAGGAGAGGTGGTGACCTTTTATAATTGGGGGAGATGACACACTAGGAATTTTTGAAAATAAAAAAATATACCCACATTTTACTTGTGGGAAAAGGAAACTAATGGATCATTATAGATTTATATATGATATAAGGTAAACATAGATCCATAAAATAGCTTTTATACACGTTTTTAGTTTATTTTAACCCTTATATTTTTAGTTTATCCCCCGATAAACCCATTTTAACCCTAATAACGATAATATATTTTTATTATTTTTTACAATTAATTATGAAAAAAATTAATTTGAAAATATTATATAGTATTAATTATTATGATTAAAAATATTGAATCTATTTTTTCAAATTAAATTTTAAGGATAGGTATAATTTAAATTAAAATTAAATCTCTAGACAAGATTAAAAACATTTCCAAAGAAAAAGATTCCAAAAGTATAAAAAGTTTTTATATTAAAACATAAATTGAAATTGATTAAAATTAAATAAATTGAAATAATAATAATATAATTTATTTAATTTTATTTTTAAACTAGTTTAAAAAAACATAAAATTTTAAATTCTTCAAACAAAAATGTTGTTTTCAATAACAATCAATATTTTTCACTATTAATCAAAAAATTAATATTTTTATAAAATTTTAAAATGTTAATTATATGATGATTTTGAAATTTTTATTTCAAAAACTATTTTTATTATTACAAACAAATTTTCTAAAATTTTAAAAAAATTAATTTTAAAATAAGTACACAAAACACGATGAAACCGAATTTTAGAAAATATACTATTTTTAAGCCTAAAACTAGATTTTTTTTATCCCATTACAAGATTAAATATTGAATGAATGATAATTTTTTTAATGAATATAATATATATATATATATAAATTTAATTAGAATCATTCAAAAATAGTTACTAATTTTATTTATTTAGATAAACAGACATTGCACACATAAAATATGATTTTTTATAAACACATTTCTTTTATTTTAAAATGATTTTAATTTAAATTCATAATAAATTAATAACCAATTAATTAATTTTATTCATGTGAAAACCATATGGTTTTCAGAATTTGTTTATTCATACTCATACTCTCCAATTTAAGAACTAGGTTATAGCTATCACAAGAAATAATAATATTTTAATAATATGATGTGATTCATTTAAAATTGGTGTTGTGTGCAATGAAAGTTATCGAAAAAATAAAATATATTAGTAAAAAAAATATTTTTTAAAATACCAGGGTGTCACATTTCTGTATTTAGGATTTAATGAAAAGGAAAACATTATTATGGTATTATATTATTTAAAAAGAGACGCAGATCAAGGGTGGTCATTGATTCAGAATAGTAAGGCGTATGAGGAGATAAAGGGAATAAAATTGAATACCTTTAATGTAATTTTCCTTGAGAAATATCTTCCTCAAGATAAAAAAAAGATATGGAAATTAAGTTCCCTAATTTAAGACAAAAGAAATAGTAACATGTTGTTGAGTATGAGAAAAACTTTATAAGATAGGGAGGAATGCTATAAACTACCCACATATTATGAAAATTAGAATTGACCATTTATTCGATAGAATTTAGTTGATACTTTTAAGGTTATGAATCACTCCAACATTTTATTAGATGATGATATGATATCAATTTTTATTAGGAAAAGAAAAAAGTATCTAACTTTTATATTTTCAAAGGAAATCGTGTGAAGAAAAGGATAGTTAGGAACCAAAGAAAAAATTAAGTAAGTGAGAATAATGGAAGTATGAAACTTAAAAAAAGTGATAATTGTGGAACACAATATCAGAGTAAATGATTAATAGGAATGAGATAATGTTACAAGGGCCTAGATAAGTTCCATATTGTTCATTAATTAGAGGGAAAGAAAGATATCACTGATATTCAGCATTTTAACTAGAAATATATGGGGTTATATTCATAACAATGCCCCAATAATCAAGGTAATTTACATTAAAAGTGGTTAAAAGAGAATTTATAAACTTATAAAAATTATAAAACTTATTTTTAAGTTTCTTAAGTATTTATATAATTTACTTTGATCGTATACTCATGATTTATTTGATTCTATATCTAAAAACTATTTTTTTTATTTTTTAGGGATATTGAATCATTGCATGATAGTTTGATGAAGGAGTAGTAAATTAATATGCGTAATTGGAATCTAATTATGATGATAATATTTTGGATGGTATCTCTTAAGATGTAAATTTTTTTCCCAAGTTGTAAGTGTGGTTGTTATACCTATGTTTGACTTTAACATAATCCTGATTTTTAGTGTTTAATTAGTTTCAACAATTAATGGATTCCTAGATAATGTATAATATAATTTATGTTGAATTATTGGTATTTTTTATAACAATAGATCTAAATGTTTTCATTTATTTAGATTTTTTAGTCTTAGTCACCTTTTTTGTTTTAGTAAGTTGCTAGAAATATGAGGAATAAATTATCCCTATTTTATTGAGCTTATGCCCCACAAAAATTTTATTTTAACTGTTTAGGCCTGAAAATTTATATAGTTATTCATCATTATAATACTATAAGATTAAAAGAAATAAAAATCATTGAAATACAATCATATAAATAAATTACATCAAGTAAGTATATTTTCTTATATTTTCAATCCCCATGGGAAGATAATTCCTCAAACTCCAATAAGAAGAAGATAAAATTATAAATTCTTATTTTGGGGAATATCTCTCAACTTTCAATTTATTCCTCTAGAAACTCATTCATAAGTATGAGTCAAAAACATTTTTTGATAAATATTTAATTAAGAAATACTATGATTCTGGGTAGTGACATAGGAATTACTTATAAAGAGAAAATAAATATTTGAGATTATAAATATTTAAATATAAATTGATATGGTATGAATAAAATAGAGTTGAGAGGATGAAACTTATTTTGGATGTAGGGAGAATAAAACACCGAAACATTTTAGTATGTGTTTGGCTTTAAATGAATTTTATGTTGAATAATGTGTGATGTATTCAAGAAAAAACTAATGTAAAAAATACATTATTTAAAATTCAAGGTAAGAATCAATAAATTATGAATATAAAATATACAAATAAATAAATTAACACTCAATGGTAATTGATATGAAATAAAGAGGGTTATTTTTCTATAAAAGCGGTTTTGATGTATATTTTTTATTTTAATTTAAAAGATAAATTCATCTTATTTAGGGTATTAAATTTAATAAAAAAATAATTTCTTATAAATTTAATCTAACTAATAATTTTTCATACATTTATTATCAATCTTATTGAAATTAAGATAAAACCATTGGATGGTAAAAACAAGATAGTTTTCAAAAAATAGTTTTTAAATGAAGAATGTATTTTGTTATTAATAAATTAAATTAATGAATATTTATAAAATAAATTGATGAAATTCATTTATAATATATTCAAAAAAACAAATTAAAAATAATATAATGTTTTTTAAAAAAAAAGTAATGATAATAAACTCATTTTATTATTTTAAAATACATTATTTCTAAAAATGCTGTTACACGTTTTATAAGAGAATATTAGATAAATTTTATGATATTTTGAGAAATTTATTTTGATAAAATTAAATTTATTTTTTATATTATCATATCTAAATTTACATAGGGTGATATTTTGGTATTTTGTTTGAAATAGATGATTTATTTTGTAAATAGGGAGAAATATCAATTTTTACAAATACTTTAATTTTTAGGAAATTACTAGGATATAAGAAAAAATTGTAATATAAAACCATTTTTATAGAAAAAATATATATTTATGAATTAATGTAATCCAATTAAAAATATTTTTTTTGAACTTATAAATCTATGTTTGACATTTTGGAAAGCTAAGTAATGTTTTTATACAAATAGAAATTATTTTTGGTTTTTTTGTTTTAATCAAGTATTCACAAGGTTGCTTTCAGTTTGGTTTTTGGTTTTAAATTAAAATAATCCTTCTTTGATTTAACATAATCCAGTAAATTCCATGGGAAAAAACATTTTACATTATTTTGGTATAAAATCATTTTTAATATTAAAACCGATATTTTTTAAATTTTTTATTGCTTTTTGTGGACTTATATTAAAATGAAGTTATAATAATTTTTGAAATTTAATCTTATAAAATGGATTCCATATTTGTATTTATAATAATTAATACTATATAATAAGTTCAACTTAATTTTGGTCATAATGAATAGTAACAATGATAAATATTTATCACCCTTGTTAATGGTAAAATGAGATAAGAAAGGGATAAAATTAAAGGATAATGTTTTAAGATAACCAAAATCAATTGATTAAATATAATTAGTTTATTATTATTTTTACCATAACCCCATTATCTTCAATACTATGATAATTTGGCGCCACTTTACCTGATTAATACGTATATTATATAATAAAGTTTTAAGTATTTATAATTTTACACCAACCTCATTTATAAAAAGGAACCACCTCTCATCTCATATACACACATATTAAGAAACAAATCTTGACCAATAACTATCCAAATATCTTCCCAATTTTTAGTTTCTCCACCTTGAGGTTTTTTCCTAAATGTATGTAAGAGTAAATATTTTTTGAGGTATGATTCCATTATTTTTTCATTATTGTTTTGGACCCTGGTATTGATTGTTCGAGACATATAATGGTTCTGTAGTTCTGTAGGTTTTCGTATATAGACAGTTTATTCTATAAAATATGTATTTATTTAATTAACTATATATATACCCTAGGTATTTTTTGGTAGACCCCTCAAGGGGGAGTATATTCTATGAATGGCTATCTTTTGTCATAAAATGTGAATTTATACGTTAATACCTATGTGAATATATCTTTAAAAGGGATATTTATGGATTAGGTTTCCCATTTATGTTGTAAATACCTCATGACCTTTAATTAAGGTATTATTTCTAATTTTTACCCCTCAACCTATTTAACAATAACTCCTTATCCTTCTTATTTCACATAACAATGGTGAAACATAGAGAGATCTCAAAATATTTTCCCTAAGTCTTTGAAAGCAATTCCACATTCAAGCTTGATATTGTTAACTGTTAGCCATGTTGGATCTGTAATGGTAATATCTTCAACCCTCTTTCTTAATTTATTCAATTATATTTCATTGTGGAAGGCTCAATCCATGAGAGTTAATATGACATATTTTAGGAAATTCCACTATTTCATAGATTTTTCCCATTATAGATTATGTTAAATGTCGATATCAAATGAGGATAGTACTACCAATATATGGTATGTGGTCTCATACCTTTCCATTGAAGTCTCATTATATATATATTTTTCCATTTTTCCATGCACTAGACTTTCCAAGTGTCACTTCAATAAATGATTTTTTTATAAATTATCTCTGTGGTCTTATGTTTATAGGACCCATGTTACCGAAAATCACCAACGAGTATTGAGGAACCCATATAGAACCACCCAATTTGTTTTGTAATTAAGATAGAAAAAACAACCATGAGTTGATTATGATATTGGTTCACCTTTTAAGGTGTGTTCTTACACCTTATAATAGGGAGGTTATAATTAATTAAATGAGGTACCTCAATTGATTAATATGTACACATAGATATTTTGATAGGACTTATATAGATAGGATATATATTTGAACCACCTTATGAGGTGTTCTTATTTACTTTAAATGAAATAGTCCTTATGGATTAAATGTGGTGTTAAATGGTATGGGTATATTGTGAACCATGGACATTCTTTATGCCATGCTGATGGTGATAAAAGGGTTCTGACATGGAATTAAATAAAAATAATCATTAGGATTAGTGAATTAAAATGAATTATTAAAAGGATTTACTTCACACCATGGGTGATACATGGGTTATCATATGAATTCCATTGATTAGAAGACTTTGGAAGATGGATTACATTATGCCATGAGTGACACTTGGGTTCCTTTTATGGAATTCCAAGGATGGACTCCTATAGAAGTGCTTATGATTATTACATGAGTGAAACTTGGGTTTATTATATGGAACAAAAAATACAAACTCAGATTGAGATGTGTTTATGCCACAACTAGAGTGATACCTAAGTTCCTATGATGAATTCCAAGGATGTGCTTGTAGGGTTATGAGTTCATAGTATGTCTAGATTGATACACTGTTTCCTCATATGAAAGACATTATATGGGATCTAGATTAAAAAATACTAAGTGATACATTAATCTAATTGAATCATCTAGAAATTTAGATAATATTGTTGGATTCAGTTATATATTTACCAAAAGGATTACCTTCTTTCATTCCTTTTTCAGGTTTTAAATTCTATGTGACGTTTTTATCCCTTATACTAATATGATCCATGGAGAAACCTTGGCAATGATCCATTTATTGAGATAATTATATAAAATAAATCACAATTGGTAAATCATTTAGAGATATTATTGATTAGGCTGATACAGGTGGAATCACATGGGTATCCTGTTCAGAACCTAGTTCAACAAGTTTTTTATATATTTCATTCACAGCTTATATCCACAAACTAGATAGTATTAAACACCATTGGTTATGGCCTACTGATTTTATCTCACACCCTATACAAGCCAACGATTGGTACCTTGAAAAACTTCATAAAAGTAGTTAGGGACAAGGTAAAGTATCTTTCTAGGGATGCTTGATTTCTTTTTACTAGGATTAAGTACATGAGAAAAGGACCAAGTGTATCCTCATGATGCTACTAGGGAAAACCTTTATTTATTTGTTCATTTTTTCATAGCATGTTTTATATTCTTGATACCCTATATCATTTTTATTCTCATTATTTATTATATATAGATATGAAATCTTTGTATATGATTTTGTTTGGTTTCTACCATTTTATTTATGATATATGGATTATTTTCTATTCCTGTGATATTTATTTATTATAGTTCAATTTTTAGGGATATTATGATTCTTTTATAACCCAGTTTGATCATGAGGTTATAGTATCCCCACTATAGTAAAACACATTTTGTGTTTGTGGAGGCATTCTTGAGGCCATGTAGCCATCAATTCAACTATTGTTATCGAGGAGCCTAGATTGGATGTTACAAAGTGGTGTCATAGATTTTTTCCCTTTTTTTTCGATCAGTTTGGTTTGGTAGATAGGATATAAGGAATATGTTAGAATTTGGTGTCAATCCAATGTTAGCGAGTATTTAACCCACGTACATGGAAAATCCAAATTACATGGGAAGGGAATTGCTGTTTTGGATTTGGTTTTTTACAATTGTATTGATTTCACCATTGAGTGATGAAAATGATATGTGGTGTTTATTATTATTGATATGGATTTAATTTTACCCTTAGACCAGTATGGTAAGGAGTTATTACACTTATGCATCATTGCAGGCACATAGAGATATTCATGTCATGTATATTCCATTCCATGTAGATTTAATTGATTGAATACCTTATTTTCTGCCATGTATATTTGTATTCGTTATTTAGGTGTAGATTAAACATGCTTACTTGTAGAATATAATGATGTTATTATTTCCATGTATAATGGTATTATTTCATTGTGATAGTATGTTTTGTTGTAATTTTAAAATAAGATTAGTTATTAAAGTGTCTTCATCAACCTAAATGGTGTTTTCTTGAATATCTTGATAGTGGAACCATAATTAAATAATTATGGAATGTTCGATCTAGGGACCATTGGTCACATGGGATGATACATTTATGGTTGTGATTAAATTGGTTCAAATAAAAATTTATAAAGTGTATGGGCCTTTATATATTGGAAACGCTAATCAATATAATCAAACAATTATACAAGAACTTGTTTCATTCTGATGCCTAATATAAAAGTCTAGTAGCAATTACATGAAAATCCCATTGCAACTTATAAAGCATAGTAATTTATAACTTTAGAACAGAAACTCATATAACTGGGCCATTTTATATAATTAAATGTGTATGAAAAATTGATTTTTAAGAATTAAATTAAATGGTTTCATTTAAATGATGATTCCAATTATAACTTAAAGGATGTTTTCCTCCATAAATTACAATTGACACACTATATACTAGAGCCATTTGATAGGAAATTTATAACTTTACCCTAAACAAACCTTAGTAGTGGGTAGTAGAGAATATCTCTTATGATTTTCTATGACCATATACATTTCACAAACCTAGATTTAAGATAAGGCATACAGGTTTCACTCTTATATAGTTGGTCTTGTACCAATTAAATTCTTATGTCAGTGACCTATATCATTATGAAATATTTTTTGAGGTATGTTATTGGAAATTATAGAGATATCTTACCATGAAAACCATTAGTCATGTGCTAAGAGGGTGATGAAGACCATGCCCTGGAGGTGGTGGGACCTGAATAACCAGTACTACCACAGGTAGTGCCAGTTCAAAAACTTCTTATTATACATGAGTATGGTATTGATTCCAAGTTTTGAGAGGGAGTCTTAAGTCTCATGAAGACTATACAGGTAGCCTTGTGACCAACCTCTACTATAGAATGGTTGATGTGTGAATTTTAGCTGAAAAATCCACCCATATTTTTGGTGTATGGTGTTCCATAGGCTACATATTCATGGGTAAAGGCTATACAATATATTTTAAAAAATCCTGATACACCTTTTGATAGAAGAGTGAAGATCTATGTGTATATTCTATGATATTTTTCCAAGAAATGGTGGGTCATTATTACCCAGGTAGATGTCACTAGGATATAGTTTTGATGGATTTCTAGAGGATTGTATTTGATTATTTCTATTTGATACATTGAGGGAAGAATGGTCTAGAGAGTTTATGCACCTAGAGTAGGGTGCATTGTTAGTTATGGACTACTTCACATGTTTCATGAAGATCCATTGATTCACATTGATCCTTCTAGGTGATTATTTATCTAGGGCTAGGATATTTGAGGATGGTTTTAGGTGTGACATCCTATCATATGTGAATTTATTATAGTTAACTACCATATCTAGGATAGTAAATCAAAAAATAATTATTGAGCATAACTTTAGAGAGGCTGAAGGTGAGAGCTAGGGTAGTTTGGATCTTAGACCCAAAACTGCTTCGACCAGTGGTGGGAAGAACCATTTTGAGTATTCTCATAGGAGAAAAAACACCCAAAGTGTGTGTTCAGGTAGCTAGGTGGTATTTCATCAGTATAGTAGGCTATAAAATACAAATAACCAGCGTATCAAGGATCTAGTAGAGTGTTAGTCTTGTGGAAAGATGAGTGATCTTTATCATTTTCATAAAATGATTTCTCCATTGGATAGTGAGAGAGCATCTACACCAACTTGAAATTCAGATGCAGGTTCAGAGACCTCTAATTAGGAAGGTATCTGGAGTACTACCGACCAATTAGGTAAAGGGGGTGGTTATGTTCAAGGTAGATAGACCCATGATTTATATTTCTAGAAAAGAGAGCCTACATAGTATAGTCATGCTGTATCTTAGGGTTTCTAGTAGGGCCAGATATATGTCATGAAACTAATCCCTAAGGATCATAGTGATGGTCCATATTGGATAATTAGTATGATTTTATTTGCTCTACTATAGTTTTGGATTAATTTTATAGAAGATCTTACAAATCCTTCACATCTGTTGCTATTGTAGAGAGCCTTGGACTAAAGATTTACTATTTCTTTTGCATAATGAAACTCGATACCCCATTGGGAATTAAATTAGGAAGTGTATAATAGTGCAAGGAATACCTCTTTAAGTTATGTGGTTATTGTTTATTAAGAGACCTCTTCCTCCTCGAGATGATACGATTTGACATCATACTTGGGATGAATTAGTTAGTTCCTTATCACAACTCTGTGGATTTTTATTTTCAGTGGGTATCGTTCACATAACCTAAGGGTGATAATTATATTCAGAAGGGTGAATGGAATACCTAGTCATGTAAATTTAGTCCTAAGGATCATGGGCTGCACAGAGTGAAAACCCAAATTTCTATCCTTTATATGGATGATAATAGAACACATCAGACTAATTTCCCTCCTATAGTAGATATTTTTAGAAACATTTTCCATGATGAATTTTCTAGTCTATCTCTTAATGGAGAAGTATATTTTAATATTGAGATAGTTTTAGGAGCATCAGTGTTATACAATAATCCTTATAGGTGGCTAGTAACGAGTTTAAGGAGATCAAGAGATAACAAGAAGAATTGGAAGCTAAGGGTTTTATACAACCCATTACTTCTCTATGGGGTTATCCTATCCTTTTTTCAACAAAGGAAGATGATACACTTAGGCTATGATGATATTATCATTAGTTGAACTGAATTATGGTTAATTACCTGTATACAATACCACACACACACATATATACACGTATATATGAACTCTTCGAGCAGCTCCATGGAGCAAGGTTTTTCTCAAAAATGTATTCGAGGCCAGGCTACCATCAGCTTCTTGTTAGACCATAAAATATTTTATATACAACATTCTTTAGTAGATATGGATTGTATGAGTATTTGGTCATGCTATTTGGACTAAATAATGTTCTATAATAATTCAAGGATTTAATGAATTATATTTTCAATTCATATTTTGATTAATTTTTGGTAGTCCTTATGGATGATATCATGGTGTACTCACATACTCAACAAAAAAATGCTTGACATCTTAATACCATTTTTAACACACTTATAGAAAAATAGATATATAATAAGCTCACAAAATTCCACTTTGTTATAAAAATTTCCACTTCTTGGGTCACATTATTTGAGATACATGACAATCAGTTGACCTAGATAAGGTTAGAGTCATAGTATCATGAGAGCATCCCAAGAATGTATTTGAAATATATTGTTTCATTGGGCTATCCAGTTATTACTTGTGATTTATATATGATTCATCATCTGTTTAATCACCACTCATAGGATTTCACAGTATGGGTGTCATGTTTTATTGTTCTAAATCATGTGAGAAATCCATTTAGGATCTAAAATAAAGATTGACTTCAGTGCCGATCAAAATCTTAATTGAATCTGACAGAGGCTAATTAGTTTACTGTAATGCATCATGGATCAAACATGGATCCATTATGATATAGGTAGATAAAGTCTTGGAATATGATTCTTGTCAGTTGAGGGTCTCATGATCATAATTACCAAACACATGATCTCAAGAAGGCATTTGTGGTTCATGCCTTGTACTGTGGGGGATATTTATTATTGTGAGAGCATTTTGCGGTGTATACAAACAGAAAAATTATCAAGTATATATTTACATAGTGTAATGAAAATCACATGAAATGAATATGGGTTGAATACCTACCATCATTTTAACTTAATATTTCTTATATTCCTGGTTAAGGAAATGTTGTGGTTGATTCCCAGAGCCTGAAGAGCCAGACACTGGTAGTTCAGTAGGCCAGTAGTGGGTGGAAGTTGATAGAACTCTTTTATGAGATGAATTAAGTTTTTAGAACCATCATGTATAGAATATATTTTCATTTTTATCCATGAACTATTCACTACTATATAAGGTGAGGTTGATTCAACTTTCTGATCCTGAGTGCTTGGTCTTATAGAATAGAATTTTAGGTGGGGACACACTGCCTAGTTGGGTTGTTGATAGAGATGAGATCTTGTGCATTCATTGGTATTTTAAGGATCCAAAAGAAATACTAGAGAATTTTATGTGAGTGTCTCATACCTTTACATGAGTATAACATTTTGATCTTAAAATGATGTACCATGATTTTCAATGTTAGTATTGGTGGCCTGATATAAAAAGGGATATAACCAATTTCATTAACCAATGGAAACTTGGTTAAAAAATAAAGGGGAAAACCCCACTAAAAATAGGTCCAAATGAATCTATTTTTATGGATTTGTCAGGGCATTGTGAACGCTAACACCTTTAACATCTTAAAAATATTTCTCAACACTCATCATTTTAATTTTTTTCCATTGTTGAACAAAAAATTAATTATGCTTCTAAATTCCTGCATCTATTCCCTTTTGGTTATTCCTTTCTAGGAGCTTGTAATAATGGTAAGGCTATTGAAACCCTATGGATGTTTTCTCATTATTCCAAGAAAAATTTGAACATTCATACTATCACGAATCAGAGCTTTACTTGTGATTTCATATTTGTACATTCTCATATTTTTATTACTTTTATCTATTCCAATAATAGATATCATGATAGGAGTCACCTCTAGAATGAGCTCACTCAACTTAGTAGCACTATTCAGAATCCTTGGTTCATAGTTGGGGACCTCAATGTCATTTTATCCCCTAGTGAGAAATTGGTCCCCTCTCACTCCACTATTTCCTCTAGAGAATTTAATATTATCATTGAAACTAATAATGTCATTAAGGTAAATTTAACTGGTTCCAAATTTACCCGGTATATACATCATTATAATATGGTTGTGGCTAGTAATCTTGATAGGGATTTTACTAATGATTAGTCTCTAGAAAAATGGGATAAAATTTCATGCATCACCCTTCCGAAAGTTACTTCTAATCACCACCCTATATAGGTTAATTTTTCCCATAATCTCATCAAACCTAGGCTTCCTTTCAAATATACAATGCCTGGTCCTCTAATCCTGACTGTGTGAACATTATCAAAAACTCCTGTACTAATATGTATGATCATAGAGACCCTTTTGTTTGTCCTTTGAAATTGAAAAATCTCAAGCAAGTCTTAAAGAATTGGTGTAATAATAAATCTAAAGAAATAGACAATGAAATTACCCTCTTGGAGAATGAACTCACACAAATTCAAAATAAAAATACCTCGTCAAACTTTTCCAACAATCCCCAGCACGAAATCAATATTTCTTCTAAGATGGTAATGTTACTTAACATTAAGGATAACCTCAAAAAAAGAAATTTTAAATCCAGATTGCTTAATGATAGAGATAGAAATACTAAGTTCTATAAATATCTTCTTAAATTTAGAAAGGATTTTATGTCTCTTGCCTATCTTAGAAATGAGGGGCATCTTATTGAAATTGATGAAGGTATTTCCAACTTTTTGGTCTCCTACTTCTCTGATATATTCAATGGTCCTACCATTGATAGGGATATTCTCCATGATGTCATTACAACTATGGTGTCTGGAGACCACAACTATATACTTAATAGAATCCCTTTGGATCAAAGAATAAAAGACACTGTCTTTACTTTAAACCCTAACAGTGCTCCTAGACCTGATGGTTTCATTAATGGATTTTACCAAAAGCATTGGGATTTTATTCATGACAGTGTCTGTTGCATGGTTAGAACTTTCTTTTCTAGAGGAATTCTCCCTCATGGTTTAAAATCCCAATTTCTCACCCTTATTCCTAAAATGGAGAATTCTAATGAAATTCATCTCTTCAGACCTATTTCCCTCATAAATTCTCTTTTCAAAATTATCACTAAAATTATTTCTAATAGAATCTCTTCCATCAGTAATAGAATTGTCTCTCGGAACCAATTTGGTTTTATAAAAGGGATATCAATTTAGGACTGCATTTTCCTTGCCTCTGAATCGACCAACCTTTTAAACAGAAAAAATAAAGGAGGGAATGTTGCCATTAATCTTGAATTTACAAAGGCTTTTGACACTATTGATTGGAGCTTTATTTTTAAGGTCCTTATGCACTTTGGTTTTATTGACACCTTTATCAACAGAATTAAAAATATTTTTAACTCAGATCATATTTCCATTCTAATAAATGGTTCCCCTAGAGGATATTTCAAATGTTCTAAGGGAGCTAGGAAAAAAGACCATCTCTATGCTATTATCTTCTCAATTGCTGAAGACTATTTGAGTAGGTTACTCACTCAGTCTCTGGAGAAAGGAAAGATCAAACCGGTCAATGCCACCAGAAACTTGAAATCCCCCTCACATCTTGTATATTATGATGACATTATTTTTCTACTTCAGGGGAAAAAAATAAACATTAATAACCTTAAAACCGTTCTCAATCACTATGAAGAGGTGTCTGGTCAGCATGTCAGTTGGCTTAAATCTTTTATCTACTTTGGAAAAGGATATCCCCCTAGTAGAAAATGTGACATTATCAATACTTTAGGGATCAAGGAGTGTACCTTACCCTTCACTTATCTCAGAGTCCCTATCTTTTGGGTCAGGCCTAAGGCTACCTATTTTTCACCCATCTTTGACCAAAACCTTTAAAAACTCTCCTCTTGGAAAGGTAAAAACCTCTCCATGGGAGGAAGAATTTTCCTTGCCAAATCTACCATTATATCCAAACTAGTCTATTCCATGATGATATATAAATAGTCAGATGGTCTCCTAAAATGCATTAATGTGGCCATTAACAATTTTGTCTGGATAGAGAGCACTCTTGGGAGAAAACTGGTTATGGTTCCTTAGTCCTCTTATTACAAACCAATTAAAAAATGAGGCACTGGCATATAAAACCTCAATAATTTTAATGAATCCCTTCAAGATAAGCTCACTTGAAACCTTGTAAACCAAAATTATCCTTCCATATATTTTCTTAGGTCTCGCTTCCTTGATAAATTAAGAAATAAAAATTTGAATTACCTGACCTCCTCTATCTGGACTTCCATCAGGAATACTTTCATTTCTATTTTGACCTTCTCTAAATGGAAGGCTCTCAAAGATTCTAACTTAAATTTTTGGATTGATAACTGGACTGGTACACCCCTCATCTACTTTTCTCCTAACACTCAACTTCTTGAACATACTAATGATACCATCAAAGAAATTATACAAATGCAAAATCCTTGCTTACCCGACAATATAAGGCATGTTGAGGACAATTATCCCTTCACTATTACCTATGATATTTTAATCTGGAAACCTTATCATAATGGTATTTTTGATTATAAGAACTACTATAACCATTTATTCAACAATGCTGATAATAAACTAAGCCGGTTAAATTTTTTTAATAAATCTTGGTTAAAGACCTCGAGATTCACTATCATTTGGCGTATTGCTCATGGTAAGTTTCCCACTGATGACTGTTTACAATATTTTGGGATTAATCTATGTTCAATATTTTGTTTGTGTAATCAGCATCGTGAGGATATTAATCACCTCTTCCTTTCTTGTGACACGACAACTACCCTTTGGCATTACATTTTTGATATTTTTGAGTGCATATGGTTGCCTTATAGATCTATAAAATCTCAGTTGCAGCGATGTATGGACTTACCTGACTCCCAACAAATCATGGATCTCATTATTTCAGTTGTAGAGAAGCTCCTACATGTGATATGGAATGGAAAAAATAATTATATTTAATCCAATAACACTTTTAAGGTTAATACAAGTAAAATGAGAATTCTCATTACTATTCGGGAGGCTGCTCTACTTCAGAAGGATTATTGAGACAACTTGGCTAGAGATCTTGGTATTCTCAGTCATATCGGTGTAGATGGGAGGCACCCTCGACCTTAATTCACCATGGAAGTCTTTTGGAAAGTTCCATCTCCAAGATTGATTAAAATAAACGTTTATGGGGCATCTAAAGGCAACCCAGGCCCTGTGGGATATGGCTCCATCTTTAGAAACCATATGGACCAGGTTCTTGACCGCTTCTATGGATCCTGCAGCTTCAATTATTCCCTAGAAGCTGATATGATGGGTGAGATTCACGCTACCTCTTTGCCAAGATGCATAACTGGAACAACATCTGGATCGAGATCGAATCAATTACTATAGTCCATGCCATTTGGATTGGCGTTTTTCACCAAGCTTGGACTCTCACTCCCTGCTAGATGGACTGTTTGCACTCTCAATCGGATCTCAACTTCATTTCCACCTATACCTACAGGGAATAAAACAAGCTCGCTGATGGACTTTCCAACATGGGAGTTAATAAAAGGTCTCCTAAGCGGATGACCTTCCTCCTGAGTTACTCCCTCTTTATGTCAGGGATGTCCAAAAAGTTCGATATTTTAGACTCATGTACTCCTTTCGTATTCCTTCCATTATAATAAATTTTGGGTTTTGGTCTTTGACCAGAATACCACCACTCTCAAAAAAGGTGAAGGAATGACATTAAAATCTAATATAGATTTTATAATAATTTACCATTCTTGAGTAGAAATGTAATGAAATCACAATGTATTTATTTACAGGATTACCTAGGTCATCTTGAGGTTGTGACACAGTATCAGTGATCGTTGATAGGTTGAAAAATGATATTCACTTCTAACCTATCATAGAGACCTTCTTAGTTGATGATATTGGAATGTTATATATCAGAGATATCATACATCTTTATATATTCTCCCATAACATTGTATATAATATATATGATCAATTTACATAATTGTTCTTGCAGGGGTTGTAGAGGGTGATGGGTTCAAAGGTACTACTAAGTACAACCTATAAACCTAAAAATGATAGTCAGTCTGAGCATATGATAAAAGTGTTGTAGGAAATTCTCTAGTAACCTGTCTTTGATTTTAGTTGTTCTTGGGAGAAACACATACCACCCTCCAATTTCTCTTATAATAATAACTTCCAAGTGACTATATAGATGGATCATTAAGAGGCTCTATATCGTAGTTCATCCCATTCACCCTTGTGTTGGTTGGAGGTAGGGTAGGCAATTCTAATGGACCCATATCTCATGAAATATACATTAGAGTAGAAATAGATTATCAGGAAGTGTATGGATAAAAAATTGTCTAGGTAGAAGTCTTATACTAATCACTACTGCTGACCATTAGATTTAAATGCAGGAGAAAAGTTTTTATGATGTGCTTTTCCTAGACCGAGGCTTAAAAATATTCAAAGATAGGTTAATATTTTTCCCTGTTATGTAGATCCCTTCTAGATTTTGGAGATATTTGGTCTGGTAGCCTATTGGTTTCTATTACCTCAAAGGTACCAGGATATGCATAATGTCTTTCTTGTATCTCATCTTTACTGTAATTTTTAAGACAAATCTCACATTCTTTAGGCTAATGAGGCAGAGTTAGAGTTAGATGATTCCTTTTAGAAGAACCGTATTCATATCATTTATTAGAGAAAAAAGTCTCTATGAGGAAGGTTAGTTCTTATGGTATTGGGGCTATGACTGCACGACCGAGTACACGGAATGACTTAGGAGCGAGAGTCCGAAGTATGAGCTCAATGGTCAGATTTATTCTTAGATGACGTTCATATAACATCCAAAGGGAAAATTGGGGATGAGTTGTTTTATGGGGGGGGGTATTTTAAGATCCCATATTTTGTGAGGTATAATTATTTTAATATTTTCAGTCTTGTTTTGGACCCTAGTATTTTTTGTTGGATTTATAATTGTTCTAAAACTTCTATAGGTGTTGGTATAGCAACAAATTACACCATAAACAATGGATTTATGAAATAAACTATCCTTATAATATTGGTATTTTTTAGAATACCCTATGAGAGGGAGATTATTCCATAATTTTTATCTTACAGTGGAAAAATTTAATTTACACTATAATACATATGGACATGATCTTTCAAAATAGAGACTTATGGTATATATAATCCATTCACATTGTAAATACCTCAGTCCCTTTAATTAAAGGATGAATTTACTTTTTCCCCTCTTCCCCTTTAACCCTAACTTGTAAAGACCCGTAAATTTCAAGGAAATTTTTTTCTTAATTTTCTTTGGAATTTTACAAGAACGCAGTTTCTGACGGCACCTGATTCCGAGGCCCGGTGTGCCCGGAATCATTTTCCGAAGTTTTGGCTCGGGTACGTTCAGTGAACAGACGAACGGGTTTTTCTAACTTTTGAACCGGTGCCCGGAATCGAATTCTGAGGGCACCGATGAAATCGCAGCGCCGGTATTCGCTTAGAAACGCCTCTTCCGGAGTTGCGTTTGCTCGGGTGTGGTTTTTAATTTTCGGGCTTAAAGTTAAGAAATAAAATAATTTTGCGACAACTTTATTTTATTTCGCTTAAGCCACTTGGAAGCCACTGGAAGCCACTTAAAGGCGGCTTGAACTGAGTTGAACTGGATAGGATGCTATCCAGAAATATCCTACCCCTTGGTAGGATATTTTTGAGGTGGGGCCCGCACGAGCCCCGCCGTTTCTTTCGCTAAGTAACGCACCCGCGAAAACCCGTCAAAGTAACTGAAAAGTCAACCGACGCGTTTTCTTTAATTCTTAACAGACCATTTAATTGGGCGGTTTATTTCGTGAATTAAATGGACTGTTTCTTTCGTGGATTTAATGGGTCGTTTCTTTCGTTGAATTAATTCAACGAATTGATGGATCGTTTCTTAATCTTTTTTTTCAAATTCGTTGGCGTATTAATAAAATAAGACCAACGCTTAACCTCTGGTTATTATGCGCTTGAGAGCTTTTGGGAGATTTTCTTCTTCTTCCTCAACCTTGACGAAGAACCTTCGAAGAACTTCTCCGCCGAAGAACACGATCCATCCACGACGTGACGTTCTTTTTCCGCATCATCTTTTCCGCGACGGTTTACCGCGACGAACGCCATCGACAACGACTCTTCCTCCGACGTCAAAGGAATCGACACCGATATTCCACGACTCCGTCAACGTGCGACTATCGAGGTAGAGATTCTTGAGTTCGTTGTTCTCTTTATTATTTGACTTTCCTCAAGACTTGACGAGGAACGCACTTTTTCCGACGAAGAACGCCGCTCCGCTCTTCTTCGTCTTCGGTGTCAACGAGAGAGAACACCGCACCTTCCTCAGAAAAACCTTCGTCGGCGTACAAGGATTCGCCAACGACGTGCTTCTTCGGACGCGCCTCTTCGTCAACGGATTTGACGAACGACGACCGCGACGCCCGACTTCCGCGACGCCGTCTTCCGCGGACATAGTCGAATCCTCGATCTTGTACCCAAGGTAGGGGTGGTTGATTTAATATTTAATTATCTCATTCTTCTCGTGGTTCGTATAACTAACGTGGGATGTTGATTATTTTAAGATGCGCTATTAATTTAACGTGAGGGGGGCCGGACCGCACGAACACGGCCGAACCCCCCTCCAACGATCTTGTTTGTTCTTGCGGGTGGAAGCAAGAGGCGTGGTGCCGTCGCACCACGTGGTTGATCGTGCGTTTATTTTACGCAACGCCGTCGCGCGCACACCATGGAGGGAACATCAAGAACGCGACGCCGTCGCGCCGCGTTGAAAGAAATTAACGTGTGGCGAAAGGGGCGCGGTGCCGTCGCACCGCGCCGGACGACGAACGCCGCGGCCGGTTCCGGGCCGCGGCGGGACGAGGAGACCGCGGCCGGTTCCGGGCCGCGGCGGAAGGAAAGACCGGCGGCCGGGCCGCCGGCGTCGGAAGCCGAAGGGGACCGGAAATTTCCGGTCCCGTTGGAGAAGACCGGCCGGCCGGCTGGCCGGCCGGAACCGGGGAATTAATTCCCCGGCCAACTGGCAAAACCCCCCTCTTAAAGAGGGGGGCGGTTTTAATTTAAAGGGAGGGGGCCGGCTGCCCCCTCGGATCCGTACAAGCAGGGCCCCCTCATGTGAGGGGGGCGGTTTTATTAAAATCGGCGCGGCATAGCCGCGCCGCCACCTTGAAGAAGCGGGGGTTTAACCCCCCGCGTGCGCAGCCTGTGCGGCGCACCCCGCCGCCAGCGCGGCCCGCTGCCGCCGCCAGCGCGGCCCGCCGCCGCCGCCAGCGCGGCCCGCCGCCGCCGCCGCCGCGGCCCGCCGCCGGCCCCCGCGCCGCCACCGCCGCGCCGCCGTCGCCGCCGCCGCCGGCCACCGCGCCACCCGGGGTGGGGGGGGTCGGGCCGGGTCGGCCCGGACCCGGACCCCCCCGTTTCGAACCTGTTTGGGTTTTTGGCTCATAACATGAGCCTCGGACCTCCGAATGACGAACCGTCTGCGGCAACGCGATCCTTGGATCGAAACGGTCGTTTCGGTATATCGCACTCAAGGTTTCGGGTTACTTTGAGTTCGGCCGGGTTGGTTCGTTCTCAGAACCAACCGGGCCTTCGGAGCGGAAACGCTCATATCTCGAGCCACGAACGTCCGATTGACGCACCGTCAGTCGCGTTGTGTTCCTCTTAGTGAATCGGATCTTTTGGCATACTCCGCCCGAGGTTTGGACGCAGGTGGAGTACGTTCGGGTTGGTTTTTCCTTAAAAACCAACCGGGCCCCGGAGACGAAAATGCCAATAACTCACAGACCGGGCGTCCGATTGACGCGCCGTCTGTTTCGTTGACTTCCTCTTGATGAGACGGAACTTTTGACATACTCCGCCCGAGTTTTGGATGCAGTCGGAGTATGGCCGGGTTGGATTGTACCCGAAATCCAACCGGGCCCCTGGAACGGGAAAGCTGATGTCTTTCAGACTGGACGTCCGCTTGACGAGCCGTCAGCGGCGTTGGTGGTTACGTTGAGTAACGGTCCCTTTGAGTATACCCTATGGGAGTTCGGGGTGCAGTTGAGATACGGCCGGGATTGGTTTCGCTCACGAAACCAACCGGGCCCCTGGGACGAGAAGGCTAATAACTCACAGACCGGGCGTCCGGTCGACGCGCCGTCTGTTGCGTTGAGACCCCTGTGCCGAGACGGACCTTTGAGACACTTCTTCGCGGGACCTTGTGATACTTGGAGTATCGACCAGTAGCTCGTGGAGCGGACCCGTGGTACTTGACAGTGGTGGTGCGCTTGGATGCAGCAGCAGACCCTTGGCGGTGGAGAGCTTGGTTGTAGCGGCGGACCCGCGATACTCTACGGAGTGTGTGCGCTTGGTTGTAGCGACAGACCTGCGACGGTGGAGACGAGCGTGCAGAGTACGGAGACCGTGTAGCCGGCTGAGACCTGACGACTGCTTGACCGACTCGACTTGGAGTGAGTCGACTAGCCCAGTGGACGGAGCGCCCGGTATTTGGCGGCAGACCCACGGCGGACGGAGCGCCTGGTAGTTGGCAGCAGACCCGCGGTACTCGACGGGAGGAGTACCTCAGCAGGCTATCTGGGTAGCGCCCGGTATTTGGCGACAGACCCTCAGCGGACGGAGCGCCCGGTAGTTGGCCGCAAACCCGCAGTACTCGACAGGAGGAGTACCTCAGCAGTCATAGGTTAGTGAGCAGTACCTCGGAGTCGTGATAGGACTACTACACACTCTAGAGACGGAGCTCTTCAGCAGTTACAGTTTCGATAATGAAAATCCTGGTTTGAGCTGAGACTTTGACCTTTGTGTTTCCTCATGATTGAGATGGGTCGCTTGATAACTCAGGTATATGTATGGGCATATACCTGGGTGATGGTTATCCGTTGATTTCATGATTTTTGTGTATCCTTGAGATTGGATGGGTTACTTGATGACTTAGGTATATGTATGGGCGTATACCTAAGTAGAGTCTGATGTTACTTCGTGATTGCTGCCTTTACTTTGTGGATATCCATGTTGGATTTAGTGAGACCTTAAGGGTCTCGGGGTCCCTACTGAGTAGCTTATACTCACCCCTGCACGGGCTATGCCCGCACTTCGTTGTGTTGGTTGCAGACGACGGACAGCGCAGATCGCAGTTGAGACTTGCGGAGCAGGTCGGTAACCGGAGGTGGACCACTGGGCGGACGTACCCGGAGTAGACGACAGGACCTGTGGAGTAGAGGAGCTATCTGTACCTACCCTTCAGGTAGGATCCGTGGTGGACGATCCAGGAGCTGAGCCATCTGTACCTACCCTTCAGGTAGGAATCGAGGCGGACGACCCAGGAGCCGCTTCGTTCTTCCAGCTGCTGTTTTTCCCTTTCGAGTTGTACTTTACAGTTGGGCTTGTATTTCCGGCCCCCTTTACTTTTCTGCACTTGTAGTTACTTTCCGCTTTCTGACTCTGTGGTGGTTGTTACTTATAAAGGCAATGCCTTCCCTGTTATCGGGATTTACGCCTTTGGTGCTAGTCGCCAGCCCCTGGCCTATGGAAGGCGGGCTTGGGGTAGTCACGGCACGGGCCCCGAGGACGGGTCGTGACAAATTGGTATCAGAGGAGTTCGGTTCTACCGCAGAACTTATAACTCTGATCTTTCTTTCTGTGAAGCAATAGTGTTAAGGGTACCGAGTGTGGTTTTCAGTTCAGGGAGTCCAGTGTTGGTGCGGGCGGCCGACGTATCCATACACCAGGACCCTGACAACTGATTTCCGACTTTGTGCACGAAAACACTGGTTGCGTGTGTGTTTACAAAAGTTTTTCCCCTTAAAACAGCTCAAACCAGGTCAGCTCACCAGGTATAATCGTTTGATCGTGTTACGTTGTTTCTTTCAGGATGTCTTTTCTCGGACGACCAGCTAGAGCCCGGAGGGATGTGCGTGCTGACAGTCTGTCGAGCGACGAGGCTTCGGTACAGGGCCCTCTTGCAGTTGAGTTCCAGCGCCAGAGGCCACCCAGGTTCCGGGGAGAGACGGACCCGCAGGCGGCTGAGTTTTGGCTGGAGGCTGTGGTGAGAGTCTTCAGGCTAGTGGGGACGCCGGCAGACTTCATGGTGATCTTTGCTACCAGCCTCCTTCAGGCAGCAGCAGGTAGGTGGTGGAGCCACTTGTTCCAGTTTTGCGATGGAATGGCTTTCACATGGGAAGACTTTGAGACCTTCTTCAGGGTGGAGTTTGTGCCAGTAGCTCTACACCCCGAGCGTGATCAGGAGCTGCTGCCTTTGCCACGTGTTTCTCGATCAGAAGCCGAGTCATCTGTGGGCAGTAGACAGATGATGCAGAGGCCCAGAAAGACCAGACCAGCAGTTAGACGGTCTCGGGTTTTACGACCGGTGGTGCAGGGCACCCGGAGTGGGAACAGAGCTAGCCGTGCAAGGAGCAGGTTGTGTTACTCATGTCGCGGAAAGGGTCATCTGGCACGTGACTGTCCGACTCCCGATCCGCAGGCTTTGGGGGAGCCACCGAGATAGAGGCAGCAACAAATGCTTGAGCAACAGTAGAACTCTTGGAGCAGGTGGACAGGAGCAGAACTAGTGGATACGTCTCTTGTACTTCTAGTTCCTTGTTGATGTTGCTTTTGTGTGGCGTCTTGTATTATGAGCTGCAATAATAAAAGACGCATCCTTTGTGATGTTTTCATTCCTGTCCTCTTTTGTGATGTTACTAAGAGGTTCCAGTTGACTGTTGACTTGACCCTCACTTGTGAGACATCTACTGGAGGAGACCAGTTACCACACACTGATGCCGACAGTGTGACTCAACCCTTGGAGGCGAGAGTAACGGTTGGATATCTTAGTAGTAGCGTCGAGGCCTTACGACGTCATCCTTGGTATGGATTAGTATCATCCATGTTAGGATTGACTGTTTTAGGCAAAGAATGTGGTTCATCCAGGGGATGAGACCAGGTTTCTCTTTTCGGCAAAGAAGAAATCTCGCAGCTCTTGTGGGACCAGAGATGGTCCGGGCCACGTCAAAAGAGGTCCATGTCATCCAGGAGCGGGTCCTACATGGACGATCGATTCCTCTTGTGCGCAACAGATGGCGGCACGGGAATCTCCAGGTGAGCACATGGGAGCGGAAGGCTCAGATGCGTGCTCAGTACCGCTTTGTTTCCCTAAGTTTGTGGTGAAGCTTTACGGGGACGTAAAGCCCTGTGGTGGGAGTAATGTAAAGACCCGTAAATTTCAAGGAAATTTTTTTCTTAATTTTCTTTGGAATTTTACAAGAACGCAATTTCTGACGGCACCTGATTCCGAGGCCCGGTGTGCCCGGAATCATTTTCCGAAGTTTTGGCTCGGGTACGTTCAGTGAACAGACGAACGGGTTTTTCTAACTTTTGAACCGGTGCCCGGAATCGAATTCTGAGGGCACCGATGAAATCGCAGCGCCGGTATTCGCTTAGAAACGCCTCTTCCGGAGTTGCGTTTGCTCGGGTGTGGTTTTTAATTTTCGGGCTTAAAGTTAAGAAATAAAATAATTTTGCGACAACTTTATTTTATTTCGCTTAAGCCACTTGGAAGCCACTTGAAGCCACTTAAAGGCGGCTTGAACTGAGTTGAACTGGATAGGATGCTATCCAGAAATATCCTACCCCTTGGTAGGATATTTGTGAGGTGGGGCCCGCACGAGCCCCGCCGTTTCTTTCGCTAAGTAACGCACCCGCGAAAACCCGTCAAAGTAACTGAAAAGTCAACCGACGCGTTTTCTTTAATTCTTAACAGACCATTTAATTGGGCGGTTTATTTCGTGAATTAAATGGACTGTTTCTTTCGTGGATTTAATGGGTCGTTTCTTTCGTTGAATTAATTCAACGAATTGATGGATCGTTTCTTAATCTTTTTTTTCAAATTCGTTGGCGTGTTAATAAAATAAGACCAACGCTTAACCTCTGGTTATTATGCGCTTGAGAGCTTTTGGGAGATTTTCTTCTTCTTCTTCAACCTTGACGAAGAACCTTCGAAGAACTTCTCCGCCGAAGAACACGATCCATCCACGACGTGACGTTCTTTTTCCGCATCATCTTTTCCGCGACGGTTTACCGCGACGAACGCCATCGACAACGACTCTTCCTCCGACGTCAAAGGAATCGACACCGATATTCCACGACTCCGTCAACGTGCGACTATCGAGGTAGAGATTCTTGAGTTCGTTGTTCTCTTTATTATTTGACTTTCCTCAAGACTTGACGAGGAACGCTCTTTTTCCGACGAAGAACGCCGCTCCGCTCTTCTTCGTCTTCGGTGTCAACGAGAGAGAACACCGCACCTTCCTCGGAAAAACCTTCGTCGGCGTACAAGGATTCGCCAACGACGTGCTTCTTCGGACGCGCCTCTTCGTCAACGGATTTGACGAACGACGACCGCGACGCCCGACTTCCGCGACGCCGTCTTCCGCGGACATAGTCGAATCCTCGATCTTGTACCCAAGGTAGGGGTGGTTGATTTAATATTTAATTATCTCATTCTTCTCGTGGTTCGTATAACTAACGTGGGATGTTGATTATTTTAAGATGCGCTATTAATTTAACGTGAGGGGGGCCGGACCGCACGAACACGGCCGAACCCCCCTCCAACGATCTTGTTTGTTCTTGCGGGTGGAAGCAAGAGGCGTGGTGCCGTCGCACCACGTGGTTGATCGTGCGTTTATTTTACGCAACGCCGTCGCGCGCACACCATGGAGGGAACATCAAGAACGCGACGCCGTCGCGCCGCGTTGAAAGAAATTAACGTGTGGCGAAAGGGGCGCGGTGCCGTCGCACCGCGCCGGACGACGAACGCCGCGGCCGGTTCCGGGCCGCGGCGGGACGAGGAGACCGCGGCCGGTTCCGGGCCGCGGCAGAAGGAAAGACCGGCGGCCGGGCCGCCGGCGTCGGAAGCCGAAGGGGACCGGAAATTTCCGGTCCCGTTGGAGAAGACCGGCCGGCCGGCTGGCCGGCCGGAACCGGGGAATTAATTCCCCGGCCAACTGGCAAAACCCCCCTCTTAAAGAGGGGGGCGGTTTTAATTTAAAGGGAGGGGGCCGGCTGCCCCCTCGGATCCGTACAAGCAGGCCCCCCTCATGTGAGGGGGGCGGTTTTATTAAAATCGGCGCGGCATAGCCGCGCCGCCACCTTGAAGAAGCGGGGGTTTAACCCCCCGCGTGCGCAGCCTGTGCGGCGCACCCCGCCGCCAGCGCGGCCCGCTGCCGCCGCCAGCGCGGCCCGCCGCCGCCGCCAGCGCGGCCCGCCGCCGCCGCGCGCCGCCGCCGGCCACCGCGCCGCCACCGCCGCGCCGCCGTCGCCGCCGCCGCCGGCCGCCGCCGCCGGCCACCGCGCCACCAGGGGGGGGGGGGGGGGGGGTCGGGCCGGGTCGGCCCGGACCCGGACCCCCCCGTTTCGAACCTGTTTGGGTTTTTGGCTCATAACTTGAGCCTCGGACCTCCGAATGACGAACCGTCTGCGGCAACGCGATCCTTGGATCGAAACGGTCGTTTCGGTATATCGCACTCAAGGTTTCGGGTTACTTTGAGTTCGGCCGGGTTGGTTCGTTCTCAGAACCAACCGGGCCTTCGGAGCGGAAACGCTCATATCTCGAGCCACGAACGTCCGATTGACGCACCGTCAGTCACGTTGTGTTCCTCTTAGTGAATCGGATCTTTTGGCATACTCCGCCCGAGGTTTGGACGCAGGTGGAGTACGGTCGGGTTGGTTTTTCCTTAAAAACCAACCGGGCCCCGGAGACGAAAATGCCAATAACTCACAGACCGGGCGTCCGATTGACGCGCCGTCTGTTTCGTTGACTTCCTCTTGATGAGACAGAACTTTTGACATACTCCGCCCGAGTTTTGGATGCAGTCGGAGTATGGCCGGGTTGGATTGTACCCGAAATCCAACCGGGCCCCTGGAACGGGAAAGCTGATGTCTTTCAGACTGGACGTCCGCTTGACGAGCCGTCAGCGGCGTTGGTGGTTACGTTGAGTAACGGTCCCTTTGAGTATACCCTATGGGAGTTCGGGGTGCAGTTGAGATACGGCCGGGATTGGTTTCGCTCACGAAACCAACCGGGCCCCTGGGACGAGAAGGCTAATAACTCACAGACCGGGCGTCCGGTCGACGCGCCGTCTGTTGCGTTGAGACCCCTGTGCCGAGACGGACCTTTGAGACACTTCTTCGCGGGACCTTGTGATACTTGGAGTATCGACCAGTAGCTCGTGGAGCGGACCCGTGGTACTTGACAGTGGTGGTGCGCTTGGATGCAGCAGCAGACCCTTGGCGGTGGAGAGCTTGGTTGTAGCGGCGGACCCGCGATACTCTACGGAGTGTGTGCGCTTGGTTGTAGCGACAGACCTGCGACGGTGGAGACGAGCGTACAGAGTACGGAGACCGTGTAGCCGGCTGAGACCTGACGACTGCTTGACCGACTCGACTTGGAGTGAGTCGACTAGCCCAGTGGACGGAGCGCCCGGTATTTGGCGGCAGACCCACGGCGGACGGAGCGCCTGGTAGTTGGCAGCAGACCCGCGGTACTCGACGGGAGGAGTACCTCAGCAGGCTATCTGGGTAGCGCCCGGTATTTGGCGACAGACCCTCAGCGGACGGAGCGCCCGGTAGTTGGCCGCAAACCCGCAGTACTCGACAGGAGGAGTACCTCAGCAGTCATAGGTTAGTGAGCAGTACCTCGGAGTCGTGATAGGACTACTACACACTCTAGAGACGGAGCTCTTCAGCAGTTACGGTTTCGATAATGAAAATCCTGGTTTGAGCTGAGACTTTGACCTTTGTGTTTCCTCATGATTGAGATGGGTCGCTTGATAACTCAGGTATATGTATGGGCATATACCTGGGTGATGGTTATCCGTTGATTTCATGATTTTTGTGTATCCTTGAGATTGGATGGGTTACTTGATGACTTAGGTATATGTATGGGCGTATACCTAAGTAGAGTCTGATGTTACTTCGTGATTGCTGCCTTTACTTTGTGGATATCCATGTTGGATTTAGTGAGACCTTAAGGGTCTCGGGGTCCCTACTGAGTAGCTTATACTCACCCCTGCACGGGCTATGCCCGCACTTCGTTGTGTTGGTTGCAGACGACGGACAGCGCAGATCGCAGTTGAGACTTGCGGAGCAGGTCGGTAACCGGAGGTGGACCACTGGGCGGACGTACCCAGAGTAGACGACAGGACCTGTGGAGTAGAGGAGCTATCTGTACCTACCCTTCAGGTAGGATCCGTGGTGGACGATCCAGGAGCTGAGCCATCTGTACCTACCCTTCAGGTAGGAATCGAGGCGGACGACCCAGGAGCCGCTTCGTTCTTCCAGCTGCTGTTTTTCCCTTTCGAGTTGTACTTTACAGTTGGGCTTGTATTTCCGGCCCCCTTTACTTTTCTGCACTTGTAGTTACTTTCCGCTTGCTGACTCTGTGGTGGTTGTTACTTATAAAGGCAATGCCTTCCCTGTTATCGGGATTTACGCCTTTGGTGCTAGTCGCCAGCCCCTGGCCTATGGAAGGCGGGCTTGGGGTAGTCACGGCACGGGCCCCGAGGACGGGTCGTGACATAACTCTTCCTAACCCTTCTTCTCTCACACTATAGCAGTGCAACAGAGATAGAGAGCTCCTATCCTCCTTCCCTAAGCTTTAGAAGAACATCTTCATCCACGCTCAGAATCATTCACTATCAGTCACGTTGGATACTTACTAGTAATCTCTCAAATACCATTCCTTTATTTATTCATTTATATTTCCACATAGAATGAAAAGTCAAATTGATCTAATATTCCCCATTTTAAGGGAATTAGGCTATTTCATTAATTTATCCTATTCTAACCTGAGTTAATGGATTTAAAAATATAAGGACAATACAACCTGGATAAGGTAAGTGGTCTTATTCTTTTCCCTTACAATCTCTTTATATATATATATTGTTGAATTATTTTGTGCACCATAATTTTAGAGTGTTTCTTAAATAAATTAATTTTTATTAAATTAAACAAATGAGATGTTATTTATTAGACACATGTGATCTAAAATTACCAATGATGGTTGAGGACCCCACATAATTTACATGGAGTGATACCTGGGAAAATAATATGCAACACCTTGGATGGACTCAGGGTTCCAATAAATTAAGTGGTACATTAATCTATGTGTCTCATCTTCCAAGTCATAGAACATACTTGTATTTGGTCATACCTTTACCTAAATGACAACCTTCATTAATTACTTTATCATGTTCTAAATAATATAAGATATATTGACACCTTTTAATGACATGATCCATGAGGGATTCCATGATTTTGAGTTGGGTCCTATGTTTTTTCATTAAATTGATTCATAATTGGAAAATCATTTAGATATATTATAACTTAGTCTAAAGTAGGTGGTGTCAAATGAGTGTCCTATTCAAAACCCAGTCCAACATGTGATTTATGTATTTAATTCATAGATTATTTTATTACCTACACACTAATTCTTTGTATATTCATAGACTATATAGAATTATACATAGTCATTGGTGGCCTACTGAGTATATCTCACACCCTATTTGGGATACCAATTAGTACCCGGATAGACTTCATTGATGAAGGTAGTAACAAGGGAAAGTACCCCACTATGGATGATTTATTTATCTATACTTGGATAGTGTATAGAATAATAGGACTAATATTATTCACATGAATCAATTGAAGATCAATTTTTATCTTTAGTTTATTTTTTATAGAATTTTTTATATGCCTGTTTCCCTTTATCGCTTATATAATCATTTTGTATCATATACAAATATGATATATTTTTTATATAAAATTGGTATGGTTTATAAATAATTATTTAGGGTATATAGATGATTAAATATTTCTCTATTGGTTATTTTTTATTCTTTTTCTATTTACTATTTTATTGATTTTTCTTTGACCCAGTCTGATTATGATGGTATCATCTCCCTACAAAACTATTATTAGACCCTCACTACTAGTCGACAACCTATATCATATGGGGATGATCAATTGAGTACATGTGCCCCCAATTCAACTACTTTTATTGAGTGATTCAGGACAAGAGATCACAAAGGACCACTTCAGGAATTGTTAAGTTGTAAACCAAAGGAGGTTACTAAAATAAGAGGTATATTTTCTAACCAATATTTTTCAAGTTCCTTTCTTATTAACCCTCAAAATAATCAATAAGCATATTAAAATAATTAAACTAGTATATTTACAACACTAATATGTTATTATGTTAATGGTATATCGATTTTATATATCCATTCCATTCAATGGAAAATGAAAACATTGCTCATGTGTACATACAGACAACCATCTCTACATAGAAATGTAATCATTTTTCAGAAAAAACTCACTTGGATGGTTATAAATATGAAATAAATGAATATATATGATATTAATGACATAATTACTATTTCTAATATATATTACATCACCTAATTTCTTAACCTACCATCTTTTGGAAAATGGTAATGTCACTCTTGTGCACGTGTGGACTACCACCTCTACGATGTGATGTAAATAATTTTTATATTATTAACTTAAATAAATAATTCTAAAATAATATAAAATGAATAAAAATTATATTACTTACATTATTAAAATTATATATATGTGGTAACCATTTCATAACACATTTAACCAGGTTTAATATACCGAATTAATTTTGTAGTGATTGACCTAACAACCTTAAGTGGTCAACATAAGAAATGACTATACAATGAATGAATGTAAAGTGATTATAAAAAGACATTAAAAATGAAATATATATCAATTTTTTTCTTAAAAACGTATTTAAAAATTCAAAATTTTTATTCATGATGATATAACACATTTGGAAAAGCATGAATTAAAGGTAATGATTTTCATCTAAATTTCTGCCCAATGAGACATATTTTGTATTATGCACCTAATTACTTTTATATAGTGTATATAATACCCCTTAGATATAGTATATCATAAATTAATCTATATTAATGTTATTTAAAGTTTTAATTAATGTTTTATAGTTTAAGGGGTTTTGATTCTAAAGTTATTAATGTTGTAAAAGTTTATTTTAGAATCTCACTCTTATTTGGGAATTTTGAATTTTAAATTTAGATATGGAGAATTATATACTATTAATCATATTAAACTTCATTTATTTTATTCTTCCCAAGTTTTTTATGGTTATTACATATTTTTATTTAAGTTTTTCATCTCTTTGGATCGAAATAATGTTTTTATGAAAAACCAACCTTATTTCCTCTTTTATATCAGGAATATTTTACTTTCATATCCATATTAATAATTTTTTTATTTTTTTCTAATTGATCAGTAAAATTATATTCTACCACCATATAATTTATTTTAAAAATTTTAAATGTAATCATTTAATTTTTTTTGAATAATACTATTTTACTTTATTTATAAAAGTTTAAAAGTGATATTTTTTACTTTTTTCCCACCATCATAGATTCTATTCATTATCAATATTAAACAAAAATTTTCTATAGCTTATATAAGAAAATATATTTTCCACCGTTATGTAAATTTTTAGTTTTTATTTGAAAATAAAAGGTTTTATTTTCTAATAGAATGAAATTAATTTTGGAAATGATTTATAACTTTGTTTTTATAATAAAGTTACGCAATATTTAAGGAAAGTTTTTTTAAAGTTCCCCAAATAATTTCTTCTATAATTATCAAAATAATTTTCTTTATTTAAACCCTTCATTTTTTATAAATTGATTGTCTTATATCATCCTTTATATATTTATGGATTGTACCATATTTTGAGATCATTCACTATATTGTGATAATGTTCTCTATCTCTCCCCATTATTCATTTAATATTATCTTTATTTTTTATATACACATTCTTCTGTATCATGGATGTATTTATCATTTCGATATTTTATTAATAGTATACCATTTCTACAAATAATTCTAGTCAAAGGAAGCTTATTAAAAAATTTATTCCATTTACTAAGGAATTATTTAGGTTCTGTTTTCGTGATTCAAAAGAGATATTTACTGATTTATAACATATTTTGATTATTTTTTATTTTATTGATTAAATACATGATAAATTCCTTGGAAATATATAAGTGATGAGTGGTCCCAATTTATAGATTACTCCTCAATTAATTGATAGGTTTCATGAGACAAAAAATGGGTACTACTCTGTGTATGTTGGCCCATATAATGATAATGTCTCAAAATGAGGAATTGATTATATGTAATATGTATTAGTACAAGGACCTGATGATATGTTTAATGATGTTTTAATATTAGTCCTTGATATAATTATCATCAAATCTATCATTATTTACCTCCTTCATTAAAATTTCTGTTTTTATTTTCCATGTTATTGTTTTGTTGATATTCCCTATGGATATATTTTAAATATCTTATTATTGACTAAATGTAATATGTATCAATTAATTACTGTATTATGTTTTTTAGTCCTTATGTATTCATGATAAAATTTATTTTACTCTTTTCATTATTGAGTATCTGAGTCCACCATTTTTTTCTTTTCCTAAGTATACGAAGAAGAAATCATTGAATGATTTCCAATGATAAAAGAATTTTTTTAAGGCTATGTTTTATTTTTACAATGTTACATGGAAATCAGGTATATATATAGTATCATAATATTTATAACTAATCAATACTTTATGTTAGGATCCCCTACATCTTATACTAATCCAATAAAGTAAAAAATGGCTATGGGTTACTTGAGTAGGTGTTGTTTCATACCAAGACCACAATGTGTTTCTTCATAAACATAATCTATTGGAGGTAGGTGGTTTATCCCTCTCTCTCAACTTTATCTAGAATTTTATGTCTTGGATTTATAAAATGTATTTCTTATTATTTTCATAATATATTTTTTTAAATTTCTATCGTATAAATCAATTTATTTAATGGATTTTAAATAAAATATTTTTTATTGTCGCTCATTATGTGTTTGATAAAATGTTTAAAAGAACAATGGTTTCTAAATGAATAGTTAAAAGGGAACTTAAATTACATGGGTTAGTGTTTATTCATGATATAATTATGAGGGGATTTGTTGGAATCATACATTGCTACCTATTCCATTTGAGGCAAACATGTGCATAACCAAGTGATGATTTGGTCTCAAATAAGAGATACCACTCATGAGTATTGGGAACATTATCTTTGGTTCATGAATGTGTGTGTGAGTATGTGGAATGGTTTTAAAAAAAGGGAAGTATGGATAAATTGATTATAAAAATACTTATTTTATGAATCTATTTGATAATGTAAAGCTTGCTAAATTTTTATTTTGATATAAACTATTTTGTTACCCTTGTTTCTACTTTTATTTAAATCGTGGGATAACTTTTTCTTGTCCAAGTAGCATGTATTGGGATGTTGTGGGGTTTTTTACTGGGTTGTATACTCACCCACTACATATTCACTTTTTTTCATATGCTGATAATATTTATCAGGACATAGGTAAGAGGAAGATTTTATATTTCTCTAGATTATTGTTGTGATGCTATTGTATTGGTGACAATGTATTGAGTTTTGAGATGTATGAGTTGGTTGTTTAGAGTGATGGTAAATTGGTGTCATTGTGTCATGATGTCTTTTTTGTTTTTATAGATATTGTGTCTTAAAATATAATTTGACTCTAATTTATCTATTATTTTTGGATTTGGATTTGTTGGGTTTATTCTCATAAAAAATATATCATAATGGGTTTTTATATTATTTGATTTTATTGTTTGGGTATATTTAAGTAAAAAATTTCCCTCAATAATCAAGTATTCTCTTGGAATTTATTTCTAGAATTAGGTCTCTAAGGGATCCACCTATTGCTAGTGGCACATCATACTCTTCTAAAATCAATGGATTAGGGATAAGATGATACATTTATCTTGATATTGAATTCTGGTGGTATCATTATCTCATAAACAACATGAATCTTATGCATGTCATAAAGGGTTACATATTCTCTATCTTTTAATGTAGATATTTCAGGAGAAGGATTATCTAAAAAGTTTATCATAAACGTCTTGAAAATAGTGTAATCTTCTATATTCTATCCATAACATCTAATTTTTATAACAATTTCATTAACTCATGTAAAGTAGTCCTTAATGGTTTCATCATTAACTATTTTTACGTATCTAAACTCACTTCTACAAATATTCTACTTTTCTTCATTAACCTTTATATTAACTTTAAAAATTATTTCTATTTTTTATCCAATTAGCCTTTTCTATCTGAATCCGAATTAATGTTTTATAAACTTTATCAAATATGGAAATATTAATAGCATTATCAAACTTTCTATCAATATACAAGTTCATATTATGAGTAAAATACATTATTGTATCTTTCTAAATTATTATAAATTCCATAGTAGTAATATAAATTAATTACAGGGAAAGTGAAATAGGATAAGGAACCTTTATATTATTGCATTAAATATAGTTTTTTCTATTAAATAGTGGAATTCCAATACTAGTAGTAGTATTAAAATTATCTATCACTAGTATGAAATGGATCATTCAGAGTGAACTCGTGCTACTATAATATTATTTGAAGATACTAGAAAAAGGTTGTAAAATTGGGAGGTGGGATAAATTAGTGATAATAATTTTATAATTTATTATCTATAAGTAATAAAATGTGATTTTAGATAATTGAATCCACTTAAATATGAAATTTCATTCTTACATGAATATAGTAGAAAAGAAAATCAATACACAGTACACAATTTTTTACATGGTTTAGTCCCGATGAAGGTTCTTACTACTTTTCATGTTTGGGTTTATTATGTGCTAAAACATTTTCACTAATATATCGACAAAAATTTATAAGTTGTTTGGATAGATGTTATTCTATACCCAGTAGTGTTTCCCAACACGAGGTCTCCTGACATAACTTATAATATTTCAAACTAGTTGAAGATGATGATCCACCTGCTCAATTAGTGAGATATTTGAATGTATTTTAGGATTCCACAACAATAAAAAATATGATACACATCCAAATTTCCTATAAATAACTTCTAGAATTAAAATCAAAATAAATATATGCATATTGGGCTTCTTCTCTGCTTTTAAAAATTATGAATTCATCCATGTGATAATGAAATCACATTCCTACACACACATTCCTATTCCTCCTCTTCAATAAACATTATTTATAATAATGATAGGGATATTATTACCTGAAATCATAGGATGAAATATTAATATTAGGTGATGGTAGATCTCACTTTCTCCCCTACATCCTTCTTCAAAGAATATCTTCTATTTCTCACTCTTCAATACTATAGATGTTCTTTTCACTACTATATAAAATCATTTCTTTTGATATATTCTATTTCAGTTTTTACACCCCTCACATATTTATAATTTTTCTTTATTTATATTTTTCATATACTTGTGAATTATTCAATAATTTATAATTTAGTAATTTCCAAGAAATCCATTATTACATTAAATTCTATAATATTCACTCGGTATATTTTTACTTCACTGTACTCCATGTGTTTTTCTTTATAAAAGATCATGTGCTAATGATAAGAAAATATCAAAATATTTTCCTTCTTATAGAATATTTTCTCCATTGATATTACAAGAATAGCCTTTATCACATTTAAACTAGTTAATAATCATCCAAAAAATTTATCCAACTTCATTCAACAACTTCATTCAACAAAAATGAATTCAAATCTTCCCAAAATGTCAACCATCCATATTATCATTAAATCTTTATTTCAATTCCCCCCAGTATCTTCATTATTTAATAATAATTATTTAATAAATAAATTGGTTTCTTAATCTAGAATACTATTTAATGATCGTCATATTTATTGTCTATAAGTATCTTCTAGAACACCTTTTTCTAATTTTATTAAAAAAATAATATTTATGAATCACCAATAGAGTTTGATACTTATGTAGAGTTTTATCTTTTTACACTTTTTTCAGTAAGGGACTCTCACATTATATTTTACAATCCATACGCATTCCATAATTTTCTTGGCTTAAATACATTTCCTATTACCCTAGAAAATTTCTTGCATATGAATAAAAATTTCTTACACAAAAATATATATCTTACACATATTTTTTCCTTTGAAAAATCATATATTATTATATATATTACATATTTATTTTTGAAAAAATAATGTTTTATTCAAAAAAATATTCCTATTAGATAAAAGGTTATGTATTTCATTTATTTTTTAATTATTCAGTTTCAAACTACAGAGAAAAATTTACACATATACCAAGTTTATTCAAATATCCTATTCATGATATATCATTTTGAATTCTACTTCAAGAGACACAAATATGTTATTCATCATCAAAATTCATTAAATCAACAAGGAAACTCAATACTTTTTCAATTTTAGCCTCAAAAACATAATTATATAACATGTGAAAAGTTTTATAAAACCTATTCAATACCTATAAGATAATCCTCAATCATCCCTAAAACATACTCAACTTATTCAAAGATATCCATAATAACTTCTAATAATTCGCACTCATAGTTTAAAAGAAATAAAATACTTCAATAATTCTAATGGGTTCTTTAGAGACTACTCCTCTATTATTACTTTGTAAAATATACATTATATTGCATTATAAATATCCTATTAATTTTAATTTAATTGATAAATTTTCACACACACACACACACACAGATATATATATATATATTTTATTCCCTTTATTGGAAAAATATTGACAATTTAGACAAAAATTATTTCAATAAAGATAACTATTGTATACTTAGCCATGATTGTGAAAGAGGTTCCTTAGAGACTATTATATATTGTATGGTTTAGTCACTCTCTTGATATGATAGATGTATTAGAATTATTATGTGATGGCCTGATCATGTAATCATATATCCCTTATATTCTTTGTTAGGAATCATAACACAAACTAGCTTGGGTATTTGGGGTTGATCTACCCATTTATGTATGATGTATTATAATTGGCCTGATGATATTGTTTTGATGTCTGACATTATGCATTGTATAACTATGAGATAAATTATTTGTATACATGTGATTATTTATTTATATTTTTATATCATACATGAATATATTATGTACATGTTATCATTTATATAGAATCATTTAATTATTTATTCCTTCCATATTATGTATGTTATGTTTATACCATATTAGTTTCTCCTTTATGATACCCCTTACTTGACATCTAAAATCGCCGCATTGTATTATTTTCCCATTTACCTAAGAAATAATAATGAATAATATATGTTTAATAAGGATTATCAATAGATAAATAATAAAATTTCATGTATTTCTTTGGATATATTTTAGGTTTCTAATTTAATGTATTGTTTATGTATGTATATAATATCCTAAGACTAAAAACTATTTGAACCCATATATTGTGATCTTATGTATTAATTTAAATTGTAATAAATAACCACTTACTTAGAGTTACTATGGTTAGGTTTTTTATAATCCTAAAATCAAATTTAGTGTAAACCTTAATAACTAGAGTTATAAGAACATAGTTTGAAAATACAACATTATGATACACCCTTAGGAAATAAATAATTTTTTCTATAATACTTGACAAGAATTTGTAAATTTTTTTTAGAAAATACATAATATTATTTATATTTCATTGTATTTTTCATGGTATAATTAAACACATTACACTATTTCTAAATAGTATCAAATTGAATGAATGAAAACTATGTTAATGCTCATAATCACTCTATATATTTCCTTCTCAAACACAAAAATTAAGTTAGTGTTGAACCAAATTATATTATCACTATATTGATATAGTTAAAAATATTCATGAAAAAATAATACTCCTCATATGGAACAAACTATTTCACCTAAATAATTTAGTATAATACTGAATCATTTCATGAGGATTCATCTATCAACTTCCAATAGAACCAATACTCCATTAGTAGAAGGGAAATAGATAAATTATCTAAAGAAGATATTATTTTATTTTGGATATAAAAAAATGGATAAGTATATCATGATTTTATATCATATAATGGGAGATATTGATTAATGGTGGCCACTGATTCAAAATACTAATAAATAGGAAGAGATAAAAAGAATGGCATGCAATAATTTTTAGGAGATATTTCTTGAAAAGTATTCTCCTCAATAATATAGAGTTTATATGATAAGGGAATTAATTTATTAAAGAAAAATTGATGAATAAATATTTTATGAGTATGGTACTAACTTTTCAATGTCAGAAAAACATGTCATATATTAGGCACATAATTCATAATGCAATATTGATCGCTTTTTTGATGGATTAAATTTACGTATAAAATGGAAATTAATCGCTCATACATTTTCATCATACAAGGAGATAATTAAAAGTTCTATCAGTATTGAAAAATAATTTTCAAAGTCATATATTTTCACTGGAAAATATGAGAAAAAGAGGATGGCTGAATGACATGTAAAAAGAAATTTGGAAATGGAGAATAAGGGAAGGGAATATTTTTTTACAAGAAATAATTAAGAAAAAATACCTTTGGTATTTCTATAAGATCTTGTTATTATATTTCATGTTTGGAGATAAATTCCATTAATATCACGAGTTTAAATATAAGGGGGAGGCCACCAATGTTCAGTGCGTTAATGAAAAGTAGATTGGATGTTATTTTAATCAATTCCCTAAGGTTTAAGGGAATATACCTTTGAATACCCCAAGATAAAAATATTGATATTATGTAATTTCATTATTGAATGATGAAGTTACAAATGATGTGATTACAAGTACTTCGATTATAAGCTCAAAATTAAATAATACATTATTTCCATCCAATTTCCCAAAAGCCTTCAAATATTTTTATAATTGATAAGCCCTCCTTTTAAGGGAATAAAGAGGAAACCCAAGGACTTCATAGACATAGGGAAATCACACCTAAAGTACAAAAAAGAGATAAAACTAGATTGAAAACCAGAGTAATCCCTCCCTAGCATAAAAACAAGATGAAGAAATACAATGATTCAGGACTAATCAGAATGCAAGTGTCCTGTGTCAAATCACATGCTTGATCCAATAGCTGATGCCATACTCTCTCAAACAACCGAATCCGAAAAGCAAAAAAAAGGTGAACCACCAGATCTGAATCCTCCACTGGGACAATTCCAAGGATCAAGTCCAACTGCACATCTCCCCACCCCAGGATAGTACCAAACAAACACAACTTTCAACAAAACCAACAAAAACCTTAAGAGTGCCAAAGCCCATATAGAGCTAGGAAACAAACAAAATGGTAAATCCAAGACGAACTCTCCCGTAGCAAAAACCGGTATTGAAACCAGAAGAACCCCATCACAACCATAAGGCTCCTTTCAAACATATCCAAAACTTCCCAAAAGGTGGAAAAACCAAAGACATGGAGCGAACTCTTCTTCACCTAGGACTGGAATATCCAACAACATATCGATAGAGCATCACCGATGTAGGGAACCGTGCAGGTCTGAGCCAAGAACAACGCTATCGGCTGGAGTAGATTAGATGAAGCCACAAAACCCACTCCAGATTCCAAATCAAACCACTAACGGTAGAAGGGACCAACAGGAAGAACATGGACACATTTGATAACAAAACCACTGAAATAACACCACCAACGTAGCGAAAACAAAGCAAACAAATCAAAACCAGAGCTCCTCCTTTCGAGCCGCTTCAGAGAAAATGACGAGATCTACCAGAACGTGCGCAAATCCTATAGACCACCAAGATCCAAACTCTAATACTGAAGCCAATTCCCATCCACAAAAAATCAGAAGCCATGAAACCATAAGACATCAATTCCCGTCATCGCTATACCAATTCCAGACAGCCAATAGAAGCCAACATCCAGTCCAAACCACCAGAGAAAGAAAAACATGCCGTCGAAAATCCAAGAAATGACCACCGGACCATCGCTAGGTATCTCCGTCACCATGTCGAGAGAGTTGGAGCCAACTCAAGCCACACCAGGACCACGCCGAAGCCGTCGACGATTCACCACCCTTGAGATGAGATCCTGAAGAAGCCGTCGCCAAGCCCCACCGCCACAAGATGAGATCAAGAAATTCAAATGCCGAGCCAACCAGCACGCCAGAGGAGGGTGGAGATGACACCCTTGGAGAAACCATAGGCACGATGAGGAAATGGGATCTCACCACCCAGAGGTCCTTCAAATAATACAATATTTAATTATGGATTTAATAACTCTTTTATATCTCACATGTTTTCTAAGAAGATTTAATCATTCCTAGATACATCAAAAGAGATGTTGTATATTAAAATACCCAGTGAGAATATTATAAATATAAAAATATATTTGGTTATTTATTTTAAACATCATGGAGGTTGTCTAGTCAAAAACCTATTTATTACACTAATGGATTCCTTTTACATATTATTTTGATTGTATTGACTCTCAAATTATAAGGAAATATTTTTTTTATTAGAAAGAGATTACAATTTGTGACTTTCTCACAAAATCCCTAATTTTTATAGGATATACATCATTTCTAGAGTCTTATTTATAACCACCTCTTGTGGTTCATCTTAATGAAATTATTAGTGAATTAAAATATGAGACACAATCAATTAATGATATGTATAACCTAAGAATATAGGATATATCTATTTTTCTAGACTATATTGATGTATTTTATGAGGGATTACCTATAAATCCACCAGATCATGAAGAATAATTCTCCACTAACTTTATACTTGATGAAAAAAAATATTGAATCCCCCTTGTAGATTTTATTTTATGGAATTGGTGGAATTAAATAATATACAACAAGGGTTGTGTGAAAAGTAATCATATACTATAGTGTCTCTCTTTGGGAAGAACCTATTCTAATTTTGAAGGAGGATGAGTCTATGATATAGTACATAGATTATGGGTAAATAAATTACATCACTAATAAGAAAATGTATCATTTATCATGAATTGATGATATGGCTAATCAAATTAATGGAGATTAATACTTCTTAAAATGGATCTTCATTTTTGGTTATCATTAATTAAAATTTAAGAAGGTTGATCTTCCAAATATGACTTTTTATAATATTTATAGACATTAATAAGTTCACTAATATTACTTATGTATTAAAATATGTACCCAATATGTTTATGGATATAATTAATAGAGTAGTTAAGGATTATTTGTATAATTTTCTCAGATGATATCATGATATACTACAAAATATATGAACATCATGAAAAAAATTTATTGATTATTAATGAGACCCTTAGGGAAAAAAAGTTATAAATGAAATTAATTATGTGTGTGTATTGGATTCAATAGTTTCTTTCATTGGCCATATTGTCTCTGTAGATGAAATATCTATTGATACTTTAAAAACTTAGGTTGTCAATGAATGAACAACACCAATTATTATAACTAAGATACATAGTTTTCATTTTTTCTCTTGTTATTATAAGTTATTTATTGAAAACGTTTTCTAATTTTCCAATACATTTACCAAATTGACATGTAATGGGGTCATATTCATATGGTGTAAGAAATTAGTAATGTTTTTAGTAATTAAATAAAATAATAAAAAATTAACTAATATTAACAACACCATCAAAAATGAAATGATTTATGATATATACTGTTGCATCAATGAAAGGACTAGGATCTATCCTTATGAAAAATTATTGAGTTATTTATTAGGATTAAATGAAATTAAATACCCATGGAGAAAATTATCTAACTCATGATATTGAGATTTAATATGTAATATTTTTCCTTGAAGATATAATGAAACTATCTTTTTGAAAAAATATGTGACAAATATATGGATCAAAACAATTTGATGTATATATTTTCATAGAAGTAGATAAAGATGAGTCAACAGAGATGGTTAAAACTATTTAAGGTCTATAATTATACATTACATTACCACCCTAGAAAAGAAGAAAAGGTTTTCGAGGAATTAAGTTGGGATTATGAAGGATTTATATCCATGAAGAAGAAAGAAAAAGATCTAATGTTCATGGATTAATTAAATTTTTATGCATAAATTATTATGGAGGGGAAAATATAATTAATTTTATAAGTAATTTCTTAAACATATTTACTATTTTAAATGAAGAAATATCAAAAATATTATAAGTGTATATGGGCTATTATTTAATACATGAAAAATGGGTGATCAACTGACTTTATTTATGAATAGGGAGTATTAAATTTTTTAAAAAGATTATACATAACATCAGTTTCTAACCAAAAGAGGGAATTTTTAGATGAATATAATATCTCAAATTTCATTAGACAACATGGTAGTATTAATATGTATAATTATTTGATATAACACTTCTACTGGGACAACATGAAGTGGGAAATTTCTTGTTATGAGTTAATATGTTCGATATACCAATAACTAAAATCTAAGATAACTCTTATAAAGGTTGTTATTTAACCTCTCCATATACTAATGTGGAAGTGGGAAAATATCAAAATGAACTTCTTATTGCGATTCACAAGACATTTAATAGGAAAAACATAATATGAGTTTTTAGGGATCACCTTACAAAGTCTATATATTTCCTTACTATACAGGAGTATCTACCTCTTTAGTGTCTTAAAAAAAATTATTCTATTGATGTTGTGGGGGATTCATTGTAAACTTATCTCAACTATATATAATCATTAAACTCAATTCAAATTGAAATTTTAGAGGATTTTTCATAATTATTTGTACACTAATATATATTTGAGAACTTCTTATCACCTTCAAACTGATGGTCAATCTGAAAGGGATATCCAAATGTTAGAGTGCATTCTAAGGTCACGATCAATTGACTTCCAAGGAACTTGGGTCCATTATCTACCTATGGAGAAATTTTCATAGAGTATTGGATTCCATTCTATTATAAAAATGGAATCATATGAGCCCTTTTATTGAAAAATATTTTTCACTCTATGCTTTTAGGTTGATGTTAGGGAAAGGATGCAAATTAGACCAGAGCTCATTGAGGAGAAAATTGAGAAAGATCATGTATCCTAAAACATATTAAGATATCTAAAACCAGAAATAAAATTTATATAGAATATTAGAGGAAGGAATTATCACTCTAAGTACAGTGCTATATATTTTTTAATATTTTAAAATGTAAGGGATTTATATTGTTTGAAAAAAATGGGAAGCTAAGTCCAAGGTAAATTGGACCTTTTGAGATTTTAAAATGAATTAGAGCAATGGTTTATTACCTATATATGAAACATAACCTATTTAAGTTACATGATATGTTACATGTATCACTATTTATGAAGTAGATACCATATTCAACACATGTTCTCACTATTTATTAAATAGATATTGAGCTTGAATTTTCATATAATGTAGATCCTATCCAGATTCTTAATACCAGATATCAAGTGTTGCAAAATCATAACACCTAGCCGGTAAAGGTAATTTAGACGAATCACAAGATGGATGAAGTGACTTGTTATCTTGAGTATGCAATGATGAAAAATTACACATTTTGTTTTTCGAGAATTGATTTATACAAAAAATTAGAGTGGAAAATTATTTAGGGGGGAGAATGTAATACCCAAAATTGTACAATAATAAATAATTTCTTCATTACAGTAGAAATTTAACATTATATGTTATTTAATTTTATTATAATAGTTCAATGTTACAAATAGATAATTACATTCACTACAAAACACGTAACTATATATAGAAACACCGTAATCTTGAATCATGGAGGATTGTACTCTACAAAGAATAACATGAATAAAAGATACATTACTATTTTATATAAAATAATAATAAATTGAATAGCTATTATATAGAAACTAATAGAATGATATGAATTATTTTATATTCTAGAGATAAGAATATTTATAAGGGTTAAATGACTATTGGATTGGTAAGGTGAGAATTGAAATAATAAAAGAACAATACGACAGTTGTAATAGTAATATGACCATTATGTGTAAAAAAAATATTTAATAAAATGAATAAAATAATTTAGGAATATTATAATAAATAATTTTAAAAAATTATATTAAATAATTAATAAAAACTTATTTTCATCCGTATGTCATAAAATTAAAATTAAATCTATTAAAAAGAGTTCTTATATTTTTCACGCCAAACAAATGGTTTTAAAATACAAAAATATTTTTTTAATAATTAAATTTATCTAACATAGAAATTTATTTTCATTAAAATAAATTTAAATTTAGAATCAAAAAATTGAAAATTTTCATTCTTAAAATTTTGATATTTTTTGATTATTTTTTAAGTGAATAGTAAAATACTGTATAAATATACAATATTAGTTATGATTTTAAAATCATGTAAAAATGATGTAGAAATTAATACCAATGAAATAAAAAACTAAAATATTTTAATTTATTAAAATATTGTACTTTAAAGTACAAAAATAAATTTCCAAACCTACAATGGACTTTCTAAAGTCTAAAATAAAAATAAAAATTTCAAATTTGTTTCTGAAAAAATGAAATTCTATTGTCCAATGTAAGATTAAGAGATTATGTTTTGTAAAAAAAATTAAATTTTAAAGTACATTTCATAAATGTAAAATTATGTAGTATAAAAGAATAACAAATTTAATAGGATTGAATTTTCCCCAACTGAGATTTTTTAAGTCGCAATCCCAAAATTAATAAATAATTACACCATATTATCTATTAATACCTACCCTTTCTTCCAGTATTCTTCACTAAAAAATAATTTATCATTATTAACCTCGCATGATTCCTCTCTAGATTCCTTATAATGAATTATTAAGGATCCATAATGTTTTTATCATGTTTTAGGAAGATACTTATTAAGGTAAGAGTTTTTAATTTAAACTTTTAATTTCACTTTTATAATCATTTTGAATTACATAAATTTTCCAATAAAATATTTATATTATCAACCAGTATACATAATTTATTATAATATTAAATTTTTATTACTATTCCCTCTAACTATACAACCTACCTGTTTTTCCAAAATACAAAAATATTTCAATATCCATTATCCAAATACCTATGTATTCCATGTTTTATGGTATTATAGATTATGTTTTTCTAATAGGGGAACTTTATCAAATGAATTATTATGCTGATATAGTCATTAGAGCTGTTATTAGGTTTATTGATGATAAAAATTTATTTTTATACTAGTTAGCATTTCCCATTAATGTGTACCTACTTGAAAGTTTGACGTTAAGGAAATTTTATGTCTCTATTTCAAACCAGATATGTGTCTTACATACTCTTATTTTTCTAAAGGAAAATTTTCTATCATTACTTTAGTCTCATTTAATATAAAAATTTTATATTTAATGCATATTTATTAATGATATATGTATATAATTAAAGTATCCTACCCAACTACTCTACCACTATACCATTGATAAGAATACTTTTTAGTGCATAATAAATATCCATTTTTTAATTTGATTTATGTATATTTACCTTGATAATCACCTTATTCCCTTGATTGGGGAAATATTTATGACATGAATAACAATTATTTCTATATGAATAACTATTGATTACTTATCCATTATCAGGTATGAGTTTCCTTAGGGAAAATTATGTATTATATTTTTAGCCTTTCTATTTATAACATCGATGCATTGAATTTATTATATGGTGGTTGGGATCTATAATTATATAGCTCATTAATGCATATTTAGGTATAGTGAGACAAACTATCAGGAGTATTTTTAGTATACCTATTGATTTATGTACGATTTCATCAAAATCAGGCCTTGATAGTATTGTTATACAATCATAAAGTATGTATTCATTCATAACGAGATCAATTATTGTTATCTATGTTACTATTTATTTATATTTTTATTCCACATTTGGATATACTATTCTCATGTTATCATTTATATGGAATAATTTTATATTTTTTACCACCATATTATGTATTTAATGTTTATTTTTAATAAGTGTCGGATCTCACCCTCATATACCATTTCCCTATTTTCCCTGGAAAATATAAATAATACTACATGTAACATAAGGACAAGATACAGAGAAATAATAAATTTTTTTGTATTACTATGATGTTTTTTATGATTCCAATGTAATTTAATTTTCATTTATGAAAATAGTATCCTAACATTACTAAAATATTGGATCTTATGTGTTTTTATCCTATTTATTTGGTGTCATTAGAATAAGTATCTACTATCTTTGGGTGAATGGAGTTGAATTTCATAGACCAGGGTTTCATGAAGAGTTGGCGGGGGGGGGGGATCACTTAGATCCTCCCTTCTAGAGATCATGTTTGTTTTCTCTAAATTATGGATTAATATTATTTTAGATGTATTTAGGCCCTTTTATGCCTTTTTTATTTGTTTTTTCTGATGGTTAAATGTTTTTGGTGTTTTATTTTCTGGAATGAAAGGTTTTATACTTGTATTTTTTGGATGATCATCTTTGTCGTCATGCCACAACTCCAGATTCTCTAATTCATTGAAACTTTGTGGTTGATTTCTCTTTGACACTTTTCCTATATTGGTTCACTTGTTAGTTTCCAAACCCTATCATCTGTTCTTTTCCAGTGCTTGAGATTTTTTGGATTCCAAAACCGAGTGGAATTTTCAGAAGAAATAAACCTTGATTCTTTTAATGATGATATCAAGTGGTCCTTTTAGTGGTATAGTTTCACCAAAATTTACCCTCAAAATATATATAGTCACTTGAAAAACATATACAGTTTGAAATATACAGGGACCAAATAGTTAAACTTTTAGTCACATATATTTTTTTATGGTTTTTGGGTATGAATTGAAAATATTTTTTGGGTTGATCTTAGGTTTTCTCTTGGGGTATTGTGGAAAATTTTTTTTTCTTATAAAATTTTTACTTACAAATTCAAGAAGTATCCACTTAATGAGATAAAAATTAATCCCCTCATTCACTATTTTAATCCCTAGAAAATTATAATTCTAATTACCTATATACATAAAAGAACAATTATATGATCTCTTGAAAGAATTCGATCATACTAGAACTAAAAATATATAGTTTTTAAAATAGATAAATACAAAGAAGAAAATAAATCACAAATTGGAACTTGAAAATGCAATAAATAATTGGAATATTAAATAAAGTGAAATAATATACCATCCATACCCAAGAAAATCATTTTAATAAACCCTTATAAGGGTTAGCTTTCCATTTATAAAAATATCTCAAGTAAGATGAGATGTTTACTAATGGAAACATGATAGAAAAAGAGAAAACAAAAAAAATAATGAACAATCCATTATTGTTGTGTGAATGGTTCACACCATTAAATGAATGGTATTAAATTGATAAATATTTAGTGTATAATAAAAAAGAAAAATAATGTATATTAATTAGAAAAATATAGTTAATTATAAAAAATTATAATTGAGTAACAATATTATGATAAAAAATTATATCATAATGATATAGGCCAAAATGTGGTGGAAAAGTGGGTAGAAAATTTACTTTCCATTATTCCAAGGGTTGCATGAATCGTTTTTCTATATCCACATTGATGCACCAAAATAACCATTATTTTGTGTGAATTCAGCTAGTTTTTAGAATATAAAAGTATTTACCTTTATTTCCTCTAACATTGATAAATATTTTAGCCAAATTAGATTTTTCATTCAAAAGTTATGATCCAAATGTTGGGATAACTTTGTGGGATTTGAAATCTACACTAGAATTTATATTTAAATTAGGAATATAAGATGAACTTTTAAATGAAATTATTATCTTGGGAAAATGTGGAATTAAATTTTATCTATAAATTTTTCTATATTTAGTTAAAATTTCAGTTTCATTGGCGCTGAATTTTTAGCTCCACATCTATTTTATTTTCCTACGTTTCAATATTTGTTACCAATATTTTTTTTTCATTTGAACCTCAATATGTCCTCCTTCCTTTGGGAATATATAATTTCTTCCAAAGAATTAAATGATCCCAAAAAATTGAGTAAATTGGTATTGAAATTTACTATTCAAATCCTAAATATATACTGTTTCACAAGGTGATGTTTCAATGGGCCAAGATTGATACATTTTTACCTTAATTTCTAATATAATGAGAAATAAAGTTGAAATTGTAAAATGAATTTACCATTTCTTTTATAAACAATTAATCACACTAAAACTATTGAAAATAAAATAAAAATTATCCACTTTTAGTGTTTAATCACACCCCAAACTGATTTTTTTCGAGTAGAATTACATATATACAATTATCATGATTTAGTTCCCCTCTCAGAAAAATTTAACAAACAAATCCATAATCACCTAACATAAAATACTAATGAATCCTAGAAAAACACATTAAATCAATCCAAGTACACAATAATATCCAAATATTAATCCCATTCCCGTGTTCAAATTCACCTCTAAACATTATCTAATTACAATTAATAATGAAGATTTGTTTTTCATCACAAAATACATAGGAGTTAATATTTGGTCATGGGAAAAAATAGAATCACTATGTGGGAATCAAATTTCTACCTTAAGATAAGTAACCTTTTTATTTGGAATTTTTTAAACCACAAGAGGGATGAAAGATACCAACTCTGGGAAGGAAAACCATTGATTCACTATCCCAAAGTGTATAACAACACACATAATGTCTATTAAGAGATATTTAAATGATATGTAAAGAATAAATTTTGTAAATACAACTATAGAGTCACAATAAACAAGTTATAGACACTAAACATAATGTGAAATCACTGTTCTACATTATCATTCATGGTTTTTTTAATTTTTAATTTTTTTTGATACTCAAATTAAACTTAAATTGAACCAAAATCATATGATACAGAGAATAGATCCCAAGAACAAAATATCACTTCCCACAATCCAAAAGGCATGAACTGTAAAATTTTGATTAAATGGATTAAAATTCAGATGGTGAAAATCGCATTGGATAAAAATGATTTCCAGAAATATGCTAATGATCCTAAAAATTCATAAAGAATTAAGTCTTATAAAATCATTTTACATTTAGTTTTCTTATATTAAAAAGTACAATATCACTTAAAAGGATAAAAAAAATTAAACTTTCCATAAAATCCCAATTAATTTTCTTCTCAAAATATCATATTTGAACTCCCCCATCTTAAAACACCACTACCATTATTAATAAAAGAGAAAATAAGAGATAGATCGGAATTGGGAAGAGTAGGAGAATGAGTTTTGAGATGAAATCATGGAAAAAATCACATGGTTTTAAGATAAAGTCCTAATAATAAAAAATTAATCTATCTAGTTCTATGTCGTATGTAGAAACCCCATGGATGATTAAATATTGGGTTTTAACACTAATGTGCATGATTTTCAATTTAAATAAAAACCTTAACTTATATATATGTATCCCATATCTCACAATAAAATACCATTATATTACAGTGAAAACCCAAAGGGGTTCTTTAAAATAAAAACAATAAAAAAATTAAGGGCAAAAAACCTTTTTTTTCATTTTTTTGATGATGGAAAAAACAAATAATAAAAAAGAAACAACTAAAAAGAAGCCAGGATGCCTACTATAAATCACTTAGTTTAAAATCATTAGATCTATATTGAAACCACTAGAAAACCAATACTAAATTTCAATATTTATATGATTACATTTTTATAACTTAAAATAAACTTGGACTAATTATACACAAAGGTTGGTGGGATGTTTCAGAATATTATTCAAGAACTATACTTTTTGTTTCGGTGAGCGGGGTAGTCCCATGAATATAATAAAGCATCCACCCAATTTAATTCTTAATATTTTATAAAATTAGAGGATATTTTTTATTTGTTTTATTTTCAAGAATAATAAATTAAAATATGAAGGGTTTTATTATCCCATAATAATTACTACTTAAGTGAAGATGGTAGGAACTTGAGATTAGGTTTGGGTTTGTCAAAACAACATAAGATATATTTAATGTTTTAATCAAGCTCAATGGATTCATTTAAAACTAATGTTTCTTTATCTAAAATTCCGAGTTCAGTGGAAGGAATTGATATAGACTCATAATTTAAGGTTTCTTCAAACTTTTTACTAATTGGAGATCTTCAAATATTAGGATAAGATCGATATAAAATTGATTCAAGGCAAATATACAAGTTTCCCTCATGTGAATAAAGTAAATTTATCTATTCCTAACATAAAATTCATTCAATAATTCCATGATGTTTCTTAGGTAGAATTTCAACACTACCGGACCAATGAATATCATGACCATTTTTATCATCCATAATTCAACTATTTTCATTATAAATGTTTTGATCAAGGATCATGTTCCTAAAAGTTATAGTAATGTTCCCATTTCTAATTTGAATGGATTAGTTGAGTTTTTATAGAAACATATCTCCAAATATTATGGGGGTTTACTACCTAGAACCAAGTATTGGATGATTTTCATGGACAATGAAGCTTACATAGTAGATAATGTTTTTTTAAATTTTAACAAAACATTCTTTAATATACCCTTAAGAAACTGAATACTATGATTGAAAAGTTGAGTGTGACACATATGGGTTGAATATACTAAATACCTATCTAATAATAAAAATTATATGGATTGAGGTTAACACTATATCATAGATAACATAAGCATTTCATAGATTCTCTCCCACCAAATTTCGTATTGGTGTTTGGGAAACTGAGGTCTATTAACCACAGAGGCATGGTTCCTGGGATTGTGATGCTCACATCAATCGAAAAAATTAATTGGTTTTTTATAGAACATTATTTTGAAAGTAAAAAAGTGATTAAGTTAATTTTTGTAGAATTGGAGGGTTTGGATTTCATCAATAATAAGAAAATTTATTTTAATAAGAGAAAATTTTTAATTTAAATTTTTACTCAACTCAACTTTGGATCTTCCCCCCATTATTTGAGGGAATAAATCATATTCTTAGATTATTTTTGGTAGTATTTGTTCCTCAATATACTCTTCATATTTATAAAATTATTGGTTTGATTATTTATAATCGTCATCATATTTTTAATCCTAAAATGGATTAAGAATCATTTTTTGTGGTTTTCTATGGTTTTCTCACTCCTTAAAATAGTCACAAATTTTATTTGTTTTTGACAGGTTTATGTGTTATTAGGTTATCACATTAAGGTTGAGGAAACACAGACATGAGTAGGCATGATTTCTTACTCTTTTTTTATCTTCAATTCAATTTTTTTAATGAAACTATACAACTCATTCTCACTATTTTCTTTCACAATTGTTAAAGGAATGTTTTTATAACTTATTAGGTATGTAGTGGAGATGACTGTTTTATCACATGAGGATATTTTGGTTGGTGGATCGACTATTTTAATTTCACTAGAGGATTTTGGAAATGGGATTATTATGATTGAAACTAGTTATGAGTTGGAATGTTTAATAAAGTGTAATGATTCTCATCTCTCAGATGATTTGGTTATTGATTATCCCTATAATGAAATCCAAGATGGTCATTGAACCTTGGATTGAAAATATTTGGTTTCTATATATTTCAAAAAATTATAGCACTAACATCCCAATATGGTCCTCAAAGAAGAACTTTATTTATTAAAAGAATGTTTTGGAAATCCTTAGTACCATAGTCATGTTTTAAAAAAATTATGAAAACATGGCCATTAATTTGAAGTTCATGGAATTTAAAAAAGTATATCTATTTTATCTTCCTAGAGATGGATTTATGTTTCGGCCAAGGTATCTTACCAACCCTAAGAGGGTACATCCCAGTAGATTTGGGAGGTTTTTTTATAGTGGGTAGAGGTTCCCTGAGCTTGGTTTTTTTCAGTTTGAACTTTAAGATACTTAGAAGAAACATTTGGGTATTTTTTAAAGCATCTATTAGAATCATATAAATTAATTGTTTATTTCCTATAAATAAAACCTCATAAAAGATTCTAACCTCTTCTAGTATTGAAAAACATGGGCAAGGTACCCCGTGTATGTTATCTTTAAACATTTCCCAAGTTTTATAAAATAACTCTCCATATATTTCAAAAAATGTTTTGAATACTCTTTTTATGTGAAATTTCATTTGGATTGGGAATGTTTTTTTTAAACTACCTTGGTAATTAGACCTATGAATAGATTAATACATGTCTCAATTTATTTTACTAATTATTAGCTCAATATTTTAGGGAAAAGGGTGATATTTTTATCTTGTGTGACTATATTTGATGATGTGAGAAGATGCTCTCAATGACGTCATTAAAATCATTGACATGTAGGTAATGAATCTCAGACTCCATACCATAAAATAAGGGAATGTGGTTTAAGATATGGGTTTTAAAGATATATATTTTTATCCTTAGGAAGTAAGTATGATTCATAATGGGAAATAATTATAGGAAGGTTTGAGGTAGTCATTCTAGGTTTGATAAATGAAATTCCACAATATAGGGGCTACCACATTTAGATATCCCATTATATTTCTTCATGGATTTAAGTTAGAGTTATTCATAAGATCCTCCATTGTAGTTGAATCAGATTTAATTTTTCTAATTCTCAATAAGATTTGGATCAAAAGGTATATTATCCCTAGGTTAACTTGATTTACCTACCCTTTGATTACCAACCCTAACTATGTTGTTTTAATGGTATCAGGTGTAAATTGATATGAAAAAAAAGAAATAGAAAAAAATAAGATAATTAAATTTGATAAAAAATATTTTGGTGTTATAATATAATGAGTGTCCAAGTTACTTAATTGGGTCCCTAAAAATAACACAAAAATGCAGTTTCTCGAAAATTTACCCTATGGTTAGAAACAATCAGTTGCAACAAGGGTAGAGTAAAATTTAGAGGGGTCCAATATGTAAATCTTGAGATAATCATGTTTTTAAGGGTTTTGACTATGAAATGGAAATTTTTTTGGGTGAATTTATTTCAAGGGGAAAAAAATAAGATGTGAATTTTAGAAATAAATAAAGATGGGTTGATCCTATGTTGTTTCTAGGGTTAGGGTGTATGTATTTGTTTATATTAGAAAATATCAGCTCAATAATTAAAGAAGTATCAATTTTGTGAGATAATAACAAATACCCTCATTCACTGATTTATTCTCTTTATAATTCCAAATCTAATCACTAATTCACTTGGAGGATCAATTTAATGATCATTCCAAGGGATTGGAACATACAATCACTTAAAATATATAGATATTAATATTTAAAAATTTTAATAAGAAAATAAATAATTGAATGGAACTTTAAAATTAAATAAATAATTATAAGTTTAGACAACATAAAATAAAAACCAATAAAACATTAAATAACTCCCTTAAATTAACCCATAAGTGGGTTATCCCTTCATTTATGAAAATATAAATGGAATAAAATAGGTTTTTTCACATCGTTTTTTATATTTTTAATGTTGGTTTATGATGTATTGTCATTGAAGGTGACATTATAAATATGTTTTTTAATTTCAGTTATTGAAATAGATCAAAAAATGTGTTTTTATGATTTTTAATTCAGTTTAAAAAAACAACATAAAAGTTCATATTAACATCATTTGTTTTTTAAAATATTGACTTTAAGAAACTATTTTTTTCTCAATATTTTTTTTTTCAAATCCAAAGTGAAAAATATGTGATTCACATTGATTTTCTGAAAACTAACATGAAAACAAGGTTTTTCACGTCAGTTTTTCAGAAAACCTACTTGAAAATTGTATGTTCCAAAAACATTTTCTCATTAGTTTACTCCGTCTACGGAAAATAGAACATTGATAAAAAAATATCCTAGAAACCATACAAGATCTAGGGAAAAAAATATATCTATGACATAATTTTCAAGGTTGTTGACATCTTAGTGGATCTAATTTCTTCTTGAAGAGAGATATCATGAGTAAAGGAAGGTATCTATTTAGAATACATTTTATAACTTGAAAAAAGTTTTTTAGTTTTATAATTATCTAAAAAATAAATATTCATTTTAATAAAAATGAAAACATTAAATAATATATCAATAGAAAAACCTAATAAAATAAAAAATAAATCCTAGAATAATAATTACAAATACCATGATGTGATCATAAAATAAAGAAATAGTGGGTTATGATGAAGATAAAAGAAGTTAAGCTAGTGGAATGATGATGATCGAAAGAATTGATTATAAAATTAATTTTTTTGGAGTGTAAAAACATATAAATGACATGGTAAAATTAGACATGGTATTATAAATTTTAGGAATATATTTAAAATTTTTATGCCTCATTGTAAAAAATAAGAATTACTTATTGGTGGGATGTTAAATTTTAACTTTCACATTATTTTTATGATAAACATTATGAAAATTGGTTAAAATTTCAATTTTTCATTCTAGTTTTATGATAACCATTATAAAAATATATTAAAATTTTCATTTTTCACGTTAGTTTTATGATATCCTACTTGAAAAACTAGATTTTAACATTGATTTTTTTAGTAATAGATGTTAAAAATCATTTTTCAAGTATAATTTTACAAAAAGTAATTTTGATTATGTTTATAAACTTGTAGTTAATTTTTCAATATTTTATTTTACTAGTTGTGTGGCTCAAACAAAGTTACGGATCAAACGATAATGCTGTCTAAAGTTGGACTTCTCTAAGATGTTGTTTAGAGATGATTAAATTCTAACATCCATAAATTTTGATCCATAAGTTTGTTTAGATCCAATTCCACTGAAATAAAATCTTAGAAAATGAAATAAAAAAATGTTCAACATTTTTCAGGGTAGGTTTTGGAATAAGATACATGAAAGGTGACATTTAACATCAATTATTGAAAAAAACTGACTTTAAAAGGCATTTTCATGTCATTTTTTAGAAAAATTACTTTAAAAATATGTTTTTTAATTTTCAAGATTCAATTAGAGTGGACATGGCTCTTAATCAGACTTAAAGATAAAAGTTTATAGATATCAGAAGTTGATCATCTCTAAAAAATGCCTAAGAGAAGTCCAACTTCCAACAACTATAACTTTTTATCTGTAACTCCGTTTTAGATCCAATAATTGTAAAATTAAATTATGGGGAATGAACTAAAAATTTATTAACATTATGAATGTATTTTTTTAAAAACTAATTTAGAAAATGACTTTTAACATCAATTCCTGAAAAATTTATGTTAAAATATAGCTGTTCACATTAGTTATCATATAATTGACATGAAAAACGAAAATTTTAATATTTTTTCATGATGGTTATCATAAAACTGACATGAAAGTTAAAATTCAATATCCCAAAAAATGTGTAATTATAATTTTTTATATTGAACCATCAATTTTTTTAATTTTTAGCTATATTTTTTTAGATCAGTTATCATAAAAAAATGATAAAAGATAGTTTTTCATGGTGGTTATTAAATAAACAATATAATAAGACTTTAATTAGGAATTTTAACATGAATATTTGTATAACTAATGTTAATGGTGTAGTTTAAATGTTTGTTACTAAATAACTGACGTTAAAATACCTCAAGGAAGACTTTTAATGTCAGTCTTGAAGAACTGAAGTAAAAATAGAGATGTTGAAAACCATTTTTCTACTAGTGCCTCTCAATGGAAGATGAGAGGTTAACTAATAAAATTATGGTTTAATAATGGAAAAAAATAATGAACACCCCACTATTATTTTGTGAATGTATTCAAACCATGAAATAAAAATTATTATAGTGATAATTATGTGAAAAAAATTAATAAAATGAAAGGATAATAATTATAATACTAGAGTGAATGATAATAACTTATATGTGAATAATAAGCTTACGATATTAAAATTAATTTATAATAGTACAAATAAATAAAAAAATATTCCATTTTATTTTGAAAATACACCTTAAATAGACCCTTGAACCTACTTAAATTGAGAAACTATTTCAAATTCTTCCCTATTAATGATGTAGTCCAAAAGGTTGTAGAAAAGTGGGTGGAGAATTTACTTTCGATCATTCAAAAGGTTGAATGACTACCTTTTATCCCTCTTAATTATGATATTTTCAAAAATAGATTTTATATTGAGTTTAGGATAAAATATAGAAATTTTTGGGTTTTTTTGTCAATTTTCGTACATGGGTAACAAGTATGGGTTCTCTACCCATGAACCTTTACTATACCTAAATCTATATTTTTAAAATTTTAATTTCTAAATGTGGGGTTTTCCTATAAGACACTCATATTTCATCAATATTTTTTAGAACCCCTCTCCATATCTCACATACGTCAACTCCACTTTAAGCCTCTCTTTCTATATTTTATTTCTCTATCAATTCTATATGTTAATAAAAGATTTATCTATGTAAGTGACTCCTCCTCTCACCCTTATCCTTATTCTTTCGTCTTCTCTCCTTTTTTCCACCAAATGGGTATAGTGGAAGAGGTATAAAAATTTCATGGGTTTTAATTATGGATTTTTATTTGAATGAATTATAATATAGATTTAATATCCCTTCTTACCTTTCTTGGTGAAAAAAAAGTTTCTAGAATATTCAATTTTTTGTGAATAGGTGGATCTATGAAAAATCCTTGGCATTTTGAACCCGGAATTCTTTAGTTATTTTAATAGAATTTTATCTGGTTTTAAATTTATATTTATTTTCCTTATTTTATATACTTTTTCCTCTATTTATTTATCTCAAATGGATATAATTTAAAAGTTTTAATTGTTATAACAAGTTTGGTTTAATTATATTCCCATATAGTGTTTGATGAAATGCTTGAACTACATTTTCCTAGTTTTTAATTCAATGACTTTAATTGAAGAATGGAAATGGGTCCTTAAAATTTATTAAATCTTTATTTATTAATAAATTTACTAATATATGTGATATTTGATTACTCATAGTTTCATTTAATTGTAACTCCAAATCATTGGAACCTCATGGGTGAGTAATTTTGGTGATTAGGAGGAATTATAGGTGGAATGACATTATGAAAATACATGATTATCACCAGGATATGGTTATCCCTTAAATACATAAAATTAGTGCAAAAAATCCCATAAATCTCCTAGATATATGAGACATGAGGCTCCCCCTAACTGGTTCACTTGGTATATACAATGCTTCATAGGGAACTTATTTACACTATTTTGAGACAAGATAATGTAAAGAAATCCTACAGAATCGCAAACCTTAATCCCTTACCATATCACCATGATGACTTAATCCATGATTCTTATTTTTTAATAGTATTTTTATGAAATAATGTATATAATTTGTTTACTAAATTAATTTAAACTAATGTGATTTAGTTTGATACTTGTTTTTCATAAGGATTAAATGTGAAACTTTTTTTATGTTATTTCCAATCTAGCGTAATTTTTATTATTATATATAGGTTTTACATAGAGTGATTGGTGAAATACTATTAATATTGTTATGATCATACCTTAAATAAACCCTATGGTTGTATAATAACCTTTTTTTGAGTTAGGTAAAGTGAAGTCTCTACATGAAGTTCACAGTTTCACTTGCTCGCCTATTTTCAGGATCGGTTGTAGTGGAATGAACAAGGATAACCCCTATGTTATTTGGAAATGGGTAACTACCACATTTTCTTATTTTGATTTTGTTTTATACATATCAGTTGTATCACATTTCCATATTCCCATCATGTTATCCACTTTTTATTTTTTTTGTATTATCTTGTATAAAAATGTTTAGTTCCAAGTTTATATTAAAATTCATGGACATTGTTTAATTATTCTGGTTTCCAGGGTTTTATTATGAGGCTCCATTTTTTATTCCATGTTTAGTATTTTATATCTTTTGGGTTTTTCTTATTTGGGTGTATGACTCACCAATATATAGAAAGGTCATTCCAAGATCTCGATTAGAACCCTGTTGGTGGTGGATTATCTATTTTTAATAAAACTAGTCCCAAAGATGTGTTATTGTTACCGAGGCACTAGTTACATGTCCATGGGAATCCGGAATGCCCTTTATTATTTTTAATGAGTAGTCTTGGGTACTAGGTTATGGTTGACTGAGTTTTTTCACAATAAATACCATTAGATACTAGTTTTATTTTATGATAATTACAGAATCACATTATACAAGAGATAAGATTATCATAACTCAATAGGTATGTTACAGGTAGGTGCTTATAAAATACCACATGGGAGAAGACATGAGTTTCTTTGGGTTTTTATGATGTTATAATTATATTTTTTATTTATCCCATGATTTATCACTATGGAGAATTTCATATTAATAAAGACCCAGAGAAAAAAAATAAGTTTCATGGGTAAGGTGAATAGGCTATAGATCATGTACCCATCTGTGCAACATGAATGTTAAGTTACCTTATTTTATTCCCCATTATTATGTATTATGATTCCTACCATTAACCGTAAGAGAATATTTATGAATTAAAACTTATATTGATTAGATTTATTTAATTGGAATTTAATGTGTTGTTTTTATGCTTTTCCTAAAAAGGGATTCAATGGATTATATAATTGATCATTGTTCATTTGAGGTTATTAAAATGAATCTTTATAAAGTATTAATGTTACTTGTTTAGGTTTTGGCAGTTCTTTTAATTATTCCTCATTAGTTCAATTATTTTCCAAAAAGTTGGTTTTGTGACTCTGAAGTGTTTAATAAAATGTTTTTGAATTTTATCACGAGAAAAATTAGAATAAATAAAGTTTATTTATTTATTTATGATTTCCAAATATTATTTTTAAGATTTTAAAATATCCTAATGATATGTTAAATGTATTTATATATTTCTTAATGTGTTCATTGAGTGACATATGTTTATCTTCCTAGGATTTATCACCTAATAACTGAAATAAAATGATTTTATAGGGTATAAAAAGATTTAATGAAATACTAACTCCTTACTATGAAATTTTATTGTTTAGAAATATTTGATTGTCAAACTACATAATCATGAAGTTTCAAAGATTTACTTAGAATGAGGGTTTGGTGATAATTGTTTTTGAATGTAGTAAAATAATGGATTAGAAATATTCTGCCAAATGAATCTTAATGGGATAAAATGTTTCAATTTTTTATAAAATGTTTTTATAAATATTATATGTTTATTTTATATATTAAACCCATAAAATGTTTTTTTATATTTCTATTATTTTCCACATGGAATTATACTTTATTCATTTTACATATTGTTTTTTCATTATTAAAATTTTAATTATTATAAAAAGTGTGTTCAATTAGAACAATATTTCATAAAATAGGTGTGATAATATATAAATTTAAGAGTCACTATATAAGTTATATAACTAAGTTAAATGGATTATTTTATTTTTGAGTTAATTAAAGAGGGTTTAATATATCACTTTTATTCTTGTGTTTTTTGCTAATTTTCTATTCAATTCATTTGGTTCTAATGAATTTGTGTTTGAAGCTAGTATAAAATTCATAAAATCCTTAAGTTTTTCCTCATAATTTATTATAATGAATATATTATATTTGTAAAAATTTATAAATTTTTAGTGGATTTTTATTTTTTTGAGATAGTTATTTATGGAAAATAGTTATATTTTATCCTAAAATTATTGGTAATAATGTTTGTATTGCATTTTTCTTTTCACTAATAGGCCAATCAAAAAATAAATTATTTGAGGAAAAAAATTCCATGATGTAGCTTTCTTATATTGTTTGGTATTATAATGTGGAAAACTAAGTAAAAATACATGTTCAAGGAAATATTAATCCAAATTTCATTGTTTAATTCCAATTATAGTTTGTGTTTATCTTATAAAAAAATTAAGAAGTTTTTTAATCAATTAGAGTCAAGTTTTCTGTTGGTAAATCAAACTATATGATATAATAAGAAGTGTTTTAATGTTTTTTAATTTGTATTTAGTTTATTTTTTAAATACTTGTATTTTTGTTGATCTTGTTAAATATAAGATTGAACTTGGGTGTTTAACCCAATGTTTTCATGTGTTCTGTTCTTAAAAAATACTAATTATAATATATTTGAGCATTAGATTCATTATTCAAATGATTTTTACAATGTTGTGTAATATTCTTAATAATGGTTTTGAGTTGTTATATAAAAAATTTCCATGCTTAAAAAATTGTATGGAATTTTTAATTATACTATATATATATCTCTCTATGTGTGTGTTTAATTTTTTTTAATTAATTATTTAAACAACTAATATAGAAATTTTATGAAAAGGATTATAATGGAAATTTTTTCTTGGTGGATGTTAGGTATCTTTTTTTTGGATGAGATAGTTGAAAAGGGTTTTTTGAACTCAGAGTTCATGATTTTAAGGGGGAGTTTTAAAAAGGGGTTTTATTTTAATTTGGTTTGGTGTAAAATATATTAGGGGGATATGTTTCATATAAATTTATTCTTTTTTTGTTTTATTATCTTAGGAATCAAAACCTTTAGTGCGTATGATTTCTATAGTGGGTGTGACCATTTTAATGAGGTTTTATTTATGATTTTAAAACATAAGATTTAAGGTAAGAAATAAATTATTTCTTTGTTCAAAATTTTCCTGTTTATTTTTCTGATTTCAATGTTAATATAGATATACATAAAAATCTATTAATTATGACCTTGTGGGTGTGTAAGGCACGACCAAAATGGGTGAGTTTTATTAATGGATGTTTTATCTTATGGTTATATTGTTTTGGGATTTCTAATAATTTAAATTTAACATGTAAGTGTTGTTTGTTTGGATTTATAGAACATTGTTTTCTATAATGAATTTATTTACTATAAAGGTATTTAATATCTATAAGTATTTCCCTTATAGGTGAAAAGAAAATAAATTAAATTAAAATTGAATTATTTTGATTGTCGTATTTAATATATGTTTATAAGTCCCTTCTATTGGAAAAATATTTTGAAATAGCATACAGAAAGTAGTTGGAATAATGAATGGAATGTTTTTTATGGAAGGCACATAATATGGATTCAATTAAAAGTATTTATATATGATAAATTAAACCCCACCTAAATGTCTAGTTAGAAACAAATTAGTTCTTAATTTTAGGAAACGATTTGTTAAAGAGTATCATTTAAAATTTTATTTTTTGTGATATCATTTTTCAGATTGATGTTTTATAATGGTTTATAACTTTGAAATATAGGTATGTTTTCAATGATTAATGTTTTAAGGAAAAATGTAACGTAAAATTATATTTAAACTATATGGAAAGAACTAATTTGAATTAGTTTTAATGTTCTTTTTTAATAATATCTTTAAATGACTTATATAATAGATGTGGTGTGATTTATGATAAAAATATATATACTTAAAATCATTGCTTGGTTTGGTGTATTTACACATTTTAGTGTTGTTAATATCATGAATATTTTTCATTTTTGGTGTTATATTTTCATGTAATGAGATCTTGTGTTCAAATATATTTGTTTTTTTTGGTTTTTCGTAAAACATCTTATTTTATATTTATTTCAAGATTCCTTGATTTTAAATTTGTTTATAAACCATCAAGTAATAATTATTTTTAAAATAGTAATATTATTAATTTTTTAGAGTTTTTGTTTTACACTTTTTTGAGATAAATCCCCATTACATGGTATTGAGGTGGTTATAGTCAAATTAAAAATTATTTTTTTTATAGAAACCTTATCATTAATTTTTTTATTTTATATATATTTGTATTTCTCTAACATAAAAATATTAATTTTTAAGATATTTTGGATTATTAAAATCGATTGAATTTGGAACTAATTTTTTTTTTGTTATTGACTAGTGAATTCCAGTTTTAAAGAGTTTTTAAAAGTAGAAATAAATAATTCGTGTTTGGGTTATAACATATTTTTTTTGATGATTGTCATTAAAACACCCACAATGAAGGGGTCTAATGCCAGTTATTTCAATAACTAATGTTAAAACCCCTGTTATGTAGATCTTTTACATCATTAATTATTATTACCAATGTTAAAACCCTAACTGAAGAGGGTTTCAACATTGTTTATTGAAATAACCGATGTTAAAACCCACACGACAAAGGGTTTTAATGTCATTTATTGTAATTACTGACATTAAAACCCCTACCACTAAGGATTTTGAGATACATGACATATTCTAAAACTATTTCTTTTATGGGATGTATATACCACCCATGAGTTTATTTTATGATTATTTTCAGGCATATTATGGTGATTTAAATATTGATAAGGTTTTCTTTATTTCACGAGGCTCATTATTCTAACGTTACCAAAGTGGATACGGTTTTATTTTACAATCTCATTATGTATAGATATTGTTTATGATTAGTTTGTAATGAGAAATTTTATGACCAATATCTCATGAAACAGATTAATTTTCCTATATTTTGGTTATTTTTTTCGATAATACATTTTTTTCTTCCATTTTATTCTCTATGAATTAAATATACTCAAATAAAATTTTTAATAATAGTCCACTTTATTTCTATCTTTATTTGAAACTAATTTTTATTCAATGTACATGTTTTCAAGAAATGTTATTAATATTCTCTTATAATATTTTAAAATAATTTTACCCATTCATTACTTTTAACAAAATATTTTAAAAGGAATCTTCTTATCATTTTCAAAACAATTTACTTTTTTACTTATTTTACAAGGTATGGAAGGGATGCTTTATTTCAACTTATACAGTAGGGATAAAATTTCCTTCCATCATGAACACATAATACTTTTAATATTCCTTTAAACGTTTCTAATGTTTTTTAAATAGTATTTTTTCCATAATATTATAGAATTTTTATATTTTAATGAAATTATTTGATAGTAAAAATGGTGTTATACTCATGAAATATTCTATGTGATCTTTTAAGGGAATTTTTATCTAAAATTTCATCTATTTATGTTAATTATACCTAAATAGTGATATGATTCAATGATAACATCTTTATTTTTTATATTTATGGTTTATTATTATGTTGAAAATATGTTCATGAAACCCATTTCTTTTCCACATGTTATTACATGATGAAATGTTTTTGAGACCCATTACTTTTTTAACTCTCATTTAATATTTTTTATTCCCAAATCAAAACCATATTTTGAGATATATGATTTTTTAATTAAATATTAACATACTTAATAATAATTCTTTCTTATCTTTGGAATATTTACTAAATTTTCATTGATTATGATATAATTAAATATTCTGCAACTTTTTTATTTCCATGGGAAATTATTATGATTATGATTTACGATTGGATTACTTCAATGGAACAGATAAACATGATCATGTTTTGTTGTGTTTACCTAGATATCAATCTAATTCATTGGGTAAATATTTTGTATCATGAGGATCTTATATATGGGATATGGGAGAAACACTAATCCATAAAGGTACTTTGTTTACCTTGTGATGTTGTCTTAGTAGTTAGTTTTGACTTATTCTTATGTCATGTTTTGTGTTTCTGTCACATTTTTTATGTTTTCATTATATTATGATACCGTGTTATTTATTTTATTATCTTATGTGATTAATCGTGATCCTTATATTTTAGGATATTATGTTATACCTTGGACACACATGTTATGATTCTTTATCAGGTTTATTCCCTTATAGGTATTTTTAGCTCACCCCTTTTTTATATGTATTCCATTGGTTATCCCATGAAGTTTTAGGATCTCAAAAGGTTTTAGGAGAATATTATAGAGATTAAAATAAAGAAATTTTATTTTCATGTTGATGTTTAAGTACCTAGCCTCATAAAGACACTAGACTGTTAGATCCTTTTATTGTGTTTAAGGGAAAAACATTCCAAAAATCATGTAATTATATGTGTAAATAGTCTTGTGTCATTAGAATAAAGAAAATTTAGGCCATGGTCTCATGATATAAATAAAAGCTGTAGTTTTGGATAAAAGAAGAGAAATATGGATTTTCAAGGAAACTCTTGTTATAAAACCCAAGGAGGAAAGATAATAAAAACTCCTTCACATTGAAAATGTGAATTGAATAATAAGGTAAATTTCATTAAGGGGATAAGTAAATGATTCATGTGTGTAAAAGAAGGTCATCAAGAACATGAATATAAAAGATACATAAAGTGTATAATAAATGAGATGGATGAAAGTAGATCAATATAACACACTATGAATACTATAAATCTTCAATTTAAAGAAGTATGTTTACTATTATGATACAAGAACCAATAAAATGTTTAATTATGACAAATGACATTAGAAAACTCTTAATACCAGGGAAAAGTGAAAGCCTGTGAAATCAAAACTATTAAAGTGGGTAACAAAAATGAAGTGGTGAAAGGTACACTTATCATTCTATCAAGAGAAATAAACGTCTTGTTTGATTTTTATTAACCTTACTAATTTATACCTAGATAATTTTTTAGGGACATCACATCACCACCTCAATGATTAAATATTAAATTGTTAGGGAAAACTCATTATGGCATGATTATTTCATCTCAATTCAATAACTTCTCTCTTACTAAAGTTTGGGGGAATGTGTTTCCAGGAAATATTATTATTCTCCCTATATTATAATTTTATGTGATTTTGGGTAGGGATAGTCTCTCTCAATATATATACAATATCAATTTTTGAGGTAGGGTAGTCACATTTTATATCATGAATGAAACTGTGATCATCTATCCATGAAAGGATAATGATGAACAACCAATGTAAATTACATTGATTTAATGCGTCTTAATTGATTATTATGAGGAATATCTATCTAAAATAGATGGTGATAAATTAAACATTTCATACATTATTATTGAGAATGAATATATCGATGTACTTTCTAATATATTTATTGATTTACCCTGAAATTGTGCGGTTGAGGTTTCTGTAGAACCTATACTTGTTGATACACCTATATCAAAGACTCTGTATAGAATAGACCCAATATAATTGTTAGAATTAAATTAATAACTCTAAAAAAATATAGATTAGGGTATTTTATTACCTAGTGCTTAACCATGGGGTGAAATAGTCCCCTCTATTAAGAAGAAGGATGGATCATTGCTCCAATGCATTGACTATCATGAACTTAAGAAGATCATGATCAAGAAAAACTATCCTAAAAATTTTATTGATTATATGTTAGATCAACATAGATATTATCAATAAATATTTAAGGTGAATATTTGATATGGACACCGTCAATTAAGGTTAACAAGATATGATATACCCAAGACGACCCTTCATATAAGATATGGATACTATGAATTCACAGTGATGCCATTTGTACTTATATATTCCCCTTAAATATTCTTGGATATAATGAATGAAGTCTTTATAGATTATCATGATTTGTTCAGGGTACTACCGCCCCTACTCATTGGATTTAATAGGTAAAAGGAAATTAAAAGGGCTTAGAGGACATCCCAAAGATGCCTAATGCTGGAAGTAAATTCCATGGGAATCAATATAATCAGGGGATGATTTTCCATTTAAAAGAAAAATAACCAAAACCAATATATCGTAAAAAATACACTAAATTATGCACACAAATCACTATTTAAAAAATCAAACCAAACTATCAACACTAATTACGAAGTGGAAGGAAACACCAAAAAAACTCAAAGACTCCAAAGACACCAACTCAAAAAATCCCAAAAAGATCCAATCTATAAATCCAAAATTCATGCCCAGGTATCCTGTAGGAACATGAAATAAATGTGATACCATCCCTTTACCTATTTCCTGATAAATAATCTCTGTAGACACACCAAATTTCCCATGAATGGGGTGAGTAATGAAACTTATTTGGATTTCCCCAAATGACTTCACAACTCACGCCCATTGAATAAATCTTGTTATCAATTTTATATAAAATATTTTATATAAAACACATTAATTATTTTTAATAGTTTATATAAATGATGATATATCTCATGAAAACAAAAATTTCATTCCAAAAAGTTTTCCAAACCATATACATTTTCAAGGAAAGCATCCAAAAATTCATTCAATCAATTTATCAAATCAAATTGGCAAAACCCATTACATTTAATACAACCACACACACACACAAAATCATGGAGATACCATTTATGGTGGAACTTCATGTCCATAATCCGACCCATTGTTGTTGATATTTAATGACTATTATCCATCCCATTCAAATATTTCTCAACCATCAATGAAAAAAATCATGTCAACTAATTGTGTCAAACCATTCAAACCATTTCAATAAACCATTCCCTTTTGTTGAAAGAACTTTCTAACCAATTTTTGTTCATTAAAATCAAACAACCATTTTAAAATTGCCATTTTAAAATCGTGGTAACAATTACACATTCCACAAAGGAAACCCATTTCCATAAACCATCACCAATGAAGGTTCTATCAAGTGTTGCACCAAAATTTTACAATTCAAAGAAAAAAATTAAATAAATATGAAAACAATACTTCATGTTCTAGTACTAGGAGTTGATATCAAAACCACTTACCTAGGAAACACTACTAGAAATATGATCTATACAAATGGTTTTGGGAAAACCGTTGGTATATTTCTCTAATTAGGACATATACAAATGGTTTGGCCAAAACCATTGGTATAGGTCACTTATATGGACCTATACCAACAGTTTTCCCAAAACCGTTGGTATAAGTCACTTATTTGGAGCTATACCAATGGTTTTGGGAAAACCTTTGGTATAGTTCACTAATTTGGACCTATACCAACAGTTTTGGGAAAACCTTTGGTATAGGTCAATTATAGAGACCCTATACCAACGGTTTTGGCCAAACTGTTGGTATAGGTCCCAAAATCAATGAACATATACCAACGGTTCTCAAAATTGTTGGTATATGTCTATACCAACGGTTTTGAGAACCCTTAGAATAGGTAAATGTATTTTTAATGGAATATTCTAATAGAGAACATTAAATAAATAAAAATTTAAAATACTTATGATAATACATACATATAGATACATATATATATATATATATATATTTATGAAATTATGTTCAGAAAAGTAAGTTAGGTTAGTGGTTAGGTCACTCAATCACAAAAAGGGGGTTCTGGGATCAAAACCAACCGAATGATTGTTTTTCGAATTAAATATACCAAAAATTTTATGGAACCATTCTTATAGATTTTCATATTACTTATACCAATGGTTTCCCAAAACTGTTGGTATAGACCTATCTCCAAAACTTACTTGGAAACGGTTCTCCAAACCGTTGGTATAGGCTATACCAACGGTTTGGAGGCCTATACCATTGGTTCAAAACTGTTGGTATAGGGTATATTTCCAGTGGTGAAAATATGAAAATAATGAAGAATGACACAAACTATTTAACAAATCTGAGTCGGATATCCAAACACCTATATTATATCTCATTGCCTATCATCAACATAGCCAATTCCCATCATGATTAGCACAAAATATCATAGATATATTCCCATAATAATATATCTATGAATTAAAGACATAGAGGGATAATATATCTATGAAAAAACACCAATAACAATGACTCACCAAGAAATACGACCATCAACACCCAAAGATTTTCCAATAGATCACTCCTAGAAAAAGGGTAATGTCAACACATCCTTGGGAGGAGGAAAAACTAAGTTTGGGTTATAGAAAGTGAAAAAATGAGTTTTTTATAGGTCAATGTGAGTGAGATACACTTTTTTAGTATTTAAAAATTAACCATGCATTATTGGGTCACACATTTAGTTAAACTACGTGCCAATAATGTGCTACCCACAACACACAACACCCTTCACATGGTTGGCTCCCACAGTTAGACAAACCATGCACAAACTATGTTTTTTCATCTATTTCACTTTTCATGGTAATCCTAGGTAGCCACATGGTTTGGACAAATAATGTTCCAAACCCTACGCATACCTATATTTCACTATCTTCCTTTACATGGTTTCCTAAAGGAGATGCATAGTTTCATGTGACTATGCTCAAACCTTTCACATCCAAAAAATCTTTGAAAACGTTCCAAAATTCATCAAACCCCTCCCAAACATCACCAACCACTTTATGTACATAAAATAAATAAATAAAGGGTTACTTACATGAAAATTGGGTTGCTATATTCTTCCCACCATTGATATTTCAATTCTAAAAATATATAAAACCACCATTTCCCTGAAAGATTTCGGGCCACTGATCGACCATTTATTTCAATCATTCCTAACATCATCATGGATCTGGAGATGTTTCCAAAAAACCGTCACTATAGAAATTTTTTCCATTAAATAATTTCTATTGGATATCCAAAATATATACTTGTCGATGAACCTACAATATATCCCCCTCTAAGTTAACGTGATCCCATCAAATCATGTGGTCTGGATCAAGCTGATACATTTTTCAACTAAGATTCAAGAAAAACATTATGCATGACACTGAACCATGTTGGAAAATACAACCTATATGACACATCACATACCTGTTAAAGTGTCTAAAAGTCCCTATTTATCAAGAAGATAACTTCCCCTATTTTCTAAGATGACGATTCCCAAGACTTGGAGACATGATTAAGAATACATCATTAGTCACCTCAAATGACAATGACTTTTGATGATGAGCCAAGTACTATTTCAAATGACTCTAAGCCATCTCTATTCTCTTCTAAATCAATTTAATCTTCTCCATTGTCTATTGGATAAGCCTCATCCCATCTATTAAATCTCACATGTTTCCACCCAACTATGTGCAGAATGATAAGGATGCTCATATAATGATTTAAAAGAATCCTTATATATCGAGGTCTAATAAATGTTGTTATATGAGAACTCCACTAATGGTATGTGCTCCTCCCATGATCCAAAATAATACATTACAGAATCCTGAAGCATGTATTCCAACATTTTTATCATCATTTAATATATCCCATGCGTATGAGGATGATACACCAAACTCATATCCAACTGAGTCCCTAGGTCAGGGTGTAAGGATTTATAGAAATGAGATGTAAATATTAGATCTATGTATGGTACTATCGGAATTGGTATACCATACCTACTTACCACCTCTCAAATATATATTTTATAAAAGCCCTGAACAGTAAGATATTCACAGATAGGTATGAAATGAGCTGACTTTGTGAGACGATCCACTATCACCCATATGGTATCATGATTCTGAACTATCATTGGGAGAATTGTCACAAAAACCATAGTTATCTAATCCTACTTACAAATAGTAATAGGTAAATACTAACATCTCTATTGATCGATGATTCTCTACATTAACATGCTAATAAGTTTAGAATATCAAAAAAAACTCATCCAACTTCATTTTCATAATGACCCACCAAAACTAGACGTTTAAAAACTTATACATATTCTATATTCCAAGATGAACATCCCATCAAGAATAGTGGTATGCATTAATAAATTTTTTATGACCAGCCATAGGTATGACCATATGATCTCGAAACCACATAACTAAACTGCCATCCAGTTTCCATCCCAAAATGATCTCCCTACCATTTAGTTTCAATGTCATAGAAACAAATTTTTAATTAGATGTTTGTGCCTATTTAACCATCTCAACCAAATCAATACTAGAAGAAACTAGAATGAAAACCACAACACTACCTTTTTCTTTATAATCCAAGCACATGTCAGCTATAAATAATATCAACTATTATTGATTTGAATCCTATTTTTATAATGAGAATATGAATTTCTGCTATATGCACCTTCCTCTAAATTTCCTTTACCCAGTGTATACACCAGGTAAAATTCAAAAATTTAGAGATACTATATTCTTTTTCTTTTTCTCAATTTCAAATCCATTTGTGCGAGAATATATCCCAAACTATTACGATCAATAAAATCTAATTTTCTCACCGAGTAGGTAATAAAGCTAGGTTTTCAAATAATAGAATATGACATCAAACTCCAAATTGTGTGTTGCATTATTATTCTCCTGAAACCATAACTGACGTGAACCATAAGGAACAAAATTATCTCCTTTAATGAGAACACATACCAAACAAGATCCCGATGAGTTACAATACACCACATACCCTTGTCTTGATTCTGGAAATATCAATACCACTACTAATGTAAGGAGAACCTTTATCTCTTTAAAAGACTTCTAATATTCCTTATACAATTGTAATGTAAAATTTTTCCGCATCAAATATATCGTATGTAAAGATAATAGTGAAAAATAATGAGAAAAACATTAGTAATAACATAATAATCCAATCAAACTACATATATCAAAGAAATTCTTTGGCAGTTTCAAAGTTATAACAACCTCTATCTATTTTGGACCCACATAAACACCTCTTTTAGAGATTACATGGCCAAGGAAACATACTTTTTATTTCAAAAAATTACTCTTTGATAATTTTCCATACGTACAATGATCCCTCACAATTCTCAAAACTATCTCCAGGTGTTTATCATGATCATCCATTGGCCTTTAATACACCCATATGTTATCTAAAAATCCCTAGGAATAATCTAGATACTTTAAAATTTCTAATTCATCAATTCTATATTACCTTTAAAGAATTACTCACACCAAAAGTTATAACTAAATACTTATAGTGGACATATCCACTCATAAAAGATGTAATTCAAATATCTTCCTTCCAAACTTGAAATTGGTGATATCCTAATTGAAAGTCAATTTTAGGGAACCGTTTAGCTCCCATCAATTGATTAAACAGATCATCAATATGTGGAATTGGATACCAATTCTTTATTATAACCTGGTTAATATAATAATAATTAACACAAATACAAAGTGTTCCATCGGCCTTTAGAAAAACAAGACCAGTGCTACCCATAAAGAAATGCTAGGCTGAATGTACCCTTTGATTTACAGATCTTCTAACTACACTTCTATTTCCCTTAATTCTATTTTTTACATCCACTAATATAGAAAGAAAATTGGATTGGTCCCTAAAAAGACATAAATTGTAAACTTCACTTCCCTTTTGGGTGGGAACACTGATAATTTTTTGAAAAAACATCAAAAAACTGAACAACAAAATAAAATATTGGATTCTTGATCTCATCCATTGATGCCAAAATTCAATGATACCAACTGATATAAGGTTCTTCCAATAGTGGGTTTTAATAATCCCATTAAAAATTTATTTACATTCCGGTCTCATCTAAAGATATTCTCATAACCATCATTAGCTTTAAAACAAACCTTTTGCATATAACAATCAATATGTGCCATGAACATTTTCAACTAATACATACCCATGATTATTTCATTGATATTTATTTCAATAGTATATAAAAACCATATAAAATCATCCCCATAAATAGTTATAGAACATTACCTACAAAAAATGATCAACATTCTCCTTGACCAAGAATAGTTAGAAGTTTCAATATAGAAGGAATCATCTCATCATGAAAAAATAGAAAATCAACAGCATGAAAAGAAATAAATTAATGGGATAAACCTGTATCAAACCAAGCTATCATAAGGGTATAATTTAAATGAACCATAGAAGTCATCGTTAATGGTTCAAATTGATCAGATATAATCAATTAAACATCTCTATATAAATGATTAATTGATGCACTTTGTTCTTTATTACCATATTGAGTCTACTCTTGTGGAGAAGTCATAGTATTCCTAGAATTCATATGGCTAGATCAGTTCTATGGATGAGAGGTATTATGAATCCCTTATTCCATCAAAGAATATGATTTTATCAAAACATGATATGTATCCTAAACACCAGACCTCAAAGCTCTATAATAATAGTGCAAAAGATTCCCAAACTGGTTTCAATTATCGCATGCTCTAGGCGGTTCTATAAAATATTTCCTCATATGGTTCAAAGATCAACATTGAAAACATCCTAGATTTATGTTTGGTTTTGGAGGAATATTGAATGATCCATCTCTCTGATTTTGAGTCATCCCACTACCTTGGGAATATGTGTCCCTCTTCATCTTCTTCCCATCATTAGAGTTCCCACCATTGCCCATAGGTATCAACATACTTCCTCAAATACTACCTAAGATATCCCTTTCTAGAGCCATCTCTCTATTGAACATATCTATATAATCCATTTTAAAAATCATGAAAATTTTCGATGAAATATATTTCCCCAACCCTGATTAAAAAATACACGTCTCCAAGGATTCTCTAGGAGAATCATTGGGTAAAAATAAACAAAATTCATAAATTTATCCACAAATTATGTCACTCTGAGATTATACTACTTCAGGATGAAATAATTTCATCATTCTAGAAATATTTTGTCACATAAATGAATTATTTAGAATTAATTTTTCATTTTATTTCCATTCTTGATTTGTTTTGAGGTTTTCTTATGAATTTTGGTGGAAATGGTGGGTTTTGAATATTTGGGCCAAATCGTGAGCCCATTTCCAGATTTAAAATACAATTTTGTTTCTTTTAGAACTCTGTAATTTTTCCACATTTTTATCCATTCCAATTCATAAATGGCCTCCCCTTACCTATTAACACCACCATGTCAATTTTTAGCCTTTATAAATCCATAATCATGTTGTATTTGGGTTTTTATTTAAGGAATTGGGCCTGCTCGTAAGCCCATTTTCTTCCTTAAATGTGTCTTTTTTAGGTATTTAAAATCTCCTTCATTTTTTATTATTTTTTGATGATTCTAACTCCCTCTTGAATCCAATATTCCTAGGATCACCCAGATTATTAGTTTTGCATTTTTGGAGCATATTTGGACTTTGAATTAGGCCGATCTTTATTAATAGTTCTCAAATCAACCAGATTTGAAGTGGTAAAATGATTCTTTCATAACTCCTTCTATTTTCATTCTTTTCCCACATTTCAATACCCACATGACCTACTATGACACTTTTTAGCCTCTATATAATATTTGGTAACTTGGAGATTTAGATTTTTGTGGATTTAGTGAAATCTCTTCATAATTTCTTCAAGTAAGTCTTTCTCTCTTTGATTTTTTCACTTTCTTTCACCATTTCATGAGTTCAAAAATGTCCAAAAGTTAGGTTTCGTGCCTATAGTCTTACTTCCTATATTTTGGGTGATATATTGAGGTTTTAGGTTTCTTTTCACTTCCTTGAGGTGTGGCGGTGGTGCGGTAGATGTTTCACACCAATATTTGAGGGTTTCGACAGTTTCGGTAGGTGATTCCATGAGTTATCATTTATAGATGATTTATTGGCTAGAATTACATATTTTTCCTATTCCTCATATATTGTGTGTTGTGAAAAAACAATTTATTATGGATTTGGTTAATCATTTAATTTTATTGTTTCATTTTCATTGGAAATTGGGTGTTTTTCATGTGTAACCCTTGGGGTTTTGTTTGGGTGTGTTTTATAACATATGCAATTGGTGTAATAAATCTTTTTGGGCTGCCAATTCATCTTTTTTAGGGTATTGGTGTTCCATTGGGGTTTAAAGTGGGTATTTTAATGGGTTTTATGTGTGAAACCATGTAATGCCTCTTGAAAGCATTTTATGAAAATGTGTGTTTTTCATGTGCATCTTTTGTGGTATTATTTTAGGTGATTTTATAATACATGATATTGGTTAAATAAATATTTCTAGGGCTTAAAATTCTGATTTTTATTGGTATTGGTGTGATTTTGGCTTTGATAGAAGATTTGGAATTAGGTTTTGTGGGCAAAACATAGTTATACCCCATGGGTTGGTATTATAAAAATTGTAAATGATTTAATGAGGTACACAAAGTGTGGAATGGTTTTTTATGCACTATTTTGGTGGTAGTATGTTCTTCAAATGTTTTTTTGAAAGATAAAGTGGTCAGTTTTTATGTCAAACATTTTGGTAATGTTTTGTAATTTGTCGAGGTGATTAATGAAATTGTGATGTGGGTAAGAAACATGTTTTCATGCTATTTTGTGTGAGTGTGATGTAAAAAATTGACTTTGTTTATGAAAAGCGTATTATGTAACATGCGAGTAGGCTGTTGTGTGATGTTTAGAATCCTAGGAAAGATTTTATAAAATTTTAATGGATTTTTTTAATTGTGAAAGATGTGCAAAATGTGTTGTGGGATATTTTGGTGTGAGTTTGATTTCAAATTCAATTTGAATGAAAAAGTGGATTTTGTGACTTGTGTGATGTACATGTGAGATTTTTGGTGATTTTTTGATGTGGCAGTGATATTTTTATGTGAAAATTATATTTCTTATATTGTTGAACTTGTTTGAGCACAAGATGGAAACCTAAGTGTCTTGGTGGGTGGACGTGTACTAGTATACAGGTGAATCCATGGGGTTTGGCCTCAGTTTCACGTAGAAAGTTTGATCCTTACATCACTAACTAAACTATTATGAAGATTATTAGGGACCACTAGGTTATGGTTATGTTCCCTACTAGTGTATTGTGCACAAGAAATGATATTGTGATGCTTACTCTCACAAAGATATAAGGCACATGGGACCCACAACGAGCTACTGCCTAGGGTTTATTTCTAGTTGCATGTGCTAATTAGTTACTTTGTGATTTCTATTAGCATACAGTATGGTTGGATGGAAAATTTAGTAGTGTTTACATTATTTTTAAAAGTGTTGATTCTTAATGATATCCCACTTGAAAATTATTTTAATTTTTAAGTTGCATAATTAGAAATTGTATCTAGCATTTCCTATTTATGAAAACATGAAAGATTTTCATATTTAAATTTTTATCACATGAAATATCTTAGTGGTGGTATTCTACATGGCATTGTCTCACACCCTATTTACAACCTTGGTTGTAAGTATACTTGGTTATTTTTGTTCTCGCTGGTTGGGTGTAGTTTTTAGTGCTAGTGGTTCGAGTTTCAAGCAGGTCCTATGTGGTTAAGTCTAGTGGAGATGGATTGAGGGCAGTGCCCCTTTCCATGAGGGTTATTGGGATATTTAGTTTTTATTTTTTAAATTTTTTATAGTCTTGGTGAGTTGTTTTAAACTATGTAATTTAGTTTTGAATTTCTGTAAAAGATTGTTTGGTTTGAAAAATCCAAATTCATTTTATTGAATTCAGTTGTTGTTTTAAGTTTTTAAACTCAGGTAAATCATTCCCAATTATCATTTAATGATACCCAGGCACTTGTTCTAGACTATGGGGATTGGGAATTCCCTTCGAGACTTATCATGGGTTGGGTTTGGTGCCGGTTTTGGTGGCAACCAGATTTTGTTCATGACAAAGTGGTATCATAGGAGGTTCAGGTTAACTCATTGGGTCATGTTATTTGGGGAAGAGTCGAGATAGTCTGGAGTTATGATTGTTAGGACTTGGTATTCTAGTTTTTGTTAGTGTTCCTGATCACCACACCTCATGACGAGATTCAAGTTTCCAAGGGAATTTGGTATTTGCCTAAGTCCTTTGGTTTTCTTGGTTTGATGATTATTAGGGTAAATGAAAAAAGAGTTGGTTTAATGGTTAAAGTGAGCTCATAGGGCCTGGAAAGCCATGTGGAGCCAAGTATTTTCCCTATAACACTCCCTATGATGGTAAAGTGATTGGAATATGGCTACCAACCATATGTCCATGTCACCCCCTGATACTAGTTTCCTCTCACATTGTCTTGTGTTCGTTAGCTTTGAAATCTTGAAACATTGGTTTTAAATTGACATGGATTTATGAAGACTAAAGTTTTTGTGAAATGATTTTAAAATAAAGTTGGAATGGTTTGATTAATGAAATGGTGGAACTAAATTTTCAGAATTGTTTTGAAATAGAAAATGGTGTTCTTACACCTCTTTTGAATGCGTGGACTATATTGAAGTTGGTTTTGAAAAAGAGTTTCCAATAGAGTTTTCTAAATAATAAAAGTGTGTTTTAATGGTATGAGATGTTTTTAAATTGATGTGAATAACTTGAAATTGAGTTCTAATATAAATGGTTGTGTCTTTCTGAAATTTTTTGTAAGACGTGAACTGGGATTTTGATATCATGGTTATCAGTTTTGGGAAAAACGATGTGTTGGTTGACCATTTTGGTTTTGAAAAGTGGAAAGAATTTTTGTTTTAACATTTGGTATTTCCATTAGAGACCACACACATGGGGTTATATGGGATGATGGATGGTTGATGGCATGGATGGATGAGTGCCGGGATAGATATAAGGAGGGTGCTCAGTGTGGCACATAAACATTCATGTGTGAGGCCATTGGGGTACCATTGTTGGATACAATAATCGCTGAAACATTTGTTTTCAATGAAATATTTTTTTAAGAAAAACATGATGTCTTGATGGATTGTTTCGGATGGTGTATATTATGTGTTTTTGTAAAATGTTGATGTTGTGGGATGTTTTGAGTACATGATCCCCTCGTGTTCGAACTGTGTTTTGGGTTTTTATTTGGTCAGTATGTTAGGTAGAAGGACAAGTTAGTAGTCTCTTCTGAGATATGTTTTAGGAAACATTTACAGTGGCTCCCTTAATGTGTTTGGATATGATTTGTGGCATGTTTTGACCAATGAACTAGTTTGGTTGGGTCCTTGGGTTCTCTCATTAGATAAGGTATGACCCCATTAAGGGTTAATGCCCAACTGAAGTGCAACCCAAATTATTTCTCCATTGTAAAATTCTACAGTTGATCAATATAATAAATCTTTTATCTATATTTGTTGATTGAGACTAAAACCATTACTTTCATTGATTTTTGGATCCTCTTGTTGAGGGAGAGTGCTCGTGGTAGGATTATTGAGACATTAGTTTCTTATGTTTCCTGGTTCGTCAAAGGTGGAAGTGGTATGGGGTTATTAGTGTGGATGAGTATATCCATGGTGTCTAAGAGGGCCTCTGGGTTCTTCATAGTTTCTTTGAATCATGAGTTCTTGTTAAACCACCAATTTTGTGAATCTGGTCATGAGAGGCTATTATGGAAACTTTTTGGACTTTTGTGTTGTTTAGGGACTTGGCATAAGGTACTGTTCCATGTATTTTTTCTATCAGTCACAATGGTCATGTTCAGTGATGCCTTGCGATGTCATGTTCTTGTTGACTGTAATGGTAAAGGTTGTGCAATCTTCTAAGAGTATCTCTAATGTTGGGAGTATTTCTCTCTTGGAAAATTTCAAAATACTCTATTTTAGAGGAAGGTTTTTATATGCGTCCTTTTTTTCTGTTTTTTCTCACCTGAAGAAAGGTGTGATGTGTGTGCATCTTCTAAGACCTTGTTTCAGTGAAATTTTGGGTTAGGGTAAATTGAGTTTGGAATGTGTTAGTTCTTGGTAAACTTATCGGGGATTTCGGTGTAGTTGTTTGTATCCCCAGAAGAAGAAGTTCTGTTCAAGTTGTTTTGAAATCCTAAATACATGGCCGGAGATTCTTCATTCATTTGAGCTCCATCCATAGGTCCCCGAGAGAAGATGACACGTAGTCAGGGGAAATTCCAAGGTTGTTCAAACCGTTGTACAATGTCATATCCTCAGTATGAATGATATGAAGTGTTTAAACCTCTAGTGTAATCATCATGTTCCAGTTGTTCTTGTTTGGTTGTAGATGTGGGAGGACCTCGTTTCCATGTTGTAGCCTGAGTTCATAATTTCCCCTTTTGGTTTCAACTAGGTATTTAGAGAAAGGTTTGTAGTTTGGCTAGATAGGTTGAGTACATGATTTTTTCATGGTTATTAGTGACCATTCCACCAGAAAATCATGCAGATAGAACGATCCGCACTGTTAGTGCATGGTTTCCCAAACCATGAGGACTGACCATGCGGCCATCCCAAATCTTTAAATTTGGGGGTCTTTTTGTACTGGCCCATGGTACTCGGTTAAGATGATTGGTTATTATAGTGGGGGGACCCACTATGAGTCTTATATAAGTTCTTTTTTAAAGGTCTGATGGAATTATACCCATTGAACCCGGGATTCCATTCAGGCCTCCCCCTGTTAGTGTCCTGAATCATTCTCGAGAAAATTTAAGTTGTCTCTTATGGTGGGGAGCCCATTTTTGTCTCCCCATACTAGTAACTAAGAATGGTCCTTGGTCTTATCTTGGTGGGGGGTAGTCTCATTCAGGGCTATCTAACTACCAATATCTTCCTGGGGTAAACATTTGGATTGGAGAGTTCCCAACAGTTTAGTTAAAACAAAGTGTAACATTGTTCGTTGTTGTTTTTCATCTGGTTAGATTACCTGAGTCTTGTTTGTAACGCCCCGACCCTAGTTACCCAGAGTCGGTGCATTATTACATAACATTGGCATGATCATGAGAAAGATCAAGTCTCGAAAGACCGATTAGTTTAGTAGCCTTGGAATAACTAGATATATCCATAAATTTTTACATTACATCATAAAAAAAACATTTTGTCTTCATATCCCCTCATACTATCCCTGCAGGTCATTCATAAATTACTTCTTCATAATCCTGGAAAAAAAAATAAAACATTGAAAGGGGTGAGCTCGGATGCTCAGTAAGGATAACATTATAGCAGAAGCTTTCATAAATAATCATAAACACTTAAGGAAATTTATAACTAAAACAAAAGCCTTTGAAACTTGAACTTTCAACATGGTATGGCATAAATAAAATGAAATAATGCCATTTACTTACTCACATGGATATTCTACTAGTCGAATGATCACATGCACTATCAATAACCACTTTCATAATGATGGAATGCATAATGCCAGACTATCATAACCACATAGCCAAGGCCTCGTGCCAAGACTACAAATAAGATTTTGCCAAGGCCTTGTGCCAAGACACTAGTTTGTCTCATGAGACCTACCGATGCATCGAGGAGCTATAGCGGGCTCCACCCGTCACTTATTAAGTCCAATGCATTCCTCATATGAATAGGTTTAAGCATAAAATAAACATTCGTATTAAAACTAGCATACGAAATGTAAATACTTTAACCACAAACCATGAATGGTATAAAAATAGAACATCCACAGTCAAATATAACTCATTTGATACAATATGGAAGATTGTATTGTATCACATTAACCTCAATCATGAATAATGAAGGATGTTTACATAGATGAAAATAATCATCAAAACTGTTTGAGAGAAATATCCCCCTTTTCTTGAAATCATTTAAAAGTCACACTATTTGTCAAGAAGCCATTTAAAAATAGATTTTTGAATTAAAGTGTCCCATACCACTTTGAAACTTTTAAAATGAGTTTTAATTTTAAAACTTTAATGTCCATATAAATAAATCCTTAAAACCATTTTTAAAACATGGACATTAATGAGCAAGATATAGAAGAATAAGTCTTTAAAACATTTTAAAATGGTATTTTGGTTAGAGGTTCTAACCAAAAGAGAGACACTTGAATACAAATAATTGAGGTAATAAAAACTTTGTAATATCATGAGAATAAATGGATTCATGATATACTATGTCAAGTACATTATATACACCGCATAAAAGTGATTTGGTGTATATCAACAAAGAAGTCTCAGTTCAATGTAAATTGAGATAAAATCTCTCATAAAGGCCGTATCCTTAGGTTAAGGATAAATCAACGACATAATTATGTGTGAAAAATATAAATACACTAAATATGATTGAATATTCAGTGTAAAACAATCAAAGTATATTCACACATATTCTTGTAGAAACAACACCAATGAATTGGATATTTAACTCCACAAATGGAGATTGAGTTAAAATTACTCTTATCAAGTTCATACCGATCACTTGAGAATTTATCAATGGAGTGATTATGTGTATCAAAAGTATATCCACAGAAAGGGGAGTGGAAATTAAGGCATAATCAAATTAATAGCGATTCCACACATAATCTTGGAGTAATATAATCAATGAAATATGTGTAAAGCCAAATGAGTGGAAATTGAAATCTCAAATTCCCTTATCGATTAGGTAACTTACGAAACATACACCCATGAAAGAAGTATCATAACATGATGATGTAAATACCCATAAATTAAAGTATATTACACAATGAATACAATCATGGGCAGTACACCACATGCAATAATTAAGTGGTGAACAATGGAAATCTCACGGAATTGAAAGTGAGATAAGAAAATCCCTTACCACGTTAATCAACTGAGTCGCATGGACAAAAGTTAATAACCACCAAATTATTTACAGAATAACATGAATATAAAGTGAATCATGATAATATATATCAAATGGAATTACACAATACACCACTTTCAATAATTTAGTAGCGAACAATGGAAATCTCACGGAATTGAAAGTGAGATAAGAGAATCCCTTACTTTGTAATTTTTCCTTGGTCGATGGTAGGTTTACCTCCTGTATAATGGTGAAATAATTGTTATTGAATAATACAAGAATCATTTACTTTAATATGATATCATATATGATCTTTTAACATTGATTTGTTAATAATATCTTAGAATTATCGTCATTTCGGGTGTTAACGGGTTCATTTTACTTTATATTCTTTGTTATGTGAGCCATATTCGTTATTAATGGGATGTATATTATTCATATCAAGAATGATATAAAGTCCTTAGATACTATTTTTAAATCATAAAATTATAATTATACTTGAATGGATATTATGGACAATGAATCTCATCGCGTTCGTGGAGACGGTAGTCCGCACGTACGCACGAACACTACTTCCATTTAATTTTTCATTTTAAAAGAATTGAATCAAAATGATACATAGGTATATTATTATTCCAGTATAATATTTTATATATGTTACTTAAGTTCATTAACAACATCCTTTATACGTTCCATGTGTGGTATGAACGAGTCATATCATTTTAAGGGGGCGGTAGTCCGCACTTCCTCAAATGAAATTATCGTATGTATATACAACATGAAACGAATAAGGATATGAAATAAAATGGAATTACAGAAGCTTATACATAAAATATATATCATTAATATCATATTTAATTACAGTTCCATCATAATGGCCACCATGAGAGGCGGTAAGATGTATTTGAACAATCATCGTTTCGTGAGGCGTTAGTTTGCCATCCACAGAAACATTATGTTCATCATCCATTAGATGGAGTTGTGTGTATGTGTAGTTTGAATCCATATTATAACAACATCCTAGTATATTGAGGATACTGGTGTTGTTACAAAAGAAAGGAAATAAAAAGAGTTTGGGGGTTGGAGAAGCAAAATAAATGAAAATAATTTAAGAGAAATCGTTACCTTTAATTTAGGTAACTCACTTTGGTTAGAACCAAAGGACTTGTTGAAATGATTTCTGCCTAAGGGGATGCTTCAAGGAGGAGGAGAGGGATGTGGGGAGCTTATTTGGGCAGAGTTTGGACGAGCCAAGTGGCTTGAGAGGTGTGAGGAATGAGTAGAAGTGGTCTCCTTTTATAAGGGAGAGGAGGGGCTCTTTAGGAAAGAGTGAAAGTATTACTTTATAATATAATTATATTCGGTTTATAATGGTCCAAAAATCATTGAGGTCGAAGATAAGATGACTCATATTATAAATAACATCAACCAATAAGAATTTGACAGGTTTTAGATAATATTTTAATCATTATAATATTATTTATTTCAATGATTTATTAATGAGGTAAACATTGCATCATTATTGTGTCATTAATAATTTAACTTATTTGATGTCTAAAAATTATAAATAAAATATCATCATGTAGGAAATCTTTTTACCTTTCTAATGAATATTTATAATCGAAAATTAAACATGTATAACCCTATGTAAAAATTGTTCTTCTAAAAGATGTAAGCTTATGCCATTTTTATTTTTATTTTAACTTTATTAATATAATGTGTCCCTACCACATACAAGTGGCTCCAAGGGGTCCCCAAATTGACCCAAGGATGCCCATGGTCGGGTATGTGTCCACCAATAAGGTTAGGACACGTTTTAGGGTAATTTTGTATTATTATAATATTATTTTTTAACCCTTATTTACCGGATTTACCCTTTAACCATGGTAAATAAAATATTTACCACAGTAACTATTCAAAATGTCTAAAAATAAAAGTTACCTATTTACACAATTTGAACATCCTGATTCCAAATATGGAATCCATTTTCCTAAATTCAAAACACAGAAGTGGCAGAAATTAATTTAAAATTAATTCCCGCTGTCAAAACAAAAAGCGCGTTTTTAATAGGTAATAACTATCAAAAGATTGACACTTGTTTATGTTCGGTTTAATTGTAAAATTATGTCCAATGACCAACATTATATTAAATGGTAAAAATATATTCTAAATATACTTTAAAACCACTCAAATTCATAATTTATCACTATCAATTATTTTGATTAAAAAAGTTGTTTTTAATTAAAATTTAGTAATTTTCACTATTCATCAAAATATAAAAGTTATCCGAAAAGTACCAAAATTTCAGCCTAGGCTAATTTCAATATTCCGAATACAAAAATGAAGTCCATTTTGAAATATAAAATATATATTATTTCAAAAAGTAGGTATTACTATCCACAACGGCTAGTTTAATTAGTTGTGGTGTGTGTTAGAACTCGAGGTTGCGCACAACACACGCTATCGCATTATTCGAAGGGAAACGTACCGTGGAAGCTTGGGGTGTTACATTCTCCCCTCCTTCAATAAATTGCGTCCTCGCAATTTTTAAAATTTTTCTTGGGAATATAATGGAAAGTCCCACATCGGAAAAAGAGTCAATAAAACTATCACTTTAAAAGAAAGAAAGAGAGGTATAAGGGTCATCCAAGATAACCCATACTAGGATTCCATGTAAGAAAACATGGATATGGATGATAAACTAAGTGTCAAGTTCTGATGGAGAGGGATAGAAATCATGATCAGGAGAAAGTTAACAATGAGAAAACCACAAACTTGTGTTGGGACAAACGACCATTAGTCTCCTAGTAGGAAAGTAAACGGACAACATTTTTTTTTAAAGTTACATTACATAAGGAAGAGGAATTCATTTATGATATTGACTAAGAACATTATGATATATACTTACATTTTAAGTAAATTTTCACTCTTTAATAAATTTCCACCACTAACTCAATTTTTTTTAAACGATGAGTATTCAAGAAGACTTGGTCACACTGGAAGAGCTAGAATAAACTTCTTTAGAATCACATGATCCATGCAGGATAAACCATATATTTACATTGTCTTTGAAGATTAATCAAAACCAAAATGGTAAGTGAATGATCTAATGATCCCCCAAAAGGATATTCATTGAGATAAATATGCACTAATCTTAATTTCTAAAATTAAACCAACAATACCCCAAAGTTAAATAGATACCATTCAATAACCAATTGTCCTTAAAATCCTTTAATATAATCCAAACTAATATTGAAACCCAAAACATAGAAGAATTTGATTATGTAGTCTCCCATGTTACATTGTATCTCCAAATGACATCAAATACTCTTAAAGTCACATACTTAAAAGTAATTAACATCATCACATATTCTCTGTTATAGGTTAATCATTTCCATAAATAACCCAAATAACTATAAATCAACAATAAAAATGTAGATAAAAATCCACCATTACTCTACAAATGAAACCTCATTGTATTCTATTTTCCTTGGTCATATAGTGTTCCTAACAAAACGAACATCTTCCAAAATAACATTTATCACTTAATCACCAAATCATTTTCCTATACCAAGGGTATTAATTTGATAAGACATAAGAACCCAAATCATCTTATTATTGATCAATAAAATCATTTAACAAAAAAAATAGTCATACTAACCAGGGACTTCACGTAGTCCAGTGGTAGGCGATAAATCCCAATCGCACTTTGGTTGTGGGTTCGATTCCCACAGCTTTGTCCGACGCGACGGGTTGTCACACGGTCTACGTGTTGTCCTTTTTCAAAAACTATATTCTATAATATTACCAAAATGAGATAAATTTTTCAAAATAACATAATTTAACCACAAATGTTATATCATACTTTGCATTTTCATCCCAAATTATAATAACTTATCGTTTTCTCAAACCCCAATGATCATATAAAACCAAATGGTTATTTATACCTATATCCACAAGAGAAGAGACAATTATTCCTCAAATATCATTCTCACATGGCAAACTGAGGGGTTACAAATACAAGAGAAAATTATTCCAAAGTAATCCCATCAATAAAGAGCACTAACACTTTTAAACATTTCACCATCCATTTATTTCCACATAGGTTCTTCATCATATGTTCCTCGGGTTCCCACATTGCCTCTTCCATCTTATGATTTCTCCATAGATCTTTTACCAGACAAGTCATCCGGTTTCTTAACACTTGATCTTTGGTATGAAGAATTCTGATAGGCTCTTCACAATAAGATAGATCGAGTTCCAGTTATAATTCTTCATAGGTGAGTACATGCATTGGGTCAGGCATGTATTTTGTCACTAGAGGTATGTGGATCACAACATGAACTCTGGAGAGACTAGGCGGATTTGACTTTTGGTAGAATGCGTTCATGTGTCACAATGGTACCTCAGGAATTTTTCAAAATCATCTACTTCCTTTACCCAAAAACTCCTCATCCATTTTGGATTATATCGATGGAAGCATCGATGCATCATAAAAAAATAGGTATTTCTTATATATAATTTTGAGTCATCGTCTTTAACATGTTTTTTTAGAAAAATTCTCACTGATTCATCTTCAAATATTTCAAAATAAGGTTTTGGTAAATCAGTTTTCGTATATCCCAAAAGACATAAATATATAATTTGATACATATAGGCTGCTCGAAGGTCTCCCTCTTCTGCAGCATCTAGAAAATCATTTAGTGCATCGTAATTTTGAGATAAAGTGAATAATTTGAAAAGACCCTGATGGTACTTCCCACGCTTAGCGTGGTAAGAAAGTTGAGAGCGCAATATTATCCCATAGTCGGTACTTGATCCTTGAAAGAATCGTGCAATGCTAGAGGTATTGGATGTCTCATAAAGTTGTTTGCATGTAACTTGGACATTTGAAAAAGTTTCAACATCGTCTGCGCATGACTTCTGGATAATAATTGTAAGTAGTTCTTCAGGAAGAGAGAGAAGAGTTGTTCGTGATCTTGCTCCCTCCATGTTTCAACTAACAAAAGAAAATACAATTAGGGTTTTTTGAATACTTATCTAATAACAATGTAAAAAAAATAGACATAATAGGATAATCTTGTAATTGAACAATATATCCTAACTTGGGGTACCCTATGTTAAAATCTAGGTTATCCACTATCTATTTGCCGACATATATTCTTAGGGGCATTTTTTTTATTCCCTTAATAATGGTTTATACTAATCTTGTGAATTTACCAAAGCATATCCCCCGGGAGTGTCGTAACCAAGAGTGCAGCAAGGCCCGTTGTCGTGCACCAGTTCCCGTTCGAGTCTAGCTCAAAGCGGTGTTTTCGGGTTTTACCCCTAGGTACATCTGTGCCAGAGCCGCCTCTACCTGCTCGTATCCAGACAGGGATGTATTGCTCGGAAAACTCACAAAATATCTACAATACCAAAATTCTAGGAAGTTCTTCTATACTAATCCTCAAAGTTCATCTTAGGTTTACGTGCTCTAATCAGAGTTTATCTAAATCTAGCTTCCAAGGTTTGTACTAAACTTCCTCTGATACCAACTGTAACGCCCCGACCCTAGTTACCCAGAGTCGGTGCATTATTACATAACATTGGCATGATCATGAGAAAGATCAAGTCTCGAAAGACCGATTAGTTTAGTAGCCTTGTAATAACTAGATATATCCATAAATTTTTACATTACATCATAAAAAAAACATTTTGTCTTCATATCCCCTCATACTATCCCTGCAGGTCATTCATAAATTACTTCTTCATAATCCTGGAAAAAAAAATAAAACATTGAAAGGGGTGAGCTCGGATGCTCAGTAAGGATAACATTATAGCAGAAGCTTTCATAAATAATCATAAACACTTAAGGAAATTTATAACTAAAACAAAAGCCTTTGAAACTTGAACTTTCAACATGGTATGGCATAAATAAAATGAAATAATGCCATTTACTTACTCACATGGATATTCTACTAGTCGAATGATCACATGCACTATCAATAACCACTTTCATAATGATGGAATGCATAATGCCAGACTATCATAACCACATAGCCAAGGCCTCGTGCCAAGACTACAAATAAGATTTTGCCAAGGCCTTGTGCCAAGACACTAGTTTGTCTCATGAGACCTACCGATGCATCGAGGAGCTATAGCGGGCTCCACCCGTCACTTATTAAGTCCAATGCATTCCTCATATGAATAGGTTTAAGCATAAAATAAACATTCGTATTAAAACTAGCATACGAAATGTAAATACTTTAACCACAAACCATGAATGGTATAAAAATAGAACATCCACAGTCAAATATAACTCATTTGATACAATATGGAAGATTGTATTGTATCACATTAACCTCAATCATGAATAATGAAGGATGTTTACATAGATGAAAATAATCATCAAAACTGTTTGAGAGAAATATCCCCCTTTTCTTGAAATCATTTAAAAGTCACACTATTTGTCAAGAAGCCATTTAAAAATAGATTTTTGAATTAAAGTGTCCCATACCACTTTGAAACTTTTAAAATGAGTTTTAATTTTAAAACTTTAATGTCCATATAAATAAATCCTTAAAACCATTTTTAAAACATGGACATTAATGAGCAAGATATAGAAGAATAAGTCTTTAAAACATTTTAAAATGGTATTTTGGTTAGAGGTTCTAACCAAAAGAGAGACACTTGAATACAAATAATTGAGGTAATAAAAACTTTGTAATATCATGAGAATAAATGGATTCATGATATACTATGTCAAGTACATTATATACACCGCATAAAAGTGATTTGGTGTATATCAACAAAGAAGTCTCAGTTCAATGTAAATTGAGATAAAATCTCTCATAAAGGCCGTATCCTTAGGTTAAGGATAAATCAACGACATAATTATGTGTGAAAAATATAAATACACTAAATATGATTGAATATTCAGTGTAAAACAATCAAAGTATATTCACACATATTCTTGTAGAAACAACACCAATGAATTGGATATTTAACTCCACAAATGGAGATTGAGTTAAAATTACTCTTATCAAGTTCATACCGATCACTTGAGAATTTATCAATGGAGTGATTATGTGTATCAAAAGTATATCCACAGAAAGGGGAGTGGAAATTAAGGCATAATCAAATGAATAGCGATTCCACACATAATCTTGGAGTAATATAATCAATGAAATATGTGTAAAGCCAAATGAGTGGAAATTGAAATCTCAAATTCCCTTATCGATTAGGTAACTTACGAAACATACACCCATGAAAGAAGTATCATAACATGATGATGTAAATACCCATAAATTAAAGTATATTACACAATGAATACAATCATGGGCAGTACACCACATGCAATAATTAAGTGGTGAACAATGGAAATCTCACGGAATTGAAAGTGAGATAAGAAAATCCCTTACCACGTTAATCAACTGAGTCGCATGGCCAAAAGTTAATAACCACCAAATTATTTACAGAATAACATGAATATAAAGTGAATCATGATAATATATATCAAATGGAATTACACAATACACCACTTTCAATAATTTAGTAGCGAACAATGGAAATCTCACGGAATTGAAAGTGAGATAAGAGAATCCCTTACTTTGTAATTTTTCCTTGGTCGATGGTAGGTTTACCTCCTGTATAATGGTGAAATAATTGTTATTGAATAATACAAGAATCATTTACTTTAATATGATATCATATATGATCTTTTAACATTGATTTGTTAATAATATCTTAGAATTATCGTCATTTCGGGTGTTAACGGGTTCATTTTACTTTATATTCTTTGTTATGTGAGCCATATTCGTTATTAATGGGATGTATATTATTCATATCAAGAATGATATAAAGTCCTTAGATACTATTTTTAAATCATAAAATTATAATTATACTTGAATGGATATTATGGACAATGAATCTCATCGCGTTCGTGGAGACGGTAGTCCGCACGTACGCACGAACACTACTTCCATTTAATTTTTCATTTTAAAAGAATTGAATCAAAATGATACATAGGTATATTATTATTCCAGTATAATATTTTATATATGTTACTTAAGTTCATTAACAACATCCTTTATACGTTCCATGTGTGGTATGAACGAGTCATATCATTTTAAGGGGGCGGTAGTCCGCACTTCCTCAAATGAAATTATCGTATGTATATACAACATGAAACGAATAAGGATATGAAATAAAATGGAATTACAGAAGCTTATACATAAAATATATATCATTAATATCATATTTAATTACAGTTCCATCATAATGGCCACCATGAGAGGCGGTAAGATGTATTTGAACAATCATCGTTTCGTGAGGCGTTAGTTTGCCATCCACAGAAACATTATGTTCATCATCCATTAGATGGAGTTGTGTGTATGTGTAGTTTGAATCCATATTATAACAACATCCTAGTATATTGAGGATACTGGTGTTGTTACAAAAGAAAGGAAATAAAAAGAGTTTGGGGGTTGGAGAAGCAAAATAAATGAAAATAATTTAAGAGAAATCGTTACCTTTAATTTAGGTAACTCACTTTGGTTAGAACCAAAGGACTTGTTGAAATGATTTCTGCCTAAGGGGATGCTTCAAGGAGGAGGAGAGGGATGTGGGGAGCTTATTTGGGCAGAGTTTGGACGAGCCAAGTGGCTTGAGAGGTGTGAGGAATGAGTAGAAGTGGTCTCCTTTTATAAGGGAGAGGAGGGGCTCTTTAGGAAAGAGTGAAAGTATTACTTTATAATATAATTATATTCGGTTTATAATGGTCCAAAAATCATTGAGGTCGAAGATAAGATGACTCATATTATAAATAACATCAACCAATAAGAATTTGACAGGTTTTAGATAATATTTTAATCATTATAATATTATTTATTTCAATGATTTATTAATGAGGTAAACATTGCATCATTATTGTGTCATTAATAATTTAACTTATTTGATGTCTAAAAATTATAAATAAAATATCATCATGTAGGAAATCTTTTTACCTTTCTAATGAATATTTATAATCGAAAATTAAACATGTATAACCCTATGTAAAAATTGTTCTTCTAAAAGATGTAAGCTTATGCCATTTTTATTTTTATTTTAACTTTATTAATATAATGTGTCCCTACCACATACAAGTGGCTCCAAGGGGTCCCCAAATTGACCCAAGGATGCCCATGGTCGGGTATGTGTCCACCAATAAGGTTAGGACACGTTTTAGGGTAATTTTGTATTATTATAATATTATTTTTTAACCCTTATTTACCGGATTTACCCTTTAACCATGGTAAATAAAATATTTACCACAGTAACTATTCAAAATGTCTAAAAATAAAAGTTACCTATTTACACAATTTGAACATCCTGATTCCAAATATGGAATCCATTTTCCTAAATTCAAAACACAGAAGTGGCAGAAATTAATTTAAAATTAATTCCCGCTGTCAAAACAAAAAGCGCGTTTTTAATAGGTAATAACTATCAAAAGATTGACACTTGTTTATGTTCGGTTTAATTGTAAAATTATGTCCAATGACCAACATTATATTAAATGGTAAAAATATATTCTAAATATACTTTAAAACCACTCAAATTCATAATTTATCACTATCAATTATTTTGATTAAAAAAGTTGTTTTTAATTAAAATTTAGTAATTTTCACTATTCATCAAAATATAAAAGTTATCCGAAAAGTACCAAAATTTCAGCCTAGGCTAATTTCAATATTCCGAATACAAAAATGAAGTCCATTTTGAAATATAAAATATATATTATTTCAAAAAGTAGGTATTACTATCCACAACGGCTAGTTTAATTAGTTGTGGTGTGTGTTAGAACTCGAGGTTGCGCACAACACACGCTATCGCATTATTCGAAGGGAAACGTACCGTGGAAGCTTGGGGTGTTACATTCTCCCCTCCTTCAATAAATTGCGTCCTCGCAATTTTTAAAATTTTGCTTGGGAATATAATGGAAAGTCCCACATCGGAAAAAGAGTCAATAAAACTATCACTTTAAAAGAAAGAAAGAGAGGTATAAGGGTCATCCAAGATAACCCATACTAGGATTCCATGTAAGAAAACATGGATATGGATGATAAACTAAGTGTCAAGTTCTGATGGAGAGGGATAGAAATCATGATCAGGAGAAAGTTAACAATGAGAAAACCACAAACTTGTGTTGGGACAAACGACCATTAGTCTCCTAGTAGGAAAGTAAACGGACAACATTTTTTTTTAAAGTTACATTACATAAGGAAGAGGAATTCATTTATGATATTGACTAAGAACATTATGATATATACTTACATTTTAAGTAAATTTTCACTCTTTAATAAATTTCCACCACTAACTCAATTTTTTTTAAACGATGAGTATTCAAGAAGACTTGGTCACACTGGAAGAGCTAGAATAAACTTCTTTAGAATCACATGATCCATGCAGGATAAACCATATATTTACATTGTCTTTGAAGATTAATCAAAACCAAAATGGTAAGTGAATGATCTAATGATCCCCCAAAAGGATATTCATTGAGATAAATATGCACTAATCTTAATTTCTAAAATTAAACCAACAATACCCCAAAGTTAAATAGATACCATTCAATAACCAATTGTCCTTAAAATCCTTTAATATAATCCAAACTAATATTGAAACCCAAAACATAGAAGAATTTGATTATGTAGTCTCCCATGTTACATTGTATCTCCAAATGACATCAAATACTCTTAAAGTCACATACTTAAAAGTAATTAACATCATCACATATTCTCTGTTATAGGTTAATCATTTCCATAAATAACCCAAATCACTATAAATCAACAATAAAAATGTAGATAAAAATCCACCATTACTCTACAAATGAAACCTCATTGTATTCTATTTTCCTTGGTCATATAGTGTTCCTAACAAAACGAACATCTTCCAAAATAACATTTATCACTTAATCACCAAATCATTTTCCTATACCAAGGGTATTAATTTGATAAGACATAAGAACCCAAATCATCTTATTATTGATCAATAAAATCATTTAACAAAAAAAATAGTCATACTAACCAGGGACTTCACGTAGTCCAGTGGTAGGCGATAAATCCCAATCGCACTTTGGTTGTGGGTTCGATTCCCACAGCTTTGTCCGACGCGACGGGTTGTCACACGGTCTACGTGTTGTCCTTTTTCAAAAACTATATTCTATAATATTACCAAAATGAGATAAATTTTTCAAAATAACATAATTTAACCACAAATGTTATATCATACTTTTCATTTTCATCCCAAATTATAATAACTTATCGTTTTCTCAAACCCCAATGATCATATAAAACCAAATGGTTATTTATACCTATATCCACAAGAGAAGAGACAATTATTCCTCAAATATCATTCTCACATGGCAAACTGAGGGGTTACAAATACAAGAGAAAATTATTCCAAAGTAATCCCATCAATAAAGAGCACTAACACTTTTAAACATTTCACCATCCATTTATTTCCACATAGGTTCTTCATCATATGTTCCTCGGGTTCCCACATTGCCTCTTCCATCTTATGATTTCTCCATAGATCTTTTACCAGACAAGTCATCCGGTTTCTTAACACTTGATCTTTGGTATGAAGAATTCTGATAGGCTCTTCACAATAAGATAGATCGAGTTCCAGTTATAATTCTTCATAGGTGAGTACATGCATTGGGTCAGGCATGTATTTTGTCACTAGAGGTATGTGGATCACAACATGAACTCTGGAGAGACTAGGCGGATTTGACTTTTGGTAGAATGCGTTCATGTGTCACAATGGTACCTCAGGAATTTTTCAAAATCATCTACTTCCTTTACCCAAAAACTCCTCATCCATTTTGGATTATATCGATGGAAGCATCGATGCATCATAAAAAAATAGGTATTTCTTATATATAATTTTGAGTCATCGTCTTTAACATGTTTTTTTAGAAAAATTCTCACTGATTCATCTTCAAATATTTCAAAATAAGGTTTTGGTAAATCAGTTTTCGTATATCCCAAAAGACATAAATATATAATTTGATACATATAGGCTGCTCGAAGGTCTCCCTCTTCTGCAGCATCTAGAAAATCATTTAGTGCATCGTAATTTTGAGATAAAGTGAATAATTTGAAAAGACCCTGATGGTACTTCCCACGCTTAGCGTGGTAAGAAAGTTGAGAGCGCAATATTATCCCATAGTCGGTACTTGATCCTTGAAAGAATCGTGCAATGCTAGAGGTATTGGATGTCTCATAAAGTTGTTTGCATGTAACTTGGACATTTGAAAAAGTTTCAACATCGTCTGCGCATGACTTCTGGATAATAATTGTAAGTAGTTCTTCAGGAAGAGAGAGAAGAGTTGTTCGTGATCTTGCTCCCTCCATGTTTCAACTAACAAAAGAAAATACAATTAGGGTTTTTTGAATACTTATCTAATAACAATGTAAAAAAAATAGACATAATAGGATAATCTTGTAATTGAACAATATATCCTAACTTGGGGTACCCTATGTTAAAATCTAGGTTATCCACTATCTATTTGCCGACATATATTCTTAGGGGCATTTTTTTTATTCCCTTAATAATGGTTTATACTAATCTTGTGAATTTACCAAAGCATATCCCCCGGGAGTGTCGTAACCAAGAGTGCAGCAAGGCCCGTTGTCGTGCACCAGTTCCCGTTCGAGTCTAGCTCAAAGCGGTGTTTTCGGGTTTTACCCCTAGGTACATCTGTGCCAGAGCCGCCTCTACCTGCTCGTATCCAGACAGGGATGTATTGCTCGGAAAACTCACAAAATATCTACAATACCAAAATTCTAGGAAGTTCTTCTATACTAATCCTCAAAGTTCATCTTAGGTTTACGTGCTCTAATCAGAGTTTATCTAAATCTAGCTTCCAAGGTTTGTACTAAACTTCCTCTGATACCAACTGTAACGCCCCGACCCTAGTTACCCAGAGTCGGTGCATTATTACATAACATTGGCATGATCATGAGAAAGATCAAGTCTCGAAAGACCGATTAGTTTAGTAGCCTTGTAATAACTAGATATATCCATAAATTTTTACATTACATCATAAAAAAAACATTTTGTCTTCATATCCCCTCATACTATCCCTGCAGGTCATTCATAAATTACTTCTTCATAATCCTGGAAAAAAAAATAAAACATTGAAAGGGGTGAGCTCGGATGCTCAGTAAGGATAACATTATAGCAGAAGCTTTCATAAATAATCATAAACACTTAAGGAAATTTATAACTAAAACAAAAGCCTTTGAAACTTGAACTTTCAACATGGTATGGCATAAATAAAATGAAATAATGCCATTTACTTACTCACATGGATATTCTACTAGTCGAATGATCACATGCACTATCAATAACCACTTTCATAATGATGGAATGCATAATGCCAGACTATCATAACCACATAGCCAAGGCCTCGTGCCAAGACTACAAATAAGATTTTGCCAAGGCCTTGTGCCAAGACACTAGTTTGTCTCATGAGACCTACCGATGCATCGAGGAGCTATAGCGGGCTCCACCCGTCACTTATTAAGTCCAATGCATTCCTCATATGAATAGGTTTAAGCATAAAATAAACATTCGTATTAAAACTAGCATACGAAATGTAAATACTTTAACCACAAACCATGAATGGTATAAAAATAGAACATCCACAGTCAAATATAACTCATTTGATACAATATGGAAGATTGTATTGTATCACATTAACCTCAATCATGAATAATGAAGGATGTTTACATAGATGAAAATAATCATCAAAACTGTTTGAGAGAAATATCCCCCTTTTCTTGAAATCATTTAAAAGTCACACTATTTGTCAAGAAGCCATTTAAAAATAGATTTTTGAATTAAAGTGTCCCATACCACTTTGAAACTTTTAAAATGAGTTTTAATTTTAAAACTTTAATGTCCATATAAATAAATCCTTAAAACCATTTTTAAAACATGGACATTAATGAGCAAGATATAGAAGAATAAGTCTTTAAAACATTTTAAAATGGTATTTTGGTTAGAGGTTCTAACCAAAAGAGAGACACTTGAATACAAATAATTGAGGTAATAAAAACTTTGTAATATCATGAGAATAAATGGATTCATGATATACTATGTCAAGTACATTATATACACCGCATAAAAGTGATTTGGTGTATATCAACAAAGAAGTCTCAGTTCAATGTAAATTGAGATAAAATCTCTCATAAAGGCCGTATCCTTAGGTTAAGGATAAATCAACGACATAATTATGTGTGAAAAATATAAATACACTAAATATGATTGAATATTCAGTGTAAAACAATCAAAGTATATTCACACATATTCTTGTAGAAACAACACCAATGAATTGGATATTTAACTCCACAAATGGAGATTGAGTTAAAATTACTCTTATCAAGTTCATACCGATCACTTGAGAATTTATCAATGGAGTGATTATGTGTATCAAAAGTATATCCACAGAAAGGGGAGTGGAAATTAAGGCATAATCAAATGAATAGCGATTCCACACATAATCTTGGAGTAATATAATCAATGAAATATGTGTAAAGCCAAATGAGTGGAAATTGAAATCTCAAATTCCCTTATCGATTAGGTAACTTACGAAACATACACCCATGAAAGAAGTATCATAACATGATGATGTAAATACCCATAAATTAAAGTATATTACACAATGAATACAATCATGGGCAGTACACCACATGCAATAATTAAGTGGTGAACAATGGAAATCTCACGGAATTGAAAGTGAGATAAGAAAATCCCTTACCACGTTAATCAACTGAGTCGCATGGCCAAAAGTTAATAACCACCAAATTATTTACAGAATAACATGAATATAAAGTGAATCATGATAATATATATCAAATGGAATTACACAATACACCACTTTCAATAATTTAGTAGCGAACAATGGAAATCTCACGGAATTGAAAGTGAGATAAGAGAATCCCTTACTTTGTAATTTTTCCTTGGTCGATGGTAGGTTTACCTCCTGTATAATGGTGAAATAATTGTTATTGAATAATACAAGAATCATTTACTTTAATATGATATCATATATGATCTTTTAACATTGATTTGTTAATAATATCTTAGAATTATCGTCATTTCGGGTGTTAACGGGTTCATTTTACTTTATATTCTTTGTTATGTGAGCCATATTCGTTATTAATGGGATGTATATTATTCATATCAAGAATGATATAAAGTCCTTAGATACTATTTTTAAATCATAAAATTATAATTATACTTGAATGGATATGATGGACAATGAATCTCATCGCGTTCGTGGAGACGGTAGTCCGCACGTACGCACGAACACTACTTCCATTTAATTTTTCATTTTAAAAGAATTGAATCAAAATGATACATAGGTATATTATTATTCCAGTATAATATTTTATATATGTTACTTAAGTTCATTAACAACATCCTTTATACGTTCCATGTGTGGTATGAACGAGTCATATCATTTTAAGGGGGCGGTAGTCCGCACTTCCTCAAATGAAATTATCGTATGTATATACAACATGAAACGAATAAGGATATGAAATAAAATGGAATTACAGAAGCTTATACATAAAATATATATCATTAATATCATATTTAATTACAGTTCCATCATAATGGCCACCATGAGAGGCGGTAAGATGTATTTGAACAATCATCGTTTCGTGAGGCGTTAGTTTGCCATCCACAGAAACATTATGTTCATCATCCATTAGATGGAGTTGTGTGTATGTGTAGTTTGAATCCATATTATAACAACATCCTAGTATATTGAGGATACTGGTGTTGTTACAAAAGAATGGAAATAAAAAGAGTTTGGGGGTTGGAGAAGCAAAATAAATGAAAATAATTTAAGAGAAATCGTTACCTTTAATTTAGGTAACTCACTTTGGTTAGAACCAAAGGACTTGTTGAAATGATTTCTGCCTAAGGGGATGCTTCAAGGAGGAGGAGAGGGATGTGGGGAGCTTATTTGGGCAGAGTTTGGACGAGCCAAGTGGCTTGAGAGGTGTGAGGAATGAGTAGAAGTGGTCTCCTTTTATAAGGGAGAGGAGGGGCTCTTTAGGAAAGAGTGAAAGTATTACTTTATAATATAATTATATTCGGTTTATAATGGTCCAAAAATCATTGAGGTCGAAGATAAGATGACTCATATTATAAATAACATCAACCAATAAGAATTTGACAGGTTTTAGATAATATTTTAATCATTATAATATTATTTATTTCAATGATTTATTAATGAGGTAAACATTGCATCATTATTGTGTCATTAATAATTTAACTTATTTGATGTCTAAAAATTATAAATAAAATATCATCATGTAGGAAATCTTTTTACCTTTCTAATGAATATTTATAATCTAAAATTCAACATGTATAACCCTATGTAAAAATTGTTCTTCTAAAAGATGTAAGCTTATGCCATTTTTATTTTTATTTTAACTTTATTAATATAATGTGTCCCTACCACATACAAGTGGCTCCAAGGGGTCCCCAAATTGACCCAAGGATGCCCATGGTCGGGTATGTGTCCACCAATAAGGTTAGGACACGTTTTAGGGTAATTTTGTATTATTATAATATTATTTTTTAACCCTTATTTACCGGATTTACCCTTTAACCATGGTAAATAAAATATTTACCACAGTAACTATTCAAAATGTCTAAAAATAAAAGTTACCTATTTACACAATTTGAACATCCTGATTCCAAATATGGAATCCATTTTCCTAAATTCAAAACACAGAAGTGGCAGAAATTAATTTAAAATTAATTCCCGCTGTCAAAACAAAAAGCGCGTTTTTAATAGGTAATAACTATCAAAAGATTGACACTTGTTTATGTTCGGTTTAATTGTAAAATTATGTCCAATGACCAACATTATATTAAATGGTAAAAATATATTCTAAATATACTTTAAAACCACTCAAATTCATAATTTATCACTATCAATTATTTTGATTAAAAAAGTTGTTTTTAATTAAAATTTAGTAATTTTCACTATTCATCAAAATATAAAAGTTATCCGAAAAGTACCAAAATTTCAGCCTAGGCTAATTTCAATATTCCGAATACAAAAATGAAGTCCATTTTGAAATATAAAATATATATTATTTCAAAAAGTAGGTATTACTATCCACAACGGCTAGTTTAATTAGTTGTGGTGTGTGTTAGAACTCGAGGTTGCGCACAACACACGCTATCGCATTATTCGAAGGGAAACGTACCGTGGAAGCTTGGGGTGTTACATTCTCCCCTCCTTCAATAAATTGCGTCCTCGCAATTTTTAAAATTTTGCTTGGGAATATAATGGAAAGTCCCACATCGGAAAAAGAGTCAATAAAACTATCACTTTAAAAGAAAGAAAGAGAGGTATAAGGGTCATCCAAGATAACCCATACTAGGATTCCATGTAAGAAAACATGGATATGGATGATAAACTAAGTGTCAAGTTCTGATGGAGAGGGATAGAAATCATGATCAGGAGAAAGTTAACAATGAGAAAACCACAAACTTGTGTTGGGACAAACGACCATTAGTCTCCTAGTAGGAAAGTAAACGGACAACATTTTTTTTTAAAGTTACATTACATAAGGAAGAGGAATTCATTTATGATATTGACTAAGAACATTATGATATATACTTACATTTTAAGTAAATTTTCACTCTTTAATAAATTTCCACCACTAACTCAATTTTTTTTAAACGATGAGTATTCAAGAAGACTTGGTCACACTGGAAGAGCTAGAATAAACTTCTTTAGAATCACATGATCCATGCAGGATAAACCATATATTTACATTGTCTTTGAAGATTAATCAAAACCAAAATGGTAAGTGAATGATCTAATGATCCCCCAAAAGGATATTCATTGAGATAAATATGCACTAATCTTAATTTCTAAAATTAAACCAACAATACCCCAAAGTTAAATAGATACCATTCAATAACCAATTGTCCTTAAAATCCTTTAATATAATCCAAACTAATATTGAAACCCAAAACATAGAAGAATTTGATTATGTAGTCTCCCATGTTACATTGTATCTCCAAATGACATCAAATACTCTTAAAGTCACATACTTAAAAGTAATTAACATCATCACATATTCTCTGTTATAGGTTAATCATTTCCATAAATAACCCAAATCACTATAAATCAACAATAAAAATGTAGATAAAAATCCACCATTACTCTACAAATGAAACCTCATTGTATTCTATTTTCCTTGGTCATATAGTGTTCCTAACAAAACGAACATCTTCCAAAATAACATTTATCACTTAATCACCAAATCATTTTCCTATACCAAGGGTATTAATTTGATAAGACATAAGAACCCAAATCATCTTATTATTGATCAATAAAATCATTTAACAAAAAAAATAGTCATACTAACCAGGGACTTCACGTAGTCCAGTGGTAGGCGATAAATCCCAATCGCACTTTGGTTGTGGGTTCGATTCCCACAGCTTTGTCCGACGCGACGGGTTGTCACACGGTCTACGTGTTGTCCTTTTTCAAAAACTATATTCTATAATATTACCAAAATGAGATAAATTTTTCAAAATAACATAATTTAACCACAAATGTTATATCATACTTTGCATTTTCATCCCAAATTATAATAACTTATCGTTTTCTCAAACCCCAATGATCATATAAAACCAAATGGTTATTTATACCTATATACACAAGAGAAGAGACAATTATTCCTCAAATATCATTCTCACATGGCAAACTGAGGGGTTACAAATACAAGAGAAAATTATTCCAAAGTAATCCCATCAATAAAGAGCACTAACACTTTTAAACATTTCACCATCCATTTATTTCCACATAGGTTCTTCATCATATGTTCCTCGGGTTCCCACATTGCCTCTTCCATCTTATGATTTCTCCATAGATCTTTTACCAGACAAGTCATCCGGTTTCTTAACACTTGATCTTTGGTATGAAGAATTCTGATAGGCTCTTCACAATAAGATAGATCGAGTTCCAGTTATAATTCTTCATAGGTGAGTACATGCATTGGGTCAGGCATGTATTTTGTCACTAGAGGTATGTGGATCACAACATGAACTCTGGAGAGACTAGGCGGATTTGACTTTTGGTAGAATGCGTTCATGTGTCACAATGGTACCTCAGGAATTTTTCAAAATCATCTACTTCCTTTACCCAAAAACTCCTCATCCATTTTGGATTATATCGATGGAAGCATCGATGCATCATAAAAAAATAGGTATTTCTTATATATAATTTTGAGTCATCGTCTTTAACATGTTTTTTTAGAAAAATTCTCACTGATTCATCTTCAAATATTTCAAAATAAGGTTTTGGTAAATCAGTTTTCGTATATCCCAAAAGACATAAATATATAATTTGATACATATAGGCTGCTCGAAGGTCTCCCTCTTCTGCAGCATCTAGAAAATCATTTAGTGCATCGTAATTTTGAGATAAAGTGAATAATTTGAAAAGACCCTGATGGTACTTCCCACGCTTAGCGTGGTAAGAAAGTTGAGAGCGCAATATTATCCCATAGTCGGTACTTGATCCTTGAAAGAATCGTGCAATGCTAGAGGTATTGGATGTCTCATAAAGTTGTTTGCATGTAACTTGGACATTTGAAAAAGTTTCAACATCGTCTGCGCATGACTTCTGGATAATAATTGTAAGTAGTTCTTCAGGAAGAGAGAGAAGAGTTGTTCGTGATCTTGCTCCCTCCATGTTTCAACTAACAAAAGAAAATACAATTAGGGTTTTTTGAATACTTATCTAATAACAATGTAAAAAAAATAGACATAATAGGATAATCTTGTAATTGAACAATATATCCTAACTTGGGGTACCCTATGTTAAAATCTAGGTTATCCACTATCTATTTGCCGACATATATTCTTAGGGGCATTTTTTTTATTCCCTTAATAATGGTTTATACTAATCTTGTGAATTTACCAAAGCATATCCCCCGGGAGTGTCGTAACCAAGAGTGCAGCAAGGCCCGTTGTCGTGCACCAGTTCCCGTTCGAGTCTAGCTCAAAGCGGTGTTTTCGGGTTTTACCCCTAGGTACATCTGTGCCAGAGCCGCCTCTACCTGCTCGTATCCAGACAGGGATGTATTGCTCGGAAAACTCACAAAATATCTACAATACCAAAATTCTAGGAAGTTCTTCTATACTAATCCTCAAAGTTCATCTTAGGTTTACGTGCTCTAATCAGAGTTTATCTAAATCTAGCTTCCAAGGTTTGTACTAAACTTCCTCTGATACCAACTGTAACGCCCCGACCCTAGTTACCCAGAGTCGGTGCATTATTACATAACATTGGCATGATCATGAGAAAGATCAAGTCTCGAAAGACCGATTAGTTTAGTAGCCTTGTAATAACTAGATATATCCATAAATTTTTACATTACATCATAAAAAAAACATTTTGTCTTCATATCCCCTCATACTATCCCTGCAGGTCATTCATAAATTACTTCTTCATAATCCTGGAAAAAAAAATAAAACATTGAAAGGGGTGAGCTCGGATGCTCAGTAAGGATAACATTATAGCAGAAGCTTTCATAAATAATCATAAACACTTAAGGAAATTTATAACTAAAACAAAAGCCTTTGAAACTTGAACTTTCAACATGGTATGGCATAAATAAAATGAAATAATGCCATTTACTTACTCACATGGATATTCTACTAGTCGAATGATCACATGCACTATAAATAACCACTTTCATAATGATGGAATGCATAATGCCAGACTATCATAACCACATAGCCAAGGCCTCGTGCCAAGACTACAAATAAGATTTTGCCAAGGCCTTGTGCCAAGACACTAGTTTGTCTCATGAGACCTACCGATGCATCGAGGAGCTATAGCGGGCTCCACCCGTCACTTATTAAGTCCAATGCATTCCTCATATGAATAGGTTTAAGCATAAAATAAACATTCGTATTAAAACTAGCATACGAAATGTCAATACTTTAACCACAAACCATGAATGGTATAAAAATAGAACATCCACAGTCAAATATAACTCATTTGATACAATATGGACGATTGTATTGTATCACATTAACCTCAATCATGAATAATGAAGGATGTTTACATAGATGAAAATAATCATCAAAACTGTTTGAGAGAAATATCCCCCTTTTCTTGAAATCATTTAAAAGTCACACTATTTGTCAAGAAGCCATTTAAAAATAGATTTTTGAATCAAAGTGTCCCATACCACTTTGAAACTTTTAAAATGAGTTTTAATTTTAAAACTTTAATGTCCATATAAATAAATCCTTAAAACCATTTTTAAAACATGGACATTAATGAGCAAGATATAGAAGAATAAGTCTTTAAAACATTTTAAAATGGTATTTTGGTTAGAGGTTCTAACCAAAAGAGAGACACTTGAATACAAATAATTGAGGTAATAAAAACTTTGTAATATCATGAGAATAAATTGATTCATGATATACTATGTCAAGTACATTATATACACCGCATAAAAGTGATTTGGTGTATATCAACAAAGAAGTCTCAGTTCAATGTAAATTGAGATAAAATCTCTCATAAAGGCCGTATCCTTAGGTTAAGGATAAATCAACGACATAATTATGTGTGAAAAATATAAATACACAAAATATGATTGAATATTCAGTGTAAAACAATCAAAGGATATTCACACATATTCTTGTAGAAACAACACCAACGAATTGGATATTTAACTCCACAAATGGAGATTGAGTTAAAATTACTCTTATCAAGTTCATACCGATCACTTGAGAATTTATCAATGGAGTGATTATGTGTATCAAAAGTATATCCACAGAAAGGGGAGTGGAAATTAAGGCATAATCAAATGAATAGAGATTCCACACATAATCTTGGAGTAATATAATCAATGAAATATGTGTAAAGCCAAATGAGTGGAAATTGAAATCTCAAATTCCCTTATCGATTAGGTAACTTACGAAACATACACCCATGAAAGAAGTATCATAACATGATGATGTAAATACCCATAAATTAAAGTATATTACACAATGAATACAATCATGGGCAGTACACCACATGCAATAATTAAGTGGTGAACAATGGAAATCTCACGGAATTGAAAGTGAGATAAGAAAATCCCTTACCACGTTAATCAACTGAGTCGCATGGCCAAAAGTTAATAACCACCAAATGATTTACAGAATAACATGAATATAAAGTGAATCATGATAATATATATCAAATGGAAGTACACAATACACCACTTTCAATAATTTAGTAGCGAACAATGGAAATCTCACGGAATTGAAAGTGAGATAAGAGAATCCCTTACTTTGTAATTTTTCCTTGGTCGATGGTAGGTTTACCTCCTGTATAATGGTGAAATAATTGTTATTGAATAATACAAGAATCATTTACTTTAATATGATATCATATATGATCTTTTAACATTGATTTGTTAATAATATCTTAGAATTATCGTCATTTCGGGTGTTAACGGGTTCATTTTACTTTATATTCTTTGTTATGTGAGCCATATTCGTTATTAATGGGATGTATATTATTCATATCAAGAATGATATAAAGTCCTTAGATACTATTTTTAAATCATAAAATTATAATTATACTTGAATGGATATGATGGACAATGAATCTCATCGCGTTCGTGGAGACGGTAGTCCGCACGTACGCACGAACACTACTTCCATTTAATTTTTCATTTTAAAAGAGTTGAATCAAAATGATACATAGGTATATTATTATTCCAGTATAATATTTTATATATGTTACTTAAGTTCATTAACACCATCCTTTATACGTTCCATGTGTGGTATGAACGAGTCATATCATTTTAAGGGGGCGGTAGTCCGCACTTCCTCAAATGAAATTATCGTATGTATATACAACATGAAACGAATAAGGATATGAAATAAAATGGAATTACAGAAGCTTATATATAAAATATATATCATTAATATCATATTTAATTACAGTTCCATCATAATGGCCACCATGAGAGGCGGTAAGATGTATTTGAACAATCATCGTTTCGTGAGGCGTTAGTTTGCCATCCACAGAAACATTATGTTCATCATCCATTAGATGGAGTTGTGTGTATGTGTAGTTTGAATACATATTATAACAACATCATAGTATATTGAGGATACTGGTGTTGTTACAAAAGAAAGGAAATAAAAAGAGTTTGGGGGTTGGAGAAGCAAAATAAATGAAAATAATTTAAGAGAAATCGTTACCTTTAATTTAGGTAACTCACTTTGGTTAGAACCAAAGGACTTGTTGAAATGCTTTCTGCCTAAGGGGATGCTTCAAGGAGGAGGAGAGGGATGTGGGGAGCTTAGTTGGGCAGAGTTTGGACGAGCCAAGTGGCTTGAGAGGTGTGAGGAATGAGTAGAAGTGGTCTCCTTTTATAAGGGAGAGGAGGGGCTCTTTAGGAAAGAGTGAAAGTATTACTTTATAATATAATTATATTCGGTTTATAATGGTCCAAAAATCATTGAGGTCGAAGATAAGATGACTCATATTATAAATAACATCAACCAATAAGAATTTGACAGGTTTTAGATAATATTTTAATCATTATAATATTATTTATTTCAATGATTTATTAATGAGGTAAACATTGCATCATTATTGTGTCATTAATAATTTAACTTATTTGATGTCTAAAAATTATAAATAAAATATCATCATGTAGGAAATCTTTTTACCTTTCTAATGAATATTTATAATCGAAAATTCAACATGTATAACCCTATGTAACAATTGTTCTTCTAAAAGATGTAAGCTTATGCCATTTTTATTTTTATTTTAACTTTATTAATATAATGTGTCCCTACCACATACAAGTGGCTCCAAGGGGTCCCCAAATTGACCCAAGGATGCCCATGGTCGGGTATGTGTCCACCAATAAGGTTAGGACACGTTTTAGGGTAATTTTGTATTATTATAATATTATTTTTTAACCCTTATTTACCGGATTTACCCTTTAACCATGGTAAATAAAATATTTACCACAGTAACTATTCAAAATGTCTAAAAATAAAAGTTACCTATTTACACAATTTGAACATCCTGATTCCAAATATGGAATCCATTTTCCTAAATTCAAAACACAGAAGTGGCAGAAATTAATTTAAAATTAATTCCCGCTGTCAAACCAAAAAGCGCGTTTTTAAGAGGTAATAACTATCAAAAGATTGACACTTGTTTATGTTCGGTTTAATTGTAAAATTATGTCCAATGACCAACATTATATTAAATGGTAAAAATATATTCTAAATATACTTTAAAACCACTCAAATTCATAATTTATCACTATTAATTATTTTGATTAAAAAAGTTGTTTTTAATTAAAATTTAGTAATTTTCACTATTCATCAAAATATAAAAGTTATCCGAAAAGTACCAAAATTTCAGCCTAGGCTAATTTCAATATTCCGAATACAAAAATGAAGTCCATTTTGAAATATAAAATATATATGATTTCAAAAAGTAGGTATTACTATCCACAACGGCTAGTTTAATTAGTTGTGGTGTGTGTTAGAACTCGAGGTTGCGCACAACACACGCTATCGCATTATTCGAAGGGAAACGTACCGTGGAAGCTTGGGGTGTTACATTGTTCATATAGTGTTTAAGGATTTTCTTTTTGGGGATAAAGTCTGAATGTTCTTTATAATTTCAATTAATTGATATAAGTTTTGGTATGTGAGATTATTCCTTCATTAATTTATCACTGGAGGTGTTTTGGCCTTTCCGGGGTGGACCGAACTTGGCGAAGGAGTACATTTCTGGTCTACTAGTTGGGTTTGGTTTTTGGATTTGGCCTTGTTGAGGCTATATAGGGGATAAAAGTTTTATGGATGGTATAATTGTTACATAAATTAATCATTGAGAAAGAATTTTTCATTTAATTTCAATTCTTTATTTGTTTGGGGGGTTTCCTATGAATTTTGGTGGAAATGGTGGGTTTTGAAAATTTGGGCCAAACTGTGAGCCCATTTCCAGATTTAAAAACCACTATTGATTATTTTATAACTACTTAATTTGTACACATTTTTCTTCCATTATAATTCATAAATGGCCTACCCTGACCTATTAACACCACTATGTCAATTTGGAGCCTTTATAAATCCATAATCAGGGTGTATTTGGGTTTTCATTTAAGGTATTGGGCCTGCCCGTAAGCCCATTTTTTTCTTTAAATGTAGTTTCTTAATTATTTAATATCTCATTAATTTTTTATTGTTTTTAGGTGATTCTACATACCTCTTTAATCCAATATCCCCAAGATCACACGCATTATAGGTTTCGTATTTTTGGAGCTCATTTGGACCATGAATTAGGGCGATCTTTCTTAAACTTTCTCAAATCAACCAGATTTGAAGAGGTAAAACGATTCTCTCATATATCCTTCAATTTCCATACTTTTTCCCATGTTTCGTTCCCTAAATGACCTAATATGACTCCTTCAAGCCTCCATACTATTTTTGGTTACTTAGATATTCATATTTTGGAGGATTTAGGGCGATATCTTCAAGATTTATGCAAGTAAATATTTCTCTCTTTGATTTATTATATTTCCTTAGGGTTTATTTCACCCTTTATTGAGCTGTAAAATGTCCAAAAGTTATGTTTCGTGCCTATTGTCTAATGTTTTGTCTTTTGGGTGAAATATTGAGGTTTTAGGTTTCTTTTCACTTCTATGAGGTGCAGCAGTGGTGCAGTTGATGTTTCACACCAATATTTGAGGGTTTCGACACTTTTGGTAGATGATTCCATGTATGATCATTTCAGATGAGTTATTTTTCATAAATTACTTATTTTTCTTGTTTATCATATGATTTTTGTTGCGATAAAACTTTTTCGGATGGATTTGGTTAAGAATTTAATTTTATTGTTTCATTTTAGTTTGAGATTGGGTGTTTTTCATGTGTAACCCTTTGGGTATTGTTTGGGTATATTTTATAACATATGGAATTGGTGTAACAAATATTTCTGGGAAACCAATTATGCTTTGGTAGGGTCTTGTTGTGCCTTCTGGTTTAAAATAGGATCTTTTAATGGGTTTTATGTGTAGAACCATGTAATGCCTCTTGAAAGCGTTTTATGAAAATGTGTGATTTTCATGTGCATCTTTTGTTGTATTATTTGAAGTGATTTTATAATACTTTAGAGTGGTTAAATAAATATTTCTAGGGATACAAATTCTGATTTGGATTGGTATTGGTGCGATTTTGGCTTTGAAAGAAGATTTTGAATTGGGTTTTGTGGGAAAAAAATTGTTATACCCCATGGGTTCGTTTTATTAAAATTGTAAATGATTTAACGTGTTAAAAAAAGTGTGAAATGGTTTCTTATGTACTGTTTTGGTGTTAGTATGTTCTTAAAATGAGTTTTTGAAAGATAAAGTGGTCAGTTTTTATGTCAAACGTTTTTGTAATGTTTTGTAATTTTTTGAGGTGATTTATGAAATAGTGATGTGGGTGCGAAACATGTTTTTGGGATGTTTTGTGTGAGTGTGATGTAAAAAATAAAATTTGATTATGAAAAGAGTATTATGTAACATTTGAGTGGGCTGTTATGTGATGCTTGAGATCTTGGTAAATATTTTATTAAATTTTTAAGGTATTTTTTTAATTGTGAAAGATGCGCAAAATGTGTTGGGGGTTATTTTGGTGTGAGTTTGATTTCAAAATCAATTTGAATGAAAATGTGGATTTTGTGACTTGTGTGATGTACATGTGGGTTGTTTGGTGAATGGTTGATGTGGAAGTGATATTTTCATGCGCAAATTATATTTCCTGTCTTGTTGAACTTGATTGAGCCCAAGAGGGAAACCTAGGTATCTAGGTGGGTGGACGTGTACTAGTATGCTAGTGAATCAATGGGGTTTGGCCTCAGTTTCACGTAGCATGTTTGACGCTTACAAAACTAACTAAAATATGATGATGATGATTGGGGACCACTAGGTTTTGTGTATGTTTCCCACTAGTGGCTCGTGAATGAGAATGGATTTTGTGACGGTTACTCTCACTGACATATGAGGTCCCCGGGACCAATATTGAGCTAGTGCATAGGGGTTATTTCCTGTTTCCTATTTTCATTAGGTACTTTGTGATAACCATCAGCATACGGTTTGGTTGGCTGAAAAATTTAGTAGAATTGAAATGGTTTTTAAAATTATTTATTCTTAATGATATCCCACTTGAAAACTATTTAAAATTTTAAGTTGCATAATTTAGAAATTTTTGAGAAAAGTATTGTTTTCAACAATACATAATAATGTTATTTAAAGGGGGAGATTATTGAAAATAATACTCTGTATCTTTAATATAATTTTGATTCTCACAAATACCCTTAATTATTTTCTAATGATTTTATTTAGTATTCTGCAGGAATTTATTAATTTATTTTACTCTTGAAACAAAGAGAATTTATTACTTGTTCGGAATTTGCTTTAAGCGCGTCCTAGAATCACTGTTCATACCTTACTTGTTTGGAATCTATTTTAAGCGCATCCTGGAATAACTATTCATACCCTAAGTGGATAAACTTAGAGTAAGGATGAAAACCATGTATACTTTTTGAGATAAGAGAAAAGTATGGTTAAACAACCATACATTTTCGGCAAAGTATAGAAGAAGAACCTTATGTTTGGAAGGAACCTTACATTTTGGTTATCAGAAACGTATGAAAGGAGAAACATATGTAAGTACTAAACATTATGTTTATTTCTCAAAAGTATGGTTCATCAACCTTACTTTTGTGAACAACCATACGTTCTTGGAAAAGTATGGATTAAGTAAAAGTATGGATCTTTTACCGTACGGTTGTGTTTGGAAGAAAAAAAGTATGGATGATCAACCTTATGTTATGAACCTTATGTTTGAAGACTATGTTATCAAACCTACCTTTGGAGGCCACGTCATCAACCTTACGTTTGGAATCAAAAAGTTTTGCAAGATGATATTTTTATGCAACTATCCGCAAGCTGATTATTGGGCGGATTTCAATCTATATTTAAAGTTGTTTTTAAAGTATGACTTTGACCGATTCAAAGACGTTTTATTATTGTATTGAAGATTAAATTAAAAGGATCTTTTTATGTCGAGTCTTCAGAGAAGTTATGACTACTCTATAAGTTCAAATTTTTTGAATATCGCAAATCCAAAGGCGACTTTTACAGATCTAAATGTGCAGGAGATATGCTCAGCTTTATTATATATGTTCTCTCTGAAAAAACACCACATATATATGGGAGAGTGGTGATCAATAAAATTAATTAAAAAGTGTGGAAATAGAGATTGTAAAAAATCACTTTGATCTGCTGATTCAAAAAGGAGCGTCAAATCTCTGTTCAATTAAGAAGAAGGAACTTGATAGAAGATTACACTTGTTCTGCATCGAATATCTTCTGTGGATCTACTACTGCTGAAGCTGTAAACCATATCTTTATATCTACTACAACCGGATCAAATCAGAACTGCTTCGACTTGAAAATCAATATTTCTAGAGACGGCGATCCATGTACTGTCAATTGTATTATGTGGAAATTGTGGAGATCATCTGGAAAAGATTCTTTCTGAAATTATTTTTATTCTTGAGTAACTAGCTTCTCATTCTAAGATGTGTAGGTTCATGTTTGAACTGGGAGGCTTTATTTTTCCTTGTATTGTAAAGGTGTCAACTGCCTGTTTTCAGTTGTGGACCAGTCTATTGAAACGAGGAACAGATAGTGAAAATCACCAAGCTCGTGGAGTTGAGCGTCGGTGGAGTGGACTAGGGGCCTTCTGTTTCCCAAACCACTATACATCTCTGTGTCCCTGCTTTTATTTATTTTCTCTGCATGATAAAACCTGATAAAGCATAGAGGACAAAACTTGTTCAATTGAAGAGTTAACAAAAAAATCTAAAATTCACAATTCACCCCCCTCTTGTGTATAATCTGTATATTCAAGATCAAACAGAAATAAAAACTATCATTTCATGTTTATGAAAACATACAAGATTTTCGTATTAGAATTTTTATCACAAGGAATATCTTAGTGGTGGTATCCTACTGGGAATTATCTCACACCCTACTTAAACCCTTGGGTGTAAGTAGATTTGGATATTTTTTTTTTCATAGGTTGGGTACAGTTTTTAGTGCCAGTGGTTCGAGTTTCTAGCAGGTTCTTGGTGGTGAAGTCTTGTAGAGATGGATTGAGGGTAGTTCCCCTTTCCATGTGGGTTCTTGGGATGTTTTTTTTGTTTGGAACCTATTTTATAATCTTTGTATGTTGTTTTATACTATTTAATTCAGTTCTAAATTTTTGTAAACGATTTTTTTGGTTTGAAAATTCCAGATTCATTTTATTGGATTAATTTATTGTTTTATGGTTATAAACTCTGGTAAATCATTCCCAATTCTAATTTTATGATTCCCGGGAACTTTTATTATCCCATGGGGATTAGGAAAACCCTTCAGGACTTTTCACGGTCCAGGTTTGGTGGCTGTTTCGATGGAGACCATATTTGGTTCGTGACATATTGAATGTATGAGGATATAATTTTTTGTGGAATTTTTTTTAAAATCCTTCCATTTGATGATTTTATCCAATTTAGACTAAACTACTATATCCTACCACAGGCATGAAATATATTCATGCATATATGTTTCCAACTTTATTTTCAACTCCAATGGTGTTCCAAGGAAATCAGATATTCAATTCATTCTATCCATCCACAACTGTTATTTCTCTAGTTCCGTATCACCCCAAAATATGGGCAGATTCTTCTTCTATAACTTAACTAAATGATCCACTTTTATTTCTTCACCCCTTTAGTTCTATCTATCCATAGACTAAATGTATTAGACTTTACATTAAACCAGTTTTTGTTCACTAGTGGCTCAAGTACAACCACATCCTCACTAGCTTCTTCTGGCTGTTTTCTTCTATACCAATCGGGTTCCATTTCTATAACTCAAAAAAATTTATAAGTTTCACTATCTAGAAACTAAATTCTTATCATTTTGAAATTTACCACATCATGAATATCACAATAAGATTTTTTAAAATTAAACACTTTCTATTTTCACATCTTTTTGAAAATTGCACCATGCTTTTGAAAATCAAACAATTTTCAAAATAATACTATTAATCAATTTTCAAAATATTACCTTGGAAAAAAAATTTCAATAATTTTCAAAATTAATTTTGTTTGCAACAAATGATAAATCATAACTCAAAATAAAAAATTCAGTCCTAGTGGGAAGTCACATCTATCAATTCATTTCATGCTCTTATAATTGGAAAAAACCATGAAAATGATATTAAAACTCCTATAATTGTATCCAAAAAACCTATGTACCCAAATCTATATTACCTTTAATTTCAACAAAAATCGTTTAGCTACATATTTTTATGATCTAAATTTCCATCCCCAAAATCATACTCCTTTTTACCAATGAAACATAAGGACTAAACTAGAATGATTTTCAACTTCAAGACTGACACAACCGATAACCAAGGATGAAACAAACTGATACCACATGGAATTCAAGGATTAAATAAGATGATACCACATGTAACATCCCTCCCATCCTCATTGTCTATAAAAGGTATAAGGGAATGATTTGGAATTAGGTAACATGCCAAAGACACGAAAGGCTAGAAATAAATTCCAAGGGATTCAATACAATTGGGGGATGATATTTCCTTTGAATGTAAAATAACCAAAACCAACATACCATATCAAAAAAACAACTAAATTATGAATGATAACAATATTATACAACTCAATGAATAAAAAATCAAACCAAACTATATCATTCTACTAAGAGGAAAATGATAGCAATATCAACTCCAAAGTGGAAGATAAAACTAACAAAATTCAAAGACTCTAAAGACACCAACTCACCAATTACATACAAGATCTAAGATTCAAGTCCACAATTCATGACTAGGTATCTGAAATATATACTAAATAAATGAGATACCATCCCTTTACCTGTGTCCATATAAAGGATATATGCAAACAAACCGAAGTGTCCAAGCAGTGGGTGAGTAAAGAAACTCACTAGGCTTTCCCTAAAGGACTTACCAACTCATTCCAATATGATAGAACATGTTACCACTTTTATATAAAACAATTTAGATAAAATATGTTAAAAAAATTCAATAGTTTATATCAAAGAAAAACCCACTCTAGATGAAATAGTTTGCATACAAAAATAGTTTTCTAAATCATATCCATTTTTATGGAAGGAAACCAAACAAGTTATTCAATCTATTTATTAAATCCAATTACCACAAACCATTCCAATTCACATAATGAAATACAAACACGCAATCATGGTGTTACCATTGAAAGGGGTAACTTTATGTCCATAACCCATCTCTTGGATTGTGGTACTTCATGACCATTATCCATCCCATTAAATTAATTCTTAACCATTAATGACAAATCTCATGTCAACCAATTGTAGAAAACCATTCTAACCATTTAAATAAAACATTTCATTTTATGAAATAAATTTACAAACAATTTCAATTCCTTAAAACCAATTTTTTTTTAAATCATAGTTTTAAAATATTGAAACTAATTTCACTTTCCACCAAAACAACAAATTTACACAAACAATCACCAAAGAAGGTTATATCAAGAATTTCACAAAAGTTTCAAAATTCAAAGCACACAGTTAAATAAATTTAAAAAATTCCTTTATTTTATAGTAAGAGGAGTCGGGAGTGAATTCAAATACCTAGAAAACTATGGAGAAAATAAAGAATGACACAAATTATTCAACAAAACTAGGTTGAATCTCCAAAACCCATCTTAGATCTTTTTACCTATCACCAACATTTCCAAATCCCATCATGATTGGAACCAACTATCATACATATAATCCAAAAAATAGATCTACTAATCCAAGTGTGGGAAGAAGAATAAATAAAAGAAAAAAAAACCAAGAATAGAGACTTACAAATAAATTTTTACTTCAATGCAATAAGATTTTTGAAAGGATTGCTCTGACATCAAAGGGGAATGTCTCTATAGCCTTTGGGAGGAGGAAAAACCAAGCTAGTGTCATAGAAAGTAAAAAATGAGGGGTTTATAGGTAAAAACTAACGAGGTATACTTTTTTAGGATAAAAAAATTAACCCATCATGTTTGGGTCACATCGTTAAAAAAAATGTGCCAACAATGTGCTAGACACTACCTCCCAGCACCCTTCTCATGGCTGGATAATAGGGATAGAAAATTATGCACCAACCATGATTTTTCCTTGATTTTATTTTTAATGGTTACTCCAAGGTAGCATCACAATTTAGCCAAATCATGAACTGAATCACGCTTTTACCTAGATACCACCGTTGACCATTGCACATTTTCCTAATAGGGTTTCTTGTTTTATACTAACCATTCTCAAACTATGCACCACAATTGAAGCCCCAAAACATTCCAAAAGACCTTTATACTCCCCCAAACTCCACCCAACAAATATTTATACTTAAATTAAAAAACGGAATAAATACTTGAAACCAGGGGTCCAACATATTTATATATGATATTGTTATATATTCGTAGATCAATTAATAACGTGAATAATATTTTAGGATTTTGAAAAAGACCTTAAGAAATGAGAAATTATCTTTTATGCTCATCAAGTGTGAATTTTGATTATAAAATGTAAAATTTTTGGTCAATTTATCACCATAAATGGCGTACTAGTGGACACTTATAAGATATTAGTGATTGAAGAATGGAATTGACCAAACACTATGATAGGAATATTTAGTAATCTTTGTTTAGCTGAACTCCATCGATCTTTTGTGATAAATTTCTCATGATTGTAAAATTGTCTAATAAATTTAATATAGAAGGAAGAAAATTTACTATGGAAAAAATAATTTCAAGAAATATTTTATAAATATTAAGAAGAAGTTATTCACTGCACCTATACCTACACTACCCTACAATAGAGAATTATTTGTCATATACTATGATACTTTGAATTGGGGCTTGCAATGTGTCCTTATACAAAATTATATGGTAATTACTTATAAATAACATAAATTGAGGACTCATGTGAAAAATTAGCTTATACAATATTGAGAGTTGGTATAAGGTACCTTAACATTAAATATTTTGAGGAACTATACCCTATAGTGAAGGGTATAATATATATATATATATATCAGATAAAGTTAAATTATATATTCATAAAACAAGAGTTGGAAATGATCTAAAGGAGACAGTTTGAGTTGATCAATGACTGTGATTTATAAATACAATACCTTCCATGGAAGGAAAATAAGGTGGTGGATAGTCAAAGAAGAAATGATCAGGATATCCTATCCTTGATGAGGATTTAAAGGGACCTAATCTTCCTAGATATTCAAAGGTTGTAAATCGAAGTCATAAAGGAAGGGATGAAATCAAACATTTCCCAAATGTTTTCTCAACAATCCATCACTGTAATAAACATGGGGTATCAAAAAGATGATAAAGAACAATCTAAAATGTAACAAGTATTATTGAATTCCACATTAAAAATAGTGGAGTTATAAGATTTTTTAAATTAATTTGTATTCCTTTAAAACCAAAATTGTGGTAGTTACTAGATGATGCATAAAATTCATACTTGTCTATTCACTATGGAAGGAAAAAGATTTATAGAGATCCTAAGTGTCACTTCTGGTGGGACAAAAGGAAAATATATAATATAGAATATATATATGAATGCTTGGTATTTCATCATGTCAAGATCAAACATCATAAATCTAAGGGGATGATGAAAAATAATGTATATCAGTATGAAAATAGAAAAATATCACCATGAACTTTGTCATCGATCTTCCTAAGACTCTTAAAAGAAAAAATTACATTTAGGTAGTGTTGGATTGACTTACAAAGTCATCTCACTTAATTTTTTTCTGGGAGGATTTCTTAATCAATAAACTTTCCATGTTATACATAAAGTAAGTTGTAAGGTTATATGGAGTACTACTCAAAATTATCTCCATTTAAGATTTATAGTTCACATAAAATTTTTGGAGAATTATTCAAAAGGAATTGGTTATATAGATAGTATTTAAACTGAATTATCATCCTAATACTGATGGTTAATCTAAATAGATATTAGAATGTATTCTAAGATCCTACTCTGTATATTTCAAAGGATGTTTTGATCAATATTTCCTTTAGTTGAGTTATTATATAAAAATGTTTTAACTCTAGAATTCAAAAGGAACCATATGTATAATAACTTTATATTATAGTGTATATTCTATTAATTGATACTATGTTCAATAGTATGTTCCATACATAATAACGATATTAAACGAGCCATGATATACTATAGAAATATTTTTATTTAATATGACCATTATAACCAAACTGTTAGATTGACTAGTATGAATATGTTTAAAAACATTATGAAATATATGTAGAAACACTTTACAAATACAAATGTATTGATTAATTACATTGAAATAAATACTAAATTTTTAATGATAAAATATAAATAAAAATGGTTAATAATAGTTAATGTTTTAAATGGTAATTTTTCTAGAAAAGTGAGTTTTATTTATATTTATATACATAATTTTAAAGATAATTTATCTAATTTAGGGTATTAAATTTATAAAAAAATGTATTATTTATACATGAAAAAAATGAAAAATCATTCATAGATTTATAATTAATTTTTTATCAATGTAGATAACATCATCTGATAGTAAAAAGTGATATTTTCAATAAAAAATATTTTTAAGTGTGTAATGTATTTTCATCTCAATAAATTAAATTAGTCATTAATAATTAATTATTTTGATGAATTTTATTGATTATATATTTAATAAAATAAATCCTTGATTATCTAATGGGTTTCACTATGTATGGAATGAGAATACATTCATTTTAAGATTTAAAAATATTTTTTTTATAAAAATGGGTTTAACATGTTTCGTGTATGGATATTATAAATTTTTATACAAATTTCATAAATTTTACTTTATAAAATGTATTTAAATTTTTATATCATGATATAAATATTATATTAGGGAGATTTTTTGGGTTTTTTGAAATAGTTTATTTTTCGGTGAATAGTAAAAATACAAATTTTATAAATACCATAAATATTTTGACATTATTATGGTATAATAATGACATAAAAATATATAATTTTTTTTAAAAACTATATATTTATCTAATGGGTAAAATAAATCATTTAAAAATATTAATTTAAATTAGAAACCCATGGTTGACTATTGGGAACCTAAGTTATATTTTAATCTAATAAAAAATGATTTTGGGTTCTCTATATTTAATAGTGTGGTTGGAAGGTAGAATTTGGTTTTGTAATAGTTATAATATAAAATAAACATCATTTTTATAATAATCAATTAAATTCATGTTAATCACCACTACTCAATAGTCATTGGGATAAATAGGAATAAATTCATTTTTACACATAAAAATACATGTCTTTCCTTCTAAAAATGGATTTTATGAGTTTTTTAATCTTATATTAGATTTAATTTGAAAAAATTATAGAAATTTAATATTTTTAAAATTAATTCAATATTTTTGAATCAAAAAATTCATGTTTTAATGAGATAAATTTTCTGTTTTACATAATTAATAGTTACCATGAGAAATGTTTGTCACCATAGAACGGATACAAATGTTTAATGAGGGGGTCAAACAATGATATTAGGCTAAAAATATCTCAAAATAATATATAAATACTATTATATGAGTGTATTTATTCCTTAAAGTTCCTTATCATATAAATTGTGTCACCATTGTGCCACATTCTAATTAAAATGAATTTATATTATTTTAACGTTCTTAATATTTATAATAGTGTCACTCCCCTCACTTATAAAATGGAACATCCTATCCTCACATGTCCATAAAATTTGAGCATTATAGATCAATTAATATCAACACTGATCACTTCCCATCTTAGATCCCCATTTTTAATAGGTCCTATTATCACCAAAATACCAATAATAGAATGATTCATGTGTAATCCAAATAATGACATCCAAGGAAGAGGTAGAAGTCTTAACCAAACTCTTAAATGTTTATTTATTTTGATATATAATTAAAATATATTATAATAATCCTAAAATAAGGACATAATTATCTCAAATATATTAAAATTTTATTCAAATTATGAAATTACCTTTTTCTACCTCCATTCAATCTGATAGAAAATGAAAACATCCCCCATGCGTATGTGGGGACTACCATCTACAAAAAGAAATGCATTTCATTTTTCATCACCAACATACATGGAGGGTTATAAAGAAATAATTAATAAATATATATCATATTTATGAAATTATTTTGTTTCTATATAGATAATATATCTTCTATCTTCCTACTCTTTCATATGTTGAAAAATTACAATGTTTCTTGTGTGTAAATATATACGACCACCTCCACAAAGCGTTGTGACTCATTTTTCATTTCCTAATTACAAGGATGGTAATGAAGATGGATTTAATTACTAAATATTATATTTATAATATGACTATGATACTATAAATTTAAACCTTAATCTCCTTTATTTTTTTCATCCATTAGAATAATGAAAGTTCCATTCATGCATATGTATGAACTATCACATCAATGAAACAATGTACTTAATTTTATATAACCTCCTTACATGGGTGATTATAAAATAATATTTAATGTACATAAATGATAATTATAATGTTTTTAATAATATTTAAATAAAGGATCCATGAAACTTTTATCCATGGTCCACACACTGATGTTTATTTTAATTCTTATGAACCAAACGACCTAAAAACATCTAACATAATCTTAACTAACTTGGTAATGGATTTAAAAATGGTAAAAAAAGGAATAATATTAAATTAATAAACATAAGAAATGTTTTTAATAAAGTATAAAATTAATATAATGTTATCAATTAGGTAAATAAAAGAACGTATGTGTTGAGTCAAAATAGAAGGTATCTGGTTTTCATCTCAAATCTCATTCATTAAGACACATTTTTTATTATAAACCAATATTCATTTATATAGTCCTTATAATACCCAATTTAAATATTATATCATGAATTATTTTATACTTAAAATATTTCAAGTTCATTCCCAAGTTCTTTATTTCAAGGTGTTTTATATTTTAAAAGTTATAAATGTTTTTTCAATAAATCATTATTTCAAATATTTTAAACTCATTGTTATATATATATATATATATATATTATTTTTAATGTTTCAAGAATGTATTTATTTATACTTAAAATACTATGAAATTTCATTTCCAACTACTTTTGAATTTATTTTTAAATTTTTTAAAAGGAATATTTTCAACAGTTTCCATAAAATCCATTTTGACTTTCTTTACAAATACATAGAAGATATTTTTTTTTCACATATGAAACAAATATATTTTCCCACCATCATGTATTTTATTCTTTATTAATATTACTATATATGTTTATATGGGTTTTAAAAGAGAATTATTTTCCAATTTATCTGGGCTTTGGTAATTTTAAAAACATTTTCCGGAGAAAAAGATATATATTCTCATTGTTATGAGGTAACTAAAATTGATTTCGATAATGAGATAAAATGAAAAATATAATGAGTTATATGATTTAAATGAATGATTTTATTTGTTTTTCTCATGATATGGTTCTTGTAAATTTTATATGATCATGGTTGAACGTTATACAACTCTAATGATGTGTTAAACCTATATAACTCTCCAATGGATTGGGTAATGTGATGAAGTTAATGGGATATAAGAAAATTGTAAGGGATGTGTTGGAATTAAACAGGGTGGTTATTTATTTATATTTGTTCTTATAAGGTTGATTGTATGGATATTTTCCCATGACACTTACATGATTTTTTATTGATTAATATGAGTTTAAAAATAAAAACATTGATTTAATGTTGTAAGAAAATGTTCTCATGAATAAAGTAATGTTTATGAGCTTTTAAGGTTAAAGGTTTATTTTAAAAATATTGTTTATAAGTTCTCAAATTTTACCAAGTAAATTTCACAATTATGTTTTCTCTTTTTTTGATTTGTTACAAAATTTTCATGAAAACATTAGAATTTGATGCTGATTTTATAGAAAATTAATTTATAATTTGATCTCAAATTTTACAATGTAAAAATGTAAACTCTCTAATATAATTTCATGTCTTTAATTGGAATAATGGGATTCCTTTTTTATATCCCTTTCTGAGATTTATTTTTAACGTCCCACCTTTTCAAATGTTTTTTTATAGTATCTAATGATATATAGGAACTATCAAAAGGAAAATATATATCTATAGGGAGACATCTTAACAAAATAAAAATTTACATGAATACAATATTAGTGTTAACTTAAGAACTTGTTTTATATAAAAATGTTCACTATGTGGAAATATACACTTTATTATGTATTATTTTATTTCTATATAAAAAAATAAACCTAAAATATCCTAGAAATATATGAAAGTAAAAACCTTATTATAAATCATATAATTATGCATTAATTAAGTTATGAGGTTCTATAATTTGTATCAGAGAAAAGGAGTGAATATAATCCCGGGGAACTATCACTTTTGAACATTGAGTGGAGAGTGACTATCCACCCAAGGGCTTCATGTGGAAAGGTATACCATTGGAGATGGTGGTAGGAATCCAACCTATAAGGTGTAGGTTCACATGGATTACTTAGATAGGTATCAGCTATAGCCCACTAGGCATGAGAGATGAATGTTATAAAATGAGGATCTATATGGGAAGATATACATAACTCCAACACACTGGGATGAAGTTGGAGAGATGAAAATTTTATCAACTTTCTTTATTCAATAAATAACACAGATGGTTATATCCATTTAGTGAAATATAAAGGAAGTATATAGTTGAAATAATAGAAATGGTGATAACAACCAATGATATTTTGGAGTTTTATGTGTCTGAAAAAGTTTTCCTTTTAACAACAACAAGGAAGTGGGTTACGAGGATGAGAAAAAAGAGACATCTTATCCATAGTTACATCAGTGAATTCCATATTCTTGATTGAATTGGTACCACAACATACCGGTTAATGCTTCCTGAAAACCTATCTCAGGTGAATGATTTGTTCCACATATAAATTTTCATGAATTATGTATCAAATCAATCACATATACTAAACTTATGAGCTATACAATTAGAAAATGACCTGTCTTATGAGGAATTGTTGGTGGAAATATTGGATCATATAGAAAAAGTACTATAGAACAAGACCATTTACTTGGTCAATGTTTGGTTGAAAATATCATAATTTTAAATATTCTTTGTGAGAACATTAGGATATAATGCTACAAAATTACCCTCATATATTTTTTTTCATTGTAATAGAATTTCACGGAGTAAATTATTTTAGGAGGGAAAAAATGTAACAATCCATAATTTTAGTATGAATCCCCTATTAAAAAAATTAAGAGTGTTTGAAAGCTTGTGATACACACAACAATGAACTAAAGTGAATAATTATATATTATAAAATGAGGTGGGTGTTGTTCCTTAATAAATTTTGGTGATAATTTGGGTCATTTACAGTGTTCCTTCCCCTCTAATTTCACTTCTATATTGTTGTATTATGATAAAAATTCCTTTACAAGTTACTAGCCTTGAGGACATTGCCCATAGTTATTTTATGTTCCTGATCCTAAGGATCATGAGGACCAAGGAATATGTTTTCCTAGTTGATATTATGTAATAATACTTCTAGTTACCTACTATAAATCTATCATGACCCAAATTATATTCTAGGTTCTCTTTTATAGTTCCCCACACAAGCCACTAAGTGTTTCCCTAGGTTCCTTCTTTCGGGTCTTGAGTATTTATTATTATTTTTTGTTTTTGGAATTGTATTATATTTTTTTAATGTTTTTTGGTATCAACTACTGGAATTTTAGAAGTCTTAAAATACTATACAAAGTTTATTTTATGAAAATAATAAAAAGTATTAGGGAGAGAATTCCAATTCCATCATTAATAAGTAAAATGTAATGATATGTATTTATGTATAAGTAACGACATATCTAATTGATTCATATAATACCTAATGAATAACTAACTTGATAAGATATCCAGTATAATGGTATATGAATAGATAGAGGGAGGGAGTGAGTGGGTGAGGGAGAGGTGTTATTGGGAGAGTACATGAAGGTAGGGAGGCATAAACAAGAAGGAAGGAGGGAGATTGAGAGAGTAGTAGTCAATAATTGCATTTCTAGAGTGATTCAAAGCCTCCAAATCAGTGGAAATGCTACCCTAAAGTCCAATAGACCACAAATAATTTCTCATGAGTGATTTAATGTTCAATATAATTTTAATTTAAAATATACAAGAATAATTTCATTGTATCAATAATTTAGAATTTTAATAAACTAACAACTAATCTTGATTTAGTTAAACTAAATCTTATGAAATGGGAAACAAAATTCATATTAAATACAATGTATGATATTTACAAAAATAAATTTAAACAATTCATTAAAACATATACATATTTACAATATAATACTTTCATATTAAAAAATATTAAAAATGAAATATAAATAAATATATAAAAACTTCATAATTTTGAGCAAAACATCTCCATTTAAGAAAAAATACAAAATCTTTCAAAATAATTTTTGTTACAAATAGGTATAATGTGTACAATGGTTTTTTAAAAAATTATTTAACACATGTATTATATAAAAATATACCTTATATAGTTTTTTATGATATAATTTCATTCTTTATCGTTGGTTGTCTGTAGTCATTCTTTAAAATTATCTTAAATTTTTGATGTGATATTTATCCATAGTGATATAGAAAAAATATTTTCATGCTACTTAATATCAATTTAAAGGAAATATTTTATATTAAAATACACAATTTATGTCAATTCATGCAACATATAGAAAACACCATGAAATAAACTAAAAATAAGATCCAAATTATATCACTACATGTAAAGTAGTTATATAAATAAAATAATATAAAATCTTGATTTAGACCCATAAAAAAATCATATGACCACTATCGATATTAGATATCCCAAAATAGGTAAGGGTATAAAGGAAATCCACTCTATATGATGTGAGTTAGGAATGTTGGAGTTGGTGTCCTAGGAAAAACTGTTTTTAATTTGATTAATGTATATTCAATGTATTGAATATTAATAAAACTACTTATTACGAATTTTTCTCTATTCTACATGATTCTAATATAATAATTTCAGATATTATACATCACATTGATAAGGTCATAGTAGTTCCCCACCATGATGTGAACCATGATGTGCAATTAAAATATTCTTAAATAATGTTCTTGTAGTTGGATAACATAATATGATGGGACACATAGTATATATATTTTCAGGTTCAAGTACTCATAATTTGATATTGCTTATTCTCATGAAGTTTTCACTTAGTAATATCTAATAAAAGATATTATGTGAACAGACCCTCCAGTAAGAACTCAAAATGTTTTGGTGTCATTTTACATTCCTATATACGAGTGTGTGTGATGGTCCCTGTACTTTAAGATTATTATTAATTCATGCCACAACTCTATTACTTATATGTATTTCATAAACCATGATGACAACTGTTTATAGATACGTCTGATATGTTGGGTTTTGTCACAAGTGAAATGTCATTAATGAATAAGTAGAGGAATGATTTGTGCCTCCCATTTTTATGGTAGCTAATATCTCAACCCTTTGATTGGAATAGAACAATCACAATAAACTCCATGGTCATGGTGTAACAACTTGTTTAATTTATATATTCAAAGAGAGACATATTGATCATGTAGGTTGGTGACACAGATGTGAAAACTATTTGATAAGATATTATGATAAAGTGATTATATTACACATTGAGCATTCATATGTGGTCAAAATCATTATAAAATTTAGTTCATTTTGTTGGGTTCCTTGACACCTTTTAGACAGTAATATTGGACATTAGGTAAGGTCACCTAATTTCCATGAGAATGAATCCTAGTGGTTCACACACTTTGTGTTTCTGATGATCTCGATAAAATTCTATTTGAATTTAATTTTTGGAATAAATATCATTCTCTAGATCAAGGAATACTTTTAATCATGTTTTATTGATTTATAATATTTACAAGGTAATAAATAGTTATTCTTTCTTAATAAATAATTTACTTTATAATGTGAATATAAATAAATTATTTATTCTTTTTATTGTGAATATAATATTTATTTTATATATTTTATATTTTAATAAATATTTATTCACTAGATTCTGAATAAAATATTCATTCACTAGATTCTGAACAAAATATTTATTTATGAAGAAATTATTTTTTTACCTATTAAATAAAGACTAGAGGAGTTCAAAAAGGCCAATACTAAGTCCATTGATATATATTAATTAACAAGGATGTAACATAATATTTGTTATCACACAAGTTGGCACACATCACAAAATAATAATAATGATGATATTATTATTATTATATATCATTAGAAATATTAAAGGTTTTTAAAGTTATTTAATAAAAGAAAAGAAATTAAAAAATATTTTAAACTAAAACCCAACTCTATAAATAGACTGTTATGTCTATTTCATATTGTATCCAAAAATTGAGAATATAGAATTAAAGTGCAGAAAACATTATCTCTTGAATCTCTCTTCTCTCTCCCTCACAATAATGATAAGAGTAAGAGATATTTATTCTAGACCATAGAAAAAGTGATCAAGAAAAAATAATACAATACATTTGATTCACTATGCTATAACCCAATGATCAAGTGGTGATGTTGGGAGATAATTGGGGAATGTGGGGATCACCTTTGGAGAGATTCTATCCTTGGATCCTCATAGCACAAAAAATAAAATCCAAAAGGGTCTTCCTGGATGTTCAATAATTATCAATGATGAATGTTCAGCATTATAGGTATTTATTTATTGATATATTAAATAAATTAATTATAAATATAACGTGCAAGATTCCCTCTCATGATTTTGGGAAAAAATTATTAAATGAAATTTCAAATTATCTCCCACCATCTCATTTTTCCACTACACCCATAACCAAAAATTGGTATCAAAGGGGTCATGTTTAAATTTATAATTATTTATATTATTATTGATCTATGTAAAATTGTGGTTATATTTTTATTTCATTTTATTTTTTCTTAAACTGATTTTAATTAACATGTTATCAAAAAAATTAATCGTATTCTTCATGTGTTTCATTTTATTTCAGGTTTAATAACAAATGAATAATGAATGTAGATTCCACTAGGATGTTCTAAATCATTGGATGTTAAAACTGGGTTACGAAGAGTGTAGTCAAAGAGCACACCATATAACCATGCACATTATGTCTACGTGTACCTTGAAATTAATTACATGTAGTTATTTTATTACACACTATGTGTTGATTGAGACAACCTGGCACATAGAAAGCAGATACAATTAATATTTCTTGCAGATATATGTCATGTATTCTAATCAAGTTAACATGGAGAAGCCCCAGGAATATGACATGGATATGTGACAACCAAAGTACATGGTGTGTAGCTGAATGTTCATTCCATGTACTCTCCGATTCGTGGATAAAATTAATATTTTATAAAATTTGAAAATTGCAGCCTTAAAACCATATTATATTGATTGGAACACCATTATGTGTTTGAAAATTTAATAATGGATTTAAATAATTTTAAATGGTCAATTAATTTATTTTAATTAATATTTTATTTTTGGTTATTTCGTTTTTTCTATGAATTCCATAAATAATGGGTATCTTAAATTAAGATCAGATGACCATTAAGATAAAAGGTAATTAATTAATTAATTAATTAATGTGTTTTTTCCTTAATAATAATGAAAAAAATAAAGAAATGAATGTTAGTTGGTTAATTTTATGTATTTACTGCATGTATGATGGTTAATGATCATGAAAAAGACATGTTTATGTGTTGGGTGTTTTAATGTAATTTTCTTCATGAGTTTTTGAAGTGCCCAGATCAGTGTGAATCACTGAGAGGGGAAGGGGGTGAATCAGTGATCCCTTAAAACTTTTTACTAATTGATTCTTATCAATTAAACCTCTATGGCTGGTTAAAGCCTCGATCCACTCTTCTTGTATCTCTCACCTTTCCACGAATGATGCAGTAAATGTAAAGGCACTGGACACAAGGATTTACAAGGTTCGACACCAAAGGCCTACATCCTTGCCATGCTCTCCCAGCATGGATTCTCCCATTATAATCTGTTAGTATTACAATGGTCGATACAGAGTCCCACTGTATCTCTCCTGAGTCCCATAGGAGGGTCTTTATACTGCTTCACACAGTGTCACCAGAGTCCCACTGGCCTGCTCCAGAATCCCACTGAAGACTTCTTCTCCCTGAGTCTCACAGGGGTCTTCTCCTGGCTCCTCGAGTTACACGAGTAGCTCTTCTTCACTTTAAGCTTCTTCAAGTATCTTCAGCAGTCTGGGATAAAGACTGCTGGCCTTGCTCTGTACCTCTGATCACTTGAGTTGATCAGGTCTTCTCGTCTTGCTCAGGCTTTATCACCTTCTTCTAAGGATGACCTGGCCTCTCTCCAATTACTGAATACTCAGACAATTGATGTCTTTAACTTTAGTCTGGTCCAGTCTCAACTCAAATCATCTTCATGCACTAAGTGCATTGCATCTCCTCTTCCTCATGCACTGACTGCATGGCCTTCTCAAAATATTCTTCAAGATCTTCAAGTCTTGGACTCCTCATATGCACACCACTGATTTAGCACTGTTCACGTGTGCACGTGCATGGATGTATGCATGCACTCCCCTTCTTCTCTTCTTGGTGCAGTAAACCCTCAGAGGGTGTAATTCTTTTCAGCACACACCAACTCCTTGAACATCATACACTTTATTCTCTTTTGATTACACACATAAATGTGTGTTATACACTAGTGTGGATGTCTTCTCTTCTTCTTAGTGTGTACACACTTTGTTTTGCACACACACTAAGGTTCGGCCTTGTTGTCTTTTTGCACACACTTGTTTCACTTTGCACACACTTGAGACTTGGCCTTCACACTTCTTGTTGCACACCCTTAAATGGTTGTAGGGTGTTCCTCTTCAATTTTCACACACACACACACTCAAATGAGGTGTGGTCTTCACTTCACCCACACAAGGCTACGGCCTTTCACTTCCTTCTTCACTTGGCACACAAGCACAAGTCTCGGGTCCTTCTTTGTTCTTTTAATCTTCTTCAAAGTGTGCACTTTACTTATGCACACACTTGGTTATCCATTTTGTACACACAAGGGCTACAGCCTCTTTGTTTTCTTTTTGCACACATGTAGGCTTAGGTGTTTGTCTTCACTTGGTGCACACACAAGGCACTAAAGGCCTCGGGTTCTCCCTCTTTGCACAAGCCACTGCCCGTAGGTGTTCTTGTCTTCTTGGCAACCAAGCACAAAGGTTTGGCCTTCTCAAAGTTCACACACAAGGCACTGCCTCGGCCTTCCACTTCTTATGCACACACTACCCGAACTCCACCTTCAAAACAGGCGTGTAAGAGGTGCGGCCTTCCTCTCTTCTTGCACACACTTAGGCCGTAGGTGGTTCTTCAAGTTTGCACACACACACAAATGTGTGGTCTTCACTTCACCCACTTGCATACACTTGGCCTCGGCTTACTTCTTCTCCACTTGGCACACACACGAGGCAAGACCTCGGCCTTCTTCCTTTCCAAGCACCCACAACCCGTAGGGTGTGGTTTTCTCAACACAAGCCCCTGCCTTAGTGAAGGCGCGCAAGGGGTGCAGCCACTCTTCCTCAACACTGCCGCGCAAGATGCACTGGCCACGGGCGCGCAGGTACTACTTCCGCGCAAGCACTCGGGTGTGCAAGGTGCAACACCGCGGGGCTTCAACTGTGGGCGCGCAAGATGTTGCGGCCACGGGTCTTCCTGCTGCGCAAGGGAAAGGCGTGCAGGGATCCTTCTGTTAGAATGGTATAGAGTAAGAGGTTTCCAACCTCTGATACCAATTGTAGGATCGAAATATAATATGAGATGCTCAATATACAAGAGGGGGGGGGGTGAATTTTATACTTTAAAAATTCCTTTGGAAACTTTAAAGTTAGTTATGAATAACTAAAGTTTCCTTAAGAAAAGGAAAGGACTAAGTTTAACAAAGTTAAACTAAGTAAATTCACAACACCTCTAACACCGAACTGAACTTGGAAAGGGATTCCAAAAGTAGGTTCCGGAAATATGATTCCGGAGATTGAAACTTAACAAAAGTTACAATATAAGATTCTACCTTAAAGCGTATAGAATTTATACTTATCAGAGTAAGTAAGGAAGTATAAGAAAGTTATACTTTCCTTAAGATACAAATTTCAGCGGAATAAAGACAAGTAGTAAAACTACTAGTAACAAGATAATAGTCTTTTAACCCAAAGAGAAGGGTATCCAACAACCTTGGATAAAGGTCCCTTGATTTATACTTTCAAGCAAGTCTGTCTTACCCACACCAGGGTAAGCCCTCGATACGAAGATCGGAGTCTCTGTCTTGCTATCCCCACAAGCCCTCAACTTCAAGGTAGTTGGCAACCTCTGTCTTCCTCAGCAAGGAAGTTCTCGATCTTTAAGGTAGTCGGCAACCTCTGTCTTTCTCAGCAAGAAAGCCCTCGATCTTTAAGGTAGTCGGCACCTCTGTCTTCCTATCCCCGGAAGCCCTCGAATGTAATCACCAACATTCGGAGTCGCACGAAGCTTTGAGAGTTTATAAGAGACTCTCTCTCTAGAAATCACTTCAACAGCATGTATGCACAAAGTCCAAATTGTTCATCCATCCGTTGTGAGCTTTTTCAAATGAGCTCCTATGTATAGGTAAGGTCGGCTCCTCTCCAACGGTCATATTTTCCTTAAAGTTCGGAGGGACCTGTACACGTGTCACTTAGACAACGGTTAGTTTATAACAAAATGGACGACATCGTTTTATAACAAAGTAAGTGTAACAGAATGTACGACATCGTTTTAAATTCTAACATAAAGGTTCGGAATAGAAATTTCGGAGTGAAAGTTCGGAGTGAATAAATTCAGAGTGTATAAAACAATGATAATCAGATTCTATTTAATAGGTGAATTCGGAATGAGAATTCGGAATAGGAATTCGTCATCAGAAATCGTAATGAGAATTCATCATCAGAATTCGTAATGAGTATTCTTTATCAGAATTCGTAATGAGAATTCGGAATGAGATTTCTTCATTAGAATTCGTAATGGGAATTCGTCAACAGAATTCGTAATGAGAATTCGGAATGAGATTTCTTCATTAGAATTCGTAATGAGAATTCATCATCAGAATTCGTATCCTGAATCTGGAATAGAACTTAATCAGAATTCATATCCGGAATTCGGAATGAAACTTCCTTATAGTTCTTGTCCAGAACCGAATCTTAAAACAGAATGCTTTTTATCAGTTTTAATGATTCCGAGAAAGATAATCCGAATTTCATACTTAAGAAAAAAATAATGAAAAAATGATAAGGATAAATTTTTCTTATAAAAGCGATTTTCCTTAAGAAAGCATTTTTCCTTATAAAAGCAATTTTCCTTAAGAAAGCATTTTCCTAATAAAATCAATTTTCCTTAAGAAATCAATTTTCCTTATAAAAGCGATTTTCCTTAAAGATAAGGTGTTTGTGATTTTCAAAACAAGAAGGAATGGAAAAGTCATAAGGAAAACCTTATTGACTCAACAATCTCCCCCTTTTTGGAAAGCACAAACATCCTTACGAAAAAGCTATTCTAAGAAGAAAGAAACACATTAAAGCTTATCTCCCTTGGTTTAAGAAATAGATGAATACGACTAACTCCCCCTTAGGCTTTGAATCTCTAAGGATCGTATTCATATTTCCGGAGTGATGTTTCTTTAAGAAAAACTCCCCCTTAAACAAAATCTTATTAGAGTTCTCTCTCCTTGGGTATTTTTCTTTCTCCCCCTTTGATAAGCACTTATTAGATTTCCACTTTTTCTTAAGGATCTTTTCCTTCTCCCCCTTTGTGATTTTCAAAAAGAATTGGAGGGAATGGAAAAAAATGACAAAGTACCTGAAAGATTAGTAATGACAACAATAGAATCAACAAGCATAATTCTCATTATATTTGAAATGTCAGCAACAAAAACAGATTACAACAAAAAGATCGGATTGGTCATTTCGGATCTTTTTCCTTCGACATGAGCCCCTTAAGAATCGTCTTGATCTTCTTGAGGTCTTTGTGATATTCCTCTGCTTGCTTTTCTAAGGCAACTATTCTTGCTGACTGAGCTTCAATTATTTCTTCCTGAGCCTTCAACTTTTCTTCCTGAGCTTTCATTTTCTCTTCCTGAGACTTTATCCTTTCTAGAAAATTGATCCGATGATCTCTTTCAGATTTCCAATTCTGAGAAACAGAATTGAGCTTTCCATTCAGATCTCTTACTTCCTGACTCCGAATGTTCTTTTCCTCTGTCAATTTCTCATCGAATGAAGCAGTCATCTCATGAAACTTCTTGTCCTCGGTTTGAAAAGCATCCTTAACATTCTCCTGAAACTCATCCAGCAACCTCATCTCTTCCACATTCTTCTTCGACCAGCTAGTCATCCTTTTGCAAGATCTTTTATGGGCTTCGTAACCAATAAAGAAATTTTTGAACTGGGCTTCTATCTCAACACATTTATCCATAACCATGGATACGGAGTCGGTTTTCTGATTTATCGTATGTTGAAGCATCTGGCATCTAGAGTCTATATTGGAGAAGGTCGGAATGGTTCCCACCAACTTCTTCAAGGACTGAACAACAAAATCGTGCCCCAACGATGATGACTCCGAATCAGAAATCTTTCTAGGAGAATTTTCTTCCTCAATAAGCTCCAACTTCCTCTTAGAAGAGCTACCAGCTTCCTTCCTCATACTTTTTTCTGAACTCGGGGTATCAGCAAGAATTTGCTTTCCCTTATCTTTTTCCGGAATTGAAACCTGTTCCGGAGATCTGTTCTCACTATCAGAGACTTGAACAATTTTATCTTCCTCATCAGCAACTTCTTGAACATTGGCTTCTACGTTTCCCATCTGAGCAGCATCAAGTAAAATATGTTCTTGACAAGTAACTTCTTCTTCTCCTTTTTCTTCTTCCATTGCAGGAGTAGCAAGCTTTGAAGATTGAGCTTCAGATGTTCGGAGCGAGAGGTGTTCTGAAGGAGTTCCCTTATATTCATCTACTTGTTTGAGCACATCTCCTGTCTCACCACTTCCTTCAGCCGCTTCTTCAACCTCTTCCACTTGCTCTACTTCCTCAGTAGCAACAGCCTCTTCCGGAGTTACAAGATTTCTTCCTGGAGTCTCAGGTAGAGATTCCAGAGAAAAAGATCTCGGAACGGGAATGGTTGCTGAAACCATTTCGTTAAACTTCAACAACGCTTGCACAGCCTCAGCTTCTGACAACTTCTTCTTCAGCTTCTTTTCCTTAGCTTGCTTCTCAAGCTCATCAGCAGCCTTTTCTTTCAGAGCCTTAGCCTCTGCAGGATCCAATCCGAACTGCGGATCTCCTTCCTTCCTCTTCTCCTTGTCAGCTCTCCACTTCGCTGCAACCTCATCAGTATATGTCTTCTTCTTCTTAGGCTTAGGAGGTGCGGAATGGACTTCCTTAGACTTAGGTTCCTCAGCATCGACTACCACTTCTTTCTACTTCCTTTTCCTTACCGGCTTGGATGATTCCGGATCAGCCACTTTCGGAGTCACTTCTACTTGAGGAGGTAGATCAATGAACTTCCCTGACTCCTTGTTAAAAGCTATATTCATCCTTTTAAGAGTTGCATCACTGAGCAACATGATCTTGCAAACTTTCGGCTTAGAACTACAAGCAACCTTGAAGGATTCTAGGCACCGAACTATCAGCTTCGACAATATTGCCGGGTACATCACTATCTGAGCTCTCAGATTCCCTTTCTTCAAATTATCAATGTTGAGAAGAATATGCTTCATCAAGTTGAACTTTCTTAGATTTATCAGGAAATCCAAGATGTATATCTCACTCTTCTTCAAGCTATCCTTATCTCCTTTTCTCGGTACAATAACCCCTTGCACCCATAACTCCAGAATCCGGAAGTTTGTAGAAAGACTTGCAATTTTTGGAGCCTTGTCATCATCCAATCCGAGAATTTCTAAGGCTTTCTCCTTGCTGAAACTACCCAAAGAGTCTGGCAGAACGTGCGAGATAAACTCAGCTTCACCTTCATAACTCAACCCTACCAAGCTTGCAGCCTTGGTGTAAGATAGCTTATATGTCTTGCCATACGACTTGAAAGAAAATTTCTCTCTATTATCTTCCATGAAGAAAGCAACTGACTCATAAAACTCGACAAGCAAGTCAGAGTAGACTTCATCTTGGTTGCCGGTTTTTGATACCGCAACATCTTCCCAGCCATTTAGCTTGATATTTTTTGATATAATAGAATCATAGTTGCTGAAGAAATTCGGATGAACTAACCGTTCTCTGTAGACTAACCACTGTGAAATGGGCTTAGTTGAAGACATTTCTTGAGAAGCTAACTCTGCAGACATTCGGATTAGAAGTCTCTGAGAAGTTCGGAACTGAGAAGGCTGAAGTTCGGAATGGCCTTAAATCAGAGAGTCAGAGCTTCAGCACGCAAAAGCTTGAAATCGATGTGGGACGATAAAATAGGGTCCCCTTTATATAGGCATTGGGATGACGGTTCAACTTCCTCGGTTGATCTAACGGTTTAGAATGATCTGCGATTAGATCTGACGGTTGAAAGCTTGAATCCGATCTTTTTGAGGTTTTATTAAAGTAAAGAATTAAGAAATCCAAAAACCAAAAACAAACTATAAGAAATTGCCAGCAAGTAAAATATGATTACAAAAACTTCAGTAAGGGAATCATACCTTTCGGATTAGCTTAGGAAAGTTATTCGTAATGGGTAATATAGAGACGAGTATGTAAAATTCAATACGAAAAACTCAATACGAAAAACTCAATATGAAAAACTCAATACGAAAAACTCAATACGAAAAACTCAATATGAAAAAGTAAAATATGAAAAAAAAAACTTGGTACAAAAAACTGGTTATGAAAGTCCCAGTACGAAAGTTGTCCATTCTGGAAATTTTCAATACGAATACTTTCATTCCAGAAGTATTCTGTACGAAAATATCCATTCTGAAAATGGTAGTTCCGGAAGTTCCATTCCGGAAATTTTCATTCCGAAAAGTTTGAAAACAAATTTTGAAAAAACTTTGTTAAACAAACAATAAAATGTACCCCCCCTATGAAAAGGAGTTTATTACTGTAAGGAGATTTTTTCAACAGAAAGTTAATTAAGGAAGATTACCTTACGATTATCATTCCTAACTTTTGTTTAATATATTCAAATCTATCAGAAGGCAAGGATTTTGTGAAAATATCAGCAAGTTGATCTTGCGTTCCGATAAACTGAAGAATAATGTCTCCTTTAACAAAAAGAACATTTGAAATCAAAGTTTTACCTAAAAGAACAATATTACCAATACTAACAATCTCTCCTTTAGCATTGTCTCCAAAAGTTACCTTTCCTCCTTTCGTTTTGATAATCTTTTCAAAAAAGCTTTTGTTACCAGTCATATGCCGGGAACATCCACTATCCATGTACCAAATATTGTTGCTGGAACTTTCTTTATTTTCCTGAAATTAAGAACAAAGTTAGATTTTCGGAATCCAAACTTGTTTGGATCCGAGATTTCCAGACAATAAAATTTTTGGTACCCACATTTTCTTAGAAAAATAAGCTTTATGAAAACCTATGGATTGGGTTTTGTTTTAGGAACAATTTCTTGCCCAGTGACCACCACATTGACACTTGGTACAAAATGGGGCACTTTGAGGAACAAAATAATTGTTGCTGAAAACAGGTTTTGCTTGGGTATAACCAAATCCGGATTTATTTCTTAAAGGTCGTATTTGAGAATACATCTTATCAAAATTTTCCTTACCATGGGTAAAGTTTGATAAACACTTCTTTAAGGAAAAAATTTCGAACTTGAGTTTTACAACCAAGTTTTTATCCTCAAAATCATTAGTTTTGGAACTAGTGTTAGGCTCGAAAACATTTTTATTAGAAATTACTTTTTCTAATTCTTTAGCAAGTTTGTTCTTCTCAGAACTTACTTCCTTAAGATTTTTTGAAATATTTTCAAAATCAGCATTTTTCTTATCAAGATCTTTAGAAAGATCTGATATCTCTTTAGTAAGAATAGAATTCCTAGAATTTGCCTTTTCAAGTTTCTTGTTGAGTTTGGAATTCTCAATCTCAAGAAGTTCAGCAAACCTAGAGACTTCTTCAAAAGTAGGTAAAGTATTTTCCTCATCAGAAGATGATTCTTCATCAGAAGAGTTATAATACTTACTATCATTAGGATTTAAAGAAACATTGGTCAAAGATTCAGCATTTCGTACCTTAGCCATAAGACAATGATTTTCAATAGGTAATCTGGCTATAAGACCAAGATTCTTCTGTCCTGAAGATTCATAATCAGAAGATTCATCTGAAGAGTCACCACCACTGGCACTCCAGGTGTCATTAGCTTTCAGAACTTTCTTAGCTTTGGTTTTGTAATACTTCTTCCTGTTCTTATCTGAATGCCTTTCCTTCCTTTCTTTCTTTCTGAGCATAGGGCAATCTGGTCTAATATGTCCAGCTCTTTTACATTCATAACAAGTAACTTCTCCATCTTTCTTATCTTTCCTATCCTTCTTCTTATACTTGGATTGAAAGTTTCTCTGTCCAGCTATCTTGTTCATCCTTCGAGCAAGATTAGCTAATTCATTTTCTGAAACTTCACTTTCACTAGATTCGGATTGGAAAATGACTTTCTTAGATTTGGATCTGGTAACTCTCTCAGGAGTCTTAGCTTTCATCTGATTTGAAGTTGAAGTAAAAGCAACTGTTCCATTTCCATTCTTCTTCTTGATGTTGTCAGCATCTCTCTTCATTCTTGTCTCATGTTGTAGAAGAGTTCCAAATAATTCATCAAGAGTAATTTGAGTAACCTTCCTGTTCTCATCTATAGCTGTTCTCTTGGATTCCCACTCATTGGGCATAATATCAATAATCTTGTCCACAAGAGCTTCATCATCTAAACCTTTTTCTCCCATAGATTGTAGACTGTTGACGATAGTCATAAATCTTTGATGAACTTTACAAATAGGTTCTCCATAAGGAAAACTGAAGCCATGATATTCAGCTCTAAGCATATCTCTTCTAGTCTCAATCACCTTAGAAGTCCCAAAGTGTGTAACCTCTAACTTCTTCCATATACAGTTAGCTGCTTCACATGAAGAAATTTGGCTATATATATTTCTGGTCATTGAACACAGTAAAGTATTGCGTACCTTATAGTTGAGTTGATATTCTTGCTTTTCCTGGTTAGTAAAGGTTCTGACTTCCTTGTCAGGAATTTTATAGTCACCAGTAAGCATGACAAAGTTATCTACTCCAGTATTGATAACAAAAGTCTTCATACGATCTCTCCAGTATTCATAATCATTACCATCAAAGATAGGTGGTCTTGTAGGATTCAGATTGTCAATAGATCCAACATTCATTCCTGCCATACTTGAAAATAACTTGGAAACAAACTTATTAGTAGCAAAAGATTCGTAATCAAAAAGTTCGGAATGAGAAAAGTTCGGAATGGATAAATCGGAATGACAAAGTTCGGAATGAAAAAGTTGAGCAAGAAAAACTTGTATGTGAGTACAAGTATTTCAGTAACCTTGGCTCTGATACCAAATGTGAGAATGGTATAGAGTAAGAGGTTTCCAACCTCTGATACCAATTGTAGGATCGAAATATAATATGAGATGCTCAATATACAAGAGGGGGGTGAATTTTATACTTTAAAAATTCCTTTGGAACCTTTAAAGTTAGTTATGAATAACTAAAGTTTCCTTAAGAAAAGGAAAGGACTAAGTTTAACAAAGTTAAACTAAGTAAATTCACAACACCTCTAACACCGAACTGAACTTGGAAAGGGATTCCAAAAGTAGGTTCCGGAAATATGATTCCGGAGATTGAAACTTAACAAAAGTTACAATATAAGATTCTACCTTAAAGCGTATAGAATCTAAACTTATCAGAGTAAGTAAGGAAGTATAAGAAAGTTATACTTTCCTTAAGATACAAATTTCAGCGGAATAAAGACAAGTAGTAAAACTACTAGTAACAAGATAATAGTCTTTTAACCCAAAGAGAAGGGTATCCAACAACCTTGGATAAAGGTCCCTTGATTTATACTTTCAAGAAAGTCTGTCTTACCCACACCAGGGTAAGCCCTCGATACGAAGATCGGAGTCTCTGTCTTGCTATCCCCGCAAGCCCTCAACTTCAAGGTAGTTGGCAACCTCTGTCTTCCTCAGCAAGGAAGTCCTCGATCTTTAAGGTAGTCGGCAACCTCTGTCTTTCTCAGCAACAAAGCCCTCGATCTTTAAGGTAGTCGGCACCTCTGTCTTCCTATCCCCGGAAGCCCTCGAATGTAATCACCAACATTCGGAGTCGCACGAAGCATTGAGAGTTTATAAGAGACTCTCTCTCTAGAAATCACTTCAACAGCATGTATGCACAAAGTCCAAATTGTTCATCCATCCGTTGCGAGCTTTTTCAAATGAGCTCCTATTTATAGGTAAGGTCGGCTCCTCTCCAACGGTCATATTTTCCTTAAAGTTCGGAGGGACCTGTACACGTGTCACTTAGACAACGGTTAGTTTATAACAAAATGGACGACATCGTTTTATAACAAAGTAAGTGTAACAGAATGTACGACATCGTTTTTAATTCTAACATAAAGGTTCGGAATAGAAATTTCGGAGTGAAAGTTCGGAGTGAATAAATTCAGAGTGTATAAAACAATGATAATCAGATTCTGTTTAATAGGTGAATTCGGAATGAGAATTCAGAATAGGAATTCGTCATCAGAAATCGTAATGAGAATTCATCATCAGAATTCGTAATGAGAATTCTTTATCAGAATTCGTAATGAGAATTCGGAATGAGATTTATTCATTAGAATTCGTAATGGGAATTCGTCAACAGAATTCGTAATGAGAATTCGGAATGAGATTTCTTCATTAGAATTCGTAATGAGAATTCATCATCATAATTCGTATCCTGAATCTGGAATAGAACTTAGTCAGAATTCATATCCGGAATTCGGAATGAAACTTCCTTATAGTTCTTGTCCAGAACCGAATCTTAAAACAGAATTCTTTTTATCAGTTTTAATGAATCCGAGAAAGTGAATCCGAATTTCATGCTTAAGAAAAAAATAATGAAAAAATGATAAGGATAAATTTTTCTTATAAAAGCGATTTTCCTTAAGAAAGCATTTTTCCTTATAAAAGCAATTTTCCTTAAGAAAGCATTTTCCTAATAAAAGCAATTTTCCTTAAGAAAGCATTTTTCCTTATAAAAGCGATTTTCCTTAAAGATAAGGTGTTTGTGATTTTCAAAACAAGAAGGAATGGAAAAGTCATAAGGAAAACCTTATTGACTCAACACCTTCTCCAACCTCTTTCGCGCAAGGAGTGTGCAAAAGGAACCTCGCGGAGCAAGGGATGCTCCGGGCTTCACTGCCGCGCAAGTGTGCGCGCAGGGCTTCAACTTCGTGAGGCACAGAGTGCTTCTCACGAGACTTCTTTCTTCAAAAACTCAGCAAGCACTCCAAGGCCTCGAGTGCTCCTTTTATAGGCAGAGGAATTTCTTTGATCATCCGCGTAATCTAACTTCAAAATCCCGAAGATTTCGGATCTTCAAGATTCTTTGAAATCTTCTTTTTCTCCTCTGTTCACGCGGGTTCTTTTATCTTCAGCCTTATCTTCGTGCATGCATTTTAAAACGCATGCATGACTTCATTTAAAACCGGTCCATGCATAGCACGAACACCACATGGCCTCGGCACCTTCGGTTTGCCTCGGCCTTGTTCGAAATTCTTTCTCGATGCATGCAGGCTCATTTTAAACCATGGACGAGTTCCATAGGGCCAGACGATCTCAATGGACCCTTAAGCTTCAACAATGGTGGCCGGAATCTTCAAAACTATTGTTGGGAGGCTCCTGGTCCAGCGGCGGCTTCGCGGGTGGCTTCGGCTCGAGCTCGAGGTGGAAGAAGAGCCATGGCCGTCGGATCAGGCGATGGAGATACATCGGACGGCCGGATAGATCGCGGCGCGCGGCAGATGAATCGTGCGGCGCATATCAAGCGCGAGATCGCTCGGACGGCCTGGATTCACTCCGGGTGAATTTTGCGCGTCCCACATCGAAACCTCTCGCGGTTTTCACGCAGTTTATTACCCAAGCGCTGCCTCAACCCCCCGATTGAACTTCCAACCTCCACGGTGCCGCCCCGCACCGTGTTCTCCCTGCGGGCGCGCTCTGCGCCCACTCATGCCTCCTGCGGGCGCGCTCCTAGCACCCACTATGCATCCTCCGGGCGCGCTCTGGCGCCCATGCTGCGCAGGCCTGATCCCCTGCGTGGCCCGGGGCTTACACACGCCCCCCTGCCTCTCGGGCTGGCCACATGGGATCCCCCCTTGGGCGTGGTGCCTTAGGCCCACATGTGCCTTGGGGGTTGAACCCTTAAGGCTGGCCCTTGGTGGCATATTTTTTGCCTACTTAAACACTAAGTACTTTGTATAAGGACTAAGTGTAAAATGCCATGTTCCACAACTCTTCTTCTCCATTTCTTCTCTTCTCCCACATTTCTATTCTTCTTCTTCATTAGAATTCCTCCATTCTTCTTAAACAAATAATATTCACTTAGGAGGGAATTCCCGAAGGTTCTTCATCAACCAAACTCTTGAATCACATAAACTTCTTCAATGTGCTTCATTGATCTAATCAGAGATCAATTGGATCTTCTTCTAATTCTCATGCACTAAGTGATAGTGCATGGACTTCTTCAGCTCACTTCATCCACTTAGGAGGTGTGGATGGATCATCTTCATCTCCTCATGCATTGTCTTAACAATGCATGGTCTTCTATCATTGTTGTGACTTTGTATCCAGTTGATACAAGTTCTTGGAACATAAAGAGCAGCTCAACAATCATCAGATATTCATGGAGAATGTTTCAACCACAATTTCCAATACCACTTAGTGAATCTCCTAAGTGACATGCATCTTAGTACCATGGCCATTCTCCTTCACCACCAACACCATCACAACCTTTGGCATTCACATCTTGACAATTCTTGACATCCATTCATTCTAAGACAACAACATGTCTCATTGACAACAAATGCAACACAGTGCACTTCAATCTCCCCCTTTGTATTTGTTGTCAATACACTCCTTCAGCACATATGAATGGGTCAATATGTGTGCCAATACTTCTCCCCCTTATTGGCAATCAAATGCAAAGGTGTGGTGTGGTTCACTTTCAAAAATATCTTCCTCCCTTTGAATAACATCTTCTTGAAAAGCACTAAGAGAGGGATGATGTCACATGTTCTCTTTAGCAAAGAACCTTTAGTAAATCAACTCTAAGTCTACTTGGGCTAACCCGGTGTAGAAAACAAGAGTGATATAACCAAGATTTTTCAATGCTGTCCACAATTCTCTACACATGTGAGATCATGCTTCAGGGGTTTAAAAATTTTTCAGATATAACAATGAATTGCTAAATCCTGCACATACTTCACAAAACTCATTAGAAAGTTTAGTGCAATGATAAAGCTCCCCCAATCATCCATTTTCTTAAGATGATATTAATCTCAGAACATCATCTTCTTCAGATTTTCTCCCCCTCAAGGGGTGCACTCCGTTCTGTCCAAATCATCCTCCAGATGAGAATGATCATCATCTTCAATTCCCTGCAATGTTAGCACATGTATATACCAATAGTATAAGGGAATAATATGGAACCTCCTTGGTTCATCAATGTGAACAACAAGGTTGAGAAGATTCTCTCAACCGAGATGCCCCATTTTCACCATTCTTCACACTTGCACATTTGATCTTCAATGATGTTTGTGCTGGTGTGGATCTCAATACATCTTCATGTGAAATCTTCTTCTTCCCTTTTGCCTTAGCAATTGCCAGAACTTCATCTTCAGCTCTTTGTAGATCTTTGGCAAGTTGCAACTGATTTGGCCATATGACTAACAAGTCATTTGGAAGTGTGGCCTCAGTTCTGGAAGTTCCACATGGTTCCTTTGATGCTGTCAAGCTACCTCTCTTAGGCAACTTGTTTTCAATCAATCCCTTCTGCTTCTTCTGGATTGATTGTCTGTTTGAGTCCAGTATTCTTCTATTTAGTTTCATGGCTTCTTTACAAAGATCCATGATATGTCCTTTCTTTCCACAGTAGAAGCATGTTTTCTTGGTGGTCCTTCTGGATGCATCACCCTTCTTGGATTTCAATTCCAAGGACTTCTTTTCCTTTTTCAAAACCTTCTTGGGAGCTTTTTCAGCTTTCTTCTTCTTGCTTCCCAAGGATTCTTTCTGAGCCAGGTTCAGTGATCTTCTCTTCTTTTTAGCTCTGGATACAGTTGGAGATTGACATGTATCTTTTTGACCACTTTTGCAATCATCCCAGATGTTGTCAAGTAATCCAAATCTGTTAGCAGTAAACAGATGTCTCTGGACCTGTGGATGCTGCTTCTTTTCTTCTGGCTTGCTCCCCCTAGGCATGGGCTTCCTCTGTGCTTTGGCATTCAGTGGATTGTACCAACAATCCTTTGCACAATGCCCATACTTGTTACAACACCAGCATTGTCCCACAAATCTTGACCTCTTCAGTCCTTCTGATTGTAGGGTACTCTTCTTGACCTGTTGTGCTGTTTCAGGAGAGCTGTGCTTCTTTACTGTCTTCATCCATATTTGTTTGGAATTATTCTTCCATCCTGCACTTTTTGTGGAAACACAATTAGAAGCATCAGTACAAGATGATATGGATGGTACCTTCTTTCTAGAAGATGTTGCACTTTTATTAGAGGATGTCTTTCTCTTAGAATCATCCTGCTCAAAGCATACTTGAGTAGCAACATGTCTTCTTCCAGCTGACTGGGAGGATTCAGATTTAGGTGATTGATGATTGTTCAATATCACCTCTAGTTCTAAGTATTTCATGTTGAGGGAGTTCTTCTCATCCTCAACAGTTCTTAGCTTTCCTTCCCAATTCTCTTCCAGCTGTTTTATCTGGTCTTCATGCACCTGCTTCATTTCAAGCAATGAGTTGTCAAGCTCCTTCACCCTTTTGACTTTGTCTTCTAGTTGAGCATCTCTGACAACCATTGACACTTTGTGCCTCTTTTCCAGTGCATGGACAACATCTTTGACTATTATCATAAAGAATTCTTTCTCAGAAAGGCTTCTTTGCAATTCTTCAGCAGTGTCTTCATATCTTTCATTGCAAAGAGATACTGTTTCATCTTTGGCATTTACCAGCTTTCTGAGAGTGTTGGTTATGCCAACCCTTTTAGCCAGCTGATCTTCCATAGCATTGGCTTCTTCTTCTAACTGTGATTTTTCTTCATGAAGATCATGGATGCCTGTAGCTATACACTTTGCCACTTCCATGGGAACTGTCTTCTGAAGATATTTGAGTGCACTCTGAAGATCATTCATTGTTTCAACTTCATCACAGCTAGGACAGGCTTTCTTCATCTTCTTGGCCTGTTTCTTCTTTCTATTTTTCTGAGTCTTGGCAGATATCTCCATTTGAGGCTGGTTGCTCGTTTCCTCAAATCTGCACTTCATAAAGACTCCCTTGGATCTTTTAGAGGTAACCTCCCTCTGATACCAATTGAAGTTCCCAGATCAGTGTGAATCACTGAGAGGGGGAGGGGGTGAATCAGTGATCCCTTAAAACTTTTTACTAATTGATTCTTATCAATTAAACCTCTATGGCTGGTTAAAGCCTCGATCCACTCTTCTTGTATCTCTCACCTTTCCACGAATGATGCAGTAAATGTAAAGGCACTGGACACAAGGATTTACAAGGTTCGGCACCAAAGGCCTACATCCTTGCCATGCTCTCCCAGCATGGATTCTCCCATTATAATCTGTTAGTATTACAATGGTCGATACAGAGTCCCACTGTATCTCTCCTGAGTCCCACAGGAGGGTCTTTATACTACTTCACACAGTGTTACCAGAGTCCCACTGGCCTGCTCCAGAATCCCACTGAAGACTTCTTCTCCCTGAGTCTCACAGGGGTCTTCTCCTGGCTCCTCGAGTCACACGAGTAGCTCTTCTTCACTTTAAGCTTCTTCAAGTATCTTCAGCAGTCTGGGATAAAGACTGCTGGCCTTGATCTGTACCTCTGATCACTTGAGTTGATCAGGTCTTCTCGTCTTGCTCAGGCTTTATCACGTTCTTCTAAGGATGACCTGGCCTCTCTCCAATTACTGAATACTCAGACAATTGATGTCTTTAACTTCAGTCTGGTCCAGTCTCAACTCAAATCATCTTCATGCACTAAGTGCATTGCATCTCCTCTTCCTCATGCACTGACTGCATGGCCTTCTCAAAATATTCTTCAAGATCTTCAAGTCTTGGACTCCTCAGATGCACACCACTGATTTAGCACTGTTCACGTGTTCACGTGCATGCATGCATGCATGCACTCCCCTTCTTCTCTTCTTGGTGCAGTAAACCCTCAGAGGGTGTAATTCTTTTCAGCACACACCAACTCCTTGAACATCATACACTTTATTCTCTTTTGATTACACACATAAATGTGTGTTATACACTAGTGTGGATGTCTTCTCTTCTTCTTAGTGTGTACACACTTTGTTTTGCACACACACTAAGGTTCGGCCTTGTTGTCTTTTTGCACACACTTGTTTCACTTTGCACACACTTGAGACTTGGCCTTCACACTTCTTGTTGCACACCCTTAAATGGCCGTAGGGTGTTCCTCTTCAATTTTCACACACACACACTCAAATGAGGTGTGGTATTCACTTCACCCACACAAGGCTACGGCCTTTCACTTCCTTCTTCACTTGGCACACAAGCACAAGTCTCAGGTCCTTCCTTGTTCTTTTAATCTTCTTCAAAGTGTGCACTTTACTTATGCACACACTTTGTTCTCCATTTTGTACACACAAGGGCTACGGCCTCTTTGTTTTCTTTTTGCACACATGTAGGCTTAGGTGTTTGTCTTCACTTGGTGCACACACAAGGCACTAAAGGCCTCGGGTTCTCCCTCTTTTCACAAGCCACTGCCCGTAGGTGTTCTTGTCTTCTTGGCAACCAAGCACAAAGGTTCGGCCTTCTCAAAGTTCACACACGAGGCACTGCCTCGGCCTTCCACTTCTTGTGCACACACTACCCGAACTCCACCTTCAAAACAGGCGCGCAAGAGGTGCGACCTTCCTCTCTTCTTGCACACACTTGGGCCATAGGTGGTTCTTCAAGTTTGCACACACACACAAATGTGTGGTCTTCACTTCACCCACTTGCATACACTTGGCCTCGGCTTACTTCTTCTCCACTTGGCACACACACGAGGCAAGACCTCGGCCTTCTTCCTTGCCAAGCACCCACAACCCGTAGGGTGTGGTTTTCTCAACACAAGCCCCATCCTTAGTGAAGGCGCGCAAGGGGTGCAACCACTCTTCCTCAACACTGCCGCGCAAGATGCACTGGCCGCGGGCGCGCAGGTACTACTGCCGCGCAAGCACTCGGGTGTGCAAGGTGCAACACCGCGGGGCTTCAACCGTGGGCGCGCAAGATGTTGCGGCCACGGGTCTTCCTGCTGCGCAATGGAAAGGCGTGCAGGTATCCTTCTCCAACCTCTTTCGCGCAAGGAGTGCGCAAAAGGAACCTCGCGGAGCAAGGGATGCTCCGGGCTTCACTGCCGCGCAAGTGTGCGCGCAGGGCTTCGACTTCGTGAGGCACAGAGTGCTTCTCAAGGGACTTCTTTCTTCAAAAACTCAGCAAGCACTGCAAGGCCTCGAGTGCTCCTTTTATAGGCAGAGGAATGCCTTTGATCATCCGCGTGATCTAACTTCAAAATCCCGAAGATTTCGGATCTTCAAGATTCTTTGAAATCCTCTTTTTCTCCTCTGTTCACGCGGGTTCTTTTATCTTCAGCCTTATCTTCGTGCATGCATTTTAAAATGCATGCATGACTTCATTTAAAACCGGTCCATGCATAGCACGAACACCACATGGCCTCGGCACCTTCGGTTTGCCTCGGCCTTGTTTGAAATTATTTCTCGATGCATGCAGGCTCATTTTAAACCATGGACAAGTTCCATAGGGCCAGACGATCTCAATGGACCCTTAAGCTTCAACAATGGTGGCCGGAATCTTCAAACCTGTCGTCGGGAGGCTCCTGGTCCAGCGGCGGCTTCGCGGGTGGCTTCGGCTCGAGCTCGAGGTGGAAGACGAGCCACGACCGTCGGATCAGGCGATGGAGATACATCGGACGGCCGGATAGATCGCGGCGCGCGACAGATGAATCGTGCGGCGCAGATCAAGCGCGAGATCGCTCGGACGGCCTGGATTCACTCCGGGTGAATTTTGCGCGTCCCACATCGAAACCTCTCGCGGTTTTCACGCGGTTTATTACCCAGGCGCTGCCTCAACCCCCCGATTGAACTTCCAACCTCCACGGTGCCGCCCCGCACCGTGTTCTCCCTGCGGGCGCGCTCTGCGCCCACTCATGCCTCCTGCGGGCGCGCTCCTAGCGCCCACTATGCATCCTCCGGGCGCGCTCTGGCGCCCATGCTGCGCAGGCCTGATCCCCTGCGTGGCCCGGGGCTTACACACGCCCCCCTGCCTCTCGGGCTGGCCACATGGGATCCCCCCTTGGGCATGGTGCCTTAGGCCCACATGTGCCTTGGGGGTTGAACCCTTAAGGCTGGCCCTTGGTGGCATATTTTTTGCCTACTTAAACACTAAGTACTTTGTATAAGGACTAAGTGTAAAATGCCATGTGCCACAACTTTTCTTCTCCATTTCTTCTCTTCTCCCACATTTCTATTCTTCTTCTTCATTATAATTCCTCCATTCTTCTTAAACAAATAATCTTCACTTAGGAGGGAATTCCTGAAGGTTCTTCATCAACCAAACTCTTGAATCACATAAACTTCTTCAATATGCTTCATTGATCTAATCAGAGATCAATTGGATCTTCTTCTAATTCTCATGCACTAAGTGATAGTGCATGGACTTCTTCAGCTCACTTCATCCACTTAGGAGGTGTGGATGGATCATCTTCATCTCCTCATGCATTGTCTTAACAATGCATGGTCTTCTATCATTGTTGTGACTTTGTATCCAGTTGATACAAGTTCTTGGAACATAAAGAGCAGCTCAACAATCGTCAGATATTCATGGAGAATGTTTCAACCACAATTTCCAATACCACTTAGTGAATCTCCTAAGTGACATGCATCTTAGTACCATGGCCATTCTCCTTCACCACCAACACCATCACAACCTTTGGCATTCACATCTTGACAATTCTTGACATCCATTCATTCTAAGACAACAACATGTCTCATTGACAACAAATGCAACACAGTGCACTTCAGTTTTAAATTATTTAATATTAAATTAAATGATGGTGTAAGAGTCATCCCTTCCTCTATTATTATTTAGGACCTTCATGTCCAAGGATATGAATGCAATCACCTTTAATCAATCAGGTGGTTCCCCTCACCTACGTGTGAGTAATAAATATTTCAAATTAATAGAGCATCCCAAGGCATATACAGGTGGTTGAAGATAGATCCATTATTATTCCAAACAAGGGGATACATGGGTGGACATGTGGAATTATCTAACTCATGCAAGACTGTAAATAGGAGTTGTTTCTCCTAGGTCAAAGGTTTATTTAATTTCTTCTCATTAAATCAAATATTAAATAAATCTCGTGAATGGTTCATTTTATTTATTCTTTATTTTAGTCTATGAAATTATTTATTCAATGGATTCAAGACAATGAACACATATATAAATTCATTAAAGTTCAAAGATTGAAATCAAATAAAATAAATATGAATACATTTTTTATCTAGCATGGTTAATTTATTATTCAACATACACTTAATATTAACAGGACATGTGAAGGTTAAAACAAGATAAGATTTATGCATAATAAATTTAAATACCTCAATTAAATTTTAAATAAGTCTAATATTTCCATTAATTTATTGGGAATGAAATAATAGAACTAAGTGTAGTACATGTCCAATGTCTAGGCAGTTACTTTTATAAGGGAGTTATCATGAGAGTTTTGGGTTGACTTAACAAAAATCATATTGAGTTTAATGGAAAATGTTTGTTCAATTCAAATTTGAATACAAGTGTTTATGAAATACATGTTCGAATTTCTGGATAGGGTAATCCACTAAAATGATCAAGGAGTTCCACGTACATAGTTTTCAAGGCCCCTACCTAATTACATTATTATGGTTTTCATTTCCAAAGTTTGGATCATTATGAAAATTAGTGGACATCGTCTCCACTAGAATGTTAAAGAAACTATAAATTCCAAGTTCAATGGTTATGGTTATTGGGACATGATAAAATAGTATGAGATTTAATAAAAAACACTTAACTTATTACATCTCACATATTTTTTAACAATGAAATGTACTAATAATATACTTATTTTAATTATAGAATAAAATCAAAATACCATCATCGACACTATCACTATAATCTATATTGTAGAAAGAAAACCTCCAAAATTGATGTAACTTCAAGGAGTGGTTTAAATGCCTTCAGGTTCTACAACTCCATGACCGGAAATATTAGGAGCTAGAATCCTCACTACCTTATCTTTATGCAAAAGAGGTGAGTGATGAAGAGTTAATTTTCTATGAAAAAAATTGAATAATGTGATAGATGTTAATTTTTTTATGTTTTCTTCAATTTCTAGTGAACTAATGAAGTCTCACAAAAAACATGGATTCTTATAGGATGCTTGATAAACCCCGTAGTCATCACTAGGAGAGAGAAAGATAGGATTGATTTGATAATTCCAAGGTGCTATTTTTGAGTAATATTTGAGTGGGTTCTCTAGTTTGGCCTCACATATTCAATATAATTATCTATATTAAGTTCTTGGAGGTTATAGGGTTTAAAATCCCTCAATAATTTGGCCCCAACTTCATTCTGGAATCAATCCCTTAGGGAATATCAAGATTTTCTTTTAAATTTTAATATGAAAAACATTGATAAGTATGTACTAGATCTTATTACTATTTTTATCCTATAGGATAAGGATACGTAGAATGAAAAATCATCCATCCTTATATTTAATAAATAGAAAGGGAATGAGAATAGATTTAAGCCCAAAGATTCTTCACTCCCTTCCAATATAATGATGATCAAGGGAAAATCATGGGAACATGATTGTATCTATTTAACATGTTGAAAGAAGGGCCGCTAGAATAAAAAATACACCCATCCAAAGAATAAATGAAAATATTTAGATTCATTTGTAATAAATTTCAATTTATCTATTTCTACAAATTTGGTATTAGATAAAGCTTATGGTGATCATATATTTTTTTTAAATAATGGAACCAAGTTGATTCAGAAGGATTGATGATGGAGAGGTAGATCTTCGAGTATCCAACAAATATAAAATTTATACGTTATATAAGAACCCAATATATTACATTATGTATCATCTAAAATAAATTCAATTTCATAGATATCTTACATCATACAGAACACTAAGCTTAAAAAAATGATTAAATATTATTATATAAATGTGATATTAATCACCAAGCCATTGGAAACGAGAAATAAATGAGATTAACTAAATTATGAAAATATAGTTTATTCATGTTTATAATCTTAATTCAATGGTTACCAATTAATTATAAATTAAAATTAAAACCAATTGAATATAAAGAAAACTATTTATAAAAAAATATTTGTATGACCATATTGACATTTTATCTTAATAAATTAATGTATTAAATTTTAGAAAAATATAATTAACAAATTTATATTTTATATGTTCAAATAATTTTTTAAAATTCACCCAATATGTTTTATATGCTTAAGATAAGAATAAATCATATTTTAAGCATAAAAGATATATTTTTCTAAAAGCTAATTTTCCACATTTTGATTGAGACCCTCTTTTAAGTATAAATTTATAAAAATTTTAAGAATTTTATTTGAAAAAATAAACATTGTTTTTGAAATTTTGGTATAAAATTTATCTTAGGGTGATTTGTTTTTTATTTTTAAGAGAATGTTTAATTTTTGATGATTAATGATAAAATAATTCTTTTTATTTGAAATATACATTTTCGCCTAATTTAATTATACAGATGACTTATATATTAAATTTATTTTAAAGTATAATTACTTAAATTATACATTAATTGATCCAATTTAGGTCATTTTAATCATGTTAACATTGAAATTGGATATAAAAACATTTCAAAGTTGTGAATTATTCACTTTAAGACCCCACTTTTTAGTTGTGTCTATAGGATTAATTTTACATATATTTTAAATTATGTGAATTAAATTAAGTAAATTGGATTATATAATTTTAATTAGAAGTTCCAAAATATTTATTATGATCTTATTATTTTTAGGTATATAAAATTTACCTAGGTAAATAAATTATCTACCAGAGTATAGGCAAAATAGTAAGAAGGGTTAATGTTAAAAGGTAAAAGATTAACATGCCTACAAATTAAAAAATTAAGTGGTTGGTTGAAGTATTTATACACCAATAACAGCCTAAAAATTATTAATTAATATTATAAATAATTTAAATTAATTACACCTCAATGTGGTTGGATTTTATTATAAAATATTCATTATTTAATCACTTAAACCCACCTCTCATCAAGTATAAATACCGTCTCTCACCACATCATTTGGACCATAAGACTTTTAGCTCCTAAAAGTTCCTCCCAAACCTATCCTCTTCACTATACCCACATCTATGTGATTATTTTATCACCACGAGAGAAAATCCAAGGTCCTCAATGGTCTCTCAACGAGGTGATATCCAGGAGGTAGTTTTCTCCAAACACCACTATTAATTTTTATTCTTCTTCTACTTTATCCTCTTCTACTTCATCCATCCTGACATAATAATTCCAGAATCATGTAAATACTATAACTTCATGTTTCTAATGGAAGATATTACATCCAAACCTTTTATTATCCACTCTCATTCAAGTAAACGAAACTTTTTTTCAAATTATATCATTTAATCTTTTCCTTGAATAATTTATTTATTAGTTATCCATTACCTCCTTCATGGATGGTTATAAAAATATTATTCCGGTTAAATTATACAATAGTAGATATATTATATCCTATTTCATGTTATTTAACTACTATATAATCATAATAATAAATAAAATGAAACTAGTTCATGATGTTCAGAAAAACTGCCAAAATAAATTTAACATTTATCATTAGCAATTTATCTAATGAATTATCTGCATATAAGATATAAAAATGATATATGTCACCATTAATAATTCTGTAATTTAATTACACCTATTCCATTCCTTTTATTGAGTTGTGATCCCATTTTACAAGATCATTCATAATTTCACACAAATGAATCAATCATTAAATCATGGAACAAATGCACCTAAAACCATCAAAATAATAAAATATGAATAATGAATGGGTTATAAGATATTATAAATTTACCTTACAAGGTATTATAAATATTCATATAGTTTTTATTGAGTTAATAACATTCTTAGAACCATAATATTAGAGGTCAAACAACACTACACTAAAGGTAAGTGTGAGGTAAGGGGTTTCATAACTCAGTTCTCATTCCTTCAGTTATACATATACTTCATGGATTATATTATACCAAGACTATGTGTGGAATAAATTCTTATTTATTTATGATGTATTTACACTTATTATTTTTTTATATACTCTTGTTACACATAATCAACCTGTTAATTAATTCTCACCTCAATGATACTAACTCTGTAAGTGTTTTATTGCCTTTGTTTTTACATCTGTGAGATATATGCCTTATCCACCACATAATCCTTATGTGTGGTTTATGTAAAACCCTTTTATATATCATTTCATGAATAATATTATATTAATTTCATCAGTTTTCTATTCTTATAATTATTACTTTTATGGGTCATACGATTCAACCAATTACAAGTGGTAAAGTATTTCTTAAGTCAATTTTCATTCATTGGGCTGAAATTCTATTTTAATGATTCTATCATGAAAATGTTGTGTGTGAAATGAATTGTTTTATCACATATTGTATTTTTTTTACATTTAATACAAATAATCAATCCATCTGGTTAACAAAATGATCATTGTACGGGGTCTTTGTCTCTATTTCACTTCATTGAGGCATATTTTTATGTTGTAAACCCACCTTATTTTAGGAGGTGTATATAAATCCTTTTTATATCATATAATGAATTTATTTATTCTAAATTTATTATTAAAATGATTAAAATTGGTGTGGGGAAATTTTATTTAAATATATATTTTTTAAATCATTTATTCGATATGTGAGGAATTCTTTGGACATGCATGTTCAAGTGGGCCCGATTATAGATAGATCCTCAATGAATAAATAGTCTCCTGAGATGAAAATATTTCCCCAATTAAATGGGGTTTTTACCCAAAAAATTAAACCATCATGTGAAAAAGAGTTTATGGTAGGGGTATCCTGATTCTTGGTATCTTGGTGTCTAATAATTAAGATTTTCCATCATTGAAAATTTAATTATTATTATATAGTAAATTTTAACTATGAGAATGTTTATGGATTCATTTACATTCTCTATTTATTGATAACATTGAATTTGTGTTCAGTTATTTACCTTTCCATATTAATTAATCTCATTGATTCATTATTTATTCCACTGTACATAACCCTTACCGATCATTTGAGATCACACTTATTTTGTTTCCTTCCCCCAAGTTATGAAGAAGAGATATTTGAATGAGTTTAAGGATGTAAATTACATTAAATTATTATTTTTTGTTTTTAATTACCAATGTAAAAATTGTACCATGTATATATCCATTTTTAAGACTACTAAACTATTTGGTCCATTTAGATTTTAATATTGTATGTATTCCAATGTAAAAAAGAAACTCACTAGCTCTAGGATACTATATTCGGTGTGGTTATAGTTGGTATTAGAGAAATATTGGTAGAAATGTTGGGAACTAGATTTAAGAAAACATATATTAAAAAATATAACAATATGAATTAATTTTAGGATAAGTATAAATATAGGATAATATATTATTGATTTTGAAAGTACCATAGATAACCTCAGTTAAACCTAATGACTATTATATTGAGAAGAACATGTCATTATTCAGACATAATTTGAATAATATTCCTTCACTATGGTTTGTTTATTTTGAATCTTACACTCTTCTTTTTGGATTTAGTCAATGGTGGGATCCAAAATGAACTAGGTTAAAAGAATGTTGTTTATGATGGAAATGAAAAATTATGAATAATAGTCCCCTAACGGTTTTATCAATGATGAATGTTTCAAATGTATAAAGTATGATAATTATGAAAACCTATGTCATAGGTGTAAACTAATGAAGAAAATTAGTAAGGTTAAAAAATAAATGGTTATTTTTCTAATGATGAATAGATTAAAAATGACATATGAATGGAAGGAGGTATTAAGTATTAATTTGATGAAGTATAGATAATGGATTAATAATTAAGTATAATGATTAGTGTAATTGGGTTTTTGGATTCAATAAAAAATTTATCAATGATTATCTAATAATTAAAATCACGAGGTATATAAGGATTGTACTATAGTACTTATTCTTAAAAAACATAGATATTTGCAATGAATAATACCAGGAACCATGAGAGGTTATTATATGGAAAGTCTATTTTGTAAGCCATAAGATTTTGGGATCATAACCTTAATATGTTCTTGAAGTTGATATTATAATGATTAAGATATTTTTATGGGATATTATTGGTGACTGTGAATGTGGTTAGTGATTTGATGGTTTATGGCATCTTTTCTGGATCAATACATGTTTGGATTTAAGAAATAAATTAAAATACCTAATATTTTATTTTTGGAATCATGCTTGTTAAAAGGTTTTAAGGTGATCCAAGAATTCATATATTTTATATGTGACTATAAGAGTTACATTATGTTTTTTTGGGGAATCTATTATTTTGGAATTTTGTAGAGTTCCTTCTAAACATGTGGATTGTTAATTTTGATTAATGTATTTTGGATGAGTCATAAGGTTAACTAATTGTGGAATGTATTAAGTCAATGCTTGGATATTATAGTTTGCGGGTAAAGTATAATTTATCATATTATATAATATATTCTAAACATTTTCTTTTTTGGAAAACATTTAGATATTGGATAAATGACTTATGGACCTAATGATTCATTTAAATGTTCCTAGAGAATAAAAATTCCTCATGAATATCTATTTACAGACATAGTAGATGAAGTGGAAATAGATTAGAGCACAACCAATGGATAAGATCATGCTTGTGACATGGAGTTAAACCAGGTAAGTTTATTTTTTTAAGTACATTTCTTGATATTAAAATATTTCATTTACTCTAGGATAATGAGTTTAGAACAAAAATTTTATCCATGTACTTTTCTTAAAAATATATCACTGATGTTTTAACAGATCACAAGATTTATGATTTTATGACAGTCAACTTTCTAATGACCATGTTCTCTATCATTATTCATTAGAACTTAATGATTAAATTTATATTCCATTTCCTAGTTTTCACTCTTACCAAACGTTATCTGCTAATAATTTGGTGGAAATATTCACATTTCCCGTTCTCTTTTATTAATAGGATGTTTTTAACCCTGTTTACGACGTGGGTTTCCCACAATTGGATTTTCAAGTATTATCCTTTCATTTTCAAAGTGAAAATTCCAATTATTAGGATGAAATTTATTGAAGTCTGTGAGAATGTAACACCCCTAATATATTATCTTATATGTCTTCTTAAATAAATTAAAATTTTCAATAGCTTATGTTACACAAAACACTAAGTTTAAATAAATGATCAAATATTATTATAACAATGTGATAGTCATAACCAAACCGTTGAAAAGTAGAAATAAACATGATTAAATAAATTATGAAAATATAGTTTATAAATTCTTATAATAATAATTCAATGGTTACTAATTAATTAAAAACTAAAATATAAACCAATTGAATATAAATTAAATGTTTATATTAACAAATATTTTTATACCGATAATGATATTTTTTCTATGAAAATTAAATTTGTCACTATTAGTAATTTTTTTAATAAAATTTATATGTTATATATTCAATTTTTTTAAATTCATTTAATTATTTTTATAGGCTTATGATAATAATAAATCTGATTTTACGCATAAAAAGCATTATTTTCCTAAAAGTAAATTTTAAAACCTTTTGATGACACACCCATTTTAAATATAAATATAGATACTTTTATGAATTTTATTTGAGAAAATAA